>OZ053307.1:32165754-32813149 GCA_964056655.1 Arabis hirsuta | reverse complement strand
ATAGAGGAACCCATCATCATCCTTCTTCTCTTCATACACCGCAGACATTAGCGCACCTGCAAAGTTTGAATATTGTCATCTTTCTTGTCCCTCGGAACCCGGAAATACAACAAGTCTTTGATGATCACGGTTTACTTGTGTTAAAGATGGAATTCTTGAATAAACAAGAGATCAAATTCGTTTACCTGTTGGAGGAAGAACATTGTCCACAAATATAAAGATAGCCTTTTCTGCACTCAGTTTGATCCTTTTGCGAATGACATACACGAATTGCCCCACCGTCAGATCAGCCGGGACTAGGTATCTGCCAATTCAAAATCCCGAAGAAAAGAGAGAGCTTAGTCATCAATCACAAGCTAAGGTCCGAATGAGAGGATACTGATGAAAATCTGCTTAGTGCTTACTTCTTCTTGTCGATGGTTGGTATATCACTCTTCTCAGCCTTCTCCACAATCACCTGTATCCCACCACACAAATACAAAAGAGTGGCAATCATCACTCAAATGTCATTTTTACCATATGAATCATCAAGCACTTATCCACATGAATATGCAAATAGACCCATTAAGTCATAAGTACCATAAAGCAGAACATAATAAGAATCGAGCATAAGAAAATCATATTCCAAAAAAAGATAAAAACAAATTTAAAGTCAGTGTTGTTATAGACACTACAATTCGAAGTTCAAACAAACTATATGCAGTAGTTATTAGTTGCTTGGACAGACATAATTTACATTCAGCTGCAACAATCACATATATCTCAAGAGTTGATACAGTGCAAACAAAATATCAAAAGCATATCTTCTAATCAGAACTTGATAACCAACTGTTAGTTGACTGTACATTAAAAGCCAGATGCTATGCTATTCTACAAAACCATAGACAAGGACAGAGCCACAAAAAAACTCCAATAACCATATTGCAAGGCCATGAAACACAACAACAACGTAAGCTTCATAAATACAGAGGATTCGTCTAAACATGGAACAAGCAAACAACATGCTAATCACAGATAACTTTAGAATCAACTCAAAAGAGAAACACTGAGCTCTCACCGGAATTCTATCTGGATATTTCTCTCTAATCCGAGCAGCCTCTGCTCTTCTCTTCTCTGAATGTTCAGAAAACAGGATCATCAGATCACAAAGCAAGTATTTTTCTTTTTTTTTTTTAAGAATCAAACACCAAAGCAAGAACAAAGTTAGGTTACAAACCAAGATCATGCTCTTGCTTGAACGTGCTCTTTGCCATCTCTTCCACGCCTACAGATACACTCATACACAAAACTAATCAGATAACCATCAAAACAAACTCACATATCAGAATACACATCAAACCGAGGAATCGATCATGACACTATTTTACAGAACTCAGGGACTAATAATCATAAAACCCAGAAACCCATTTTTGTCTCATACATAAAAACTCATCTAGAACTACACAGACGAACCTCTAGATCATCGATTGATCGAATCTTAGTAAACCCAAACCCACAAGTAATCTAAAAGATACAACAAAAAAGTGTGTGAGAAGAAATCAAAGGATCAAACCTGATGGAGAAAAGAAAAAGACGAAGCCTTTCGGTGCGATCGATCAAACACTTGTTCAAGAGCTCAACGCTATCGTTGAAGATAAACACAGCAATTAAACAAAGAAGAAGATTACGAAAGGAAAAGGAAATAAGCAAACCTACAAAAATTCTTGGGAGCATTTAAATATTTTATTAAAAAAAACGCGAATGATTGTATACATATGGTCCACGGTAACATCTAAACTCCTCAGCTGACGTGGTATGCTTACTCTCAGGGATCTATGACAATCCAACGGTACATCTTTAGCTGAGAATGAATCGGAAATCTCCACCGTCTATTGTTACTGATAGTGCACGAGGGGTTTATGCAGTTAAGAATTGCCTCTTAAAGAAGGATAAAGTGGAACCGCATATGCCGGGATCACGTTTCTGCATAACAAAAGACATATTTACCCCTAGCAAGCGGAGAGTTGGGAAGGGTAACTAATGGAATCGCCTCTTCAACAATATTTATGGGCCCGATGCTGTAATAATGGGCCCATTAGAGAAAGCCCAGAGTTGAATACTCGGCATAAGTCAATTGGTTTATTTTGACCTGAAGGAGTCTGCAACAATACATTCGCCGGAAGAGAGGAGGATGGGGATTATGAGGAGCTGCTTCTCGTTCACGATGGGAACTGCTTTTGGTGTATACATAGCGCAGAACTACAACGTTCCCAATCTTAAGAAGCTCACCAACACTGGTCTCGTCATCGCCAAGCACTACGAGGAGAATTATCGCAAACCAAAGAAGGACGATGTTGATTGATCGATCCCTGGGTTTGCCAATTATCTCATTCGTTTCTTTTATTTCGGATTTTTATCTCAATTTGATCCGAACTGGTTATGGTAGCTAGCTCTGTTTAGGGCTTATTGATCTGGTTTCAAAATTGGCTTTGTATACATGCGGAAAAGAGAAAATTGGGGATTTTCATTAATGGATGCGTTGCTACTTTGTTCAGTGATAATCTCCTCTTTTCTTTAATTCAAGGTTAACTAAGGTCTATAAGGAGTTGAATTTCACCTGCAACCTCCCAGAGTAAAGTAATGTTGTGTTTCTGTAGCTTGACCATAATACATTGGTAACTTGTAGATAGGCAAATTAGATTGAATAATGGACTATAATAGCGAATGATCCGTAGCTTCGCTTGCTAATCTCAAGCTAGTCAAAGATTCAAATGAGCTGTGTAAAGTGTTTTGGGGTTCTTTTAATTTAAATGGTTTCTGCAAAGCATTCTCTTGAAGAAGAAGGTGTTTTGCATTCTGAATGTGAAGGTGATAAGAATTCAGAAATGACTCTCTATGAATCGTTTACGCAGGACTAAACAGAGGACAACACTGAAGCAAAGATATCATAAGGGTGAATTACAGAGCATCCTAAAAGGCACAAGCCAAGATTCAAGAGCTTTGATTGCATTCTCATCTCTCTTTTTTTCACACATTTTTCTGGGTGAAGAAGCATTGAACATGTAATAAGCGTATCAATACATACATATACAACTGTCCGAAATAATTCTTTAGGTAGTAGACTGGAGCTTCCGATTCCCTTGACAAGGTTACGGCTTTTGACAAAAAAACCTCTCGTCTCTGAGCTCTCCAAGGCAAACTCATACCAAAACTGTTTGCCTTGTTCAGAACCTTCCGAGAAAATTCATATTCGATATCTATTGGGCCTTTAATTGTCACATGCCCAGCCCAATGGGCCTTACAGACCGACCACTGGGGGCCTTACAAACAAAAGTCGCCACTTCCCTTCCGAACACCGATCCAGAGAGAGAGAGAGAGATTTTTCCGGCGTTGAAATTCAGTCGGTAATCGATCGAATTCCCCCTTTTCGATTTTGCCCTGAAGATTTATCGGACTGTGGTAAACCCTAAATTTTGTTGGCGAGATCTTCTTCTTCTTCTTCTTTTCCTTTTGTCCCCTCCCGAGATTAAGGGTTTTCGAATTCGCGAAATTCCGCAATCGGTTGTGTGTGATTAGCCATGGGAGGTCATGGAGGTTTGAATATTCTTCCGCAGAAGCGGTGGAACGTTTACAACTTCGACAACAGAGAGAAAGTCCGAAAGGATGAGGAAGCAGCCGCTAGGGAAGAGCAGATCAAGCGCGAGGAAGCCAGGAAACGCGATGCCGAATCTCGTCTCGAGGTGCTTCGTAACGTCCGTGGCTTGGCTCCTCTTAAACGCCCTTCTCCGGAGGCTGAGAAAGGTAAGGACGAGGTGGTTGCTCCTGTCACGGGGGTTGCTCCTGTGAAGAGTGTTGAATCGGAGCCTGAGAAGAAGACGGGTCACATCAATCTATTCGAAGGGATTAAGATATTTGATCCGATTGAGGTTCCTAAGAACGATAAGCCTGAGGAGGAGGAAGATCACAGGAGGAAGAAGATGAGGAAAGAAGCGGCTGCGACTGCAAGAGCTTCTGCAAAGGATGCTGCAGCGAGGGCTGGAGACCCAGATGAGGAAAAGTATAGATTGGGATATGGGGTTGCTGGTAAAGGAGTCAAGGTTCCTTGGTATCTTCAGAAACGTAACGGTGAAGATGGTCAGGATGATGATGATGGTGGGTACAGAGAAGGTTCCCGGGGTGAAGCTAAGAAGAAGAGTGGGAAGAAGAGCTTGAAGGAGCTTAGAGAAGAGCGTTTGAAGAGGGAGAAGATTGAGAAAGAAAGGGAAAGAGCCCTTTTCATGAAACAGAGCCAGATCAACGGCGGCTTTTCCAGGAGGTGAGTAAGTGAACTATTTCCCAGTTTCCATGGCTTGGTTATATTGGTGGTTCTAGTTTCAGACACTTTAAGATGGAATCATACCTTATTTGCATGGTAGGTGGCTAAGTTAGACAGTGTAATTGCTCTTTTCCTATCCTTAGTGTCTACTACTGTAGGTTTATTGAGTAGAGCTTACTTGATGCTTGAATAGAATCATGGTAGATATATCTAAGGATCCAGTTCCTAGACTTTACCATGCTTTGAAGTTTAAAGAAGCATATTGGTATTTCAGCTAGAGCCATGTTGGTGATATTAACTTGTTCGACATTGTGTTGAATAACTGCTTTGTGGTATTTGAAATCCTATTGGTTCCAACTTGATTAGGCACATCAGATTTATGATCATGATGTTGTGTGAATTTGTGCAGCATTAATTGTATAGATGGACTTGTTTCGGATTTCAAGTAGCATTTCATATGTTTTAGAGAACAATAGTGCATAACTTGAATAGTAGCTGATATGTGAAACAACGCACTGACTGACTCAAGGATCAGAAGACAAAATCTTTTAACAAGGAAAAGACGAATAAGCTTCTTTCTAATTTCCTCCGATAGAGTTTCAGCTCAAATGAGTTTGTGAAATTGGTGCAGGCGGTGATTAAATTACAAAGACGACAAAAAGAAGATGAAAGAAGACTTGTTGCAGAGATTAGCATGTAGTTTCTCACATATCAAAAGCCCTCTTTTCATCTATCGAGATGTGTGTATAGATGTTTCAGCAGATAGAGAAAGTGAAATGCCTTTTGTTGATGGAATCCTTTATAGCTTCCCTGCTCAATAAATTATGTGTTCCTTTCAAAATTGATGGTAGCTAATAGTTTAATACGATCCCATTGGGAAATGATGACAATGTAATAACGAGACACCTTAAAGAGTAGAGCATAAATGTTCCCAAAACATCCAAAGTCTGACATAAACTAAAAACTTGGCCCGATCAAAGTTCTAGGGTCCTTAATTAAGATAACATAAAAACGACATAATTCCAAAACAAAAGGCCCAGTGGAATTTTAGCAGCAAGATAAGATGGATGAAATCAAACGGGAGGGATGATCAAGCGAAGGACACCGTTCATGGCGATGGTCTTAATCCGACGGGCAGGAAGGTTGATTGGAGAGGCCAGCATAGCCACGTCACCTAAGTACAAACGGGCAGAAGAGTCGTGGCTAACCGCAGGAGCCTGACCAAAGACAGTGACTCTCCCTTTCTCTACGGACACACTGAACTTGTCTTTAGGCACTCCTGGCATGTCCACACGAACGAACAGACCACCGTTCGGGAGCTGCTTAGACTCGTAAGCCATCTCCGACCCATAGTTCACTGCTGGGTGTGGCTGTAATATCCGACCCGTTAAAGCCGGATCTACACCACCAACACAACACAAGAAATATATTCCCCTTTTTAATTGTACACAACCATCCATACAGATAATATATAATCTCTTGTGTGTGCTTATATAATGATAATGAAGCAGCATTGGAAGAAGAAAAGTGTGAATACCGTGTGGATCCGTGCCATGGGGAAATTTGTGTTTACCCGAGCCACAACCACCTCCACCTACGACCACAAATCACAAATCTTGACTGTGTAAACACTAAAGTTTCTGATTCGTTTTGCCAAAAATATAAAAAAAAAGGTTTCTGTATCCGTAATAAATATCATACAAAGCCAGACAAGAATTGAAAGGCAGATGGAATGAAATATTATTTATACCTTGTTGTTCAGGTCCACGAAGAAAAGCTGTCCCAAACAAAAAAATTTAATCAAAATCAATTTTTTTTTTCTTTCCCACAAAAATCACAGAGCTAATTTCGATGAGTATATGTTCAAATGACCGAAGAAGAAAGATTTATATTTACCGATGCAGGAAGGGTGTGGAGAGGGGATTTTGGTCTTGGAGAGGAGAAGGCGAAGAACACCATCGGACATGTGAGAGGTGAAAGAAGAGATCTCACAGCAGTCACAAACAAGTCCGGAGGTGGTGCCGTACTCGCGACGAGAGAAGTCGTGCTTGTGTTCCTTCGGTGCGTCGGCGAACACCATCACCGCTTTCTTCGTCGCGTCGAGGCGAACCCTAACGCCGTCTGGAGTAACTCCGGGAAGATCGAGCCTGATGAACATGTCCTCGTTCTGAAGCATCTTGAACTCAACGAACCCTTTTGGTCCGTTAGCCAGAAACTGGTTGTTCACAGCGTAAAAACCATCTGCAACAACATCAAAAGAAGAAGAACAAAGAACAAGCTGTCTTTAATCTGAGGAAAACAAATTAAAACAGAAAGAAAATAATGTAAAAATGAGATTTTTATTTTGAGAGAGAGAGAGAGAGAGAGAAGAAGAAGATGAACATACCGCGTGATGAAGGAAGGGAGCCGAGAGGGACAACCATGATGATTCGACTCAAAGTTTTCTTCTTTTTCTGTGACTGAGATTTCATGAAAGATTGGTAAGAGAGAGAGCGATTTCTATGTGTGTTTCTCTCTCTATATTAGGTCTCTGGGTTTGCTTTAGGGTTTTTGGTATCTTTATTATGGGAGGAAGACGGAGCTGTATGAGTGTGCCAGGTTGAAACGACAAAACGCTAGCTAGAGGGCACGTGTCGATTTTATATTGCATAAGCGTCCTTCTTTCCTTTTTTTTCCTCTTATTTTTAATTTGGCTCCATTTTCTTGTATTTTTTATTTATCAGTTTACCGTAAATAGTGTGTGTAATTCAAAATTTCTTGTATTCCATTTTCGTCAAGTAACAAGTGCGTAATAATTCAAAATTTCTTGTATCCGTTTTTGTGAAGTAAATAGTGTGTAATTTCAAAAATTAACAACATAATTATTAGGACATGATTATAGGTGGATAATAGAAATAAATATATTTATCTATCCCATATTTAAATTTTTAATTTTAGAATTTATATTATCCATATATAGTGGGATAAGATAACATTTCCCTCTCCTTTATTTCTTTTTTTTCATTAGTCTCAATACAATTAATATTATAAAATTTATATATTTACCTAAACATATTTATTATATATAATCAGAGCTTCAGTTAATTATATTCACGTTTAAAGTAAATAACTTGAAAAAGCAATCAAATTATCGAAACCTGTTTGACAAGCCGATTTTTTGAAAATAATGGAAAAGGAACGTAATTTACTAATTCTCGACACACATATATATATATATATCATTTTCGATACTAAATATTCATCATATTGATGTTGAAATATCCACAAGTCCAAAAGCAGATATAATTGCTCAAGTGCAACAACATTAATTGGTTGATTAAAATATAAGTTCCATAATAATTAAATTAAGCATTATTAAGTAGAGTGAAAATTAAGGGGAAGGGAAGATGAGGCGGAGCACACCGTGCTTGGTGATCTTTCTGATCAGACGGTTGTCATAGCCTCTCGGCAAGACGGCCACCTTGCCTCCGTAATAACGGCCGCTCGAGTCATACATCGCCGGAGGAGCAAGACCGATGACGGTGACGATGCCGCCTTCCACCTCCACCGTGAAATTCTCCCTGGGGACTCCGGGCATGTCAATACGCAGAAACAGACCGCCGTTTTGGAGCCGCTTTGTCTCGTAGGCCGTGTTTGGTCCCTCCAACACCGACGGGTGCGGTATGATGACCGGACCAGTGTACGCCGGATCTGTCCCCAACAACGTTGATAACACAAAAACATCATCATTTCATTAATCATTCATTCATTGTTATATTATCAGGGAAAAAAAGGTTCTTAATTTCATTGATTAGCTAGTACGTACGTATAGTGTCATTAACAACACACTAAATTCATAAAAATTAGTACTATTATATAAGTATGTCACAAATAACACCGTATGTGTGACGACGATAAAGTAGTGTTGAAACGAAATTAATCACGTTAAATTAAAATTAATTTAAAGTGCTTACCGAGTGGGTCAGTGCCGCGGCGACCTGCGAAGAAACAAATAACCAACTTAATTAACCCTAGCTAGCTACTGTTTTAGTATATTTTCTGGGTAATTTAATCAACCCAATTACTTGTACCAAAAAATATACTAGTATTTATCGAATGAAATACCTTCTGGGTTAAGTCCACGAAGATGAGCTGCCAAAAGCAAAAAACAACAACAAACAAAGTGTAAAACGGTAATTATATTCAAGTTAAATGTTGTTGATCTGATTAAATCTTGATGTACATATACCAAGAGGATGGGCACTTGCGCCTGTGTCTACAACACAAATCCATGGAAAATTTGTCATATTTTGGCTTAAACATATAAAAATCTGACTCGTTTAAAATATACCTTGCGGGTTACTTCCTCCTGTGTTATCTTCTGGGTAATGCTCACGAAGTACTCGAGCTGCCAAAAAACAAATAAAAAAGGTTGGAAAAAACATTCATAAAAATTAAAGATTTGATAAAAAGACAAAACGAAAATAATAATAAAAATTAAAGGTGAGAAACGAGACGAGACGTACCAAGAGCACAAAGGTTAGCAACCAAATTATTCGCCATTCTTGGACCTTCTCCAACTGCAAAAAATGTCAGAGATCCGATATTTATACAAACGAAACCTTTATAAAATCGATGAATAAAGGAAACATATATAAGCATACATGAGTTGGAACGGCAGGAGGAAGGAGAGTGAAGATTGATCTTCTTCTTTGAGAGGATAAGCCTGACGACACCATCTCCCACGAAACACTGAACGTTGCTTATCTGACAACAGTCACAGACAAGACCCGTTGCGGTTCCGTATTTCCGTCCCGACGAGTCGTGTCCGTGTTCTTTCGGTGCGTCTCCGATGACGATGACTGCTTTTTTCGAAGGCTCGAGAAGGATTTTGACGCTCTCTTTGTTGATTCCAGGGAAGTCGAGCCTCACGAACAGATCCGTCGTCTCTTCCAGATACCTAAACTCCGTGAAACCTCTCGGTCCGTTCAACTGATACGGACTGTTTGTCGCGTAGTACAAACCATCTGATTCATTTCTCCACCAAAAACAACAAACCACACCGATCATCAGTCATGGACCAAGACTTTAAAGTGAGAGAGAGAGAGAGAGATGAATCTCTTACCGTGAGACTGAGGTGTCGGAGCAAGCTGAGTGATCGGCATGATTTCCGGCGGCTGAAGATTTTCGCAGGATTAGGGTTTATGAGCTCTCTCTTTCTCTTTCTCTCTCTCTCTGTCTCTCTGTATCGTTCGCTTTATGGCAGAGTATGGAGGTGTGTGTCAGGTGCAAAAAGACAAACTCTCCCTCTACGTACACGCGTCGGTTTTGTATTTGTATTTGCCAACAATTTCAAAAACGAGGCAACAAAAAAAAAAACTCTTTGTATTTGCAGTTAATAACGTACCTATATATTATATACGTATATAATTCTCATTTATATATATATATATATATATATTTTTTTTTTTTTTTTTTACGTACACTATTGATAAGGCCTGATAAAAGTTTTTATTAAGAAAGAGAGAGGGAAAAAAAAAGTTGGTCTTTGGCTAAAATTAGAAAAATTTCAGCTTTATAGTACATCCTCTAAATGCATGCTTCAGTGGCACAGAGTATACGTTTTTGTTTCACTCTTTATACGTTTTATCCATCAGATTTAACGTTTACACGTAAGGCTTTGCATGCATGATGTAGTTGGGTTTGAAAGGGCCCATTTAGTATATGTAAGCCCACTTCAAATCAGTTGTAATTAATCTTAAGCTAAATTCCTCGACTTTCACATGACAAAACATTTGCTTACAAGACACTCGTGTTTACGTACGTGGGTATAATCTATGCATGCATAGCAGATTAAAACTGAGTTATATATGATTAATGTTGTAATTAAAAGTATAATATTCGACCTCGTTTATAACAAAATTCCGCGATTTTGAAGAGTCTTTAGGCTTTGAGTAAAGTTTGAAGCAACGGGAAGAGAATTATAAACATTATTAGAGGGGGGGAAATTGGGATGCGTGATACAAACTAAACCCCAGTAAAGTTTGGTCCATATACAAATTCTTTTCTAAACGTGGATAAATCACTTACCAGCTTTTTATATATGCAGAAAAAAATAGTATGCACCGTTACATATTTTACCTAAAAAAATATATAACAAAGGAATATCACTTTTAACAAAGAAAAATATTTAACGTTTATCATTTTTCTATATGTTATTTTTCTACGGCTATTTTTCTATTGTTATCTAAGAGTCAAATCTTTTCATTTCCGACTTATTTTATGGTTGGACTCAAACATCGTTAGATTTAAATTTAATTGTTATATATAAAAGTTTGTTTGGGTTTTATTGAATCTACATGAAGCGTGGTTCATGCAGTTAATAAAACCTATGACAATATTATTTTCTATAGAAAATAAATGAATAAAACTTGATTTGTATGAACATCTTAGCTTCATTATATATATATATATATATAAAAAGCATCTCAACACTAAAACGTCAACCTATCTAAGGGCATGATTATAGGTGGGTAATAAGAGTAAATATAGGAGTTTTTAAAATATAAAATTATTAAAATTTGAGTAAAAAGATGAAAGAGAGTATTTTTGTGGGGTGTATTGAAATATAAAATTAATAAAATTTGAGTAAAGAGAGAAGATAGTGGATATTTTTTGGAAAGAGGGTATGTATAAGTTGTATGGGAAGAAACTTTTAGAGAGGGGTTTTAGGAGTGTTTAAATATAAAATTAATAAAAATTGAATAAAAAGATGAAAGAGAAGATATAAAGTTGAGTAAAAGGAAGAGAGAGCGTGTGTTTTAATAATTTTATATTTAAGAATTTGTTATATTTACTATAGATAATCATGCCTTAAATATTCACTATGTTCGATTGAATTTTTTTAAGTAATAATTAAACTTTTTTTGTATTTTTAGTAATAAGGCATTGATATTTATTTTTTGTTGTGTAGATAGAATGGAAAATATCTAGAAGAACACGTGTGGATTACACAGCTGGCTGTCTCCGGACTCCGGGTCAATCCTTTTTGAACTTGTAAACTTGAAAGGAAGAGTCGAAAAGCAAATTAGTGGTAATTAGAGTAAATTAACTGACACTAGTATTAGTATTACGAGATGGTGGTATTGCTTGTTGTTTTGTTGGTCATAGCCTTCGCCACGTGTCATGACCTATTTGATAATTTTAAGTCTTTAAATATAAAATTATTAAAATTTGAATAAAAGAAAGAAAAATAGTGTTTTTGGTTGAAATAATGGAGTGTATTAAAATATAAAATTAATAAAATTTAAGTAAAAAGAGGAGATAGTGGATATTGTTGGAGAGATTGTGTCTTTAGGAAGACATAAATAGTGATTTTTAGAGAGAGAATATGGGTGTGTTTAAATATAAAATTACTAAAAATTAAATAAAAGAATGAAAGAAAAGATATAAAGTTGAATAAAAAGAAGAGAGTGTGTGTTTTTAATATTTGTTTATTTAAAGACATCCACAAAAGATGACGAATGCGGATGGTCTTAGTGATTGTCAAGCCTCCTCTCAACCAACATAAATAGTGATGCTATGCCAAATAATTGATGGTTACTTTACTTGTTTATTTTTCTTTGTTAAATGTCCATCTTCAAGAAATTTATTTTCCTATTGGCTAACAAGCAAATTTTTATGAATCTATTCCAAATAAAATTGCCGACATCATTTGATATTATTATTAGCCATTATTTAAGAAATTTTGGTCCTTCCCCCAAATTTGTACCCGGTATAAAAATATCTTATTCTAATGTGAAAATATCTTACTCGGTTGATTATATAAAAGTGATGTCTATCTAACAATGATAATAGTAGTGACCATTTTCCTATAAACATATAACAAAGATGATCAAAATTTTAAACGGATTTAGTAGACATATAAGAAAAGAAACTTTATCGACAACGTTGCGAATCTGCTAATACAAAATATTTACTCTCCTAGCAACTGCTAATACAAAATAGACTGCTAACATCTATTTTATGCACTTCTCAACAACATAATTACGGTTCGATAAAACAAACCATCCGATTAACCGGTCGATCCGAAATGGCGCATGTTAGCCTTGGTTAAGTGTATCCCATAAAGATGCGCACTTCCTCTTGGCGAACCCAACCCTTCGATTCAACAGATCATAAACCACCTCGAACCCTTGTTGCTGGTAATTCCCCAGGATCGCTCCGGGCCCACTTACAAGCTCCGATTCATCTCCACCGTTCATCAGCATCAAGCATCCCACCTTCCTCTTCTTCTCCTTTCCATCTCCACCGTCCATAAATTCGTAAAAGTAATTTCTCCTCGGGAGCGTAACACTGGATCCGTTCCCGGCAAAATGCAAAACCAGAGATGGAACCTTAACCGTCTGATTCAGATAGTAGCAAGGGCTCATGCCCGAACCGGGTTCGACCCGATCAGCCCGCTCGTGTACCCGCCCGACCCGACTGTCGAATTCCTCCACCACCGAATTGTAGAATTTCGCCGGAAGCATCGTGAACGTCGTCCCCGAGTCAACGACGATTCCTCCGCCGCCGTTTCTATCCACTCGCCTGAGCATCGCCGGAGCAGGAATATTCCGTTTTCCGATGGATATTCCTTGGAGTGAAACAGAGTAGAAATAAGGATGCTTGGGGTTTTCAAGCATCTCCGTGTAGACGAATCCGTTCTTCTTCGTCTCCGTCTTCTCATCGTCATCGACATCGGAAGTTCCGACGCGTTTCTCTTTCTCGTCGAGGAATCGGCCGAGGATTAGAGGACTCGGACGGCGGACTCGGTCCGAGTCGAACGAGTGAGAGACGAGGCAGTAAGAGAAACTATTACCGAGGTGTGGAGAGTAACCGGCGAGCTGAGCGGGGAAGGAGAGTTGTCCACGGCCGAATCCAGCGACGCCGATAGGTTCGGCGAGTGTTGCGTGTGCGCAGCCGAAGGTGAAGTTAGCGACGGAGACGGGAGGGAGAGAGAGCGAGTCGGAGAAGAGTTTTGCGACGAGGGAGCCGTCACCGTAAGCGTAGTAGAAAGGAGGACAAGGGTAGGAAGAAGTGTTGCATTCTCCGGTCTCGATGAAGTCAAGAGGACAGTTTGAGATGGCGCAGAGATCGGAGGATGGGAGAGAGGAGTGTGCGGCGGAGCAAGAAGGGGAGGTACAGGGGACGGTGGAAGCAGAGGAAGAGAGGGAGGAAGGAGGAGAAGATGGAGTGGGTTTGGATTCGCAGAGGATGCAGGTGAAAGGACGGCAAGGGAACCAGACGAGGTCACTTCCGGTGTCTAAGTAGAGGGAGACGGAGGAGGAGGAGGAGCCGACGGAGAGGGAGAGGAGGTAATCGCTGCCGGAGGAGAGAGGGAGGGGAAGTTGTTGTTGACGTTTATGGTGGTGGTGGTGGCGACGAAAGCGAGCGGAGGAGCGGGAGGAGGATGATTTGAGGAGGTGGAGAGGAGGAGAGGAGTGTTTGGAGGTTGAGAGAGAGTGAGAGAGAGGGAGAAGAAGAGGTGATGATGAAACAGAGGTACTGAGTAATTGGAGAATTGCCAAGTAGAAGAAGACACAACAAGTTTTCATGGTGGTTGAATAAAACAGTAAGTGCTTCCAAAGGAAACTGGTTTTAAATTTCGAAGGAGAGGAGGTCGAGTGTTTTATAGCACAGAGCACACAGAAATGATCATTCATTCATTATTATAACTTAGTATAATAATTTGACGGTCAAAATGAAAGACAATTATGAATTAAAGACGACTAAAAAACACATTAGTTTGGACTCCTAGATGCTTATATCATAGTTTGTTTTTTAAAAAGTTTTATATCGCTGTTTTGTAACCAAAAAATGGGTTTATATATTAGTGTTTTGTGATTAAAGAAAGAGTTGAGCGAACAAAAGAGTGGCATGCAGAGTTGTAAATGTAGCATTAAGAGATAGACGGGAAACGAACCAATACATAACATAACAATAGTACAATACATATATCAATTTTAGTTAGTTTCTTAGTTATTAATTTTTTTTAGTTATTGAGCAAATTAACCCCGAACGCAGTGGTATGATGGACACTTGCTGTCTGGCTCAATTGTAGAAGTCAACTGCATTGTCCATTGATGAGATGGGGAGTTTGCATGCAACCATATTTGTTGAGTATCTACGTTTATTCCCCTCTTATTTAGGCTCCTATTGAAATTCAACGTCAGCTCTTTAATTGGCTATAGCATATCCAATCCGCACCCTCGGGTATACATAAATTTAAAAACCAATATCAATACAAACGTTTGTTTGGATTACAAACTCGTGGAGATTGTTAAAAACAATGGGGAAATATAGTGACCAATGACACATAAACATGCTAGGTGGGACAAGCTTGAAAAGAGAGGTACGTGTACAACTTGAATTCTCCTTTGGTATTGTCACCTGACATTTTCCTTTTTCTTAAAAAAACACACCAATTTATTATTTTTTAAATTATTTATTAACCAACCATTTAGCCAACTAATCAAATATCAAATCCAGCCCAATCAAGCACCTAGCCATTAGCCTTTAGCCTTTAGCCGAACCGGTTATAACAAAGAGTAAAGCTCTTTGATACCGTCTTAGTCCCCACTACTTCATAAAATCTATTACGCACCTCAACTTTAAAATTCCACACGTATATGCATATAAATCTGACCAAGAGGGATGCATTATTGATCCCAAACAAGTATATCTTGTTAGTAGTTTACCTATACTAATTTTAACATTATCTAAACGAAACTAATCAATACTTTTGTGAACATTATCTAAACACACAAAGATTTAATACTAGATAGATGATGATTAACAACATTAATATAAATGCTACAGGCTACTGCCTATATTATTGAAGCTAAATTATGTATAAATTCGCTAGAGGACAAAACAAGGGCTACTACTGGTGAGAGAACAAGAGAGAGCTTCTCCATCAGAGACATAACTTTCAAAGTATTTCCAAATTATAATAATAGTTTTTTAATAAATTTAAATCATATAATTTAAACATACGTCTTTCACGTTTTTTTTTTTTTTTTTCATTATTATACTTATTATTAGAGACTCCAAAAATCCTTCGATGGAGGTGCTCAGATAGGTACAGCCGCTACTTTTATTTTTGTTTTCGAAAAGTACTACAAGTAATTTACAGGATAAGTTTTGCGTACTGAAATTTTTTAAAACCAAAATAAAAAATGGTTGCATTATTTTACGAGAAAAGCAATGGAAATTTTGAAAAACGAAACGAAACCGTGTCAATGTTTTGGATGTAGGAGTCGTCGTCATCTTTTAATTAAAGAGAGCATGGATTTTCTTCATAGAAAAAACATTTTAAAATTGTAGTATATTTGGAATCCAGCTGTTAACAGAGAGGCGATTGCGAAAAATTACGTGTAAGAAAATTAAATTAGCTGTACTCGAAAAAACCAAAAAAAAAAAAAAACGAGAGAGAAGGAGCCAACCAATGAAGCAAAAGGCAAACCTGAGGGTTGAGACTTGAGAGTGACGTTATTGCACTTTTTGTAGTTTTATGGCAAAATGAATCAATAACTTTGGTCATCACTCCAACAAGGCAAGAACAAAAGGCTTATGATTATTATTGCCTATCTTCTTCTCCGGACCTGTTCTCCTCACAACTCGCAAAGGCCAGCTTTAGCTTTTTAGCTTTCTTGTGTAGCCATCAACACATATAAAAGTTTGTTATTAGAGATTTGAAAGAATCAAAAAGATTGCCACATACTATTTCCATAAAACTGTATACATTTGATATGGATACTTACTTTTATGCGAATGCATATGATCCGATAAACTAGGGAACTAAAGCAGCGGTAATCGAACCCTAGGCTATACTTAGGTAGTTTTCATAAAGTGACACAATGGTAACAAAACAATGGGACATGGGGAATAATAATTTTTTGAGAAACCTAAGAGTTATATTATTACCAAACAGAGAAGAAGACGAACTCACCAACCTCTTCATCTATAATCATTGCCAATCAACAAAACATATTAATATTTAACTGTTAAAGCTCTCTGCTTTAGAAGAGAATGATTACCTGCAACTTTGTTCAAAGGCATTAGAATACAAAAAATAATAATAATAATAATGACAAAATCTATTACAGAAAAAATTCAAGAAAATAATAAGTTTTGTTTATGTCAACCTGTCTTATACAGAATTTTAACTAAAAAACAGAGCAAGGACCAAACAAAGAGTTGGTATTTGACAGGGGTGGTTCAGGATTACCAGTAAATCCATCCAAAAAACACTTATGATTTGTGGGCCTTAATCCTTCAAGACAATGGCAAATCAAGAATTTCAATTATTGCAAAACTCATTTTTGTCATAACACCATTAAGAAGCTTTGTTGTTTGTTAGCTCATATTCTTGAGTTCCAGTGGTTTCTATCAAACGTCACCAGAATGTACCATAACAAATCTTTTTACTTGATCTCAGAAAAACATATCTTAGAAACAGTAGTGATGTAGCCAAAATATCAACCAAAGAAGCTCAGGACACTGCAACTGCAAGCTGTACTTCTATCTAACTGCACAAGTTGCATGTGAACAGACAAGACTATTACGTTTGATCTCAGTGGCATCTTGCTTTAATATAGATAAGATCAGGTGTCTATAACTTTAAACTCTAATACGCGCTACCGATTCATAGGGATCCCCCTAAAAAGGGGCAATGGTCAATCTAACCAACCCGAGTATAGGCAATAGTCTGAAACTTGAGCGTTATGAGGTTTTCTCTGTCTACCATTTCCGTTTCACACTGCTTTATAACTCCTACAATTTGTTAGAATGAAAGATTTTATTCAAGACGTAATTACCTGTTCTGCAGATAACTATGCTGTTGCATGAACACATCTGCACCAGTTAAGCAGGAGTCTGGTGATGATGATCTCATGCACTGCGACCAATACCTCCCCTACATTTCGAGATGTGAGGGCATCAAAACAACATTAGTATATCAAAGATCTTATATGGAACCTAAGTCTGTGGTTAAGTCGACATCTTATAGCAGTTACTCCATATATTATATCAGAATCCTTCGTGTCTACATTTCATACCCATTAAGAATGAGAATAATGAGAATGGCGTTACTGCCTACAACTATTAGTCAGCACCAGAAATTACATAAATTACTTAGACATGTCCTTCTCCCATACAAAATCCACAATAATATTAGGTATTTCATAATATATTTGCCAGCAAAAGAATAGAAAAGAGATATTGCACAGTTTTAGCGGAGAAGCACCAGAATGCAGCTAAGCAAGTCGGTTCAGTTACACCTTTGAAGGTAAAGAACGGTGAGGTCTTATCTTCTCCAGCAGCGTTGCTGCTTCAATAAAACCACCAAAAGGTCCCAA
This sequence comes from Arabis hirsuta, assembly GCA_964056655.1. NCBI lineage: Eukaryota > Viridiplantae > Streptophyta > Magnoliopsida > Brassicales > Brassicaceae > Arabis > Arabis hirsuta. The sequence goes on along the minus strand of OZ053307.1, from coordinate 32,795,476 downwards.
AGACTTGTACTTGATGGCTTTCCATCTGTTTTGATGTCAATGTTTGATAATATATTATAGAACAAGCTTATTCAAGCCATGTGAAAGGAAGAGGGATGCAAAGAATTTCCCAAGAAAGATCAGAGACTATGAAGCATTTCTGTTACCTGGGCACAAAAGGTAATGCAAAACAATGGAGATGGAGATGATCAACACTGTTAAAAGGTGGCTGGTGAAAACCAAACCTGTGAAGTAGTACAAATCATGTTAATGCAACATAAGTTACAACAAGTAGAAGTAAAATGTCAAGCAATTAATTTCGAGCATCATTTGAAATTGTAAAATATCCCATGTAGAGGGTTTGAATAGACTTACTCCAAAATTCACAACTGATTTAATTTAGTGTTTGCAACCAAGAAGCCTCACCTATGTATGGTTTGAGGTGCATCTGTCTGCAGCAGTGCTTGTCCCACACTTAGCATGTGACTTACTGCTCACATCATAATAAAATGAACATCCTTAGGGAAACTTTACATAGGTATAATAGAAAATGGTGTATACTGTATAATATGTTTTGCTGACCAACCGAGTGAGTAGTCTTCATCTCTTCTCTGAAGGTCTCTCACAGTTGGAATGTGTTCTTTGGGAATTACCAGATAGTGCCTACATCAGTTCTTAGTTCTTAATAATAAATGGCAGCTACTTAAGCAAGAAGGTGCAAGTGATTGCGGTAGATAGCTATGTAAACGGTCTCTATCAGACCCAATTCACAAGAAATCAATAACCACCAATTTTAGCAACACTTGTTCCAAGGATTCAAGTTCATTCCTAAAGTAAGGTTAGAAATCCAAACGCAGATACTTTGGAATACACAATGACGCAGTTTTCATGTTTCTAAAAGATTTTTATCACAAAGTGCATGAAGAATACAAATTAATGGTAATACTAACTGCTTGTGTTCCGTTTGATCGTCATCTTCATAAACCAGATTACTGGTAGATACTAACAGTTACCAGGAAGAACCATCAAATTTCCAGATTCTAATTCGACAAAGAAAGCCATGGCTGAAGATTGATTTGTACGAGAATCTAATGAAATCAAAGCGAAGTGAATCGACAGAACCTCTGAGCTGCGGGTTTGATGTCTTGAAACGCAACGACCTTATTATCCTGAAGAAACCAAAACCCAGATATATTCAACGTTTGATCAAAATTTTCCAACAAGAGAGGATCGAGCGAAAGTTGGGGAACTTACGGTGTGGAGAAGACGAGTGGAAGTGGGATTGCGCACTATCTGACAGAAAATACACGCCTGATTCGCTCCCGCCATTGATTCCCCCTGATCGGAATTCTAAATCGCCGCACAAATTCGAATTTCGATTTCGATTTCAAAGTCGGAGGATGATGGTACTGGAAAGCGAAAACCGTCCGGGCACAAAAAATTCCGAAATGAAATAATATGCGGGAACTTATACTTCCATTTTAACCCCATAAATATTTTATTTTCTGGAGTTAACCCCCTAGTTCCGATTTAGTATAGTATTTTTATTTCGGTTCAAGATTGAATCCAGACGATATGGTACTTTACAATAGAATTTAAGAACTCTTATGCTCATTTGCTAGGAATACAAACTTATGGGGGCCTAAAGAAAAATAAAATAAATAAAAGGCCGAATGTTACGAGTAACACGAGTCACGGCGGCTAAAACCTTATTAGGCTCCGTCCATGTCGGCTCTGTCTCTTGTCCCCAAAACTTTTCTTCCATTTCTCTCCTTCCGGTGCCTCTCAGTGACTACTCGCCTGAGGTCCGTCGCTGCTCGGACCATGAGCTCTCAATCGAACCAGCGAGTCTTCCAGCTCAGACAAGACCCTCTCACCGGCGCTTCGGAGTGGATTGTCATCGAAGAGAATGACCAAACCGGTGGTGTTCCTGAAACTTCTACGGACGGCCTCCTCGCGAGGACATCGTATCTGGACATGCTCAATGATTCTTGTCGCAACCGAGCTTTCCGTCTAGCTATCGAGAAAACCATAACCGAACCTTGCCACGTCCTTGATATCGGGTTCTTCTCATTTCCATAACTCAATTGCTTCCAATCATTACTTGAGAAAATCGTTCGTTGTTGCTTTGATTCATATTGATGGATTTTGTGTGCGTCTAGTGCTGGAACTGGGTTGCTATCGATGATGGCTGCAAGAGCAATGGGAGAAGAAGGGACCGGTGACTCTAAGGGAATTGTTACGGCGTGCGAGTCGTACCTTCCCATGGTGAAGCTTATGAGGAAGGTTTTGCATAAGAACGGTATGGCTAAGAACATTAACCTTATCAACAAACGATCCGATGAACTCAAAGTTGGGGAAGATCTTGATTCACGAGCTCATGTTCTTGTGAGTAATAGATTCTCATGATTAGTGATATGATACATTGCTGTTGTGGGGATTCCAACATTTTTGTTTGCTCTTCTTCATTAGGTAAGTGAAATATTGGACTCTGAGTTACTTGGTGAAGGTTTAATCCCAAGTTTACAACATGCTCATGACATGTTGCTCGTTGACAATCCAAAATCAGTGCCGTACCGAGCTACTACATATTGCCAGGTCCGTTGCTTGATCTATCATGATTCTACTTTCCAATTTGTGGTTTAACTTCATTGTTTGTCTTGAGCCTGATTGAATGTCCTCTCACATTGTTTCCCTTTTCTTTTCTGTACAATGTCAAGCTTGTAGAAAGCACGTTCTTATGTAACATGCATGATTTACAAAATAACGAGGCTAAGAAACCAGATGGTGTTCGTCTAGTACCTCCTGGCTTAGAGAGTCTACTTGGCATCAAGTCACAACAATATGGTATGCATGTTGATGCTATTGAGAAAGAGATCAAACTGGTACTTATATCCCAAATTTGTTCCTATGGTTTACAATAAGCTTAAGTTTTATACACTCAATTCATGTATTCATCCAGTTGTCAGAGCCCGTCAAAATATTTGAATTTGACTTTTGGAAACGGCCAGAAAGTAATGGAGAGCTTGGAGTGGACATAGAAGCAATAACAGAGGGTAGTATTCATGCTATAATTTCATGGTAATACGTCATTTCCTGTCTTCTCTTTTCTCTCTATGGGTGCTTGAACTGCGGATAGTATGTTCACAATACTCATAGTTAATATTACTCTACAAAAATGCCATTGACTCTGAAAAGCTTCTGTCCACACTACATTGAGATGTGTGGAAGCTTTTATATTTTTTGGTGGTGCATATTCATGCATTCCATCTAAAAGCCTTAGGCAAGGGGCTCAAGACCTGACCTGTTTTCCCAGTATGATATGTGGAAGCTTTTATACTTTCCGTTCAGGTGGGTGCTGCAGCTTGATAGTGAAGGAACAATCTTCTACTCTACTGCTCCTAGATGGATAGATTCAAATTCTGAGATAGGTGAGTTACACCTTCCTGTGGAAATTATGTGATTTATGTAAAATCTCACGCAGTCATATATGGTTGTAGGGGATCCCTTTTCACCCCATACAAGATGTAGTTGATCACGGATCTTATTTTACCAAGTTTGATTTCTTTTATTTTTAATACAGGTCTAAGGGACTGGTGTGACCATTGGAAACAGTGTGTTTGGTTTACTCCAGGAGCAGGTGTGTCCATATCGAAAGGAGAAAAAGTTCATTTGCATGCTGCTCATACTTGTACTAACATCTTGTACAATCTGAAGAAGGCTCAAAGTTTGACAAGTGAGAACTCTCCTTTAAGTACCGGAGATCTGCAGCTCACATTACCACCCGAAAGAGTCGCAATATATGGTGACAGTATATATAGGCAATCCATGATTGATGCCACAAGAAAAGCTGTAGGTTCTAACCTTCGATGTCTGTCTTACATTTACAAAATTTTCCTCTGAAAACTGCATAAGGTTGTGGTAATATTTTGGTTTGTTAAATGCTAATGGAGAACGCTACTCCAATCTGTTATAAGAAGGTATTAGTATAGTTGTGCTATTTTTCTCCTACATTCCAGTTCACACTTTAATGGTTCTTCACCTATTCTACAGTTACAGGGGAAATCTCATTCACATTGTCTCGTCATTGATGATAGCCTTCTCTTACCACTTATGGCTCTACATATCTCCAACAGATCAAGGGTCATATCATTGTCGCCTGGGCTGCAAGAGAATGCTGCCAGATACTTGGAAGCCATTGCTGATTCAAATGGTTTTTCAAAAGATCGTTTCCAATATTTTAGAGAAGGGAAGGCAAAGTTGGCGGAAGCGTATTCAAATGAGGTAAACTCTCGAAATGGCATGTTGCCTAACTCTCGAAATGGCATGTGGAAGCGTATTCAAATGGCATGTTGCCTAACTCTCGAAAAGTTATGTCCCCATAGTTAGACTTAGTCATTCAATTTCTGAGATGCGTTCCATTTTGATCATGTTGCCCTATGTTCTATCAATAGATTGATCTGTTGATCGGAGAGCCATATTACTACGGACTTGAAAGTGGGCTTCCGTGGCAGAATCTCAGATTCTGGTAATGTTGTTATTGGATTCTTCACTTTACACATACGCTATAAATTTGTTAATGATAGCCTGATTCTCTTTCTGGTATGAGTGAAGGAAGGACAGAACTCTACTTGATTCAGCCCTGACAAAAGATGCAGTGGTGATGCCGTATAAAGGAGTTTTGAGAGGTTATGCAATGTTTCTTCCTGTAAGTGCTATCATTTCTTAGCAATTCTTAAACAGAGACATTTGATTGTACATTCATGAATTGGCTTATGTGCAGGATCTCTGGAAGAGCCGTTGTTGCCTTGGGAGTGTAGAAGGGTTTGATCATGCTTTGGTGAATACAACATTAGGGGGATGTGGTGATCTACCTTCTGGTAAAGACAGTCCTTGTTTGCCCGTCTTTATCTGGCAATGTGGAGAGACAAAGGTAAACATAAAAACTTTGGTATATGTACAAACAAGCTTCGGGAAATGTTAAGTTTGTTCCTTTTCTTGGACAATTTCCAGAAACTTAGCAAGGAATTCACAGTCATGGAGTTTGATTTCTCCAAGCCCATCACAGGTCCATGTTATGGGGAAGTCCAGGTATGCTACTAGCTGGAGATTCACAAACAACTTTATGATGATTGCCTTTCAGAAACGCTTTTTTCTGCGAACAGATTGAGTTTATCAAACCCGGTGTATGCCATGGAATTGCATTGTGGATGGATTGGGTGATGGATGAAGAAAACTCAACCGTAATCTCAACAGGACCAGGTATGAGATAATGAGACTCATTACCCTCGGTGCTATACAATCATCTTTGCTTAAAAGGGCTCGAGTAGTGATAGTTGTTCGCTACATACAGATGAAAGATATTGGAAGCAAGGAGTGAAGCTAATAAGAAAACCAGTCACAGTAAGAGTCGAAGGTTCCTCCTCTATAAGAGTCGAAGGTTCCTCCTCCATAAGAATCCAAGCTTCCTTGGATCCATCTTCAAACGGCGAGCTCATCATTACACATACTTTTTGTTGACTTCTGATCTCAAAATAGTCGGACCATTGTCAAATCATATCGGTCTCAAATCATGTTCTCAGCCATTCTCACAACGAAGAAGATTTGAGACCGAAACCTCTTTTCCCTGTCAACCAGGCCTAAGGTTAGTTATTAGAAACTGTAGTAGTTTGATTTGGTGATGTACAAGTCCTCCTTTCTCTTTGTAAACTATATAGTTTAGGTGAATCAAAGAAAGCACTTAAAATCGCAATTTGATTACAGTGTGAACTGAGACATCATGTAATAGAGAAACTACAAGCGCTTTTACTGTGGGTGCGTTGATAGATTATCTAGAGATTATTGTGGGCGTGAATTAATTACGAGAAAACAAGAGCTATTCATAACCCATTTTTCAAGTCTTCTTTCTTTTTTTATTTACATATCAAAAAATCAAATACAATCAGAGGAGAATGCTTACAAGCCACCAAACAAAACAAAGAGAGGTATCTGCAAGACATAAACCCTTAAGCTCAACAACACATCACACATCTGTATATTTTTTTGCCTCTTAGGTATATCAATGTTTTTCTTCCGCTTTTGAGGCCGCTACATAAGAGACAACAACTGTAATGTCGTCGAGCTTACCTCCATAGTATCTGAAGCCAGCATCCTGTGCTGCTGTCGAGAACGGGGTTTGTCTGTTTTTGTCTTGTGCTCTTTGGCGCGCCAACGCTGCAATCTTCTGTGCTGTTACCTGAGGATCTATGCCAGCTCTCACCGCGTGAACCACTACCGCTGTGATCTCGTTGTTGTACAGGTTGTCGAATAATCCGTCTGTTCCAGCTATTATCACATCTCCAGGAGCAACAGCAACCGTGAAAACCTGACCTGAGCTTGGCAAGTCGCCGTTACTTCCACTCTCCAACTGATACGTGAAGTTGAAGTCATGCTGTTGAACTGGGGAACGGAAAACGGTATGCCCTTCACGGACTACTATGAACCCGCTGTCCCCTAGGTTGATCGCGTGAAGTCCCTGGTCGGTCAAGGCTATGATGCAAGCCGTTGAAGACCCTTTCGACTTTGTGCTAGTATGAGCCTTTTCCAATACTCTGGCTGGATCAATCGATCCTTTAGGCTCGTCTTGGATTGCATTGACCGAGTTAGACATAAGCTCCCGAGAGTAAAAACCTGCATCGATACCGAGCTCTGCCCAACCTCCCACACCATCTGCCACACCCAATGCTTGCTCCTCTGCGCAGATAAAGTGAGCATCCTCTCCCCCAGTCTCCTCTTTATCAGGATGTGGTAGGTAGCACGACCCTGAGACAAGCTTGAGGGGCTTAGCGGATAGCTTAGCTGCTACAGGATCCAAAGAATCTCTAACTTGTTCCTCCGTGACAGAGTTATCGAACGAGACATCAGGCGCATTCCCAGCTGAATACTGATTCAAAAGTGAGCTATGCAAGCCTCTAAAACCCCATCCTCCACTCTGAGGATTCAAGGCGATCCATCTCTTCACAGCTCTATAAGCAAAATACCCATAGGTGGTAGAAGAACCTTCGCGGTGATCTCGTCCTCTTAGTCTCATACTGATTCTTCCACGGCTGGGAGGGCTTCCGTCTCCATTCACCATACCAGCGTAACGCTTTGAAACCCGAGGATCCACAAACAAGGATTTCGAGCCACAAGCCGCCATCGATTTACCGGAAACCGAAGAAGCTACGCCGGATCCCGAAAGCAAAAGATCAATGTGATATCCACAGACCTGAAAGGCCGGACCAGATACTGAAGGCACAGAGAAAGTCCGAGAGACAGCACCAACGACAGAAAGATTCCTCCTTTCGTTAACCAAGAGCAAATCAGAGCTCGCAGGTTCGAGAAACCCGTTAGGGTTAGTCAACCTAGAGTGGAAACCCCTATGACAACCACCAAACCCTAAATTCCCAATTCCAATCAGAACCTTAACCTGTCTCTGAAGACCCTCTTTCACAGGTAACATCTTCTTAAGTATAATAATACAGAAACCAGTAATAATAACCAGATATGGAGAAGATCATATCTCCCCAAGCATCAGTGCGATTAACGATCTAAGAACCCTCGATATGTTGAATCTTGATTAGGAAGGAGAAGGAACGACCTATCCGGATCCTGTCGGATTGATCGAACACAAAACGAAGACGAATTCGGAACTAACTTACCACGAAATCAAAACCCGATAATGTCAAGAAGCAGGACAGGTGGTGAGAAATTCTCACAAGAATTGGCAAGAAGAATCCAGAGCAAAGAACCCTAGCGAATCTGATCTTGTTTAAGGCAAAACACACAAAAGCTGGTGGTCAGAAACAGACAGACACAACTCTGAATTTTCTTCTTTTTATGGAAATCAGTAAAATTAGGGATGCCTCAATTTTCTCTGGAATTCTCTAAGCTTTTGTTCCTCTCACATCTTTTTGGATGAAATTGATTCTCAGCCGTTGGATCATCCATGCTAGCAAGATCTCAGCCGTATGCTTTCTGATCTAAAAGCGAGAACCGAATTGGGGAAGAGTCATACTGATAAATGGGCCTGATATAGCCCAATTATACAAACGAACCTATGCCGATAAAAAACCCCACACTAGGTCCAGGCATTCCTTGGGTAGAGTTTTGATAAATAAGTGTACTAGATTTTCATCCAGGTCAAACTAAATTTAAATTATATGCAGGATTAGAATATTAAAAAATAAAAATTTATAATTTTTATTTTTTAATAGGAAGAAATTAAGAATAATAAAGATTAAATAGTATATTTTTCATATATATAAATATATATTATTTTACAAAATTTAATTTACATGATAGTTAGATTAAATGTAAGCGTTTTTTTGATGTAAATCGAACATTTTTGAGATTATCGGTTCTTTCAAACTTATTTGAGTTCGTCAAAACTAAAAAAATACCGCATAGTATATAAAAATCTTTAAAGAAGAAACAACTAGAGTTTAAAGCGAGAAAATATGGTATTAGAGTTACAACGAAAAAGTATTATTTCGGCTGAAAATTTATGATTTTGTAAAATCTATGAATTTTGAAATTGTTTTATAACATTTTAAATTATATCGTATTTACATGATTGTTTTGAATTTTTGTTTCAAATTCTTGAGATAGCTAAGTGCATTAATTTTTTCCCTTAAATTTTTTCTAGCCACTCTTATAGTCATCTGTCTCTCTGCGGTATCGGCTTTCTCAAAATTTTCTTATCTTATTCGATCATTCGATCTCTTGCAAAGATATTCTCCAATACTTAAATAAAAGTAATTCGAAAGTTTGTGGTTATGAATTCCTTCTACGTTATTTTTTTCAATTGTTAAATTTTCATTTCTTTTATTATAGGGGACACGGTTATTTCTTAAAATTTGGAATGCACATGTGCTGCACACTTAGTCTTTTTCTTTTTACAAAAGGACAACAACAAAAAATGTAGAGTTTTAAAATGACACGATTGTGTTCTTCGAATTAGATTATAATTTGTATGACCGTCTTAAAAGGTAACTAATTGCTAAATGTTTATCTTATCTAGAGATAATAAAAGGAAAACAAAAAGTTCATGATGACACGATTATATGTTTCCAATTGAGAAAGAAATGTAATGTACTAAATATTTATATCATAATAACATCCTACAGGATACAACTATTTCCTTTTCTTTTCATTTGTATTGAGTCTTATTACTATATTGTTTTCCTTATGCAAAATATGTGTTTTATTATTAATCAGCTGAATTTACAAAAAAATAATATTAAAATGTGGAGAGATATGGATCAATTGCAAAAATGTCATTTTTGGTGTGTACATTTACAATAATATCATTTAAAGATATTCATTTGCAAAAATACCACTAATTATAGATTTTTAAAACCTAAATCTTAAAATTATAAACCCTAAATAATGTGTTGACCCGTAATACCGTTTTAAACCTTCAAAACTAAATCACAATACAACATAATTAACGCAAATATAAATGATATAATGAAAAAATAATTTTGGAAAAGTGATATTTTTACAAAAATTTTGGAAAGGCGGCATTTTTAAAAAGTGGCAAAATTTTTTAAAATATTTCGAGAGATATTAAGATGAATGATTCACGTGGGAAATTTCCAAAATATCTTGAAAGGAGGAGTAGTTTATTTTTGTTGTGTTCCCTTATGTGGTTCTCAGCTTAGAGAACATGCGATAACGTTAACTCCCTCGTCCATTGAAATTGGAATGTGAATAAAATAAAAAATAAAAAAATTGGAGCTCATAACAGAGTGTAACAAAGAAGAAAACAAAACTAGTATAAAGTGAAAAGGCATAAACAATATAGAAATTGTCAATAAAAAGGGCTCATTTTGTGACAAGAAAGAAAGAAAATTAAAGCATCACATCTCTCGAGCTCGAGGCTTCAGCTTTAGAGCGACAATGTCTCTATATCTGAAGCCCTTCATCTTTCTATACGACTCCACTCTTAGCCTCCTCTTGCTTCTGGTAACACATTCATAACTCTCTCTTTTATATCTATATATATGTATAGTACATGTAATTGTTGTGACATTAATTGATTAATAGTAATTTCTCATGCATGATGAATTAGTTTAATGGATGGAGTCTTGAACATCCAGCAGCAGCCCAAATGAGGCTTCAGGCAGAAAACAATGCTGCAAAGTCTGAGTGGAAGCAATTGCAATATGTGTGGTTAAAAACTAGGACTCTTGTACTACTTCCCATTTTCAAGGGTTGTGTGGTTATGTGTTTGGTTTTATCTATCATAGTATTCGCAGAGAGCTTTTACATGAACTTTGTCATACTCATCGTCAAGTTATTTAGACGTAAACCCGAGAAAGTGTACAAATGGGAAGCCATGCAAGAAGATGTCGAGGTTGGACCCGGAAACTATCCAGTGGTTCTTGTCCAAATACCAATGTTTAATGAAAAAGAGGTATATATATACTCTCTACGTTATATATAATGACATTTGCTACGAATTATATAACGACGATTTGATGCGTGTATATATATATTATTTTACGCGTTGTAGGTCTTTCAGTTATCAATAGCATCAGTATGCAGTTTGTTATGGCCACCGAGCCGTCTAGTAGTTCAAGTTGTAGATGACTCTACGGATCCGGCCGTGAGGGTAAGTAGCTTGCTCGAATACATAACACATATATTACTCAAATAGATGTTAGACAAAAATAAAATCAGAAAAACAAATATAATTTTGTACGGTTATAAAAATCGGCTGATTAGACGGCCCACTCGATTAGAAGGTTGGTCAACAGCGAATCAAATGATTTTTGGGCCAAGGGGGTTCGATCAATATAATTGCATTATTTTGAAAACTATTAAGAAAAAGTAATAGAAATAAATTTTAAAAAACTAAATCAAAATAGAAAGAATTTAATAGTATAGAAAGCCAAACTATATCGCAACCAAAAAAAAAAAAGAAGCCAAACTATATTGTTACTTCAAATTATACCATCATGTTTTAGAAGAAAAATACAAATTCAACTAACACAGTAACAAATCTCCGATTTAATTATGACACAAGATTTTGATATGTTTAAGACTAGTATGTACATATTGGGATGTATAGTATGCTAAATGTGAAAGAGGAAGCAGGAAGGCGTAGACATAGAGATTGCAAAATGGCAAAGCAAAGGCATAAACATAAGGTGTGAAAGGAGAGATAATAGGAACGGCTACAAAGCCGGAGCTATGAAAGAAGCTCTTACCCATAGCTACATTAGGCAATGCGACTTTGTGACAGTCTTCGATGCCGATTTTCAACCCGAGCCCGATTACCTCATCCGCACCATCCCCTTCCTCGTCCACAACCCTGAGGTTGCTCTCGTTCAAGCTCGGTGGATATTTGGTATATATAAAAAAACTGTTTAATTACAATCATTTGTATTATGCTTTGCTAATTGCTTTTGTGATGAAATTTATGAATCTTTGTGATTTTTTTTTGCAGTGAACGCCAACGAATGCTTGATGACGAGGATGCAAGAGATGTCCCTCAACTACCATTTCAAGGTGGAACAAGAATCAGGGTCTACTAGACATGCTTTCTTTGGGTTTAATGGTATATATAACTTAATCTCCGACCATATATATTATCAAAATAAGAAAAATTCATAAAATTCAGTCAAATACAACTATATAAGATGACGATGAACCAAATGGAGAACCATTTTAAGGAAGAGAGCATAGGAAGTATAGCAACCTCAAATTAACAAGAAAACGAATATGTACTTTAACGAGAACACTTATCCCTATTTAGCAAAAAAAAGAGAACACTTATCCCTTACTTTACATATGCTTTAAATTTTTTTAGGTTTGGAGGATTTTTTTTTTATAAATAGTCTACCAAGAATCCAAGTGATTTACCTCTAAAAATTTCCGCTACATCACTAATCAATTACGAGATTCTAATTTTTGGACCACCATGTAATGAAACTTAAGTGGTATATGTAAAATTGTAGGAACCGCGGGTGTTTGGAGAATAGCAGCAATAGAAGAAGCAGGAGGATGGAAATCAAGGACAACGGTAGAGGACATGGACTTAGCCGTTCGAGTTGGTCTTCACGGCTGGAAATTTGTCTACCTAAACGACCTCACGGTATATGTTAATTAACACGTTTTCTATCAATATATATATGCTCTAGAAGTTAGTTACTATGCAAATAATAGTACATCTTTTGTTGTCACTAACCAAGCAATAAATGGGTAACTTGGCGGCTTGTAGGTGAGAAACGAGCTTCCAAGCAAATTCAAGGCCTACAGATTCCAACAACATAGGTGGTCCTGTGGTCCAGCCAATCTTTTTCGAAAAATGACACTGGAAATCATTCTCAATAAGGTCTCGCTTTTTGTCACTTTGCTTGGCTTCGACCCCACGTGTCAGTGAATGATTGGATCTGGCTTTTTTGTCTTTTAGATGGGATAGGGCCCCGCTAGTGATAAGCAAGGTGTCTTGTTCCAACTTAGTGGGCCCACCTAGACTAATGATTGATTGGTTAAGGCCAAATCTTTTTGTCTTTTCGTGTGGTCTTTATAATCACTTGGATTAATTAACTAGGGTTTGTTCCGATTCAAAATGGTTCGGTAGGTTTGATCGAATCAAACGAGATTTTTTTTTTTTTTTTTTTGTTTATAATCAATGGGTTTAAAGCGTTTTCTTATGATTGTTTTTTCAGGAATATTCAACACAGCTCTTATAAAGTGTGTATACATAGCATCATGTGAAAGCTAACTAACAAATGTTCTGTTTTTTTTTTTTTGTGTGGAACACAGAGAGTAACAGTATGGAAGAAATTCTATGTGATCTACAGTTTTTTCTTCGTGAGGAAAGTGGCAGTACACGTCTTGACATTCTTCTTCTACTGTATAGTTGTGCCAACAAGTGTCTTCTTCCCTGAAATCTACATCCCTACTTGGTCTACCATTTACGTTCCATTTTTGATCAGTATCTTCCACACAATGGCAACTCCAAGGTACCTCATGATTTATATACTCATCATTCAGATTAATCTCTCTTCTTGCTTCAACTAATTAATATGTATGTATTTGTTTATATATATTTCAAATCAACTAGGTCCTTCTATCTCGTGATAATCTGGATCTTGTTCGAGAATGTTATGGCTATGCATCGAACCAAAGGAACGTGCATTGGCCTACTCGAAGGAGGAAGAGTGAACGAATGGGTTGTCACCGAGAAATTAGGAGATGCTTTAAAGAGTAAGTTACTCTCTCGGGTCGTCCAACGAAAATCTTATTACGAAAGGTGAGTAATTTTTAAAAATTTTTGCTTGGATTACTAACAAGTTTTGGCATTTCGTCTATAACATCTTTGGTGTTTTTCAATGAAAAATAAAATTGGTATGGTTTTGTTGCAGAGTGAATTCAAAGGAAGTGATGGTGGGGATTTACATATTGGGATGTGCAATCTATGGAATGGTCAATGGCCACACATGGTTACATTTCTATCTTTTTCTTCAGGCCACTGCCTTCTTCGTCTCTGGTTTCGGTTTTGTCGGAACCTAAACGAATTGTCTAGGCTCATTAATGCTAAATTTATTGTTACACTATTGTATCTCATATTATGTATTATATGTTGTTGTGTGGTAATTACCTCATATGATGTTGTTTAACGAATAAGCCACAATTTGAATGTAGCTTTTCTCATATGAATATGTATTATCATTTATTTGAAAGTCGAACCTTGTTCTGTTTCTCCCTTGTCTTTTGGATTTTTGCAGAAACATTGGAGAACTTTTACGAACTAAATTAAAGACTCTTTTTCTTTCAATTTGTTTAAATTTATATTGTTTCACAAGTTAAACCAAATCCAAATAATAGTTGTGCGAGTCAAGATTTCCTGATCAGATCCAATCTCCATTCTTCGGAGGTGGTTATCAAGTTGGGTGTGGTGATAGCCACAATATAGACAGCAGAAATCATGGTGGTGGATGAGGTCTTGGTTATGGTGGCGGTGGAAACCGGTGGTTTCGGGAATCGTGACAGCGGTTGTTGATTAAAATCAACATGATGCGAACCCATAATGAGTGGCAATGATGTGATATTGTGCTGAAGATGGGGGTAAAATTAAAAATCCATTAGGTTATTTAGTTAGTTAAATATCACATTTCCATAGCTATTTTTTTTATTAATGAGCTCAATATAGATGTTAGGCAAATTGACCCTTTGGAAAACCCTTGAAAGACGGGGGCTTATTTTTTTATTTCTAATTTGATAAAGAAAACTTTTGGGATTTGTTGTCACTTGTTAGTGGGGTCCAAATTAAGAAAAGAATCGGAGCAAATTTTTTCATGGGTTCAAATAAATAAATGGGCTGGGTTCAATATTAAAATGCCCAAATTATTAACAAAGAAAATCTATATTTTTGAGGTGTCAGCTGGACCCCACAGTAGGTCCGCCCTTGCATATATATATGTATATGTGGGTGTACAATTATCGTACGCAGCTAGCTTATTCTCTTTCGTCTAATTTGGATGTTTGCTTGTTGTCATGGGCCTCATGGGCTATAAGCCGCTTTAGACAAATGTATTTTTTTACAAGTCATCATCCTAGAGAGAGAGTATATTTATAGGAGAGAATGTTGTTTTATTCTGAGAATTGAGAAATAATAGTCTTGAAAAGGATAATCTTGTTAATTTTTGTTGCCAAAATAATCTTGCTTATAATGCATGCTTCGTATTTAAATATTTCGTATACATGTATATATTAATTACGTCGGTGAAACCAACCATCATCTTCTAAGTTTATGCATGTAATAATCATATGACTATATGAGAAAGCATCTTAAATTTCTAAATGGTAAAATTAAATTAAATACATAGAAATAAGTTAGAGCATCCTCAATGGTTAGAAACTCATAGTATTTCTTATTTATATTGTAATAATAATTAAAATTAATTTATTTAGATTTTAAAGCATAAAAAATTTGAGCCAATTATATAGTTACATGTGTTTAGTGAGTTTCTTCAAAAAAAAATTGAAAATTTCTTAAAGCATTTCCAATAGTACACTAAATCCTATATCAAACCTATTTTTTTGTGTAAAATCCTCTCCAACCCAACACTATTTTCAACACCATTTTGGTGTTGAATTTTTTTATTTATAAAAAGGTCTTTCAAATTTTAATCAACTTTAAAATTAATAAAAACATATATAAATTGTGATATTTAAACCCAAAGCGTAATATATTTTGTTATTTTATATGTTACAATGTATTTCTTTTATATAATAAATGTTAAATTTAATTTATTTCATAATTTTTTTAATTTAAAAAAAATAAGTGGGGTTGATTTGTAAATTTTAAAGAAATAAAAAAGAGAATCTATTAAGAATTTTCTATTTTGGTGTAAAAATTGGTGTAAACCATTGGAGCAAAACCCAACACCATTTTTGGTGAAAAAATGGTGTAAACCATTGGAGAATCTCTTAGATTAGAACTTATTTATCTTATCTTTCCTATTTATCTACTATTTTTTGTCTTTAGTTGATAGAAACCCATAGAAAAACTCCGGAGATGCTCTTAAAAGGGATCCGATAATATTTAGGGAAATTCTTAAACAAATATTTTATACTTTATCATTATTCTTTTTAATCAACCATTCATTTCATTAAAATAGTTCAACGTAAAAATATTATATACTATAGATAGTTATTTTCTTCTAACGTTATATATCTTAAATGATTATACATTACATTCTAATTATACTTCTTAGAAATTAATGATCATTGAGAAATTTTGGAATGAACATTTGTGTACTTAAACGTTTGTTAATTATTTTTAGCAAGGATAACTAAAAACACAAAACAGCTTAATTACTAGAATAAGTCACATTTTAAAAAAAAAATTGCTAAAATATTTTCTGTATCCTTATTTTGTATATATATATATGTAGTCTTATTACAAAACCGAACGAAAAATACAGTGCAGTAAAACCTCTATAAATTAATAATATTAGGACTTTAAAATTTTATTAATTTAGAAAGATATTAATTAATCGATTTGTAGAGAGATATATGTTGTAGGTAATAATTCTCTTTAAAAAAATGATTAAACGATGTTATATTAAAGAATTTAATTAAATCCATTTGTAAAAATAATATGCATTAATTTGAGATTATGATTTATACTTTTAATTATCGTAATATAATGAATGTTAATATCATAATATACTATCCATATAAAAATTATATATGTTATTAAGTACAAAATTCAAAAGAAAGTATGGTTATATTCTTAATGTTGATGATAAAATAACAAACGATATATTTGAAAAGAGTTTTGTGTAAAGAATCAATTATTGTGTCTAACTTTTCACAAGTTTTAGATACCTAGAAAATATTCATAAAAGTTTTTTTTGATCTAATAAATCAAATAAAAAATCATTGAAACCATATGTTAGTACATTATCATAATTATACTTATATATGCATAACTATACATGATTATTAATTTATACTATTATTGGGACTATATTTTACATAAGAATTTCAAAAAAAATTATTATCTTATTATCGTATCGAATTTTGTTAATCTTTACATAGACTCGACTGGGGACCGAAAAAATTTATTAATTTTATGGTGATTATTAATTTATAGAGTATTAATTTATGAAGATTTTACTGTATATGGGATTGGTTTGGCAATAAAAAAAAACATTAAACATATGTTATCTCCATACTTCTTTTTTGAGAAAAAAATAATATACTTGATATACTACTTTGGAGAAACGCATATCATTTAGGCTCAAAATTGTGACCACTAAAAAGGAAAAAAATGATAAAGAATATTGAATTCCACTTCATTCCTTAAAAAAAAATACACTATTGATAAAGAATTTTTGGAACATATGATTCTTTTTCATTCTTCTTCATTCCTCTCCTCCTGCAAAAAAAATTATAGAACAAAAATATTCCTTATCAAATTTGAGAAAGAACAAGAAGAACTGATTTATTTTACAATTCCTTTTCATTCTTCAAATTTTTGTTCCTTTTCATTCATTTTTATTAGATTATGTATATGTGGTTCGGTTTATTCTTGGTTTAGAATCTTGTGTAGATTGGTTATTAAGCTGGTTTAGCTTCGGTTAGTTGAACATGTATATAAACACTACGTATAGCTTTGTTTACTCTTAACATAAACATATTACAATTTCCAGATTCTCTTGTGTTCATCCTCATCTTCTTCATGAGAGCTATAGTTTCTGATCATCATCAAATCTCTTTTGTTAATATTTTTCTTTATCATTAGTTTTGTTTTTCTAGTGGTCACCAGTTCCAGTCTTATTGTTATAAATTAAAATATACCAGCATAGACTATGTCAATAATTTACCCATTAACAAAAAAAAAAAATGACAATAATTAGATCATGTTGCTGAGCAGAGATCGATCGTGGCTTAGATTAATGATCGGTACAATGTAGTCTAGAACTTAGGATAAAATATAAAGATATAAAAGCTAAATCCCCCAATTATTTTAGCAAAACAAAAAAAAAAAATTCCCCCAGTTTTGGTTAAACCTTTTCCAAAATATTTATTTTTTAAAAAGGAAATTGTTTTTAAAAAAGGAAAATATCTTATTGGTTACTCAGAACTATACCTTTTTAAGTCTTCCCAGTTTCCCAGAAACCTCTCTCTATTATGACTCCATTACATGTGTCTCTATCTATCATTCACATTTATCAATTTGTATAATATCACGACGTAAAAATCGAAATTATATTCCCCACCAACAAAAACCAAAAAGTAGGCATGGATTTGCAGAGGACTATGGTGGTGTTGTTCTTGTTCTTGTCTCTTTTGACCAACGAAACGACGGCGTTACAGCTTGAAACGGAAAACACAAACGCCGTAGTGATAAAACGCGGTTTAAAAACGCGGCGGCCGGAGCACAGGAACGCTTATGCGACGATGATGTACATGGGAACACCAAGAGACTACGAGTTCTACGTTGCGACACGTGTCTTGATCAGATCGCTCAAAGGCTTCCACGTGGAAGCTGATATCGTCGTCGTCGCCTCCCTCGACGTTCCTCTCAACTGGATTCACTCCTTGTAAGTCTCTCTTCTTCTTTTTCTTTCATCCATTCTTCCCAAAACGCCACCGTTTTAGTTTGTTAGAGAAACAAAAAAAATGAATTATCTTTCTTATTTTCCTCCTGAGTATTTATGGTCGTAGGTCATTTGTTTGTTTTTCTTTGAAATCAACGATGTTTGTCTAACATTAATTATACGAATTTCATAATATGATTTGTTTATTACCAGTAATTAATCACTCCCTCCTTTCAATTGTTTTAAAATATATGATGTTTTAAATTTTGATGGTAGTTTTTATGGATTAATAACGATGAATTATAACTTTCAAAACAGATTAATTGATTTTATTGAACTACTATTGGTTTAAAGTTATGAAAAACTATTTAGTGCAAAAAACAATGTAATAATAGATTAAAATTAATATGTTTTTTTAATATGTACAAAATTTATAAAATATCATACATATTAAAACGGAAAAAATATATACAAGAAAGAAAATAATATTTATATATATATCCATTTTAGTAGAACATGGAAGAGCGTAGTGCGGGAATGAGCGTGAAAGCAATTTTTTAAAATTTCAAAAGTCTGAGATTATTAATGACTTATTAGTATTTTTATATTACAAGCAAAAGTGACAGCAGAATAATAAGAATATGCTATTTAGGGAGCCTTTTGACTCTTTTATTGTAAAAAAAAATGTTATTGAAATTGAAAATGTCCGAAGAAGACAGTCCTAGTCGCAGACGTGCCTCCACGACTGTTTTAGTTTTCTCGTCTTTTTACTCCTTTTTACGTCTATTTTATTTATAGAAAATCTCTATAAATTTATCTCAGTCATAAATAAAATTAAAATCATAATATAATTTTAATTCAAACACTGAAGCTTATTTTCAATGATTTTTTTCTTCTTTTGTCACTGTTATTTATGCATCATATTCATCTCACCCTTTTACGTTACAGGGGTTTTTGTTTCTTCTTCTGCTAGTGGAAAGCGACTATTAAATAAAATTAAATGTGTCACTTGTAGTAAATAAATAAATTGTAAGTGGATTGCTTGTTGATTTGTGAAAAGAAATGATATTATTATTAAACATAGTAAATGGTAGGGCTGTCAAATACCTTATTCTAGTAACTCAAAGTTTCAGACCTTTTCAAACTAGTATTTCTATATTGGTTTTCCTTTTTCTGGAGTTGACAAGAATTTATTAAATTAATTAATAATAATTCTGTCTTTGCTGCATTTATACAAAATACAATAAATTGTTGATTAATAAGATTCATTAATAGGCTTATTATTATGTAGGGAAGAAGAGGACGGAGCTAAAGTGGTGAGAGTAGAGAATCTTGAGAATCCATACAAGAAACAAACCAACTTCGACAACAGATTCAAGCTTAGTCTCAACAAGCTCTACGCTTGGTCTCTCTCCGACTATGACCGTGTCGTAATGCTCGACGTCGACAATCTCTTCCTCAAGAACACAGACGAGCTCTTCCAATGCGGCCAGTTTTGTGCTGTCTTTATCAACCCTTGTATCTTCCACACCGGTCTCTTCGTGTTGCAGCCATCAATGGAGGTCTTTAAGGACATGATTCATGAGCTTCAAGTAGAGAGAAGTAATCCTGATGGAGCTGATCAAGGCTTTCTTGTCAGTTACTTCTCCGATTTACTCAATCAGCCTCTGTTTCGTCCTCCCGATAACCGCACCACCGCCGTTACCGGACATTTTAGGCTTCCTTTGGGATATCAAATGGACGCCTCATATTACTGTAAGTGACCACTGTCTACACTACATATTTCAATAACCCTAATCCAAAAACACATTTTGCTAATGTTTTGTATGTGTGTCACTCGCTACTGTCTTTATTAGACCTTAAACTCAGATGGAACGTACCGTGTGGACCAAACAGTGTGATCACGTTCCCAGGAGCAGTTTGGTTAAAGCCATGGTACTGGTGGTCATGGCCTGTTCTTCCTTTAGGCCTCGCATGGCACCACCAACGCCGCTACACCATAGGGTACGTTTTGATAATAATCATATTCTCTCTAGCCACTATGTGATGAATCCCTTTGGATGCACTATATAATCGGTTGCAGATTTCTAGAGATTAGTTTTGGTTTCGACCAATGACTAGTTCCTGCTTTGTTGTTGCAGTTATTCCGCGGAGATGCCTTGGGTCCTAATCCAAGCGGTTTTATACCTAGGAATCATACTAGTTACGCGTCTAGCGCGAACCAGCATGACCAAGCTCTGTTACAGACGTTCCGATAGGAATCCAGCCTACTTGATCAAGATGGTTGCACTGCTCTTGATCCTCTCAGCTTACATTATACCATTCTTCATCATCCCACACACGATCCACCCGTTCATCGGTTGGTCGCTATACTTGACCGGTTCCTTTACTCTTTCCTTCATACCCATCAACGCCTTGTTGCTTCCAATGCTACCTGTCTTAACACCGTGGCTCGGCATCCTCGGGACGCTACTCGTGATGGCTTTTCCCTCTTATCCCGATGGAGTAGTCAGAGCATTGTCGGTTTTCGGGTATGCGTTTTGTTGTGCACCGTTTCTATGGATCTCCTTTGGGAAGATCACATCACATCTTCAGGTTTTGATTGACAAAGAGGTCTTGTTTCCGCGGTTGGGTGAATCCGGGATCAATTCAGGTATCAGTAAGTTGTACTGATAAGTAAAGATTTTTGATCACCACAGAGTTTTTCCGGTGGGTTATTATCTTTGATGGATTGCTTCTGTACATAAAACATTAGAGATGATTAACAAAGATAACATTAACTTGATGGAAATTCCAACTCTTTCACAGATAATTTCTATTTTTTTTTTGTTCACTGAGTTTCAAAAGAAATGCATTATTGAGCTAAATAAAAAATGGTAAAAATAGTGTTGTTGTATTGTTTTTTGGTGTTTACCCGTTAGACTATCTACATTGGTTTTTTTTTTATTAAACACCCTATTTCCCTACTTTTAACACTCCACGTCACTTTCTCTTTCTTCCACCTAATAATTCAACACCCAAGTCAATATCAACCTCTACAATAGTTTTATTTAATAAAATTCAACACCTTGACCCACCATATATATATATATATATATATATAATTTTGAAACTACATGTTTATCACAATTATTGATTGAAATTAAATTAAATTAATAAGTATTATCTAATTTAATTGTTTTATTTTATTTTATATTCTCTTAATCAATATTTTTCAAATAACAAAAATAAACTTATGATAGAAGTGGTGTTTTTTTTTTTATAGAAGTGATACTTAGAAACTTATGATAGAAGTGGTGTTTTTTTTTTGGTGTCCAAATGAAATGAAACAAGTCTGATTTATAGAGTTTTTAAAATGATAAGTTTTCATATAAAAATTTATTAAAAAACAATTATTTATGATATAATAATTGATTTTAAAAGATAAGATTTGATAAAAATCTTCAAAATATTGATAAATTAATTGATAAAAATCTTCACGCGCGTAGCGTGTGTTTTGCCAACAATTTTTTCAGTATCATCCACTTAAAATTCACCACATCACTAATATGGACCCATTATTTTTGTTTCAACCAGTTGAAACAATTCAATTTGTTGAAACCACTTTGGATTTTTTCTTTTTTTCAATTCCCTCGTTGTATTTGATTCACCAGTTGAATTATTTATTCAACATTCTCACTGTATGTAGTCTTATGACAGAGGTGAGAAATGAGTAATTACTAATAAAATCATATTGGAAAATTACATATTCGATTGTAATGGTTGTAGTGAGCACATAAGAAATGAACCAGATTTAAATTAACTTAGCGGCCTTAATCAATGAAAAGAATTTTCATTTTAAGCCCATTAAGCAGAAGGGTGGTCTTATTAAATTTACCAATTGCCACTGCCTTCGTCATGCGCAGAGGTCCCTAATGAGCCGTAATGTTTAATATGGTATTTTTGTCAAATCGTATACAAGTTTGCTATGATTTGGATTTTGAAATTACAATTTTGTATGGACATTGTAAAATTATCACAAAATTATTGTGAACTTAGTAAACTAAAATCTTGTTTTGTTTGGTGGGTCGACTGGGCCCACATATTTTCCAAACGGAAGCTAAAAGTGAAAAAAGGTGTGCCACATGGCCCACATTTATGTGATACATGATATGACCAACGCAATCGTATTTACGAAAATACCCTTCATCTCATGTTTCGTAAATTTTCCCTCTTAATTTCTTTCTTTAAAAAAATTTACTCAAGTAAACCTAAAACCTAAAATGTAAACTCGTTTTCAATTCTGGGTTCGATCTGTTGTCAGTGGATAATTGTTTATTTAACTCTGAAACTGAGGCAAGGGTAAAACATGCAGAGACGTGATTTCAAAAGATAGATCAGGGATATTTCTGTAATAAATTAACGATGATGTTACCAAATTGATGCCCATAAAAAAAAAAGTGTGTGTGTTTTTTCTTTATTGTCATAAAAGAAACATAAATGTTCTGTTTTGTATAAAACTATTGCTACTAGACAGAGTTACAACGCAGCTGGCGACACAAACATACTCCACAAAGAAAGTAGGAGATAAATTGAACGAGTTAGATTAAAGAGGTTATCTTTTTCTCTTTTTAAAATAAATTAATAAATAGTATAGGACTGTGTACGAATTTTATACTAATATTCATTGTAGTTTTAAGTGAAATATCTCCGTATTTTGGGTTTTAGATATTTCATTCATTGAGATATGTGAATTTTTTTTTTTTTTTTTCACAAACACACTTTATTTTCAATTACAGAAATACATTTTCAATTACACAAATACATTATATCTATCGGTAAACTAATAGAGAACATAATTGCCAATAAATGAAAAGATAGTATTCTGCGTGCGTACTATCCTTGCAAGCAAATCCGCTCTCGTATTGAAATCCCGTCGTCGGAATCCGAGCAGGAATTCGGAAAATGATTCCCTGAGGGCTGCAAAATCACGCAATTCCGGTTGAAAACTGTACCACTCGTTCGGTGATGTAATCATCTTTACTAGTTCTGTAGAATCCGTGAAGAACAGAGAACAAAACCGTCGTTTGCGGAGCAAACATTTCATTGCCCAAATGAGGCTGTGCAATTCAGTATGTAGGGGAGATAAACTTCTATGGTTTCCTTGTACTCCCAACAGGTCAGTCGTGCCATCTTGAAGTTGAAGAACCCATCCTAAACCACTGGTGCCGTCATCTCCTTTCCATGAACCATCAATCGCGCAAGAGAATATGCTCTGTGGCCGAGGGGATCCCTGAGGGAGAATTCCTGTACTGACTTGCTTTGTAGTGTTAGCCTGCAGCCACTCACCCGATTTCTTTAGTGCCATCACCAGAATCTTCGAAGGTGCTTTGTTGTTATCATTGAACACCATGTCATTATGTGCCTTCCAAATGTACCAGATAATCCAAGGGTAGGCCGCCGTAACCACCGTAAACGCCAGATAATTCATGTTCTGTTTTGTGTGTGTGTATTTTACGTTTGATATTTTTACATTTTTATCAAAATAAGAAAGAATGATAGTTACATACATTATTTAAAAATAGCACACAATTGTGTTGTGTGCGTCATAAGAAAAATGCAGATGAAATTAAATACTAGTTCCTTTAAAACACACACATTAATATACTATCAAAAAGATCCAAGATCCAAGATCCAAGATCATGCAAAAGAATCATCTGAAGAACTCCAAATATCATAAACGACGACATGTAACAAAGACCTAACCATCATTCATCATGATACCTTCAAATTCAAGAAAGATTTGCAGATTGCTAAAGAGGAGAAACTAAGAAACAGAGATTGTTACATTGTTTGATAATATCACCCAAAGATTCCAAACCAATAAACGTTTTTCTAAATAAAAAAATAATAGTCTTGAAGAACATTTAAACCACCAAGAACAGTAATAATCTTTGCTTTTGATATCATCTATCTCCCAAACTGTTTTATATGGCCGAGACTACGGTGACAAACTCGCCGTCTTGCGGCGGAGGAAGATTCAGATCTATCACACATCGACGGAGCTCCGAGCAACGTCTTTTCTCCGGCTTCGTCTCTACTACTACTTCCGGTTTAACCTCAACCTCTCTTGAATCCCTCGAGAGCATCATCAAGCACATAGCTAAATCCTGTTCCGGAGAACCGTCGGAGACCGAACTCGCCGGCTCTGGTGACTCGTTCGAGTTACGATGACTCGTCCTCTGCTTCTTACTCCTTTTCTTCTTCTTCTTCTTCTTTGTAACCTCTGCTCTCACCCGTTTCCGAACCGGGTCTTCAGACTCCGGTTCGGTCTCGGTCTCGCTGTGGTAAACGGTGGATGACTCAGGATCCGGATTCATGACCCTGAAACTCTTCCTTGGGTTCTCTCGTAGCCCGTAGACAAGAGATTTACCGTCGGAGGAGGAAGAGGACGACGAGTAAACCGAGTCAACGAGTTTCTTCTTGTGAGAAGAGACCAAGTGAGACTTCATGTGACCACCAAGAGCTCTTCCATTACAGAAACTCTTGGAACAGAGCTTGCATTTGTGTTTCTGCATTTTTCACAAATAACAAGAACACAAAAACAGAAACCTAGAAGAAGACTTTAAGTTTCTTCTGCCAAATCTGATCTCTGTGTGTGTGTGAGAGTGTTGTTGTGAAGAAAGAGAGAGAGAGAGAGAGAAAGAGAGAAGTTAATAAAGAGTAGGTAACAAGCATTCTTCTCTTTTCACAAAACCCCAAAATTAACAATTATGACTTTTTGGTCCATCCGATAACTACTACTAATGATACGTAAAGATAACTCTTTTTTGTTAGTTTTAGTAAAAACAAATTATGAGAATACTATACTATTTTTAATTCCTCTGACAAGGATAACCACCGAGAGCTTGTCTATTATCTATCGAGTTTTGGAATTATTTGTGTTTTACAAAACTTTAAAAGAGACTATTACTAATGAATTACAAAGGTAAAATTTTATAGAAGATAGAAGAAAGGAGACAAACAAAGCACAAAGAAAAGTGTTGTTTAGCTTTATTGAGTACTAGCCAATATGTGAATTATGTTTTTTTTTTTTTGGTTCGTAGCATACACAAAAATGTGTGAGTTATGTTGGTTGGGTTAGTTGAAGGATTTTGTTGTAATGGCAGAATCGGTTGAAGCGTCGAGGTTTGAAATGATATAAACGGTTGTATATAGTTTAGTTTGATTTAATTGGGGGTTGAGGTTTCAATGCTGAAATGTCAATTTTCAAGGGGTTTAACATTTAAGTGATTTGATTAGTAATGAGTTTTAATAGTGAGGAGTACGAAACAAGAGACAATATCATCTTCTCATCGTATACTTCCTCCGTTCCTAAAATATACATGTTCAAGGTTATACGCATATATTAAGAAAAACAGTTAATACTCAATAATAAATGTATTGATTTCTATAATAAACGATTTTTAAAAACTTTTAACCAATAGTATTTGAATATTTTTCTTGAAACTTACAATTTCTTATTAATAAATGATAAAAATGTATAAAAAATATATCTTTTTGAAATAATTTATTTTTGTAAAACTTTTATCTTTTAGAAACGGAAAAAGAGTATATAATTGTAAATAGATTGGTACTATTTTCTAAGTAACATACGATAGTTGACTCATAGGTGAATGACTACACAATGATGATTTGAAAGGGTCCAAATCTGTTGAACCATTCCACTATGGGTAGTTTTTGTTAGGGTCCAATCTCATTTCAAGTTTTTCGAGTTTTTGGATCCATCACTTTTTGAAGTATATAACAACTTGAAACTAATTTGATTCTCTTCGAGTTTGGTATTTTCTTTTTACACCGGTGTTATGAATTGTGGTTAACCTTTTATAATATAGACGTTTGTAATCACTAAACCATCGTAAATCCGACTAATATGATTATTTGGTTATTCTAGATAAATTTTTCTATTTTAAAATGTTAAACATAATTTATTCGTGTGAAAAATGTGAAATCTATATATTCTATTTTTTTTGCTTCTGAATTCGTTTTTACAATAGTTTATTAGATATATGTTTTGCATTCAGTTCAAATTTGTTTAGCAGAACTGAGAACTCGTGGCTGTCATTCTTTTGTTTGCAAAAAGAGAGATTATACTCATTGCTACTATTTCAAATGAAAGAAAAAGACAAAAAAAATGATTATGATGAGTTTAAATATGATTACTGATTAGTGTCTTAAAATTTTGAATTTTCGAACCGGGACTGGATTTTGTTTAATATTGAAGTTCCAGTAACTTTGATGCTAGTTTGGCTTATTTGTTCTATTTTTTTTTAAGTCGTATTAAATTCAGAATAATATAAACCTTATTATCTTAAGACATTTAATAAATTCAATTAAGAAAGTGAGAGTAGATTTGATATTGCAAATAATTTATCAAAATGTGTCAAAACTCCCAAAACATAGACCTTATGGCTTTTTAACAGAGAAAAACATCATGTACATTAAAATCGATTTTCCATACTCATACACTAGATATAGCACTATTGTCAAGAAGGCACTAAATTGTTATACCTATGGTAATCATGGGTCTATTAAAAGAAAGTGATCAAATAACATTACCAAGAAATTAAAAGGCAAAGATTTGAATTTGAATTGTTGGAACTTGAGTAAAGAAGAGGCTTACACAATGAAATCTTTAGTGTTAAGTGTTAACGACTTCGCTTTGCTTCGCTATACTATACATCATGGTGCAAGAAAAATGTTTAACCAAGACTATGGAAATTTTTTCCCTTTAATCAAAAATGAAAATATCACTCTTGTAGAAAATTCAGCGCAACTTTTCAAACATATATTGAAATATTCTTTTAACGAAAATATTAGTATTTTATAATAAATTTTAGATCTAAAAAATTATTGTCATTGGTCGTATTGGCATCATTAACAACAGTAGAGCTTGAGTGTTCAGTATTTGTTAAATCTGTTTAAATAAAGGCTTAAAGTTTTCTGTTCTTTAAATACTTCACATTAAACAAACTGTTACATTGATACCGTTTAGGCTTTTCTTTTCTTGGACATGGCTATGATTTTTACTTTTTTTAATATCCAACTATTTTGGTATCATAAACACATATATACTAGTTCTATTATTTGTAACTGATCTTACTTGCTTAAGCCTAAACTAAATTGACAAGAACATTAAGAAAAGAAGACATTAACACAAGAGAGGCTTCTGAAGATCAAACTCTGTTCTAAGCCCTCTTTCTTCTTCATCTTCATCTTCATCTTCTTTTACTTTTTCTTCATCTCCTTCTCCATTATCCTCTTTCCCTTTAGCCCACAGAACAAAGTATAGTCCTCCAAACATCAGCGCCATTCCCGCAAAGCTAATTTCACACAGACAAAACAAGAAAGACGATAAACCGACATCTCTTTCTGTCCAAAAGATCATTACTCTGAAGGAGAAAGTACCTTCCGAGGTTGAAACTCTCTTCCATGGAGAAAGCAGAGACAACAACACATACCACAGTTGCAATTGGACTAAAAAGAGATACAATAACTGGTCCTTTCCTCTTAATCACCCATGCATTAAAGCTGAACCCTCCTCCACTAATCAACCCTCCCTACAAAACAAATTCTTCTATAACATTTTCAATAAATTCAAATGTGGTAACAACCATATATGGTTCATGACATATGTACCAGCATTGCATATCCCACAAGGTGACCGAGACCGATTACCGATGCACTTCCCACTTCCATACTCCCATTAAGAACATACTGCAAAGCTACTGTGGTGATCCCACCCATCAAAGATACCATCGATAACATTGATACAGGCGCCGGAAACTCGGCTAGTATTGATGCCTAAAAAGCAAAACAGCCAATTAGCATCTGACTGTTAATGAAATGTAACATAATATCTTTGTAGCTAAGAAAGGACATGAGGTGAAACCTGGAGGACAATACTAGAGGACAAGCAGCAGATGGATAAGAGGAGACAGAGGCAACCTAGGATCTTTTCCTTGTCCAAAACGACGTCGTCAGAGACAATAGGCATAGTCTTGACCGAGCTCGAAGTTGAAGTGGTACTATGCATTAAGCTCATAATGAAAGCTCCCATCACACACAAAACTGTCCCTCCCATCTTAACTCTACTGTACATACAACTTAGCTTCACTTTCTCCATCCTTAAAAATGTCAATTATTGAAAAACCCATCATTAGTTAAACCTCTAATCTGTAAACACTTTTAACAGAAAACAAGTCAGAAAAAGTGAAGGATACTTACCCAACAGCCCAAGCAATTACGAAAATGATAGCAGGACAGAGATTAGGCATAGCTGTTGCCATTGATGCAGAGGTATGTTTCATTCCTTCTAAGAATAACCACTGGAACAGAGTCACTCTGTTTCAACACACAACTTCTATCTTAATTAATCACCTTTTTAATGACTTTTAAAAAATTCTCTTTCACAGAGGAAGCAAGTAATTAAGCATCTAAACAAACAAAACATGCAGAAGCTAAAAGGACTTTACCCAGCAAGAGCAACCAAAGCAAGTTTTGTCTTCAACTTGAAACTTAGACTTCTAGGCCATATATTCCTACATTAAAAAAAAAATATATACAAAAAAAAATTACAAAAATATTGGAATAAAGTTTGGAACTTTGGTTAGTTGAATATAAAAAAGAAGAGTAACCTTTCCAGGAGAAAAGCGATAGGAGTGATGAGAAGAAATGATGCAAAGGTGCAGAAGATGACAATAAGAAGAGGGTCGATTCCAAGAGACAACAAGTGACTCACTAACTCCGAGTTTCCGGCGTAAATCACCTGAGCTCCGACCAATCCTCCGATGATCCCCACCTCTTCTATCTTCTCTCTCTTCATCATCATTTTTTCAACCACAAAACACACAAAGAAAAGTTAAATCAGTTGGAACCCATTTGACAATCCAACACAAGCTTTTGAGTTTTGATTTTTGTTGTTTAAAAATTTTAAACACTCTTTGTGTGTGTGTGTGTGTGTGTTTTGTTGTTGTGAAATGGAAAAGATAAGAGAGCCTTTTCTTTGTAATGTCTTTCTTTGTGGTAATGCGTATACTTGAAGTGGAAACTTTCTTTGTATCTCTCTTCTTCCTTTTTGAAGACATGTGTCCATACATTGCATTGGTTTTTATGGAGCTCTCACCACTATAAGCTTTTTCGGGAACTGCTGATTATATTTTTTATAGTAATTATTTTAAGACTTGACTGTAAATAAATTTATGCAAGAGTCCTCAAATTTTGGTGTAATGGTTTTTGACATTTTTGTTTGTTGTGTGAAATAAGACGAAATCAAAATTCAGGAGCGGTTAGCCTAATTAGTTAAGAAATGAATATTTTGGTGAGTTTGAATACGACGTTGTGTTTAACAAAAAAAAAAAATGAATTGTGTTTATGTGAATTCATCTCAACGAGTTTAAAAGAAAAATGTTATCAAGAGTCCGATATTTCCCAAATTCAAATGTTGTTAACCGAATCGACTGAGAGAAATCACTCAGCTTTCGTTGAAAATATATACGCACTGCTTAAATGATGAACCTATTAAACCAAAGAAAAATATTATTAACTTACATTTCGATCTGTCGGGTGATGTATTTTTAGTTTTGGTCATTTAAATTGTAGAATAGTGGAATGATGATAAATTGGCATCACACAAATTTATGTAACAGATAAAATATTTGTAGAATAATGATATTCTCTGAACATTATAATACTATTATTATTACTATGTGTTTACAAATAACAATGTTGTTCAATGAGAATCTGCATTAAAGTGAGATTAAAAACATGCAGAAAAGAAGCAAGTAAAAAGACAGATGCAATAAACTCCGTCAGATACGGGGGACCAATCTATAAAATAGATTAGTTCATTAATTGTGTAAATCTGTTTCTATTGTTATCTCTGGGAAAACTAAAACGACACCGTACCAACTACACTGTTTTCGTTTTACGTCAACATCTGTTCATTTTAGTCTTTCTCTTAGTGGCATGCAACTTCCTTCATTTTCTTTCTTTATTTTTCTTCGTATATAAATTAATGCACCTATTTTTGTTAAGAGTATTCGATTAGATGGTAATTGGAATACTGATAATTAATAAAATAACTGTAACGTAAGAGTTTTTTGGTGTGTAAATGCTGAATAGTGATATTTCTAAAGACACATTCAACAAAGTAACATACAAACTATCATTCCAAATTTTCCCGATATCATTTTTGTTATCTTATAATAAATTGTCATTTTGTAAAATAAATTATTTTCGCTTCTTGTTTACCAAATCAACTTTTTTTTCCATCAAAATTTGTCAAAACTTTTTTTGCCATCAAAGTTTGTGACATAAAAGTTCAAATTAAAAAAAAAAGCTTGTGACACAAGAGTAAAACAGACGCAACAACCAAATTGTTATTTAGTTGTTTAGAGAATCTTCAACCCATTCTAAATTTTACTACAAACTTCATTATAAAGTAAAATTCTTTCCAACTCCACTTTATTTTTAACTCCAAAAGTGGAATAAACTCATTTTTTCCTCCAAATATGGAGTAATTTTATTTTTCATTCCATTTTGAAATTAAAACTTTTTATTATAAAAATGATCTTTCAAATTTAAATAATTTCATTTTATGACATAAACATTTTTTGTGTGATGATATTCTTTTTAATTGAGGATTGCAACAAAATTATTTTATTATATATTATAATGTGTTAAGTTGTAATGTATGAGTAAGTTTTTTTTTGTTTAAAATGTGTATATATGTTTAAGTAGTATATGTTATTACGAATTTAATTCTTAAAAAGTGTATATTTTAAAATTAATATGTATGTATATGTAAATTGATATAACAAATCATAATTTTACAACTCTAATTTATAAAACAAAAAAAATAATAGGGTCAATTTGTAAGTTTTGTAAATAAAGTGTATTGTTAGTAAGTAATAATAAATAGAAAAAGAGAAATATATTTAAATTTATTATTTTTGAAGTAAAAATGGAATGATACATTGGAATAAAATGCAACTCCAATTTAGAATTATTCTATTTTGGAATTATTTTATTTTGGATAAAAAAATAAAATGATACATTGAACATACTTTTAAACAGCAAATAATAGTTTAAGCATCTGTTTTTTTTTTTTTTTGAACCTTGGTTAAGTATCTGTTTGATGACTAGTTTAGTGAGAATATTCTCCCAAAAAAAATACATTGTGAAATGACCTATTTTAATGAGAATTAAGTTATCTAATGAAATGATTTGCGTATAGAATATTTAATATGGAGATGTATAATTTATAAATAATAGAGTTGTGGAGTGTAAAATTTGGCAGTGAAGCGTAAGAAAAGAATAAAAGAAGAGTGTAAGCAAAGACAAAACAAAAATTAGCGGCAAAAAAGTGGGGAGGTTTACACGTCATGTGTTTTGTGGGACGCACATCACTTTACTCTCTTTTCCAATGACTTGTGAAGCGTGTGACCGTCTCTCCTTTTGTCCCCCATTTTTCTTTTCCCATCGTCTTAGAGCATCCACATCGATAATAAAATATAAGTGTCTTTAAATATAAAATTATTAAAAGTTGAATAAAAGAAAAAAAGAGAGTGTTTTTGGTTGAAATAATGAGGTGTATTGAAATATAAAATTTATAAAATTTGAGTAAAGAGAAGAGATAGTGGATATTGTTGGAGAGATTGTGTCTTTACGAATACATAAATAGTGATATTTGGAGAGAGAATGTGAGTGTGTTTAAATATAAAATTAATAAAAATTAAGTAAAAAGATGAAAGAGAAGGTATAAAGTTGAGTAAAAGGATAAGAGAGAGTGTTTTTAATATTTTTATATTGTGAGACATTGGTAAGTTGAGTAAAAGGATGAGAGAGAGTGTTTTTAATATTTTTATATTGTGAGACATTGGTAAAATGTCTCTAACGTGGATGGCCTTACATTTTAATTTGATTCATACTAAAATATTACTACTATGTTGTTGCTTATATATCACTGATTTACATTTTGTTTTCCCTAAAATGTTTTCAGATAACTCTATAGTTTAGCATACTTTTATTCATCTTGGTTATGAAGAAAAGAAATCATTTTGGCAATTAATAAATGTATGAGTTTTTTTTTTTTTTAACTTATAAATATAGTCCTCCATCCGTTTCAAAATGTAATATGTTTTAGCTAAAAACGCGAATATTAAAATATTATTTTTTTAAAGAAAATTATTATTTAATATATTTAATAAAAATAATTTGACCAAAAAGATTGCAAAATACTAGTAGTCCTACAATATTCAATAAAGTTAAAAAGTAGCTATCATTGTCAAAACATCTTACATTTTGAAAAAAAAAAAAAAATTCAAAACATTTTACATTTTGAAGTATAAGTTACTTCATTAAAAATCATAGGTTTCGGATGGTTATAACAGACGAAGCAGACAAAGTTTCATTGTAAACCAAAATACTTTTTGAACCATTTACATAATTTGGTCGGGAGCGATTTTTTCAGCGATGTCGTCCACAAACCATTGCAACCATTTAAGTCTAACAACACTTTCACTCTCAAACTCTTGGACCTTGTAGACATTACACTTAAGTTTAGTTGAACCTAACTTCAATCAAAACATCAAAGAAATATATGACCATTGGTCCATTGATGAATCGATTCAAAAATTGAATAATATTGAGCTTTCCATCGAGCCGCCACGTACATTCCCATCTCACGTGCCCCCGTGCCTATTCACGTAACCTTTGCCTCGTTATATGATAATTCATCATCATTTCATATGCTTTTTATGAAAGATCATAAATATTAAAAAAAGAAAAAAGCCATAGAATATCTTCATCGTTTTCGTAATGATATTACAAATAAATAACAAAATTGTTTGAAACCCTTGGCCAAGAAATGAAATGTATCTTTTCTCGTGGTGGGGGTGTTGTCCTTCGATATCTTCTCAAAAAGACTTTTCTTCTTACCTACGTTTATATCTGCACGAGAAGATATAGTTAAAGAAAGACCCATTTGTAATCAACAAATTACATAATATGGTTAATAATAAACTTGAATTTTCATGTAAGAACCGGAGATTCAAGTAACGTTTATTACCGGCCTTTGCTCTTGAACGAGTTCTTCGACTTCGTCCTAGGTTTTGCTGCTCCGCCAGCGCCGCCTCTGCCTTGTTTCTTCTCGCTCATATCGCTCTTGAACAGATCTCTCATCTCTTCAGTTCGCGGCTGGTTTCTTGGTTTGCTCTTGTTTTGTTTCTTGTTCGGCGTTGGTCTTTCCATTTTGCCGGAATCAATTGCTCTCTGCTTCGCTTTTACGGCCTTTGCTCGACGGTAACCAAGATCCACTAGCGTCAATCCTTTCTTCTCTGGCTCCTCTTTATTCTTCTTGCCTTTCCCCTGAAAACAAAACCCACATTCGTAATCAATACAATGTTTCATTATATATCGGCCGTAAACTGATGGATGTGTAATCACTGAAATAGCTCACTCTTGATCTTCCTCGTTTTCCGTCTTCTTCTCCTTCTTCTTCATCTTCTTCTTCTTCTCTTTCGTTATCCTCTAGCATCTCTCTGGCAGCTTCTAGCTTTCTACGCTTTTTCCTCGGAAGATTCTTCTGTACTTGCATGATCAAGAGAATTGTGAGTCCCCAAGGGAGAAGATAATGAGAGCCAACACTATGCAAAAACGATTATGCAACTGAAAAGTGATTAACAGACCTCGCGTTCTCGTTTTCTCTTCTCCTTCATCTTGAGGTCCTCTGCTTTATCAGCACTAATTAATTCGCCAGAAGGGTTCCCTGCAGAATCCTGTACGGAGAAAGTATCCAAAGTGATTCAGATAAGTGTGTTCTCTACCTCGGAAATATCGGTTGAAGTTTAAATGAATGAGAATGGCTAGTAAAAGGACACCTTTTCAGCCTTGGCCACGAGCTTCTTCTCCTTCTCTGTCATGAACCAAGTCCTTTTTGGGCGTGCATATATTTCATCTCTGTGCTCAATCATGTTCTCTGCCTGCAGAAATAAACCCATAATCACAAATGAGTCACCAGCTCCCTTGTGAAATTAGGCCGATGACAATTGATCAAAGTGAATAAACAAAGCTGCTTGCTTACCTTTGCAAATTCCATTTCAGCTTTCCTTAGGGCTCTCTCTTCCCTGAAATGAATGAAAACACCATAAAACTTAAGTATACAGATCAACGAATTCTCCGTGTATAAATTGATGGATGTAAATGTTACCTCTCTGCTCCAATAACAGCAGAATATTGATCTTCCATTTCATCGATTATCTGAGACCATTTGACGATTGAATGCTCTGGGATGATTCGGCTCTTCAACTTCGAACCCACCTTCTTTGCCTTGTAACCGAAGAAGCAAATTCGATTACTATGTCCAAACGAAAGTAGTAATGAAATGGGCAAAAGCAAGATCCAAGTATGTTTGAAGATTCGCTTACAATGACTTTCAAAAGGGATCGGTCACTGTCAGTCACAAACGTTACAGCATAACCTTCCCTTCCAGCCCTAGCAGTTCTACCAACTCTGTGAACATAACTGTAAAATCAAAGGAAAACAGAGTCACATCAGTTAAAGCGACAGAAAGCTAGTAGTTCTTAAATCAATCTTACTATAGGAAATATCTCGGCTTCACCTGTCTATTTCCCGAGGACATGCATAATTTATAACTGTTTGGACACCAATGATGTCAAGTCCCTGGAATTATCAAAGTTAAGAGTGTTCAAAAGGTGAAAGAAAGAGTTACTGTGAGGATCATCTGGAAAATTAGTTATCTGCTTATCGTACTTACTCGAGCAGCTACATCAGTAGCAATGAGAAAATCAACCTCTTGCTTTCTGAAAAGTTCCAGAGACTGCAAAATGACGGTATTAAGTTTTTGCAAATAGCGAAATCGGAGCCATTCATGAACAAAAAATGGCTGATGAATCCGAGTTTCTTACATCGAGTCGTTGTGCTTGAGTTAGGTTTCCATGAAGCTCAGCAGCTTTGAGGCCGGCTAGTCCAAATAAAATTTTCAGTCTATGTGCAGCTTGTTTTGTTCCACTGGCACAAAAAGGGATCAGAAATCTCTAAGTGAAATGCAAAAAGCCAAACTTTACAAGCACTGTATGGAACTTGGATTGGAAAGGCGTGAAGTCTAACCTAAAGATTATGACTTTTGATTTAAAAGTTCTTGTGCACAATGAAAGAAGAACAGCTTCCTGATTCGCCTCGCGAGTCCTGCGTATTCTTACTACCCTGCAGTTAAGAGCTAACAAGTTAGCTGCATAGCATATAAGATGCATATTCACCATTAAAAAGGTTAGTTGTCGATATATATACATATATATTTGAGACAGTTTGAATTGATAAGTAGTGGCTGACATACTCCTCTGTCAAGCCAGGTGGCCTTCTAGCTGATGGATCAGCTGAGAGGCGTAGCGGTTTGTTCAAGGAAAGTTTGACAAGCTCTTTAACTTCTTCAGTCATGGTGGCTGAGAAGAGCATTGTTTGCCTTCTCTTGGGACATAAGCGAACCTGCAAGTAGATGTGGACACGTATTTAAACCCAACAACAAACAGCCTAGCATAAACTCTCCTGTCACTATAAATTACTTAATGTCGACTTCTGCATACTAGAAACTAGCAAAGACAAGACGAACTAACAACAGTTAAATATCATATGTTCACAGGAGCCAGACATATCAAACAGAGATAGGAAAGATACCACTTACCAGCTCTTGTATTTCAGTGGCAAACCCAGTCTGTAGAAGACGATCTGCCTCATCAAGAATTAAGACTGCGAGATCATCCAAATCGACAGACATAGAATTACGCAAATGATCTATCATACGCCCTGGAGTTGCCACAACAATATCTGGCATAGACCTGAGAACCACCTCTTGCTCCTATGACACAAAACACATGAAAGATTTAGCATGCTTGCTACAATTCCAAAGGTTTCATTTTAAGAAACATCTATTAGAGAGGAAATAAGCTTGCTCTCAAGCATAAAAAAATGTAAACTGAGATATGTATATCAGCAAGAAAGACCAATTCTCCAAATAATTTAAGCAAACACATGAAAGGTTTCAAGAAATCTGCAACCTAAGAGACAGATAGAATCCATACCCTTACAGAAAGCCCTCCTACAATCAATCCACATTTGATATCAGTAAACTGTGCAAGCTTCTGAATCATACTGTGAATCCTGCAACACGTAAAAAGAACGAAAACAAATCAGCTTTTCAGCAACAGGAATCGAAAGGACTTAAAAGGTTTAGTATTGTTACCGAGGCCAAAGTTAAGCTACTTACTGGACAGCCAACTCCCTGGTTGGAGTGAGAATAAGAACCCTAGTAGCAAAGACACGCTTGGGACGGAACAACAACCGCTCAAGAGTAGGTAAAGCGAACGCAGCAGTCTATTAAAGCAAGGGAAATTGAATTCATTATCAAAACTACATTTTAAGTGGAATACTTAAACAATCACAGAATCATCGAACAACTGCTAACCTTCCCTGATCCAGTAATGGCACTGGCACAAAGATCACGCCCTGTAAGTGCTAAAGGTATACAAGCTGCCTGCATTTGCAACAATCAGCGATTTCAGATGAAATCTCTCTCTCTAAATAGTAGTAATGAAATCTATAACTTGTTCGGGAGAAACTGGACCTGAATCGGAGTAGGTTTCTTGTAACCAAGAGTTTCACAAGCTCGAAGCAAAGGACGAGAGAGATTAAGCTCCATGAATGAATCGGCTTGAAACGAAACTCCATCCACAGTAGAGAAAAACGGCTTAGCAGCAACATCTTCTGCTTTTAACTCAGCTGTCTCTTCGTCTTCCGAAAGATATTCCTCCTTCACATTTTGTCAAAAATCAATTTCTTCGAACAACGGATTTGAATCAAATTCAAATATACAAATTTAGGGATTTTACTTGTTGGTCGGGTTCGGCATCATCGGAGACATTTTCCTCTTCTTCTTCATCTTCTTCCTCGACGGAGATTGGAACTGAACGATGCTGCATAGCTTTTGAGATCTTCTCGTCGATGGAAGTAGTGTGTCGGCGGGCGTGTTCTTCACCAACGGAGCTTGAATAAGATGCGAAATCCCATGGAGATTGTGCATCAGCGTCTTGTTTCCTTTTCTCATCTTCTTCTTCCTCTTCGTCGTCATCTTCCTCTTCTCCAGCTTCCCCTTGACCTTTACGGTCTTCTGCTTCGTTTTCCTCTACATCTTCCTCACCACTACTCACTCCTTCATGGTCTAATTGTTCGAGCTCGTCGTCGCTAGCAGCATCGAAGAAGAAATTCGACGGCATTGCTAGGGTTTATGAGGTTTCTGAGAGAGACGACCAAACAGATTTACTATATTATAGGGCTGCCAAAAAACCGAGTCCTTTTTGTAAACCATTCGATTCGGTAATCTAAAAAACCGGGTTGGTTCGATTTCTATTTTGGAACCAACTTGTTTTTGTTTTTGTTTTTTTCTCAACATCGACTTAAACATTTACCAACTATATTGGAACGGTAGAATACAACTTAGGGACATTATCCAAGAATGAGATATTCTCATTTGCTATCCTATCCACCGTCTTGAAAGTTTTTGGATTCATGTAGGAGTCCTCTAAAGGGGCCAAGCATTGGCCATTCCTTCTCCTCGGTGCAGATATCAGCTAATTCTTTGTTGTCTGTTTCGAATTCAATCTGCATGTAACCAAGTCTTTTGAGGCTGAGTATGGCCCATCGTAATGCCTCTGCTTCTGCCTGAATAACTGAGCTTAGTCTCGGCAGAGAACTTCCCCTCTTTGGTCTCTTAATATCCACCCTATTCCACAGCTATCCCTCTGTTCCGTCCAGCTACAATCACTATTGCACTTTACCCACTGTGGTTTCGGTGGTTACTTGTTCTTGTTCATTCATTTGATTTTTGTTCACAGTTCATTTCATTCATT
Source organism: Arabis hirsuta (assembly GCA_964056655.1). Taxonomy (NCBI): domain Eukaryota; kingdom Viridiplantae; phylum Streptophyta; class Magnoliopsida; order Brassicales; family Brassicaceae; genus Arabis; species Arabis hirsuta. Next base: position 32,757,450 of record OZ053307.1, on the reverse strand, counting down.
TGATTTTTGTTCCAGTACTGAAACAAGATCTAATGGGCTTTGCATAATTATTTTCCTTTCTGACCAAAATCAAGGAAAACGGAAAAAGAGGTACTTAAAACACAACTAATTAAGGATCATAATAAATCATATTTATTCTTTCTGTTTCATATTAGTTGTCATTCTACACTTAATTCCTTGTTTCATATTACTTGTCATCCTGTGATTTCAATGCACATTTATCCCTAATAATACAATACATTAATTAGGGATAAAACATAAAATTTAATTATTTTCTTAATTTATGTGAAAATCTTCAGAATAACAACTAAATTAAAACGGAGGGAGTATAAGATTCGAATTCTAGACTTTTTAGTACTCCCCCTTATCAGATTAAGTGATATTTTAGGGAATTTTTTGTGTGTCAAATTTAGTTGGTTGTTACATTTTTCTATGTAAGAATTTAATAATAGGTTTTATGACTATTTAAATTCTGCAGTATTTTATGGGATTGGTTGAAGTAATTTTATATAAATAATAAATGATTATTTAACATAGAGAATATACAAAATTTATATTATTTATTAAATTTCTTAATATGTGTGTAATATCCTAAAAAAAACATCTAAAAAGATACATAGGGAGTATAAAAATACTAATAAATTTTTAATCAATCAATAAATCAATGAAACTTCCATAAGCCCCGAAAAACTTGTTATAATCGTCGATATAACAATTTTCGTAATTTTTAATAAAATAATAATAAATATATAATATTAAAAACATTAAATAGAGGAGTTTTATTTAAATTCAGTTGTGTATTTTTAAAATCAATAATGATTTAACTTGGAGCACAAATATGAAGTCATGACCAAACACACCTATGAAGTAGTAACGTTCGGAATGGGATCAATCATTTATCGATCCATAAAACATCATTTTTCAATTTTTGAGATAATTAACGTACTCAAAAGTATTCAACGCATAATAGTAATCCCTCCAAGAAAGCCATCAAAGACATTGTCAAACACTTTCCTCTTTTATTCAGCGTCGTTCTTTTTTTTTCAATATTTTATAAAATCACAAGAGATTGGAAATGAGAGGCTACAACGAATTAATAAACCAAGAAGTTGTTCGTATGTATATCTTGACAGAGCATCTGTCTGTTGTTAGTTTTTGTATTTGGAAACTTGATACATTTTTGTTTGGTTGATTAGAGGAAGCAATAAAGGCCATCAAAAATATCTCCTACATCACTTCAACTTTTCAAAGATTTCTAATGGAATCAGAAGAGATTGGATCTAAGAGGCTATAACGAGATAATAAATCAAGATGCGTGAGTTAATAATATCCGACTGTTATTCGTTTTTGTATTTGAATATACTTGATACATCTTTGTTTGGTTGGTTAGTTCATGAAAAAATTGCATAGTTCATGAGGAAATTGCATTGGCATTATAGATGTATTTCAAATCCAAATGATTAAAAATTTCTTCATTTTAGTAACATTTTTATGATCTAAATTATATTTAGAACTAAATAATTTTTAACTTTTTTTTTCAATTTATAAATTGATATATTGATATTATAATTAAATTTAATAAATTATTTTTTTATTAAAAAAAAACACACACACACAATAGCAAAAACACATTTTAAATGCCTAGAAAATGAAATAAATCTAAAAGTTATATAGTTTATTCACACTTAGATCTAGGTGATTTCTCGATTCAAAAAACAAGAAAGGAAGAAACAACAAAACCACCTATATCTATATTATTTTCCCGATTCAAAAATAGCAATACTTAGCAGAAAATATATGAATGACCTTGATTCAGAGGCAGCATCAGATATGTATATGGCCTCCTCAGTCGAGCCACGTGGCGTAGGAGAAGGGCTATTTATCCTTGATTCAGAGGCAGCATCAGATTCGATTATGGCCTCTTCAGTCAAGCCAGGTGGCCTTCTATCTGATGGATCAGCTGAGAGACGTAGCGGTTTGTTCAAGGAAAGTTTGACAAGCTCATTCACTTCTTCAGTCATGGTGGCTGAAAAGAGCATTGTTTGCTTTCTCTTGGGACATAAGTGAACCTGCAAGTAGATGTGGACTCATATTTAGATTGAACAACAAACAGCGTGCATACTTGAAACTAGCAAAGACAGGACAAAGCGAATTGACAACAATTAAATATCATAAGATCACAGGAGCCGAAGATATCAAACAGAAAAATGTACAGAAACAGGAAAGATACCAGCTCTTGTATTTCAGTGGCAAACCCCTTCTGTAGAAGGCGATCTGCCTCATCAAGAATTAAGACCGCTATATCATTCAAATCAACACACATAATAGAATTACGCAAATGATCTATCATACGTCTAGGAGTCGCCACAACAATATCTGGCATAGACCTGAGAACCGCCATTTGCTCCAATGCTTGCTACAATTCCAAAAGTTTCATTTAAGAAACATTTATTAGAGAGGAAATAAGCTTTGCTCTCAAGCATCAAGTAATGTTAACTGAGATTTGTAAATCAGCAAGAAGGGCCAATTCTCCATAATAATCTCAGCAAGCACATGAAAGATTTGCAACCTAAGAGACAGATAGAATCCATACCCTTATAGAAAGCCCTCCTACAATCAATCCACATTTGATATCAGTAAACTGTGCAAGCTTCTGAATCATACTGTGAATCCTGCAACACGTTCCAAACAAAATAATATATGAATCAGCTTTTCTTCACCAGGAATCAAAAGGAATTAAAGGTTAATGCTGTCGCAGGGGACAGCCAACCCCCTGGCTGGAGTGAGAATAAGAACCCTAGTAGCAAAGCCACGCTTGGGACGGAAAAGCAACCTCTCACGGTCTAATTGTTCGAGTTCGTCGTCGCTAGCAGCGTCGAAGAAGAAATTCGACGGCATTGCTAGGGCTTAAGAGGTTTCTGAAACTCGAGTTTGTGAGAGAGACGACCCAACAGGTTTACTAATGGAATATGGCTGCCAAAAATAACCGAAAAGCTTTGGTTTAGCCGATTTAAACCATTCGATTCGTATTCTTAAATGCCGGTTTGGTTCGATTTGAATTTTGAACCCAACAAAACCAACTTGTTTTTGTTCCAGTGATTTATCTTGGGCCGGGCTTATAAAATTAGATCTAACCTTGTATAAATTATTGTCTTTTTGAGCAAAAGTTTTTAAACTCAATAATGATTTATTTGGAACACGGAACAAAAATATGAAGTCATGAGACTCATGACCAAACTCACCTATGAAGTAGACATTTGGAGTGGGGGGATCAATCATGTATCGAACTATCGATTCATAAAACATCATTATCTTTCATTTTTTAAGATAATTGACGTACACAAAGTAACTAATTAAAGAATAATAATTCCTATAAGCCTAATAAATATCTGTACATTTATCATGAAAAAGAAATAAAAGTATTTTTAACCTATAGAAATAGACTGAAAACAACCAACATAGCATAAAAACCGGTAAAATTCCCCGACAAGAATCTCCTTGATACGGCGCCGTTTTTAAGAGAATATTCCGTACCGGTAAGTGAATTCAGCGTTAGCTTTGGGTTCGCACCATACAGTTTCAGTACACCTGCCACGTCATCAACCGTGAGGTCAACTTTCTTGGTCCTTGGTCGGAGACTCGGATACATAACCGCAGACTCCTCCGAGCTATGTCCTAAACCCAACAAGTGACCAATCTCGTGAGTCGCCACCGACTCCAAATCAACCGCAACCGACGATCCCTTACCCTTGAAATCATCTCCGACGACCCATATCTCCGCCGCGTCAAAGTGAAGCCTCCCGTTCTCCGGCGCAAAAGCGTGTGCTAAAGTCCCTAAAACACCGTCAAACGGCTGACCGTCGCCGTGATCTCCGGCGAAAAATCCGATCTTTAAATCCGCCGTCGTGTAATCGTCAACCTCCTCGAAACTCACCGGAATCACGTTCGACCACTTCGCGAAAGCTCGCCGGAAAACGGTTTTGACGTCGTCGGACGTCAAGTAGTCGAGTTTGTGTGTTTTCGAGAAGGCGTAAGTTAGCGTGTCCCGGTTCCACTTCGGTTTACCGCCGAAATAAGTATAATGCGCCGTTGTACGGACACCGGAGTTGAACATGTGTGTGTCGCTTACGCCGCATCGCGGTGACGACATGAGAGTGACGGTACTCGTGTCGAGTCTTCCGGTTATCGGTAAACCGAGATTTTTCTGGTACAGTGAGATTGCTGATTCGAGACGGCCATCGAAGACGTCGGAGAAATTGTTACCGTCGTCGTCTCCGACGTAGCCGAATCTGTGAAGGTATCTTTTGAGGTCAGATACGCCGCTTACGTGGCTGCCTTTCTGGACGTCTACGAGACGAAAGAAATCATGCCACGTGGAGTTGCTGACGTGGATCGTTTGAGTCGTTTTTGCAGTTGACTCCTCCACCTCCTCCGGTAAGTTTCTGGCTAAAAACCGGCGAGGGGAACAACATAAGATTAAGACAAAACAGAGAACTCTGTTTCTATTGATTAAATTCCGAGGCATGGGGTCTCTCTGGTTTGAACGCGAGATTCAAAGATTCTCAAAAGTTTTTTTTGGGTATAAATAAGAAGTTTGGTTCCATGGGAGAAGGAAGGATCGATGGAGAAGAAAGGTGAAAGAAGAGAGACAGAGAGAAGGGGAAAGAGTTATAAAAGATTCTGACGTAAGGATTCCTTTACATGTAAAACCCAAAAGGAATCTACTAATCTAGACTTTGGACTAAACTACTATTTGGAAGTTGGTTCGTTGGATCAACTGAATTCTGTTCGGTTTAGGAATACATGCTAGATTCTTGTTCTAATGGGACAATTAATTACCTGTTTAAAATTCGATTTAGTGTACTACGTAAATACGTTAATACCGACTCTTGCCACAAATTAACTTAGATGCCATGCTTTCGATTTATGACACCCATAATTTATTTGAACTTTCGAATATCTAGGGCTGAAATTTGGCGCTAACCTAGGGTAAGTGTTTGAGTAGATTTGGTGTTTTTTATTCGAAAAAAAGAGAATGAAAAAAGGATAAACATAAATTATTAAGAAATAAAGAGAATAACATCATAAAATTGGATAGGCGCTAATAAAAACGCTAATTAACTATAGATTCTTTTCATGACTATGTTTAGTCTATATATATATATTCTGAATTTAGGATAGCAAATTAGCAATATCATCCCCAACAAAATATAATTTTAAATAAACGAGTATACGTATTAATGAATGCACTGATTATGTCTAAAATATAGAATGTCCATCCATCGGCTTTAATTAAGGAAGCAAATATAAGTGAATTAATGGATGAATCTTCGTGATCAAATTGGGCTGGCTAGTAAGCTATGAGTGTGACAATGACATAGATGATTGGGAATGTGTTCGTTGGAGTATTGTTGACCAGAATTAGGTAAACTTCGATTTCGTTAATACATATATTTTGGATCCTTATTTTAACAATATACTATTATTCACGAATCAAGACCTTTTTAAGGCTGCTACTTCACATTCTTGGATATTGGGTAATCAACCTGAGGGTTACGTGTGAGATGAGACAATCCTCTTGCAGAAGTTAGGGAGGTTGATCCAAGAGGATATACAATTTTTTTATTAAACTTATTTAGTTAATTATTTTATTTATTTATCATTTCTGTAAGTTTTTGTTGTTGTTGTTGTTTGAATATTCATTTCTGTAAGTTTTACTATCATATCGTATTCAACCTCTGTTTGTCCAAAAAAATACCAAGTGTCTTGTACATTTTTTGTTAATAAAGTTAAAAGGCTACTTTCCAGATATATATGGGGCTAATTTTAAGTGTTCTAAACTTGTTACTTACAAACAAATGTGAGGATATAAGTTTTTCATAGGTTTCACAAAATTAGTTTGGATTTCGGCATGAGATTCTCCTAGTTAACAAAAAATAAATATATATTAAAATATGCATGGTTTTGATTTGTAAGTAGGTTGGATTAGCACTACAAAAAAATAGAGCAAAATCAGACGGAATTTCCAACAGACTATATCCGTCGATAATCTTCCGACTTATTTTCGACGAATATATTTGTTGTTCAATTTGATCTACTATATTTTAATAAGGGTAGACGTAATTCAAAGCAGATTTAAATCATATGATTGTGTCACGAGAGTTCGTGTGTTTACTTCTATTATTGGAAAAGCTAAATACGTTAACGATTAGATAAACAAAAACATCATAAGTTTAGACCAGATAGATGAACTACCTTTGGTGGTTGAAAGAGTGTGATGATAAGTGATGATGATAAGTGATGTAATGCGTCCCCAGAGCGACATGAACAAATGCACTAGAGTAGCCTCAACGAATGATATTTGGCCACGTGATTTTCCGGTTTAGGGTTCGAATTTGGTTCAGAAAAATATCTCCTCTTGGTTTCGGCTTGGACTGGTTTGCTGATGAAAGACATAATGAGCATTTTCTATACAAAGCAGAAGAGAACAAAAAAACACGTGTGGAGTTAATTGTGGGATTAGTTTTGGGCCGTAGCTAAAATTGATACAGTTCCAAATGAGCATTTTCGATGGTAAAAGCGTTGTTAAGTTGGAGTGTTAAGTGATTGTTTTTTATTATAAATTGTATTGTATTAATTAGGATCCCACATTTTAGAGTTCTAAAGCTCTTAAATTAGGACATTTTATTGAAGTTCTTAAGTGTTTTGTGTATTATTTAATTGTTTTTAATTTTTAAAAACCCATTAAAAACTACTTAAGAACTACCATTGATTATGATCTAAATATCTTAACTTTGACAAAAAATTTTTAATAATATTTTTATGAGTGAGTATGTGAAATAGTTGATAAACACACCCAAAAGTTTATTCATTTAGAACCCTATGTGCGAGTTTCTCCACTATTCGAGATCTCCATTCATTAAATATTATTAAAAATATTTAGTTAAAGATAAAATTCCATGTGAGATATCCACCATTGAGAGTGTTCTAAATTCTCATGTAGCCCATTTGGTCTATGAGTTATTTATGTAGGTATCTAATTATTGTCGATTATGTTACTTTTCCGTGCCATATACTACTCCTTCCGTTCTATTATATAAGATGTTATAGAGTTATTTTGTTTTTATTCGATTTTTTCAAATTTCTATGCAAATTTAAGGGATTATTTGCTAGAAATTTAACAAAAAAACTATAATATACAAACCAACCAAAATCTCTATTTTTCTCTTACTATCTCTTCTTATCTCCCTTTAAAGTTTTTCTAAATTTCTAATCATAGTTTTTTTTGTTGTTATTATTGCAAATAACCCCAAATTTAATGTATTATAACCATTTCTATTTTTTTCATAAGTTGATTTGTTTTTACTTAGATATTTGTTTTTAATGTAAAACAAGGCAAAAAATAATATTAAAATAGTTATATAATGGAGCAGAGGAAGTTCTTGAGTGATAATATAATTTTAATTAGTGTTTAAATGGTGTTTAACTGGGGTAAAGCAATAAATGAGAATACTATTGCGGTTGCGAGAGTTTACAAGTTAATTTTTAAATTATAGCTTAACTTTAGTTTATGAAAAAGAGAAAATGGATGGCGAATTTTTTTTAACGACTGATTTTAATAAATAGTATGGATAATGTATAAACTACACGCCATCTTAATAAACAATGTTTAATAGTAAGAAAATAATATCTTAACCAACAAATAAAATAAAAAATGTCATAGAAAAAAATAACACGAAACATGGAGAAACGAATGAAATTTGACAAAAACTGAGTAATTCTTCCTCTTTGGTAGGAGTAATATTTTACAAATTTTGAAAACAGTAAAGATCATTCAATTAGTGGTTTTAACTTTGATTAATTAGTGTCTCACATAGATGTTGTGTCTATCTAAGGCACGGTAGTTCGATTCCCCTATGAAAATAAAGCTATTTATTAACATGGAATATGTATAAGTCTCTGTCCATAACTTTTTTATTAATTAAAAGACATTTATAATTAAAAGGATAGTAAGAGAGCCTCTTCGCGTCAGATAGTGATTGGCTGTGAGGCCAACATAAACCATATTTTTTTCTTTCTAATGCCTTGTTTAAATTTTCTTTTATTACACGATTAGGACATTTGCGTTCCAAATATGGGATAAACATAGCCAAAAGAAGACAGATAAAGAGTTCCTATCCGAAATGTTCTCCTTAATTTCTTCATAAAATTGTATAATTATATTTAAAGACAATTGACTATTTGTAGTCACATAAAAAAAAAAAAGACATTTGACTTTACTTGGAATGCCACCAGTGTCTGACAAAACGAATTATATCCACACTAACTAATTTAAGTGGTAGCTTAATTTAATTATTGCGTGACATCACATGGGCATATTAGTTAAGCTAAATATGAGGAGTTTTTATCAATGGTCCAATCAAAAAAGACAAATTAATTAGGCATAAAATCCGGTTTATTAATTTTCAAGTTTGGTTATCGTGTGTGATCATAACTTGCCGGTGGGTTCACGACGAACACGTGGAGTTGTCACGTGATCCATCGTAACTAACTTTAAATTCGCTACAGATTCTCATGTACATCTGTGATTTCTCCGGTTCGAAAGACAACGTTATTTTTTTTTTAATTTTAGTAAAAAATTACTCCAATTAAATATGACCAAATTAATATGGAAAACATTGGGCCCACCAATTAAATATTCCAAAATTTACTAAAAGGATAATAGAAACCGGTTTAATCGGTTAATTCGGTTTAATTTCGGGTTGATTTGATTTGGTTGTAAGTGTGATTAGTGTAGTTTTCTTTTAAACGTCTATATTTATTATTATTTAATTATAAATTATGAGAACGGTTACATCGACGATTTTACAACGAATAAATTTTTCGTTTTGATACACGCCAAACGATTATATTTTGTCTTATCTTCTGTAAGCTAATCTTCATAAATCTACATCAATATCACATAAATCGTATCTTCTAGGATTCGAACTCCATATTAACTGATATAAAAATATTAATAAATTTTTAATCGAACCATTTCGTCAACCCGGCTTCCACTAATTAGTGTAGTTTAGCTACTTAATTGATCCAGGTGAATAATTAGCACAAAAAAGGAAAAAAGAGAGAAAAAAGAATTAGGACAAAAAGGCTTCGCTACGCCTTTTACTGTCTCTTCTCCGTCTCCGTCTTCTTCTTCTTCTTCTTCTTCTTCAACATTTTCGAAAAATCTCAAAACTTTACAGAGAAAGAGAAGATCTTGACTGGTTTCCTGAAAACCCTAATCTTCCGATCTGTTTTAACCTCCGAATCAGGTCACTCGATTTCCTTTTCCGGGTTTTGTTTGGTATCAGATTCCCCTGATACGTCGTCGTTTCGGGGGGAATGGCATTTCCGTGAAATCAGTGATGAAATTGGTGGTAAGAACAAGTCTATTGTATCTATGGGGGTAGTAACTGAGTTATGGAGGTCGAGCGTGAGGCTCTTGACGAACTCGCAGCAGCAGCAGCAGCAGCAGCAGCTTAACAACAATGGAGGAAACAAGAGCGTTTTATGGAAGTGTCGATCTTTCTCGACACAACCTAAAAAAACAGTAATGTGGACATGGGTTTGTGGTTTCATGCTTTTCTCTTTAGGTGTCATCTCACTCTTCACCGGTCACGTTGCCTCTCACCTTGAGTGGTATTCTCAACAATTGAGCAAACGAAGCTTACTGGTACTTTTCTAATTGCAGAAGTTAGTTCAATTTAGGTCGTAGATAGTTTGATTTGATTGAGTCTGTTCATTGACCTTGGAATTGGGATATTGTCAGGATATGAGCCGTAGGGAACCAATTGATGTATGGAAGTCGAAATATTCCAAGTTTTTCTATGGATGCAGTGAAAGAGGAAGGAACTTCCCACGTATGTCTGCTCTTGTCCTTACATTTGTTCTTGCCTAATTGGAATTGGGGTTTGTTCTAAAAATTTGGTCTTGAAGGAAAAGTTTTCGACTTTATTGATCTAATAGGCAATTTTTAAAGTTTGGTACAAATTTGGGAATCTGTTGATGTACTGGTAAATTAGGATTCAATACTGAAACTTTGTTGTGTAGGTAAATTTTCCTCTCACATTTGTTTTTTTTTTCAATCTTGTTTTGGGCATGCAGCTGCTGTCCTGGAGCGTTCGTCTAATGGGTATTTGCTGATTGCAGCTAGTGGAGGCCTGAACCAGCAAAGAACAGGAGTAAGTGAAATTACGTTTCGAGATTAAATGTGTTAGGAAATAGAGTATTCATGGTTATATTGCTTATTGTCTTTTCGGAGTTGGGAGAAACTTGCATTTTTTCCGCGTAATTTTTCCTTGTTATGCTATACTTATATCTTCATCAGCTGTCTCCTTTGTTTGTTTCGAAAATAAACGTTCTCTTTGTGAACAGATAACAGATGCAGTGGTTGTTGCAAGGATTCTTAATGCTACTTTAGTTGTACCTGAGTTAGATCACCATTCCTATTGGAAAGATGACAGGTAAATTTGACAAGTTTTGGCGAATGAAGATATTTGATTTCTTATGGGAATGCATCATCTGAATCTGTTTGTAATTTCTTTGTTTGTTGTGCAGTGACTTTAATGACATTTTTGACGTTAATTGGTTCATCTCTTCCCTCACCAAAGATGTGACTATAGTAAAGAGAGTTCCTGACAGAGTCATGCGGTCAATGGAGAAACCTCCGTATACAATGCGTGTGCCTCGAAAGTCTACTCCTGAGTATTATCTTGATCAAGTATTGCCAATTCTCTCGAGGAGACATGTAAGAACATTTCACCAAAGAATCAAATTGTATTAGTTAGACCATTAGATAGAAGTATTAGTAATCATTTAGTTTCATCATCTGATGCGTCTATTATACACCCATTATGTTTGTTTCTGCTGCCCCAAAAGTTCTATGCTTCTCTTTCAGGTTTGTATGGTAGGAGCCAGTTCATTTTTCTTGAACTCTTGCAGGTTTTACAGTTGACAAAGTTTGACTACAGACTAGCAAATGATCTAGATGAAGACATGCAAAAGTTGCGCTGCAGGGTAAACTATCACGCATTAAGATTCACGAAACGCATACAATCAGTCGGGATGAAAGTGGTGAAGCGAATGAGAAAGATGGCCAGACGTTTTATTGCTGTCCATTTGAGGTTTATTAAGTTTCTTTCATAAGACATTTTAGATTGTTTTCTCTGCTGTAATGGTCTCTCGTTCATGTGAGATAACCATGACGTTTGCATCTTCATGTTATGTACATAACCAAAATTTTCTGAAATGTAGGTTTGAGCCTGATATGTTAGCCTTTTCTGGTTGTGACTTCGGTGGGGGTGAAAAAGAGCGAGCTGAGCTGGGAGAAATAAGAAAACGATGGGACACATTACCTGTGAGTTCGCTAAGCTCTTTTACATTTCTACAGATGCAATGAACTGAAACTTGAGATTTGTATTTTCGCTTCTTATATTTTCCTTCCTCTAGTTTGTTTCAATTCTGTTGTTATCATAAAATGAGAGCATTACACTCAGATACTTTTCGTATGGTTAAGTTGTTTGGAGCTAGAATATCTCACTAGGCAATAACCGCAGGATTTGGACCCTCTGGAGGAAAGAAAGCGTGGGAAATGTCCTCTTACCCCTCATGAAGTAGGCTTAATGCTGCGTGCTCTTGGTTTTGCAAATGACACATATATCTATGTTGCATCTGGAGAAATATATGGTGGTGAGAAGACACTGAGACCACTTAGAGAGCTGTTTCCAAACTTTTACACCAAGGAAATGCTTGCCAATGATGAGCTCAAGCCGCTGCTTCCCTATTCTTCACGCCTTGCTGCCATTGACTACATAGTCAGCGACGAAAGCGACGTCTTTATCACTAATAATAATGGAAATATGGCTAAGATTCTCGCAGGCCGAAGGTAAGGAACCTTTCTACTTGTTCCTATTAGACCTTTGGTGCATATATATTTTACCAGTATGCAACAACGGGCGATACAATCTCATCATTCATTTCCTTGAACAAATCAAAAACATATCTATCACTAAAGTGTGTCCATCGCTTAAGCTATATTTTATTAGACTACGGTAGGAGATATATAAAGATACTGCTCTTGCTATGCCACATAGAATTAAGTAGAATGGCTATGGCTAACACGGTTCATCCTCATTTACACGTTCATTATAGGTCTATTAAATCCACAAGGAATTGTTGGTTCTTGTGTTGCTTTAATTGCCATGTTCATTTAATCTACTAAACCCATCAGATAGAAGATCATCACTTCTGAAAATGGTGATTACAGGAGGTACATGGGGCACAAGAGGACCATCAGGCCAAATGCAAAGAAGCTCAGCGCGTTGTTCATGGACCGTGAAAAGATGGAGTGGCAAACATTCGCCAAGAAAGTGAAATCTTGTCAGCGCGGATTCATGGGTGATCCCGATGAGTTCAAACCAGGACGCGGTGAGTTCCACGAGTACCCACAAGCTTGCATTTGTCAAAGACCCTTCTCATATGACAAAACCACAACGGATGATGAAGAAGAAGACATACCAGAAGAGAACCACAACAACAACACCACGAGCTCTGGACATAACCATTTGTCTTCAGCAGACAATGAGCGAGACGAAGTTTTCCCAGACTAGCAAAATTTGGTTCCGCTGCATCAATGGAGGTCGCTGGATTTTACTGTAACCAGGTAGGTCAAAATCCAAACTTGATCAAATAGCAACATACAAACATAAGAATCTAACATGATTTAATGACAAGTCTTTTGTTGTTTCAGCTGTTGTAAGGAGATTGATCAACACAGGTAGAGGAGAGGAATATCAGCTTCCTAAGTAGCTTTCTTTGTTTGCTTCAAGTGTTCATAGATACTTCTATCGGATAGGCATACATAACACCACCAAAACTCTCTTTCTCTCTTGTCCTGTACTTGTCTTATATTATTACCTCAAATCTAGTTTTTGGTCTTAAACCGGTTGGGTTTTTGTTTGTTTGTATTCCTTAGTTTTTCAAGTGTAAAATCAAGTTTTTTTCCCCCCTGATTTCTAACATTTTTTCCAAATTGAGCTAAAACAAAATCCTCGAGTACGACACCAAAAGCTCACCAACTAATGAAAAAAAGCAGAGATCTGAGGTTAAATCCCTTGACATCTTCACCAAAAGACCTCTCCCGATGGAGGAGGACTATAATTGAGAAGAAAAATTGACTACCACTTAACGAAGAAGATGAAAAAGCAATAAAATGACCAATGGGGAAAAGTCTTCAATGGCATGAAGAGAATAATAGAATATTTTTGTTTTCTATGTAGTCAGCCGGTCAAATTCGAACAGTTTTTGATTAGCATTAGCTTCCTTCTTCGTAGACAAAGCTGATTCGGATTATGTTGTCTTCTTCCGATACACATTTTTGTCTCTCTATATCTATTTTTGTTTCACTTCTCTATATTATTTACCAAAAAAATATATCACAATCTTGTATTTAATATTTGTACTCATTTATTTAATTTTTTCGTTTATAATTCAGCTTTAATCTCTAGTAATTATGAAAAATATTAAATATAAAAAGATAATATAAATGCATTTATTACAAAATTTAGTGTAATAATTTTTGTTTTGATGATATGGACATAGGAGAGAAAATTCTGATTTTGGTACTCTCAAGAATACCATATTTATCCAAAAACGGCCCATTATCAAATTACATAAGGCCCAAAATCCGAACCCTCTGATTATTCGAGAAGTTTGACATGGAACTGTTGACCAAAACACTCCAGACTTCTAGGCCTGGCCTACACCACTTTACCGTAAGCGTAAAACCAACAAACGAAGCGTCTTAGATCTCAACACGTGTCACTTTTAACACGTGGAATATTTTCATTGGTGGTTCACTGAATCACAAATCCACCTCGACATTTCTCTTCTCCGTTATATGCACTCTTGTCTCTGTTTCTCCACTTTTCTTTCCTCAAATTTTCTCGAGAACCTGACGGGAAAAAAAAAACTTCGAATCTGCAAATCGGAACTTTCCCCCCGGGAGAATGCGATCGGAGCTCGGAAACTGGTGATTCTCTCTTCTTCTCTCACTCTCAAATTTCTAAGATTTTAACCCTACCTGCTCCGATTGCTTGTTCTCTTCGACCGTCGGAATATTCTACGAATGTTCGCTAAGAACATTGCTCAATCTTTACGTTTTTTTTCGTCTTCGATTCCATTTCCGCAAGTAATTTTACTATCTGGTTGTGTTAAGCTTTTCTAGAGCTGATTCATCGTTTCTCTTATCGTCCGTGATCGATTTGAAGTTGGAATCCAATCGCATATTGTTTTCTAGGGTTTTTGGTTCTAATGCTGCTGTTTTTCATTACCTACAGAGGAAGTTGCGGCTCTAGTCTCGGTGTTTTGTTTGAAGATCGGGAATATGGGAAAGATTTTAACCGGGTTAGTGTTGTTCTTGTCGTTGCTCTCATTACTCCTTGTACCATCGGAATCGGCTGTTTCGAGTGTAGATCTAGGTTCGGAATGGGTGAAAGTTGCTGTAGTTAATCTGAAACGGGGACAGAGTCCAATCTCTGTAGCTATTAACGAGATGTCCAAGAGGAAATCCCCAGCTTTAGTGGCATTCCAATCTGGTGATCGATTACTCGGTGAGGAAGCTGCGGGGATAACGGCTCGTTACCCGAATAAAGTTTATTCACAGCTGAGGGATATGGTGGGAAAACCATTCAAACACGTCAAGGATTTCATCGATTCAGTTTACTTGCCATTCGATATTGTGGAAGATTTTAGAGGTGCTGTTGGTATTAAGATCGATGACGGTTCAACTATTTACTCGGTGGAGGAGTTGTTAGCTATGATCTTGGGTTATGCTTCAAATCTAGCAGAGTTCCATGCAAAAATCCCAGTTCAGGATATGGTTGTTTCTGTTCCGCCTTATTTTGGACAGGCCGAGAGACGGGGTTTGATCCAGGCGTCTCAGTTGGCTGGGGTTAATGTTCTCTCCCTGGTTAATGAGCATTCTGGTGCTGCTTTGCAGTATGGGATTGATAAGGATTTCTCAAATGGGTCGAGACATGTCATATTTTATGACATGGGTTCAAGCAGTACTTACGCAGCCTTGGTCTATTACTCAGCTTACAATGAAAAGGAATTTGGCAAGACTGTCTCTGTCAACCAATTTCAGGTTAATAATGCTCTTATCTTAAAATATATTGAAACATGTGTTACATAATCTCCGCCTACACATGTTTATTCGTTTACTTCGGTCTTTCAATATATTTATGTAAATGTAGGTCAAGGATGTTAGATGGGACTCAGCACTTGGAGGACAGAGTATGGAGATGCGCTTGGTAGAGTATTTTGCAGATGAATTTAATAAACAACTTGGTAACGGAGTTGATGTGAGACAGTTCCCCAAAGCAATGGCTAAATTAAAAAAACAAGTCAAACGTACAAAGGAAATTTTGAGTGCAAACAATGCGGCTCCAATATCTGTGGAATCTCTCCATGATGATCATGACTTCAGGTATATAATGTTAACTTTGGATGAGAATAACTACAATTTATCGATGTTTCTGTGTTTTATCAGCTCACTGAACTTGGTTTCAGAAGTGTTGAACTATGATTTGTTAATCTGTATCCAGCATCTAATTGTGTCCCTTACAATTTCTGAATATTAGAGTTATAGTTGCTCGTCAAACTTACTTTTTTCCTTTCCCATGCTCGAATTTGCATCATGATGGGTCTAATCTGTAAGATGTGCGTGATGTGATATGCTAACTTATCTTCTTTCAGGAGCACAATTACCCGTCAGAAGTTTGAGGAACTGTGTAAAGATCTGTGGGAGAGATCTCTTACACCTTTAAAAGACGTGCTCAAGCATTCAGGTTTGAAGATGGATGATATATATGCAGTGGAACTAATTGGAGGAGCTACCAGAGTTCCCAAGCTACAGGTAAATGCATTTATACACCGTATTTTCATGCCCTTTTAGCCAATCAATTCGACCTTTTCATCCAAAATTATGAGACTTTTATCTTTATCTTATCGAATGAAGTGAAGATCTGATCTTTTTTTATATTACAGGTTACGATCCAGGAATTTATTGGGAAACAAGAGTTAGACAAACATCTGGATGCTGATGAGGCTATTGTCCTAGGCTCAGCACTACATGCTGCTAACTTGAGCGATGGAATTAAATTAAAACGTAGGCTAGGTATAGTTGATGGTTCTCCCTATGGTTTCCTAGTGGAGTTGGAAGGCCCTAATATCCAGAAAGATGAGAGCACAAAGCAACAACTCGTACCACGAATGAAAAAG
The DNA here is from genome assembly GCA_964056655.1 of Arabis hirsuta. Taxonomy (NCBI): domain Eukaryota; kingdom Viridiplantae; phylum Streptophyta; class Magnoliopsida; order Brassicales; family Brassicaceae; genus Arabis; species Arabis hirsuta. The sequence continues at coordinate 32,741,130 of OZ053307.1, read as the reverse complement.
CTACCCAGCAAGGTATAGCATCATTATTCTTAAACCATTTTGAACTGTTTGTAAAGCTTATAAAATACTTGTCTGGTAATAAATCTGTATACCTGATTCTCTCACAGATGTTCAGATCCTTTGTCCTTGACAAAGATTTTGACGTGTCACTTGCTTATGAGTCGGAGGATATTCTACCCCCAGGGATCACCTCCCCTGTGTTCGCTCAGTATTCTGTTTCGGGTCTGGCGGATGCAACTGAGAAGTAAGAGCTTAAAGTTCTCTTTTATTGTTCTGTTTAGCTATGCAAAATCTTCGCATAAATTGATAATTATAAGTTTTTGATCTGCACAGATATTCTTCTCGGAATCTATCAGCACCTATCAAGGCAAATTTGCATTTCTCTCTGAGTAGAAGTGGGATTCTCAGTCTAGATAGGGGAGATGCTGTGATTGAAATCACAGAATGGGTAGAAGTTCCTAAGAAGAAGAACGTGACTATTGATAGTAACACAACCACATCCACAGGCAATGCCTCTACTGGCGCTGCCTCTGACGAGAATTCAGAAGAAAATAAAGAGGAGCTACAAGCTGATGCTGGAGACAGCACTGCGTCAAATACAACGGCAGAAGAACCAGCTTTGACAGAAAAAAAGCTGAAAAAACGGACCTTCAGGGTTCCTCTGAAGGTTGAGTCTGGCTTACTGTTTCCGAGATGTTCTATGATCCGTGTCATTGCCACTAACCAATTCTGTTTTGAATATATGACTTTTAGGTAGTTGAGAAAACAGTTGGACCTGGAGCACCTTTTACGAAAGAGTCTCTTGCCGAAGCTAAGAAAAAATTAGAAGTCTTAGACAAAAAGGATAGGGAAAGAAGAAGAACGGCTGAGTTAAAAAACAACCTTGAATCCTATATATATGCTACCAAAGAGAAGGTGTGTGTTTCGTATATATCCTTATTTTGTCTACTTCATGGATCCCTATTAGCTATATGTTGTTTTTAGTTGGCATTGTTCATAAAACTCAAAGCTTTGGTTTGCTTTTGGTCCATGTACAGCTAGAAACACCCGAGTTTGAAAAGATATCCACCCAAGAAGAGCGCAAGGCGTTTGTTGAGAAGCTTGATGAGGCATGTATTATTATTATTATTATTTTTCCAAGTAAACATACAATTGATGAGTGTAAGCGTTTAACACTAGAGTGGTGTCTCGTGTGCTTCAGGTGCAAGATTGGCTTTACATGGATGGTGAGGATGCTAATGCCACAGAGTTTCAGGACAAGCTTGACTCACTAAAAGCCGTTGGCAGTCCCATAACTTTCCGGTTTGTTCCCTTCCCTGCTCATTTTGATTTAACCGGAGCCTTGATGAAAACGTTCTTAACTTCTTACTAACCATTTGATATGAATATGTACAGATCAGAGGAGCTTAAAGCACGACCTGTAGCAGTTGAATATGCTCGGAAATACCTAACAGAAGTGAAAGAGGTATGTTTCTGCAGTTTTCTGATGGATATTACATAAACAAACTGCTGAGTTTTTGACCACATTTGCAGATCGTGAAAGAGTGGGAGACAAACAAAACTTGGCTTCCAAAAGACAAAATCGATGAGGTTGGTTTAAGTGAACACACACATACATCTCTTTCTCTACCACTAGTCCTCTCTCTCTGACAAATTGCTTCTTGTCTTCAGGTCTCAAAGGAAGCAGAGAAAGTAAAAAGCTGGTTGGAGAAGAATGAAGCAGAGCAGGCAAAGTGAGTTTTCTTGCTTCTCTCTTTCTTTCTTCTTTAAACCTTACATTGTTACACATAAAGAGTAACAATCAAACACTTGTCTCAGGACTGCTCTCTGGAGCAAGCCGGTGTTCACGTCTGATGAAGTGTACGCCAAAGTATTTACTCTCCAAGACAAGGTAACAAGAAGCAAAGAGATTAATTGATATATGAAAATGTCTGTCTCTTCTTTGCACAAATTTAAAAGGGTTTGTTATTTATAGGTGACAAAGGTGAATAGAATCCCAAAGCCAAAGCCAAAGATAGAGAAACCAACCAAGACGGAGAACACAACAACGAAGGAAGACGAAGAACAATCGAAAACAACAGACTCCAATTCTTCTTCTGCCAAAGACGAGCTTTGATCAAATATATATATAACAATAATAGAGTTTTCCATTAAAGAGGCAAATAGGAGTGTTATTAGGCAGCCTGAGATTATGAGCTTTAAGGATTCTTTAATCCTTTCTCCTCAATCTTCTTCACATCACATTAGCAAAAGGAATTATTCTCTGTTTTTCTTCTTCTTCATTATATCAAGTTTTGGCCTTTTGTTTCTCGGTTTTTCAATTGCATCTTCAATATAATTGTACTTTACATTTGACGTCGCTTTTTCTATGTTAAGACATTTAAATCATTATAGATTCAAAATCAGAGTTAACTAGTGCTAAAGAGAATTGAAAGCTACATAGGTTAATATTTGTTTAAGCAAGTGTTTTCACACTACTAAACTTTTGTTGGCAAACGTGATGTAAACAACTTACAAAAATTGGATCAACTCAACTCAATACAACAATGACATTCGTTCGATATAATATGGAACTATCAAACTGAAGTTGGAGTGTAGAATACATGCAACCGTACATTACTATTTTGAATTATTTTGAAATTAATTGTGAACTGAAATCTATTTTCATACACATACCACCATCTACATTACTGTCTCTAAATCTAAAATCATATGCCACATATACACCTATATTGATTGACCTGACTACTAACTCAACACTTATTGATTCCTTGTTGATATATATGTAAGGGTTATCATCTTTTGAGTTATTCTAAATAACATGTATAGGGTTAGCAACTTATGTAATAATGAAAACATAATTATACATTTATTTTTTAGATTTAAAATTTGTTTATGGAGACAAAACAAATAAAAAAATAGTTGGGAGAAGAAGATAGTAATAATTATTAATGGAAAATAAATAAAGGCGTCGGTGTGAAGGTGATGATAAAAAAACAAACGCGTGAGTGTGATATATAGAATAGAAGAAAGAAAGGAACACACTAACACATTGAAATCAGGTGGAGTTTGTCGTTGAACTTGTGGGGGGTGGTACACTTGACACTACAGCTCACGTACACCCAGCTCATTAACCAAAACCAAAGCAAAATATACCATTTGAAAATTCAACATTATGGATCAAAATATTATAGATCAACCTTGTTCCAAAATAGATAGATAACTAAACTAAAACATAAGCTTTCTTATTGATCATTCGAGTTCAAAACGTTTCTCAGTTTTTAAAAATATGCAAACAGAAACATAAATCCAATATACACTAGCTAGATTCAGTTTCATTTTGATTACTATATTAATTTGAATTAAACACCTCTAATTGAATATAATTAAACCGTAAAAATATCCCAAACTTTATAAAAAAAATTCCGATTCGAACCTCCTGATCCGTAACAATGCAAACACAAAATAACATCTATATTTTTTATGACATACACTTATATATGGACTCCTTATAACTTCATGTATTGAAGCATCAATATGCGGATTAACGGTAAACAAGACAATTCTATCTCTGATTTTAGTATATTCGAGAGAATTTTATATTTGATGTGGACTAGATTGGTATTTATCATGAAGTTATCTTCGGTTTTTTTTCTTTTCCTATTTGTTAAGTATAAACGATATAATGCTTTAGATCTGTTGAAAATCTAAAGAATTATTTGACAGTTATACTCATTTCGCGTAAATTGGGTTTCTGCTAGATTATCTTTGCTCTATAAAATGAAACTTTCAGCTTTTTTTAACTTATGAAAAGGCATTGTGTAAGAGCTTGTTCTGTGTAAGATAAATCGTATCATAATCATAAATAGAATCAAAGTAAACTTCGAATAATAATTGGTATGTAAGTGTGGGTGGGACTTACAAGTTTCAATCAATAAGGTTTCGTTTATATTAATGCACCGCCATAATTTGAAAGTGAAAATGACATTGCACCAAACAATACAATTAATTCCCCTCATGCAACATTATTATCACTCTTCCAGTTTTTTGTTTGTTTTATGGAACAGTGACTTTCCTCAATATATAACCCAACGAAAATGAATTTGGTTAAAGTTTGCGTTTCATTTGCAAATTTATTTCGTAACTATTTCAAAAATATTTCAATGCTTATATGCATGAAAAAGTTCTCATAGTTTAATAGATCATGTCAAAACGTTGGGAACGTATGTTTTCATAGTACGCAAGTTATGATTATATGATCAGTAACGTATCTCAAACTTTAGTAACAAAAGAAAATTCGTTTTTCATGTTTTACACGAACTATATTGTAAAGGTAATCACAGTAACTATATGACTATAATATTACTTTTTAAAAATCAGTTGACTAAGAAAAAAGAACCTAAATAAATGATGGGACCAGACTCATAACATTATTGAAGTTTGGTTGGCTTTCGTTAAATAAAAAAGAATATGCATGAGGTTATCTACCAATTCCAAAAGTGATAATGGCTCATCTCGTTTGGAATTCGACTAAAGATAATAATGAAAGGTTGTATGTGTAACGAATAATAACTTAGGGAATTTTTTCAGTTAAGTATTACTAATCACAATAAGATTTATTATTGATTTAAGGTTCATATGAGTCTTTTTTTTGTTTTTGTGTGGTCACGGTTCACATGAGTCTCTTAAAGGACGATATTATATACTGGCCTATTAGAGTGAGCCTCGAGATTCATTCAAACGCAAAATGTGCATCCCATCATCTCGCAGAATAATTGTGATGGGATGGGAAGTATCACATGCATTTCTCGAGGTGGTATGGAAAACATCAATGTCCAAACCTAACCAAACATGCATGTTCTTAATTCTTATATATGGTGTGTTGTAGGATCGTTAGCATCAAATTAACCTAGTTACTTCACACGTGATTCATACAAAAGATGGGTAAGTAGATAATCAATCTACCTTATGTTTCAGCCATCCGGTATCCGAACCTGGTAAAGGGTACATAACCATTGCACACAGAGCTTAGTAAACATAACTTTGAAGCTTCGACAAAAAAAAAACATAACTTTGAAGCTCATAAAAAAAAAAAAAAATGGCCACAATATGAAAAATGGTACAGAAAGTCTAATAGTTATAATTGTTCAAGTCAAAAAGGTGTATAAGTGGCTTCAATGAATGAATGAGTTACGTACGGACTTGATATAGTGTCGTATAAAAAGTTGATTCAACTGAAAAATCAATCCAAAGTTTTGTTCTTCTAAACTTACAAAATCAATTTAAGTTTGATAATTAGTAAACTCTTTGATTAGATGATTCATGTCCATAAATTTAATTGCTTCAACTAAGAATTTGTCTATATTTGATAATACGACGTTGGCACATGTATAAGTCCTTAGGTAGAAAAAAATAAACTTATATAAAAAAGAGAATAATTAAAAAAAAGAAAAGAAATGATCCATCCATAAAATTAAAATAAGCACAAGATCCACGTCTTGCATTAAAGCTTGCCTTGTCAAAGATAATCTCTTTTGACTCTTTTAGTCTTTAGTGTAGCCATCTCTCTCTCTAATTATATGGTCTTTATGTGTATATATTTATCTATCTACATGCAAGATATTATCACACACACACACACAATTATACACATATGTAAATAAAGATTCTATTCAGTGCACAAGTGATCTAATATTTTCAAGATAAAGAGATCGATCGGAGCTAAATGGATCATGAACGTACGTTAAACACGATTCCGTACGGACTAAAAGAAGTAGCTGAGGAAGAAGAAGAGATCGAGGAAGAAGACGATAACGAGAGCCTGACGTTGTCGTCGGCGCCGGGAAACGAGACGTCGGAGTATTCATCGTCTCCGGCGACGTATCCTCCGATCCCTGATCAGCCTAAAACTCCGAGAGAGCCGATGGAGTTTCTATGCAGATCATGGAGCATTTCTACGTCTGAGATCTCTCTAGCTTTATCGTCTAAAAAATCTAATAAACAAAACAACAAAAACCCTAATTTATCTCAATTAGTAGCCCACACTTCGCCGGCTCCGACTCCGGCTCCGGCTCCGGCACCACCACCACCACCACCACCGCCTCCGCTGCTACTCGTAAGTCGTCTCTTGGTTTTTCACCTCCTCTTTAATTTATTTATAAATTGGCTATGATTGATATGATCGTACGTATGTTACTAATTAACTGATAAGGACATAAATTTTGATACCTTTTTATTCAGTTTCTTCTTTTTAAAACTATAAAATAAAGATTTTGGATGCATGCACTTGAAGTAATTTGTATAACTGGATATAAAAGAGTAGTGATTTTACATATTTTGAGATACAACACACACGTACGTTTGCAAATTGAATTTTTAATATTTTAACAGATACTAATTGCATAGAAACAACCATCGTTCTTTTCACCATGTCTAGTGGTTTTGAAAATGGGTATTTGAGATTGTTATAGTTATTTTGTTTCGGATGGATGATTTACGTCTTTTAACGCAACATTATCAACGATTGATTGATTGATTCTAAATATATATGCCGGAGATATTATCGGACGGAATTCATAACTTTGGTTTATTTATTTTTGTATAGAAAACTATGGTTTTAGAGTAAAATAAATACTATATGAGACCCACACAAACTACACAAGTACATATTATTTTTTTTAATGTGAAATTGTTTTCAACTTTTCATTATGTAGCTCTCCCATGTGTCTAGCGAAATTGCCAAAAGTCCATTACTATCATTTTATGGGCCATAACAATATTAATCAATAGACCCAAAAATAATATGACACAAATCAGTAAAAAGTCCACAATTTAGTTTAACTATTTTTTCGACAGACGGGAAAACTAGCGAGTGTGGTTCACGCGCGGAGAACGGGAACGATCGGAAAATGGTTCAACCACCGAGAATTGATCGGCGGAGGAAGGAACTCCGCCCTGAGAAAGAGAGACAAAGCTCGAATAGAAAATGCCCATCTGCATTCCGCCGTCTCCGTTGCGTCTCTGGCAACGGCGATCGCCGCCGTGACCGCTTCTTGTAACCAAGAAAGCTTCAAAGGATCAAAAATGAGCTCAGCGCTTGCCTCGGCGTCGGAGCTGTTAGCTTCTCATTGCGTCGAATTGGCTGAGCTCTCCGGAGCCGACCACGATCGCATCATCTCTGCCGTACGATCCGCCGTTAATGTTCGTGGACCGGGAGATTTGTTGACTCTCACGGCTGCTGCTGCGACAGGTAACCATTGTTCCCTTTAGATCTTCAATAGTTTCGCTTCTAATGACCTTATTCTAGATCTCTCTTTAGTGCGTTGTAAATTCTTGAACTGTTATGAATTCAGTAGCTAGAATGGCTCAAGACTTACTCCAATGCAGATTGAGTTGGATTAATTTTGATTTTTCTAATGAGATTACGTTGCTTCTCGTGGTTCGGGTAATGTAGCATTGAGAGGAGAAGCAGCTCTGAAGGCAAGACTACCAAAGGAAGCTAAGAACAGTGCAGCTATAAGCCCTTGTGAAAGAGCTTTACCAGAAGAAACTCATGATTGCTCTTCCGAGCTTGACTGCGCAAGCACAACAACTGATGAACCCATGGTGTCTGCACATGAAGTTGAAGAATCGAATTTGGATTGTACTGGAGAGCTAATGCAGTGCACACGCAATGGTAATAACATCTCTGGAGAAAAACCTTAATTCAGAAAGAGTTTCGACTGAGCTTCTTGTTCGTTAATTGCTGCTATGAATGATGATGATAAGCGTACATTCAACCTTTGTATGTAAACTGCAAAAGATTTCACTTACCACGAGGTTGATGAACTGACTTTATGGATCTTCCAGGAGTTCTGCGGTGGAAACATATAAAAGTGGCCATCAACAAGAAATCTCAGGTTGATAATCGAATAATTATCGAAGCAAGCAAAGTTCTATGGTTGTCAAGTTCCAGAGTTGACTCTTTCTTCGTTTTATCTTCAGGTCGTAGTAGAAATCAAAAGCAAACACGTTGGAGGAGCGTTCTCCATGAAAAGCAAAGGTAAACTCAATGTTCATGGTGTTATAAGCCATGTGATCTTGTGACTTTTTCCAATGCTTTACAATAATCCAATGGTTGAATCACTACAGGCATTGTAAATGATGTATGCGAGACAGTCTCAGACCTGCAAAATGGAAAAGAAACAGAAAAAAACGCAGAAGAGCTGCTCTATTTCGGAATCAGTACAGGGAAAGGTCTGATAAAGTTCAAATGCAAGAGTAAGGCTGATAAGGAGATGTGGGTGGATAGCATCCGGAATCTGCTCCATCGAGTCACTGCTGTTGAGGTTATCAACACTTCTCTTGAAACTACAAACATTGGTGATAGCACATAAGTCATCTCTTGTGTCTAATGATATGCATTGTTTCAAGCATATATACATATCTGTAAGTATGTATAGTATTTTTTTTTTTTCCAGCGAATTGTAAACATTTTTTTTTTAAATGGAAATAATGAAAAAGATTATGATAAGGCCCGATGAATCTCACCGGACGAATGTCCAAGTGTTTCGGCTTCTTCCCCGATGACAATCCTGGTGAGTTTCTCCGTCACTTATCGAATTCTTGAAATTCTTCCATCTTTTCTTATCAGTTGTCTATAGTCTCCAGTTAATACTTGAGAAAACTCGGAATCATAGGGTAATAAAATGGAAATAAACAGTAGTTAGTAGTAGTCATCAGAAACTGACAGTGATTAAACATATAAGAACATTTCAGAGAGAATGGGTGAAAAAGTAATAATGTCACAACTTTTTTTTTTTAAGTTTGTTCAGAAACTAGTAAAGAGAAATTACTAATTTTGGCTGTTACCTCTTTACTTGTTAGTATCGACCTTCGACTTTGTGGCTTGTTCGCTTCTTCTTCTCTGCGTTTTCTTTGACTGAGTTTCTTCAATGTCCTTCGAATTTGAGGCTCGTTCGCTTCTTCTTCTCTGTGTTTTCTTTGGCCGACTTTCTTCAATGTCCTTAAGCTTGTAGTAGTGGGGAGCTATTTCAACTAGCCACTCAGGTTTCATATCGGTTATATGCCTCATATATTCCTTGCTAGTAAGTACCAGTTCGTGATACATCAACCAATTACTAGGTGAAACCCCAAATAAGCCTGAGTTAGGATGTACGTAAACCGTCTGAGGTTCTTTCACTCTTCTGTACGATCCATCCTTTTGTAACTTTGCAGCATGCGGGAAGAATCCTGCCAAGATAGCCTTCTTAATCGCGTCTAAATCATTCGGGTTTGAAGTCAGTTCTACTCCAATCTTGTTTAGAAGTCCTGCTAACTGGTCGCGTATATCTCTAGCTCTTCTCATACTCTTGCTTTGAATGTAGTTTTCGTAGCACCATCCAGTTGAATAGTTTGTTTCCTTCCAGGCATTGTAAACCCTTAACAACGCAATGTGATCGCTTACATTCTCTATGTAGAAATTCATCCGGGCATTGTCGGCGAGCAATTGCTGGTTCTTAGGTCGATAAAAGACTGAGTTCCCTGTAGACAACATTGCGGCTATCGTGATTATCTCTCCCGAGCATTTGTACTTTTCAGAACCAACAATCATCTTCGATAGCATCGGATCAACCGGAAACTCCACCATTCTTTCTCCCACCTTAGTAATCTCACCATTTCGATCCAAAGCACCCAGAGCATAGAGTAGCTCTAGAGCCTTTATAAGAGCGTTTTCAGGTGGAGGATCCATGAAATCAAAATTGAACACATCTTCGATTCCAAGACTCTTCAAAGTAAGCACAACACTTGCGAGGTTAGCCCTTTGGATTTCTGGTACTGTGGTAGCCTCCAAGTCCTTAACGTTGTACAACCGGAAACATTTCCCCGGACCTGTTCTTCCAGATCGACCAGCTCGTTGCTCTGCGGAAGCCTTGGAGATAGGAGTAACAAGCAGTGACTCCATTCCCGTTCTCGGGTTGTATGAGTTGATCTTGCAATACCCCGGATCAACGACATACCTAATCCCATCAATGGTTAACGATGTCTCTGCGATATTGGTTGCTAGGACAACTTTCCGCGACCCTTTAGGGGCTGGTTCAAACACTTTTGCCTGTAGTTCGGTTGGGAGGTTCGAGTAAATGGGGCAGATAATGATCTCAGAGCTCTTTTTACCTAACTTCATCATCCTTCGCTTCAACACTGTTTCTGCAGTTTCAATCTCTTCTTGACCAGTGAGGAAAACCATAATGTCTCCCGTTGGCTCATCCTGATGAATCTGAAACACAGTTCGTATTGCTATCTCTAAGGGATCAGCTTCAAGCGGTGTACTGAAGAGCTTTTCGACTGGATATCTTCTTCCCGGGATCATGTATATCCGAGCCGAATCAAAATATTCAGAGAACTTTTTAGCTTCAAGGGTTGCACTGGAGATTATTAACCTCAGATCAGGCCTAACCTTGGCTAAATCCTTCACCAAACCAAACAGGATATCAGTGGACAGCGTTCTTTCGTGCGCTTCGTCAACAATGATGACACTATAGCCATCGAGTGTTGGTTCTGTGAGTAGCTCTCGCAACAGCATCCCATCAGTCATGTACTTCAAAACTGTTTTGTCTGAAGTGCAGTCTTCGAATCTAATGGAATATCCAACCTCATGTCCGAGTTTTACACCCAACTCTTGAGCCACTCGGGAAGCAACACTCATCGCAGCAACTCTCCGAGGCTGAGTACAACCGATCTTCTTTCCACGCTTTGTGTAGCCAGCTTCTCGAAGATACTGCGGTATCTGCGTAGTCTTGCCCGAACCTGTCTCCCCAACAATCACAAGAACCTGATTCTCTTCAATTAGTTTCAGCAATTCGTCCCGGTAAGCATGAATCGGAAGCAATTGCCTGTCTTCCCTAGCCGTCTCTGCAACTGTTTTCAAGCTACAACCTTGGTGTTTCCCAGTCTCAACCTCATTAGTTGGCTCAACGAAGCCTGATAAGTCGTCGAACACAAACTCGTACCCATCAGAAACTTGCTTACTGTCCTTTGCACCAAACTTCACTGTCGCTTTCCTAGCCTGATGATCCTCCCAAGCTTCTTGCTCCGTGCGAATGCGCGATCTCGTGTTTGAATTCTCGCTATATCGCTGCGTAGCCACATCAAATCTCTTCTTCTGATCAATAAAGCCCTGTTGATCATAAGCATCTGGGATTCTGTACCCATCAACATCATCATCATCATTATCTGTTTTCTTCAACAGTTCATATAACTCCTCCTTGTATCTAAACTCAGCCAATTCTTTCTCAGTGAGCTTCACACCATCAGAGAGTAGAATCTCATCTTCTATGTCATCCCTAAGCTCCTCCACTTTCTTCTTCTCTCTCTTCTTCAGATATTCTCGTCTCGATATTACTCTTAACCTCTTAATCTCCTTCGAACACAATTTCGCTCTTTTTCCGTCATCAACAACATCGTCTTCTTCGGATTCTCTGATTCTCTTTCTAAGAATTTTCTTTGGCTTATGAAATTGAAATCTCACGGAAAAACAAGTGCGAGAGATTTTCTCTTCCGCGAGTAACCTATCTTCGTTTTCTTCTACATGATTATGATTATACAGATCTGAGTCTCGTACCTGAACGCTCGAACGAAGGATCGTCGTCTTCTTCTTCTCCAGATCGTTGATCTCCTCCATTCTTCGATTACTGTTGATCTCAAAGAGACGATACAGAGAATTTTGTAACGGAATCTACAGAGAATTTTGGATTTCTATTGACGAACCCTAATTTCTCACAAGTGTAAATTCTGAGGTCTCACCAAAACAACAAAGTCCTATATTGGTTTGGGAATTTCCTTTTTAGGATGAAAAATAAGTCGACAATACGTGATAACCAAGGAAAATTAGTATTTACTATTTAGTAGTGCCATTAAAATGTGAAAAAAACTGGAAATTTCATTTGCGAATATTGGATTTAATTATAATATAATATTAAGATTTTTAACTTATTTTGTGGTTTTTTTTTTGGTCGGCAAGATATATTATTAAGAGTATTTGCACCCAAAATGACAATACTAACCAGCATAATTAAGAGAATAGCAAGAGTAGTTTCGTTGTTACTAGAGAGAGAATGTTTAGTCATCATATGTGACCCTATTGACCTTACGCGCGATGGTCTTTCTTCCTTCTCTCCTAGCACATGCATTAAATGGGCTTGACATTCGAAGTGAATTGGCAATGTTTTATGTAATTGAAATATTGATGTGATAAAAAAATATTGCTGTTTGTTAAGTTCTCTTTCTATTCCCAAGCTTATTTCTGTTTATCTTTCTTCGTCGTTATCTTCTAGACGTCCAATTGTCCGAATTTCAACCCTTGTTTTTGTTTATTTTTGGTACTAAATCTGTTAGAATCATGATTTAATCATCTTTTTATTCTCTGCATCTTTTGGATTTTCAAATCGATTTTTAAACCGCCATGTTTTCTTCGTATTCTTAGACAAACCGTTTGTTTGCACATATTTACGGTTTTATTTACTAGGTTATATGAATTATATGGTTGTTATTGGTAGTTTTAAATCGACTCGATGTTGGTGACAGACTGATCCAACATCTGGAGATGAAGAAAGCCGTCCGACAAACTGTGGGAACTTGATGAGGATGACTCGGTATTTGATATTTTTTGTACCACTTATACATGTATATAATTATAGATGTATAGCTATTTTTATATGTGAATATCTAAATATTAGTGTTGACATATATATACCAAAATAGTCATCTAAAAGTACATTTAGGGGTTTACTTTATAACATGTACATATAAGTGTTTTTGTGTCTGTCAATGATATTTTATTTTTATGGTCCAAATGGTTCAAATCCATGGTTATTTTTGGTTCTGTTTTATTATTTATTTATTTTATGTTTAGGTTGATGTTATCTCAATAATTCCAACCACTAGTGAAGAAGATCTTGAGAAGGGTTATAGTTTGGCTAATGAATGTAATGATGCTAGTGTTGCACACATGGAGAAATATTTGATTGATATATAAGGTTTTACTTCGCTAATTAATATGTTACGGATCTATATGTTACCTTAATGTTTTTTTCAATAGATAGGTTTTCGTACATATTTGTTCATCTTTATGTTCGATTATGGATAAAGTTTTTTTTTGTTTGTGTATTGAGACATGGATATGTCCATCCTCTCTACACGTGTTTTTGCAGATCATAGAAGAAGTGGTTGGCAATCGTGCTAAGATCGTCGTTTCTATCTCTCATATGCGGTTATCACTGATTGTTTAAATCATCGTTTTCTTTCCTAAACCATTGTTATTGTCCAAGAATTTTGCAACTTATAGTTCTCGAAGTTGTCCGTGTTTCATCCCTCGCTGTTGGGGATGAAACATATCTAGAGTCAGAAGATGAAAAAATTGACATGTTATTGCGTTAAAAGTTTGGCAACTCGATAATCAGGAGATGACAAATTTTCCGTGGGTATTCTTTAGATTTTGAGTTTTATGTAATTCATGTTACGTGTCTATGGAGGAACTTACATAACCATTATTTTATGTGCATCTCCACATGTTACTATTTTAATACCTTTTTTACGTTTGCCATCTACAATTTTGCGTAAGGGTTTATGTTTGAGGATGCCTATATACTTTTATACTTAGTTGTCCATTTTATTTTATTTCTATGTTGTATAATGTTTTGTCAAATAAATGTTTAAAATTTAATTTAGTTTTATTGAATTTAACGTTTCAAATATTCACTACATGTGTGATATAAAGAGTAATATAAAATTGGAGTCGCATCCCAAACAAACATGAAGTACCACTTGGCTTGACATTGTCTTCCACCTCTTGCTCGTGGGTTGCTAGTTCTGCACAAAAAGTTATATAGTTAATGAGATATTAACAAAAACACACACCTATCTACCTACACAAAGTAATACATGAAACTATTGCTTAGTATATTACCGGTATCTGCAAAGCTCCCCACTAGGATTCATATCACAGTCTTACTGTTTTTTCTGTCTTTAAACCGTTTTCATAACCCACCAATATGTGTAGAGATCTACTTTTTTATGTTGCACTACACATATTTTTGTAGCGCTTCAACCTAGTATATTACACTCCAATGTCTCCAGCATGGTGAGCATCTCGTAGCCATGTAAACGACGTTCTTTTGCTTGAGTTTTCCCTTCTCTTTGGGTTGTTGGGTCTGGATCATGTTTCTAGAAGTTGAGTGTGTCTTCTCAACATTTTCGGTAGTATCTTTCTTAATTTATTTCACCATCTCTGCATATGGAAACCATGCCTGACTGGTACAACAGCAATAGTAAAGTACAAACTTCCACACACATCACCATCTTTGTTCCACATGAATAAGGTCGCTATGTATGGCGATAAGAGTCACCATTGAAATCAACTATGTTTCAAAGACATCTAAATAAACATGTAACTGCATATATAATAAAAACTTCAAGCTATATTTAAACATGGACTACATTGTAACTTAGACATGTTATTAAATGCTAATTAACTCCCCAACCACTTGCTCACGTCACACCATCATTTCATCACAATATTCTGTGCTTCAACCACGCGCAGACAGAGGAAAACGCGTTTTCTTCATTGTTGTAACCCAAATTTTTCGATACCTTTTTGCTATTTACCTAATGTAAAAATTCTCTTTCTTGATTTCCTAATTTGATCACTCAGTCTTGCTAGTTACCAAATTTACTCTATTATTAAAGCCCAATGGGCTAAGAAAAAGAACAAAAATGGTTACAACACATAAACCGGCCCAAATGCAAACCTAGAGATCTAGGGTTGTCGATGATGAACCACCACCGCCTTGAATCACCGCCGCTAACTGTTGTCAGCAACCACCAAACCAAACAGCCGCCGCTAATTAGTTTAGTGATGCCACCACTTTTGTCCTTCACCGATCACAGCAAACTCTACTACAAATCGTCCATACCATATAACCTTTAAAAGCACCCTGAGAATTTCCTTACCTAGGAAGCTTCATCGCCGGCAACACCAAAAATGATGAAGACCTTCGTGATTGCTCATGCGTCTTAAGCAATTAGATAAGCGAAGAAGGTACTACTCCTCAAGCAAAGAAAAATCAGAGAGGCCTCAGCGGATTGGAACAAAATTTGAGATCGGATTTCAAACAAAACAAAAAACTAAACAGCCGGACAAGCCAGAAAATTGAACCGAACAAAGTTAGAACTAACCGGTCGTAGCCGGAGAAAGATATCCGATAAAAGGAACCTAGATCTATGCCAAAATAGAAGGAAATCCTAAATATATACAAACCGGACCGATGACCGTAGCTATGGGAGGCAACGATCACCTGCCGGATCTACGACCGAGATCTGATCGGAAAGAGTTTTTCTCTAGAAAGTTTTAGAAAGAGAAAGAAGAGAGAGATAGATGGTTGGTAGAATTTTTGTGGTTTTATTCTTTCTTTTTTTTTGTGATTTTATATTTGTATTCTTATTCAATTATGTTTGATTTTAGAGAAATTTTGAGAAATGCCATTTTTTAATTACCACTTTTCAAAAATGCTACATTTTCAAAATCTTTGCAAAAATGCCACTTTTAAAAAAATATTTATTCATTATATTATTTATATTTGGGTTAACTATGTTGTATTAGAGTTTAGTTTTGAGAGTTTATAATTTTAAGATTTAGGTTTTAGAAATCCATAATTGGTGGTATTTTTGCAAATAGACAACCCATTGTGGCATTTTTGCAAATTAGCACACCAAAAGTGATATTTTTATAATTGTCCTTTTATTTTATTCTTATTCAGTCAAATATATGTAGTTTTTTTAATCAAATATAACTGAATAAGAATAAAAGAAAAGAAAAATCACAAAACTAAGTTAAAACAATCTATAACCATCAGTTAACTACAGCAATCAAGATTTGTTTTTCAAAATGTTCACTTATTTTCCAAAAAAAAAACTCAAAACCATGAGAATATGAGAATATGTAGAAACAATGCAATTATATATAGTTTCTCTATAGTACTTGGCTGTTACATTGATCCACCAAAAAGTACATTACATTTGATTATAGATTTATAGTTTAAAAAAATTAGTGACTAATAAAAAAATTGGTATGCAGTTTTGGTGGTCTTGTCCTAAAAAGATGGTGACTGAAAAACCTCCGTTACAGTCATATGTGAAGCTTAATGAAACTCAAACGAAATACATAAAAAAAGGAAACTACTTAGACAAAAATCATAGTCTCATATCAACTATTGATTCAACAATTAAAATCATTCCAACCATTGATTTAACAATCAAAATCATTCCAACCACTTGACAAATTAATGTTGATTTGAATTGAAGACGAATGTGTTGTGTGTATGAAAACACATGAATTGGATTATCATTGAGTTTTTATTATGGGTTTATAGCGAGTTCAAGGTTGCCCACAAAATTTAAAGCTGTTCAACATTAGCGTTACATATGCATGTAAGTCCGATTGGTAACTACAGTACTTTTAAACAAATCGGTTAGGAAATTTCTTAGCGGATTGTAGAGAAGATGGTTAGTAGAGGTAAAAGAAAGTTATGCTAAAAGACGGTAGACTGATAGTTACATGACTAACATGAAGGCAAACGAAAAGACGGATAAAACATACATAGAAATCAAGTCAAAAGCAATCTGTGGATAGTCGTAGTACTGACCTCCAATACTTTCAACATGTAATCATTAAAGCTTCGAACATTATCCCTTTTGGGCCTCCTGTATAGCTGATACCATTGCCATTTCATGAACCTAGACAAGAATCATGCATATAGAACGATCAATGATCTCCAAAAGAATCTATCTGTAATCTAAGATAGGGATATTCAAAGAGCATTTAGATATATAATACCTGTTGCAGGTATTCTTCAACACTTGTTGTCTCGGCAGGGAATACATCTTCAAATGTCGTCTTTTACAGACCAAAAAAAGAAAAACAATTTAGGCAAATGTCATTCAGTAGCACCGTGTATAGTAAAAGGGCTTGTCATATTACAGTAACTGGTCATAAATCTGCGTTTTAGACGACTACAATAAGTATCCGACGAAAGCCAACATATATACATTTCCCCAAAGCAAACCCACCAAAACACATAGCAATCGTTCAAAGAAACCCCCACCAAAACAAAGAGCAACAAAAACTAGGTGATAGAGACAGAATACTAATAGAATGCTTACCTTTAACTCAAATGACTTTAGATCACGAGACAATTGCTCTGCATCGATTCCCTCCCGTGCAAGTAGTCTGTGACATCCAAACCAAAAATAAAGATTAACAAAAATCATCACTCAGCTGCATAGCTACGCTACCTTCTCTTATGAAATAATTCACATAATTTCTGAAATGATCGACCGGGCAATTCTACTGTGTTTGGCTCTTTGAACGTAAGACCTAGGGATAATCGAAGTTGGAAATAGTACCTTGTAGCACTATGTGTTTTGAATATTTTTTTTTTATCTATACCTTCAATATATTAATTGAAGAGTCACTAAGTAAATATCTTATGCGCCATTTAATAAAAATTTTAAAGAACATTCATTAAATTTAACCAATCATAATATTTTAGTGAAAAATATATACCATGGTGGAATTCTGTACACATTTTTATTAATTTCATAACAATCCTCTATATATTAATTGAAGAGACACTAAGTGAAAAAGTCTTATGTGTCATACCAATGTGGAATTCTGTACATATTTTCATTGATTTCATCACAAACCCCCCATTAACAAATGTTTAACAAATTTAAGCCCAATTAAACGTAATATTTATGATTTACCATATCATCTATTTTAATCTTTTTATGATATATGAACAAAAAATTATAATTATATTTGTAAAAATATTATCTATTATGTATATATATATTTAGATTAGTATATTATACATATATTTTATTATGATGTAGTCTATTATACATATTTAATCATATTTACAAATATTTATACATTTTATTATTGAAAAAAAAATATTGAGTTTTATTTGTTATATAAGAAAAATTCATATAAATCTAAATTGATTTCAGTTATCGTATATTCTATAATTTACACGAATAAAGATCAATTTTACACTTAAAATATATTGAAATAAATGACATTTGCATATGTTTTAATCAGTTGTACACAGAAAAATATTAAAACTCATGGCTTGCTCAAAAGTATTCAAATTTTTACACAATACATATCATTTTCTACGTTTATAGATATTAGAAATTGTATGTTTTTCATATACATTTAAATATTAAAAATTGTATGAGTTAAAATCGATTAGTTAACTTATTTAACCATTTAATCCCACGCTTGACGTGGGTCAAAATCTAGTAGATATTAAAAAAAAAAGAATATGATATAATTTAAAGATTAATACTATATATATATATAAATAATTCATATGAATTTATATTTATTTATTTTTAGTTGTATAATTTACTCTTATCACAAGGTTCACTATTCCAAGCAAATTGTTTTCCTTTTGGTTTATGATTTGACTCCAAGTAAATTCCATCAACTTTGACAATCCATAAATGTAACTGACCACATCTTCCGAGATATGCTGCTCTGTATGCTCTCCATATGGTAATAAATTTTTCCAAGTTCTTACAACCACCGTATCTCAAATGACAACGCCAGACTAGTCTTGGCGGTTTCTCTGGAAAACTAAAACTGATGAATTATTATATGCTATATATTGGAAATCCTTAACCTCGTCTTTGTTGGATGAGCAATTGACTCTGAGAATGCTACCATAATAGAGTTCATTTCGCAACTCTAAAGTATTGTCTAGACACCCGTAATTACTGTCTGGACAACTACTTTCATTTAAACCAAAATACATAACAATAACTAACATAAAAACCATGTAATAATTCATTATTTAGATCTAAAATATTTTTTTGAAGTATATGAATAAAAAAAAATCAGAGGGCAGTATTTATAGTTTATTTATATAAGTTTTAATTTTTTTTGTTTAAATCAAGTGAAGAATTAAAACAGATAAAATCTATGAAATCTGCCATTAGTCATTTCTATTAAAAATATTTGTCATCTTCTACACAAGTCTTTATTATCTTACTGTCTTTTTGGCATGTAACCCAAATCTAAATATTATGCCTTATATTAAGAGTAAAACAAAACATTTTTTACCATAGGACTGCTGATTTTCTTATTCAAACATAAACTCTATAAGAATAAAATCATAAAAATAAAATATTTTACTATATCCAGCTGCAAATTTTCTTCATCAAACATAACTGAATAAGAATAAGGTAAAAAAAAGAGAAAAGAAATCATAAAAGAAAAAAAAAAACTACTCCCCTCCGTACCATATTAAATGATTTTTTAGAGAGATTTTTTTTGTCTCAAATTAGATGATGTTTTAAGTTTTCAAAATAAAATTAATTATGTTTTTGTTGTTTTTGACTCTTTAAATTATGCAGGTTAGTTTTCTATTGGTTAAATTGTATTGGAATTGGTGATTTTATGTTGAAAAATAGAAAATTAAATAGTTTCTTAATTTGTGTGTAGAAAACTTAAAAATCATTTAAAATGATATCGAGGGAGTATAATATTTTATATATTTTAAATAAATTAATTACTGCAGTAAGATAATTTAAAAGACTCAAAACCATGAAAATATTTATTTAATCATTTTATTTATCAAAGTAAATGAGTTGGGTCAATTCATGAACCCATTAACATTGACGACGCCCCCTAAATACTACTATGCTAAGTGAACTAAAATGTAGAAACAATGCAATTATGTATAGTCATCTATAATACTTGGCTGTTACATTGATCGACCACAAAGTACATTACATTTAATAATAGTTACAAAAAACAAATTAGTGACTAATCAAAATTTTATTCTGCAGTTTTGGTGTTCTTGTCCTAAAATGATGATGATGAATAGAAAACTTCTTTTACAGTCGCATGTGAAGCTTATGAAACTCAAAGGAAATACATATAAAAACAAAAATAATAATCTCATACTAACCACCTTCCAATCAATACCATTCCAACTATTGATTTAGCAATGAGATCAATGTTGAAGAACCGAAACAGCTCGGAGAAGATAAGCGAATAAGGTAGTTGGAACAGAGAAGAAAGCAGAATGATCACTCTCCTCCAAGACATACAACTGAGAAGGTGGCCATTCCTCCACCATGTGGTCTTGACGCAGAGGATCAAAGAGATTATCCTTAGCAGTTTTGATGTAAACTCGAGGAACTTTCTCGGCTTCGGTGTTTGGAGGCAGCTCACCAAGACCTTCTAAAGCCCTCACAGGAGCAGGTCGCAACAGTTTAGATGCCAGAGTAACATCCTACCAGTAACCACACACATACATGTATTAAAACTACCACGTAGTAATAATAACAGTATTGGAACATAATTTATGAAGTAGAAGACCTCAAGAGGGCTTTGGCTATAGTAATAATGGCGTATAAACTCCTTCTTCATGAGGATTCCGGTGGGTGGTTTATTGGGGCCTTCACCGTATGTGTACTCCCATATCTCTTCTTCATCTCCCACACTCATCTTAAAAATTATTGACAAGAGTTTACTTTTCTACATAGTCAAAACAGAGTAAGGACACAGTTGTCTCGAATCCGGATTCGATGTCACACCACTAGGTCACTTGGATTTCTACCTATGTGTTGTATCCGTTCTGCGCTTGCGGAACTTGTGAAGACTATCACACATCGAAAGTATAATGGAACTTTGAGCGATATATAAGGGACATGGATCAGTCCACTCATTGCTAATTGGTTATTATGAGTTAAAACCGAAGACGTTTTGGCGAAATCTGAATATCCGACGCTAAATATAAAGAAAAAGAAAACAGAGGTGGTGGGTTAGTTACTCACGGTTAAAAGAGAGGACGAAGAGACGGATCCGGGTCGAATCATGCTAGCCGCGAGGTAAATGACCATGGAGATATTGTCGGTGAACTTGCAGAGAGCTTCAGTGACACTGGCTCCTCCGATGCTATGTCCGACAAGTATAACCTTATGGTGAGGAGGGAGCTCAGACAAGAGAGTGAAGAGAGGGAGATTGTAATGGTCGGATTCAAAGACAGTGTTGGAATCAGTGAGACTGATTCCAGCTCCGGTGAGATCAACGGAGGTAGCTTCGAAACCAGCGGAAACAAGAAGAGTGATGAGTTTATACCAACACCAACCTCCATGGCTAGCTCCATGAACAAACACAAACTGAATTACAGAGTCACCACCACCACCATCGTCTCCTCCTCCTCCTCCCATTTCAATCTCTATACGTTTTGTACCATACACTCTTACAATAAATGAATGGATGTCTTGGATGACATTTTTGGTAATTTTAAATTCGCAGCTTTACTTTTCTCCAACATTGTGGGACCAATCAAAACAGAGACGTCTCTTGTTTTTTTTTTTAATAACGCAAGTGCAAAAGTTTAAAGATAAAACAGAGGAAAAGGTAAGCTATAACAGTCGGTACTCAGTCAGTAGTACACAAAGTTTGAAAAGAAAAAAAAAAAAACCAAAACACACAAAAAAGAAAAAAACTAATATAAATTGGGCCTTAAAGTAAAGGCCCATTATAAGTAGACGAAAACAGTGTAAAACCAAAAAAAAAAAAGAAAAAACCGGAGAGAGAAGTCTAGATCTTCTTCTACGACGAAACGAAACTTTGGTTCGTCACCGGCGAAATTCCTTCTTCTCCGACGTTATAATGCCGGTAAGTTTCTCTCGCTCATTGTCTAATTCTGGATCTCGAAGATCTAATTTCGTTCTTATCTCTTTTTTTTTTTGTTTGTCGCGTCGTGCGGATTTTGCAGTATAAGACGGTGATAGAAGTGGAGCCTCCGAGTCTGTTGAGGTACTTGATCGGAGCGGCGGTGATGATGATCGGCGTCGTATTACCCGTTGGTTACATGATGTTCAGGAACAAACGCGTCCCCTTCTCATCTTCATACTCTAAACAGACGTAGGTGTGCTTTTTCTTTCACTCTCCGTATATCTCTCATCTGATCTGCAAAATCAACATCTTCACCATTGTTGTACGGATTGTTAAACTCACAATTCGAATCAGTTGTTGATTTCTGTGCAGAATTGTATTAGAATGGTTCACAAAGTTCGTGTGCAAGTAATTTAGTTTGCCTTAAAAACCTAAAGAATTATTTGTTCATTAAGGCATTGAGTGAGTCAGAGAACTGAATTAGTATTGTTCTTTGCTATTTTGAAATGTGAATCAGTCTCAAACTTGGATTAGAGATTTAGAGGTAATTAGGGTTGAAGAGATGTAAATGTTTGTAGCTCCTTTTGAAAATGTTAGCCCTTTCAATGCATTGTAGAGACTGAAAGCTTTCAGTGTACTTTGTGTGTGTTTGGATCGAGTTCAGGTGGGGAATCCATGGTTGATAGATGATCAAAAATTATAGTGTTGCTCGTCTTCGTTTAGGCTATAAAGAGGAAGGTGAATCTTTTGCTAGTCAAGTAACCTCTCCGGCGTTTTATCGACCTCTTCGATTGATACTAATATGATCTGACACTTTTCAGGAACAAAGTTTTGATTTAGAAAGCCAGAGGCTGCAGTTGAATTCAACTATGTTGAGGAGGAGGATGATGACATAATTGATATGGAGGAATGTAAAATTATGGGGAATTCTTGTTTTTACATGGGTTGTAAGAAGAGATCCTTCTTCGATGTCAGATTCATAAACCAAATATGTGAGTACTTTTTCTTCTTTGTTTCTTGATTAGGTTAATTCAAGATCTATGATGTACACAACCTCTTCCCTTTGGTGGAAATATATCATTCACTCTCTTAAGAGTATTGTTGAACTATAAATTCATATAACACTGAGCTTCTTTCTTTGCATCTTCTACTTGCTTTGTTTTCTGTTTCGCTGTGGTAAATGTAATGTTAATGACATGCTTAAATAAGAAATAAGAAATAAGAAATTTGTTTTCAAGTTTTATTTTAAACACCACAGAATATAATAGTCTATAATCGATATGGTGTCCAATACGTGGGCAGTTACAAATCTGTTCATCACTAGAGCCTCAATTAGAGACAAAGCATAAACACTTTCAGGAATTGATTGAAGATTTGGTCATTTGTATTGTGTTTGCGCACAATATGCAAAGCCTAACCCAAAAAACACTGGGGCATGTTGTTAGTTCATAATGTCATTCCTCCTTCCACCTCCCTAATGCTTCTCCAACGCGGACTCTGTCACCGTGTTTGACACAGAATCTGAAATCTGAGGAACTGCTTGAACCCTCGGGTGTGTTTGCGGTTGGAGCTTGGAAAACAAGCACAATGGTCGATCCCATGTTGAAGACACCTACCTGCATCAACCATTTTACCAATGATGCATAAAAGAATTAGTTGCATTCCTTAGATTCGAGTTTATCATGTTTTTATTTTGCGGTCTACTTACCTCTTTCCCTTTCTCGAGCTTCAAGCCATGACCTTCTGGATCATACACCCGCTCCTCTGCTGGCTCTGTAGGAAACAGCTTCTTCTTTGGCTTGTTTGTTCTTAGTTCAGGTTCAATGAAAAGCTGTTACAGAAAATATCAGCAAGTCCCGTAATGTCTTTGAGGATTACGGTTTTCAGTTTTCATACGGTTTTCAGTTTTCATCACTCTTACCTGGATGGATCCAATGTTGGTCGCACCAACAGCAGCAAGTGCCATAAACCCTTCTTTCCATACCCCTTCAAGCACCACCTGTTCTCAATCAGATTAACAGCTGATGATCAATATCCGGAGATAAAAAAGGCCAGACATATTTTGTTGGTACATCTACAACGAAGCTGGCTCTTGAGAATTTTACCCTTTCATTTTCGACATAGAGATTCCTTATCGTTCTTGTAGCACGCTCATTCACCGGAAACAATCGGCCTGACAAATGATAGTTTTGAGAGAGATACCAATAGTAAGAAAAGTCCAATCACACATAAAGCTCCAAAAATAGTTACAAAGGTCTAACCACACATAGGCGACATGCTTAAATGGGAGCATAGAGAGGTACCAAACCTGCAAAATGTCGACGAACCAATGCATTCCAGTCAGCGGGTGAGTGTATGCGATGATACTCTCCTGGTCTTAGGTATATTACACAATAATAGAGCCCCTTCATTGGACTGCAACCAAAATTTGATCACATAAGTTGCGGGTTTTCTCTTGAAACTACAGTCACTTTTTAGAAGTATTAAGGTTATATTTTCACTGACCTAGCTGAGATGCTCTCCCGTAATTTTGGAGATGCCAAAGAGACTCTCAACCAAGATTTGTCGTTATTTTCTCCAATAGCGTCTTCTTCCTCAGACTGATCCTTACCTTCAGGTACCATGGGAAGCAGAGAGTTGTTTCCCAGAAGAGCTGATACTGAGTAAGAATGCCCTTTGACTTGCTCAATCATCCCTCTACTTCCTTTCAACTCCCCAAACCTTACAACGGTCCCATCGACAGGACTAACCTGATTTTGTTGAAATCTTAGCGGCCAAAACTAAGAAAGAAAAGTCTGCATAAAAGAAAGTTAACACGTTCTTGTTACCGGTTACCAGACAACGAGGATCGGGGTCAATAGGCCTGCAACCTTCTTTCAAGCTGCGAACAAAGAAGTCCTGAAGTGAAGCATATTCTTCAAGAGGTAGAGCTGCTTCTTTAAGATCTGAAAACACAGATAGATCAGTTTGGGAATCACATTTATAATTCTTTCCCTCTGCATAATTCCAGAAATCAAACCAAAAGAACGACATATACAAGAACAACGAGATCATACTTGAATGGAAAGCTCGAGACCAGGCTTTATAAACATACGGCCGCATCCAGACCGGAATTTCCTGCGAGGAAAGATACCTACCAGGTGAAAATGATGTTCAATGATAACCAGAAGTGCTTCAAGAAGAAGAACTCACCAGACTCGTCAAGGAGCCCCATGCTCTTGAGATTGATCGCAGAGGCAGAATTCCGAGGAAAGAGGCCTTCCACACATGAACACTTGAAGATTTAGAAACTTAACAGGCATTGCATCTAGAGAGAATAACAAGGGACAAGGGAGATTTTACTTTGACATCTGGGTGGAACTCAAGTTCGATTCCCTTTTCTCGTTTCTCTTCGATCTGTTCATTCGAAACAAACGCTAAGAAGAAGATCTACCAAGCCCTGTACAAAGAATCTCTCAAATGTCTACAAAGTGAGGTACATTACCTTCTTGCCTTCATAGAGCCGTCGAGCATGAAGTGCTCCAAGCATAAGGATAGTAGCCATTGTTGCTCCAGGCAAGAGAAAAGCATTGCCTAAAATCACCATTTTAAAGTTGTAAATACATGTTAAATGATAAAACTCGGCAAAAGCAACAACGATTCAAGCTCAAAACCCTAGAGATTGATCTTAACGGAATAAACTTAACTACTCAACAAATTTCTCACAACTTAGCTTCTGAGAAACCCAGAACCTATACAACTCTAGTGTGAATCAATTGTAATCCAACTGGAGATTCGACGAAGAGTTCGGAATTACCTTTGGAATCTCCGCTTCCGCTTCCGCTTCCACTTCCTCCTCCGCCGCCGGGAGACGAAGCGCAAGCGCCGTGATTGGAACGGATATTGTTGAGGAAAGAGGTGAAGGTTCGGCGATGAGTATGGTGGAAGCGGCGGAGATGTGAATACTGACGGAAGATGAGGACATTCCGGGAAAAGCGAGGTTTCATGGCGTTTTTCCGGTTGCTGAGAAACCGCTTCTGTGTTCGCTGGGAGGTTTTAGGGTTGGTGACCAAGACCGTTGTTTTCGACGACAAGTGAAACGACTGCGTTTTCTGCTCCTTTATATAATGTGCCAAAACGATACGTTTTATCCCGATTGGGCCTTTTTAGCACTTTTTAAAGCCCATCAATCATTTTTGTAATTTGATAGAAAATTTTTGCTAAATGGGAAAATTCACAGAGATGAAGATTTATTGTTTTAGGCAGCAAATCGGTGCTTTCTTTCCCTTTCGGGTATGTATCGATCTCTTACTACACACAGAACATAACATAGATTGGTAATTGAGAATCGATTCCTTTTTCCTAATTCGTAGAAACCCTTAAAATTCCAAAGGGATCCGTCAAAATCGGAGTTGCGGAAATGGAGGATGATAAAGGAGATTCAAAGAGACTAGTGTTTGTGACGGTAGGAACAACGAGTTTCGATGCTCTTGTGGAAGCAGTGATGAGTCCTGATGTTAAAGACGAGTTACTCAAGAGAGGTTATACTCATCTTCTCATTCAGATGGGTCGAGGAATCTATTCCCCAACCAAGGTTTGCTTTGATTCGTTGCTTGTGATGATTCTCAGAATTGGATTTTAAGGCATGATTCTGAGTAAACCCATCTTCTTGAAACAGTACAAATCAATGGATCTTTGATCATTTTGTTTTTCTCTTGTTCATGTCTGTTTTAACGAGCATTTCATCTTCAAACTTACTTGCTTTTTTCTTCCCTAGTGTTGAATCAGAATCATTTATTTCTCACTTGTTTGCTTTTGATTGGATTGTGATTCTGAAAATTTAATTTTTGAGTAACCCATCTTCTTGAATTCGTAGAAAACACTACAAAGCAATGGTATCTTGTTTCAGAAATAAATTTCTTCTTCTCATGTATCTTTGATCTTTTGTTGCTCTCTTGTTGATGTATGTCTTAAGCATTTGATCTTTTGTTGCTCTCTTGTTGATGTCTGTCATATGCACTTCTTCTAGTGTTGAATCAGAATCATTTGGAATATCATATGCATCTATGAAGCTTCTCATGCTGTTTTTTTTTTTTTTTTTTGAATTACTGACTCAGTGTGATGGAACGAATGGATCGTTAGTCGTGGATTACTTCACATTTTCCTCGAGTATTGCAGATTATATTCGATCTGCATCACTTGTTATTAGTCATGCTGGTTAGTGATGGCATCCTTTGACAAATTTTACATTTATAGAATCAAAGCCACACTCATTGTGAAATGCAGGATCT
Organism: Arabis hirsuta; assembly: GCA_964056655.1. Taxonomy (NCBI): domain Eukaryota; kingdom Viridiplantae; phylum Streptophyta; class Magnoliopsida; order Brassicales; family Brassicaceae; genus Arabis; species Arabis hirsuta. The sequence goes on along the minus strand of OZ053307.1, from coordinate 32,714,130 downwards.
GGAAGCATATTCGAGACACTAAAGCTCGGGAAACCATTGATTGTGGTAGTGAATGAAGATCTGATGGACAATCATCAATGCGAATTAGCTGAGGAACTAGAAGAGAGGAAACACTTGTATTGCGCTCGTCCTCACACGCTTCATCAAGCCTTAAAGAAAATGGAGTTGGAGTCTCTGGTTCGATATACTCCAGGGGACGGAACACCTGTTGCGCGCATTATCGACAGGTTCCTTGGATTCCCTGATGATTGAAAACAAAGTGTTTTGTCTGCAGTTCAACTGAGCTAACTGGCAGTCTTGCCACTGGAATTTGTGTCATAGATTCATAATAACAAAGCTTCTCTATACTACGATCCTCAAGTTTTGTTCAATTGATTCAACATGATTCGGAGGAATAGTTGTCAAACAGATCACCTTGCATTTTTATTAACTGATTGAAATTTTTTTGCTTTTGGCAGAATATATATGGTTAGAGAGATGCTGTCAATGAGAAATGACGATATAAACTTTTTTCAAGTCATTAAATGTTTAAATTTTCATAATTGTATTAAAAAAATTAAGATAAATGCTCATATTGCGAAATGGGATGATATAGGCAAAAAGAACATCTGGATAAACATAAAGCAAGCAAATATAAAGTCTTAATTAAACCCATAATGAAAACGCAATTGTATAGTCTCCAAAATTTGCAAAAACACAAGTTACCCTGAGAGAGATAAAAGAGCAACGACATGGAAACCTAGAAGAAGATAAAAGTTGTAATGATAATAGCAAAAGGCAATCAACGGTAACGACGAAGGGACACAGAGTTGTTCGTCTTCCATGTAGCCCTGCGAGACGGACGGTTCTTGTGGTTGTTGTGACCCTTTCCACGCAGACCTCTGTTCTTCTTTCCCTCTGAGGTAAGTCCTCTGAGCTCACGGTGTTTGTGCACCGGGTTGCAGATCCAGTTGATTCTCGGGTCATTACGGACAGCATTGTGAGCTGGATCAACAAGAATGATCTCGTAGTACTTGTACGTCGAATCCTATATGCAAGACTTGGCAAGTTAATATCTCTATACACAATACCACATTAATGTTAAGAGTAATGGAAAAGAGAGAGTCTAATTGTACCTCGTTGAGCCAGTAAGAGTTCACGACTCTGAGACCACCCAATTTGCGTCCAGCACGCTCTTCAGCAACAGATCGCTTGCTACGCTGGAACTTGAGTTGGGTTACTCCCTGGTTTGTGGGCTTACCATACACAATACCCTTTGGCACTGGTCTCTTGCGTCCACCACGTCTCACACGGACACGGTACACAACAAAGCCCTGACATAAATCAACATCCCAACTAGATTAGTAACAATGGCTACATCAAGAATATGTTCATATACCAATCAGAAACAATAGCTGGACTTAAGATAAGAGTAAATACAGCAAGTGAGTTAGCATCAAACATACACAATCCTCTAAGAGAATAAATGTTCACATAACCAGAAATGCTTCCATATCTCTACTAACAACGCAAGAGCATCGAAATTAAGCTAATCCCATAAGCAGATAACACAGTAATATCAACCAAAATCTCAGAAACTACACTACATAATCTCATTTTACCAATAACGTTCTACAAAATCATTTTACAGCTTACCAAAAACGATCACCATAAGAGATCAAATAAGCGAAAACTAGAGGGCACAAAATCATTCACCTGCTTGGCCTTGTAACCCAAACGACGAGCCTTGTCAGGACGAGTAGGCCTGACGAGACGGACAATCGAAGGTTGCTGTCTGTACTCCCAACACCTAACCCTCTGCAGAAACCTCATCACATCGGACTGCTTCTTCCTCCATAGCTCCGAAACGTACTTGTACGCACCTAAAGTTCATCAAAAACCAATCGAATCACTAAAAGCTTAATGGAAACAGTTCGCAACAACAGATCCATAACAACAAACACCATTTCCACAACAAAAGAGAAGCTGAATCCATCTAAGAAACGAAGAGAATGGATCTAGACGAAGAATGAGAAGAACGATTTACCCATTTTCGAAGATTTGCAGAGCCGCACACAACCGGCGCAAAGGAAGGGTTTGTAGGAGCCTAGGGTTTTTTCTTTAGTGAAGCTTTATATAACAAAGAAGCGACAAAACAAACACTGTCGGACTTAAACGACAACGTTTTAGTAATTTGGGCTTATCTTGCTCCTTTTGTAAATGGGCTTCGATTTAATGAAAATAATGAACAGCCCATTACTGACATAACGAGGCCTGTAAACACAAACCATAACATAATGAGGTAGACCAGGAGTAATAAAACTGATTACGGATACCCTATTTCGGATTATTGCAAAACCTCCCTCTTCGCTTTGATTACAACTTTTTTTTTATACACCGAGATACAGAGTGGATTTCTCTCTAAAAAGCCATCACGCTACCTATCACGAGTTTGAAATACTTTCCGACTAATGCATGTTATCATATTACCAAATAAACTATCTGAGCCGAAACTCAAGCTCAGACTTCTTACATAAATGTGATTTTTGTTTCTATCGAAACTCGAACCTTCTTCGCTTTGATTAGAACTTTGGATCTGGGATGGATTGTGTAATATATTTTACTTTTTATGCTTTTAATTAAAAAATTTTAAATAAAAAATAGATATATAAAGCATTTAGTGTTCTTAGTTCTTACGTTAACTTCTCCAGTATAACAGAGATTGCTTTTTTTTTAATTTTTGCTTAATTAAACGATATACAGTATACATGTATAGAATGAAATGAGGCTCGTTTAAAATGATTTTCTTAAACAACACATGCGTCCAAACATGTAATATCTATCACAAACATGTAATATCTATCACATGCGTCCAAACATGTAATATCTATTAAAATATATATATATATATATATATATATATATATATATATATATATATATATATATCTATCACAAACCCAATAAGTGGTTGTTATATGTTTTAGACTTTTAGTTGAACATGCAAAACTGTGTACGTCTTTTATTTTATTTTTGTTTTCTTGGAAAATCAAATGAAGAGAAAAAATCATTTACGTAGTTCAAATGCATTGTAATCCGAATGTATAAGTCAATGCATTGTAATCCGAATTTAATTTTCTGAAACCTAGTTCTATTGATCGACCATGTTATAAATGTCTTACTGATGGACTTTTGCTAGATACATTCTTTAACTTTACTGCTGCAAATTTATGTGCATGGTTATACAATATACATAGTTCAAAAAGACAAAAATTATTACGAACACTTAATCACTCCATTATTTAAAAAACAAAAAAAATATTTTCAAAGAAAAAAATTAGAGTCGACGTAGATGTTTCATTTTTTCATTGTTGATTACTGTGTTATCATACTGAAATAATGCGTTTTTGGCGCATTCTAACCATTGTTTTGTAGGTTTTTATCGAGTCTTTCATTCTATATTAAGTATTTCTAGGTCTAAAAGTGGCTGGAATGGAGGATTGGAACTTGCAAGGAGGCTTGGCGAAAAAGGAGAAAAATAATATATTTTCTTGAAGATTCTGAAGATAAAGACCACCCGCTCCCGATCAGCCGACCTGCTCCCCAGAATATCTACTTTTGGAAATTTTCATTAAACCTAATTTTCGCCACCTAGAGTTGCCATAATCCATCCCACCCGCCAAATCCCTTAAAAAGGGGAGATATCTTGGAGATCAAGGGCGAGACAAAGAGAGAGAAAATAACAGAGAGAACACGTGAGAGAGAGATTTGATACATTGTTTTTGAGTTTTGTGAGATTTGAAGATTGTCTTCCATCATTTGGAGAAGATTTTTAAACTCTTTACTTTTTTCATTAATTTATTTATGAATTCTCTTATCTCATTTTTTGTGTTTCGATCTATCATGTGCGAATAATCTCCCAAGTTAGGTTAAGGGTTCGATGGGATTACGGATTCTCGAACTAAGCATAGATAGGTTTTGAAACATATTTGATATCTTCATCTATTGTTGGTCGTAATGCCTAGACTAGCTTGATCACCTAGCCTTTGATTTTAGGTTTAATTTACTCATCAAAAGTGTTGTGAATTGTTTGAATTAACATAGATGGGCGATTCGTTCTTAGCCAACGACAGTTGAAGTTAAGGCGACTTGTAAACAAATCGATCCTACACTTTAATGCTCATCATTCTTTGTAATCTCAAATGACAATTTTGGGTGTTAGATTGATTGATGAAGTGGTTGATGCCACGACAGTGGATCCTCTTATTTTTATGGTTGAGTTCTAGATTGGTTCTTAATTGATATCCTGAATAATTGCTTGGTTTTAGATGATCTAATCCCTGAGATACTTTCCCTTGATCTAACGTATTTCTCATAAATTGTTTAAACCGAGTTTACTTTAATTGTTTGATTAATCGTGACAACTTAAACCCACTTGATTGCTTAGCTGAATTGGTATTGCATAAGATTATAGTGTACTGCTGGTCCCTTTGAACGAACCTACCTATATTCTACATCGAGTTAGTGATTCTAGGTTGAGACAATGATTTCTCTCATACTTATTTTTTTAAATTTCAAAACTTGATTTTTTTTTTTTGGTGAAAATTTTCAAAACTTGATTAGATCAATAAAATAATGCATACAAATTTAAAAGTTCAACAGAAACAAAGAATCATGTTTTAGTATATAAAAGTCTTTTAAAATAAAATAAAAGTCAAAATAAATAATAAATATTTACATGTTCCTTGGAGATTAATATAATTTTTGTAAAGTGAATTTAATTTCTATGATATAATGCACATTAATATAGTTTTTAAAATTTTATTTCTATGATATATAAATGAGCACTAATCTAATTTTTATTAACTGAATTTAATATAGCATCAATGAAAAATGATGAATCTTTAAAATATTATGTTGTGTAACATTTTCATTTAAAATATTATGTTTAGTTTAATTTTTATAAGATATTTGTTGGTGAGATATGGTATATGGAAAATATGTAAAATTTCCATCATGACATATAGTATCAATTAAAATGATTTGATTAGTTAATTTTAATGATATGTCTCTTAAAATCTTTTTTGTATGACACCTAGAATTTTATCTTAATGTCTCATCTATTAACATATAGAGAATAAGCAACTTACAATAAATATTTTGAGATTTGATTTCTTAAAAAGATAAACTTTGACATATTTTAATAGATTTATCAAATAATAAATTTTAAATTTTAAATCAATACAACATATTTATTTCAAATAAATAATTAAATATTAATCATAATAATGAATAAGAATTTTCGTCATTATTTATTATAATATGTAATTTTTTATTGAAATCAGGAGAAAAATGTCTTTTCACATAGAAAAATAATTAGTTTTCAAAAACTGAAAAAGTGTATTTTTCAAATTTAAAAACATAAATAGGATATTTTTTTAAAAATTCCTTTAAAATTTATTTTGTTTGGAAGTCAGTCAACGTGGAGAGCTATCTTTTCGAAAAACCAAAGTAACAAACTTTGACTCATTGACATAACATTCTCATGTGTTAGAATATCCTTAAGAAAAAAAAAAAAAAAAAAAACATTTGCATGTGATACACCTTGTTGTTTAGTAGTGTTATCAATCAACAACAAAAAATAGGACAAATGTATTAAATAATAATTTAATTCATTTCATGCCCAACATTGAAAAGGAATTATTTGGAGTTGGTGTATGTTTGCGAAGGAGATGCTCGAGTATTGGGTTAATGTAATAAAAGGAAAAATATATTTATTTGGAAGGAATAAAAAAGAGATTTGAATAATATCTTTTAGAATAAAATAAAAAAAGGATAACTATAAAGAAAGAAAGTATCTTTAGAATTAAGTAGGAGATGCTTTTTATAAATACACTAGAATAGGATCTGCATTAATACGCTGATAAATACTAAAAAAATTAATAAAATAAATATTTAAGTTTTAATTAGTAACCCGTTAAATTTTAAAATATTATTTAACGTAGATCCTAAAACCAGTAGAAATCAATTTATATCATAACTCTCATGTTCTACTATATATCATGCAAATCCAAAAATATATATTATCAGAATTTAAATCATATTCTTAATAACAGAGAAAATTTATTTTAACCATCATGAATATTTATTATTATGTGATAGAAAATAAAAACAACTAACAACTATATAGTTAAATAAGAAATGAGTAAATTTTATGTTAGTAACCTCATAAAAACTATCACATAAAAAATGAGTAAATTTTGTGTTAGTAACCTCATAAAAACTATCACATAAATACATGATTGATAATTGTACTTTATTAATGTCATCGTTTTACTTCTCATAAAGATTTATTCTCGCCAAATTTTATAAAATATTAACTTAATAGTAAATAAAATAAAATTGTTTTTTAACTATATAAATTTTTAATATATGCACTTGAAGAGTATCAATAGCATCATATGTCGAATATTTCTATTTTCTTTATAATATTTTATAACTCTATATTGATAAAATAAGTATTCTTATAGATTTTATTTTTATTTTTATTTTATTTTTGCGTGGTTGTGTATATTTTTAAACTTTTAAATTGAAATTTCTATAATCTTTCCAACTTTTGTTTTTCCAATTTATATACCTTCTTTTTATCATTCGTCTATAAACCTTTATCTTTTTTTTTCCAATTTAAATATCATTCATCTTTATATTATTTTAATTAAAATTTTTATTTTTTATGTATTATTTATTTATTTTATGGTTTATGTAATGTTTATATGTTATGTTTATATTAACAAAATCACAATTATCAATATGACATTTTTTTGTCTTTAACTATTTAGATAAAATTTATAAAGGAAATAATGTATTTTGTAATATAAAAATATAGAAATTTCACTTATTTTAGTAGAACGGTTTTTTTCCATTTTTCTTAATTAGTCCGTAATATTTGTTTAGAATATATTTCTTATTTTATTTTAATTATTTTTTTTAATATTGGAAATATTACATAGTTTAGTAGAACGATTTTTTTTTAATTAGTCAATAATCGTTGTTTAGAATATATTTCTTAATTTTTTTTTAAATATTTTTGTTAATATTGACACATGTAACAATCTAAATTAACAATTACACGTGTCAAACTCTTATCGCACGCATTCTCCTTTAGATAACAAAATATAGAGAGGCACGGATAGTTTATTTGAGAGAAGAAGCGTCTTCGTTTGTTCTTTGTTGGTTGTCGTTGCTGCTGTTATAGCAGTTGGTGCTGTTTGCTGCTGTAGTAGTTCGTGCTGCTTGAGCTGATCAAGTGAGTTGGTGAGAAGGTTTCTCGTGGTTGTGTGTTGTTGCCAATCGTGCGTGTTGGTGTGTGAAGATTCCACAACACTCAAGTCTAAGCTCACAGGGAATTTAGCTCAGGATTATGTTATCCTGAAGAATCCATGTTATTGAATAGAGCAGTAAATTTAGAAGTTGTACTTGATTTACGCATTTGCGAATAAGTTGTATTTGTTTTCTAGTTCTAGTGGATTTGATTTCTAGACTTTCTCTTGTGTCGTTTATTTTTTATATTACATATTACCTCACTTACGTTTACAAACATTTTGTAGGCCTTCTCGTGTATAAGTATTAAATTGTAATAGCAGAAAAAGAGAATCCAATTATTGTTTCTTCCTTAATCCATATTGCCAAACTTTACAAATTAATGGCGACTCACAATTTCTCAATCTGTTCAGTTTTCGTTAACGCTCGTCATAAACACACTCAACGTTTCCCTTGCAACACCGTCTCCAAAACGGTGTCGTCGGCTCAGGCTGTCTCCATCAGCCGCCGCTCGGCCAACTATCGTCCGCCTCTATGGGATCATCAATATCTCCTCTCTCTCGAGAATATATATGCGGTACATGCATACATAAGATAATATACTATAAATCCATTCGACATTTATTAATTGTTAAGTTTCATAATTTTCCAACTCAAAACCGATATATACCTAAATGTATATTTTTTTTGTTAGTTTAGTTTTTGATATTAAAATTTTGTCCAATATATAGAAAGAAGTTGAAGTTGTGGAGAAAGCTAAGTTGTTGAAGGATGAGGTGAGGAGGAGACTATATGAGACCGAAGGTTCTCTTGAGCAGCTAGAAATGATCGATTCTCTGCAAAGACTCGGAATTTCGTATCATTACAAGCACGAAATCCATATTATTTTGAAGAAAGTTCACGATCAGCACGGCGAACTTGAGAGGAAATCACAAGATCTTTATGCGACCGCACTTGAATTTTTTCTCCTACGGCAACATGGTTTTGATGTCTCACAAGGTTATCACATATGACCTCACTATATAATAATAATTCATAGTTTTAATAAACATGTGTTCAATCAAGTGATCGTGTAGCTAAGCATGTTGAGTAATTCCCTTTAAAAAGGTTTATACGATTTGATTCCTAATGTGTCACCTCTAACAAAAATCATAATAACGTAATCGTATATATATAACATATATTGCAGATGATTTCGACGTTTACAAAGATAATATGGGAGTATTCAGAGAAACTTTATACAACGATGTCAAGGGTTTACTCTACCTATATGAAGCTTCATATTTTTCAATGGATTCAGAGTTTAAACTCAAGGAGGCTAGAACTTTTGCAAGTGAGCGATTAAGCGAGTTTGTCGCGGAAAATAGCAAAACTATATGCGGAAGAGATGATGTTTACATGCTAGAAATGGTGAAACGAGCACTAGATATGCCTTACCATTGGCGCATACGAAGATTAGAAGCAAGATGGTACATAGATATGTACCGAAACAAGCTTGACATGAACCCTCTCTTGCTAGAGTTCGCAACACTTGATTTCAACATGTTACAAGCTAATCATCAAGAGGAGCTTCAATTAATTTCTAGGTAATTATTAAGTAATCTTCTGTACATGTTTTTATTTCTCAAAGTGATATATATATATATATGAGCTGACTAATGAGCTTCTTGTTACAATTTTAATGCAGTTGGTGGAATAGCTCGGGACTTGTGAAACAACTTGATTTCGTGAGAGACCGAGTCACAGAGAGCTATTTTTGGAGCATCGGAATATATTACGAGCCAGAGTTTAAATACTACCGCAAGATACTCACCAAATTGTTCATGTTAATTGCGATCATGGATGATATCTACGATATCTATGGTACATTAGAGGAGCTTGAGATTTTCACAAATGTGGTCGAAAAGTAAGTACAATGTTGGATCATGAACTTTTTCTCAACCATTTGAGGAGATATGAAATCGACTCTCGTGCTCAAGAATCTTGCAGAGGAGTCGCCAGCAGATCATATATACTTTAATTTTTTCTCTTTTAATATCAAATTAAACCATTCATATAATTATTTACTCTGTTTTTTTTTTTCTTCAGATGGGATGTGAACCATGTCGAAAGACTTCCGGAATACATGAAAATATGTTTTCTTTTTCTATACAATGAGATCAACCAAATCGGATACGAAGTTATCAGGGACAAAGGACTTAACGTCATTCCTTACCTCAAACAAGTTGTAAGTTTTCCTAATAATTTCGATTATAAATCATTTGATATAAAATGTAAAACAAATACATTGATGTTTTGTTAAAAAAATTCCCTAGTGGACGGATCTATTTAAAACGTTCCTAACCGAAGCGAAGTGGTACAATACTGGACACAAACCAAGTTTCGAAGAATATATGCAAAATGGTTTGATCTCGAGTTCTGTCCCAACGATTTTGCTTCATCTTGGATCCGTCTTCTCAGACCACACCTCTGACCAAACCCTAACCGATGTTTCCAAGAACCACCACCCCGTCATCCGGAGCTCCGCCACTATTCTCCGTCTCGCCAATGATCTCGCCACCTCAACGGTATACATAAGTAGTTAATTAACTTATCATAATTTTTGGTATATCCTCATTGATTCTAGCTAATATTTAATATTCTAGACCGACATCGAGAACTGAGAGATTTCTATAGTAAAATATAATGAACGTCAACCTCGCTAGTCATTGTCAATTGATTTTGAGTTGAAAACTCATGAATCTTAAAAATTTCAAGAAATATAATTAACTATGTATCGATAATCTTCGATCATGTTTTTTAGTGCTAAACGTACGTTTTGTTTTCATTTTTCCAGAAGAAGTAATGGGTTATTAATTATATTATCTGATGTAGAATGGAGTAAATATATGTTAAAGATTAAGTACGTGTTTAGTTGATTAAAATTAGATTATAGATTATTTTAGAAATATTGTTATTGTTTTCTTAATAATTTTAAATAACATCCAAAGACAATGAAATTTGATTATTTGTATATTTTCGAAAGTAAATCATAGTAATTTTTCTGTAATTTTAAGAAAGATTTTTTTTTTTTGTATTTTCACAATTTACCATTAAATAGCATAAGAGTTTTATAACAGAATTTAAAGATACTGTAAAAATAACACTAAATACTGAATTTATTTTTATAAAGCCATCATCGAGGAAAAGCTCTAAATTTTAGTGATTTTACAGGAAGAAATGGCAAGAGGAGATTCACCAAAGTCGGTCCAATGTTACATGTACGAGACAAGGACGAGTGAGGAGGAGGCCCGTGGACACATGAAGAATATGATCAGCGACTCGTGGGACATCATAAATTCCGATTTCAAAACGGCACACACTTCTTCTCTTCCTTGTGGTCTAGTGGCAGCCGCAGCAAATCTGAACCGTGTGGTACATTGTATCTACCAGCACGGTGATGGCCACGGCTGCCCCGAAAAAGCCAAAACCGTTGTTCATATTCACTCCGTACTCTTGGATCCCATTTCGTTATAGGATTGTAAATTTCTATTTTGTTGCATTATAGATATATTTTTCATAATAAAATGTTAATTGGTAAGAGTTGACAATGCAAATTAGAATTTGTTTTTGACCAAAAAAAAAAAAAGAGAGTTCACAATGCAAATTAGAATGTTGTTAAATTAGCTTGTAGATAAGTTTTCCAACATGAATTTGTTTGTAAAAAGAATTTCAATTTCTTTCCGCACCAAGATTAATTTTTGGGTATCAACTCGTTGTTTCTCAGTAGAGCTTGAACAATTTTTACTTTTAGACACAAACCGAGATTAATTAAGTAAGTTGGTTACAATAGATTTAAGCTGGTTCAAATGATAGATAGTTGATAGATAGAATGTGCCTCCATATCCAAGATCTCCGCAAATGACTAAGGAGCCAACATAAATCAAGGTACAAAAATGATTTGAGGTTATTATTTCAGGTTAACAAAACAAAATAAAATCAGTTATTTGACTGAATTATATATAACTAGCACAATATCTTGTTTCACAGTTTAAAAGAAAAGAAACCACTCTTACCAAAAGCAAACTAATTGATGTAGCTTTTAAAGTAACTATTTTCCACCAAAAGTAGGGAAAAACCAACGAGCATCCTTGCAAGGTATTGGCGAGGAAGCTGCAGTCAGATGTTGAAACATTTGGACCACCTTCCGGGTTTGCATACTGTAGATGTAAATACAGCTATCATCAACGTGAAACCCATGGTATGGGCTTCTACGAAGCTGGCCATTAGTAAAATATATGCAGTTTTTTGTCACAACTCCATCTTTAGCCGCAACAGTTATTCCTTGATCCAAAATCAATGCTTCGTCCCCAAGAGACTCGATCATGCTCCATTCTAATGATTTAGAATCCATCTTGTCGACGTTTAAGTTTGAAATGAACAAAACTTCTCTGGACAAAGTCTCAGCAAGATTGTTGTACGAATTTGGATGATAAAAACCCCGGAGATTTGAAACTTGCACATTCCATTGAAGAATCACGACCGTAGAAATCAAAAACATTGATGACTCCATTTTCTCTAATCACGTAAAGCTTGCTTTCTTTAAACATCATATTGACACAGCCTTCATTCTTCAAAGGTTGAAGCACTTTCCATATATTATTGTCTCCTTTCTTTTGATATATAACAAATTTATCATAACTCCAAACAACTAAATAATCTTTGCTTTTTTCATCGACTCACAAAGCCGCTTTGCCTATACTAGTCTTTTTCCCTCTATACGAAAATTTCCCACAAGTTATGTGTTTGTAATGGAGAGTCACGAAGAAATCATAATCACCGGTTCTCTTAAATATCATTTATTTTTGTATCGGTTGATTCCAAAGACAGAAGAGGAATCCTCTCTCGAGTAAACACATTCAGAAGATGAAAATCGGTTCTATGGTCTAACATGAGGAACCAGCTACGGCAACTCGCCAAACAACGGCACCTAGAGAGATCAAATCCGAGATCTCTAACCGTGTAAGAATTATTGTCACAAGGATCGAGTAACTTACATGAACCCTTGTTGTTGCTTTCCAGATGTTCCTTTGGAAAGAGTACGATCCATGAATTTGTTGGATTTATGACTCCTCCGATGCATGATTCTGAAGCGGAATATCATCCTTATGAAATGCATCTAGCTCTATGAAAATCAACAAAGCTCAAACGTTCTAAGAATTTTTTTTTTTTTTAAACCCTATCAGCTTAATTGGTTGGCCTCGATACCACTCTTACCTTATCCGAGTTTGAAGTGCCTTCCGACTAATGTCAGGGGATAGTCATGCTGCCTGCATTTCTAACTACCAGGTAAACCAATTGGGCCAAGGCCCAACTGACATGCTTCCCAACAAGGTATTGTTAACAGCGAGGGAGGAAGATCGAACCCGGGATATGGGAGTTTCATCCTTTTACCCATGCTCGCCCAACCACTGGCCCACCACCTTGCGGGCAAGCATTCTAAGATCGATCTAATGAGGTCCAACACAAGAACCGGCTGCTTTGAATTATCGGTCTTTTCGTTCGAATCGATCATCATCTCTTTCTTTTTCATCATTACGATGTCTCCATGTTAGGGTTTATTTTGTTCTTCTAGTTCTTATAACTCTAACCTCTAGGTTAAAAACTCTAATTAGCAGCCAAGATCACTCGTTCGTTCGCGATTTTACCGGTTGGACCGAATCAGTTTTAAATCATTGGTTGGTTTGTTTTTATTTAATAGTAAGAAAAAAACATTATGAGTTCGGTTATTATTGAATTTTTTTATAAAAAAATTCTTTGTCGCGCATGTGCCAAGTTGAACCAAGTTTAGATTATTATTTGTTGTCATCTGAAAATTTCATTAAAATCAATTGGCGTACATAGTCGAATACCGGGTATAATACAAGGGAGAATGTTAAGTAGAATACGAGGTAAAACACAAGGTATACCAATTTGAATCTAACCTAAACCTATCTAACCACCTAAACAGAGCCTTACTAAGGATCAACCAATTAATACCCCAAACGAAAAAAGCGATAACCAAAGATGACTGATCTAAGAAGAATTGAAAAGTAGACAATGCACAGCCTTATTGGTCTTGAAGGCGAGAAAACGGGCCTAATCCCAGTCTATTACTCGTGCCCATATTTTTATTGAAATAGGGTGATACCAGGGAAAAGAAACTTGATCAAAACATTTCCAAAGAACTCCGGTTAAGCACTGAGATTCAAACCGGAGATCAATGGCCCAAGGATTGTCTAAAACTCAAATCATAGGTCCCGGGCGAAGCCTCAATCCTAAGGGAACTAGCAATCAAGCAAAAGTGTGGAGGAGACCATAATCGACAAACCAAAAGGAGCAACAAAGCTATCCGACGGGCACCGATAGAGTACCGTCGCTGCACGAGCCCATGGTTGAGCCCCCAAGCCAGCAAAACCCAGGGAAATCCAAAGCCTTTCCACCAGAGAGATCTGAGAACGGGACTGCAACCCAACCATCAAAAAGGCTAGAAAGACACGGCAAACAACCATCACAACCAACACCATCGGAATCGAAATATGCTCTTCCAGAGCAAATCTGACAAGGATACAAAGGAGGAAGATAGTAGAGACGAGGGAGATACTGGTTAAAAAAGTCACGATCTAATGTTGCACATATTCGCCGAGGGAAGTTGAAGAAATGACCGTCATGAGATGAAAGTCAACGAAGAGAACCCACGAGCAGATCTGAAACGAGCAGATCTGAAACGAGCTGTGACTCCACTCCGTGATCTACAAGTGAGAACTGTGACTTAGGCACACCGTCGACCACTGAAACCGATCCGAGATCCAAGGCCAAATCTCATCATATCCGAGTCTTGAAACCCACCACTTCTAATCGTCAAAAACCTACACGCTTCCACAGCCAAAAAAGACAAGAGATAGAAAACTAAGCATTAAATCGAGGGACGTTACCGACGCCGACGCTAACTGAGCTGCCACGCGCCGGTCAAAATTTTGGCGGCGAATGTGTAAGTTATGTGTAACGATTGCGAACCAAATTACGGAATATTTGGTCGTGTGTCGATCGACACAGTGGGTGTGTGTCGATCGACACGAAAAAAAAAAAAAAAAAAAAAAAAAATTTGTCTATAAAAGACAGGAGTGTCGGCAGGTTTTCTTGACAGAAGAAAACAGAGAGAGAAAGGAGAATTTGAGCAGATTGAGAGGATTTGAGAGAGTTGAGAGAGTTTGGGAGTGTTCTTGAGGGTTTTTGGGCAGTTTCGGACCGGTTTTTGGAGGAGACAAACGGAGGTCAAGATCAAGTCGGATCGGGGTGAACTTTTGAGGGTAAGTTCTCCTGTCGTTGGTCTTGTCGTAGGAAAAATCCGTTTGTCAATCGGACGGTTAGATTGGTAGTTATGATCGTTTAAAGTTGGGCCGTTTCTGCAGCTTTCTTTTCCGATCAGTCAACTTCGGAGGAGTTTTCCCGAAGAACCGTTGCGAATTAGAGGACGACCTATATAACGTTGTGTAGCTTGTTCCGTCTAGTTTCCAGAGCCATTTTCTGATTTGGATTTGAAGCAGCCGTTCGCCCTGTGCGTCGACTTCTTTGTATCCAACGTGGTTCCTGTTCCAGTTCCAATCATCGGGATTACGGGCTTAATTGCCGTCGAACCAGAATGACCCAGGAAGCGTTCTATATACGGTTAGAAAGCTCTCTCTGTCTAGTTTTTAGATCGTGTTTCCGATCATGTTTCCGATGTATTTTACGTTCTCGGTGAGCGTTCTTGTTAAACATGTTGCCTCTGTTTCCAGTTCGGATTATTGAACTTACGGGTTGTTTTCCCGTCGAACCGTTGGGAGTTAGCAGACGTTCTATATACCGCGGTGTAGCTCGTCGTGTCTAGTTTCCAGCACCGGTTTCCGATTGGAATTTGGAGTAGCCGTTCGTCGTATACGTTGTGTTCTTTGGGGCGTGCGTGTTCTTGGTGTTCTGGGTGTTCTTGAACACTTTTGAATCCGTTTTCCTTCCCAAATCGAGGTGAGTGCGTGACCATGGGTGCGTGTAAGCATAAGAAGTGTTAGGATGCGTTGTGTATTGTTTGGGATCGAATTTCATGTTGTTTGATAAATTATTATGCAGAAAATCGCGTGTGCGAGTTTTCTGGGTTTGGTGTGTCGATCGACACATATGGGTGTGTCGATCGACATGGTGTCAGTAGGTCACCGGGATGGTGTGCTGACGGACATGAGTGTCGGAGTTGGTGTCGATCGACACGGATTAGTGTATCGATCGACACAGGTTGTTTTTACGCGATTGAGTTGTTTTCATGTTGATTGTTCATCCTGGTATTGTAGCATTGCTTATGCTTATATTTGTACATAGCCTGTTGATGGGATGACCGTCTCACTGGGTATTTATGATAATACTCACGCATCTCTTATAACCATATGATGCAGGTAAAGACAATCAGTGATCGTGGAATCATGGCCGGGACGAGGGGAATGATCTAGTGGCTCGTTTTCGTGTAATAAATTAGAATTGCTAGGGTGTTAGCAATTTCAGAACTATGTGTATTACCGAATTGAACTAGAATTAATAAGTATGGGCTTGTTAAACGATAATTGTATTTGATTGTTGAATCATTGTTCCGCGCTGTTTGTTTATTGGACCGTTGAGGATCACTATTTATGATAATAGTGATCCGGTTAAAATTTTTTTTTTTATTTGACGGGTTGGGTCGTCACAGTTTGGTATCAGAGCCCTAGCGGTTCTAGGGCTAGTTAGTTAATTGATTATGCGAGTTAGTCAATTGATTGTTGTGTGGGTATGGAGTCCTAGATCATCCCTTCCGAGCCTTCAATGAGATTCCACGGTATGTGTTTTGTGATTTCTGTTTTTTTTTAGTACTTAGTATTCTGCTGGTTAGTGCAGAGTGATGGCTAGAGTGGCTAGAGGCAGAGGTCGCGGGGGCCGTAGAGGTCGTGGTAGTCGTGCTGGGCGTGGGCGTGGGCGGGGACTTGGGAGTGAGTCAGCTGCCACGTGGGAGTCCCAGGAGACTACACAGGAGCGGGTAGCTGACTCGCAGGCGTTTCAGGAGGGGTCCGTGGGTGTGACAGCTACGGGTTCCAGTGAGAGGGCTGGAGGGGCTAGTGTAGGTCCCGATGTAGCTGGTGGTGCGGTGGGCCCTGGTGGGGGTGCTGCCGTAGGCGTCGCCCCGGATCGAGATGATCGTCTGGCGGGTCTACTACAGATGATTCTGGAGAGGTTACCGGGAAGGGTGCCTGCTCCGGGTCATGCTCCTGGGGTGCAGCCGGGTATGGCTGGGGTGCAGCCGGGTATGGCTGGGGTGCAGCCGGGTATGGCTGGGGTGCAGCCGGGTTTGGCTGGGGTGCAGCCGGGTTTGGCTGGGGTGCAGCCGGGTATGGCTGGGGTTGAGGAGCTTCCATCTTATCTGCGGATGATGGAGCAGATGCAGCGGATTGGTACTGTATTTTTCTCGGGCGGTGCTAAGCCTGAGGAGGCTGATGGGTGGCGGATGAGGTTAGAGCGTAACTTTCGCTCCATCAGATGTCCAGAGGGATACAGAGTAGATCTGGCGGTGCATTATCTGGAGGGTGATGCGCATCTCTGGTGGAGAGGTGTTGAGGCCAGGAGAGTGCAGGCCGAGATGATCTGGGAGGATTTCTTGGCGGAGTTTAACGCCAAGTATTTCCCGCAGGAGGCGGTGGACCGTTTGGAGTCTAGGTTTCTGGACCTAACTCAGGGAGATCGGTCAGTGAGGGAGCTCGATGATGAGTTCAGTCGACTCCTGGTACATGCAGGGAGAGGCATGGAGGGCGAGGATGCCCAGGTTAGGAGGTTCTTGCGAGGACTTCGACCAGATTTGAGGACTCGTTGCAGGGCGAGTAGGTTCGCCACGAGGGCGGAGCTGGTTGAGATGGCTGCTGCGATCGAGGAGGATCTCGGGGAGCAGGTTGTGGTGGTTAGTCCACCGGTGCAGCAGCAGCAGCCGAGGAGATTTCAGCAGCAGACGAGTTCAGGCAGGGGCGGCAAGCCTGCTCAGGGACAGAAGAGGAAGTGGGAGAGCACTTCAGGGGCTAGTCAGGGCGGTTCGGGATGCTTCGGGTGTGGGAGCATGTCCCATCGTGTGGCGAGCTGTCCGAGGAGGACCGGGACCGGGACTCGAGATGTGCGGGTCGGGGTTCAAGATACGCGGGTGTGTTATCACTGCAGAGAGACGGGGCATATTAAGCCCAAGTGTCCGAAGCTGCAGCAGTTGGCGGTGGCCGCAGTGCAGCCATTGGCAGTGCAGCCGTTGTCTCAGATTGTAGCAGTACCGTGTGTGTTCACGTCTGCGGAGGCGGGTGGATCTAGCACCAGACCGATCACAGGTATTTCCGAACTTGACTTTTTAAATTCATGGTTGTTTGAGTTTTTGTTTGTTGGGAAATTGTGAGTCTGTGCTAGAATGATAGGGTTCTGAGGCACATGGAATTGTGCAGGGACCTTAGTTGTGGGCGGGTATGAGTCCCACGTGTTATTTGATTCGGGAGCTACGAATAGCTTTATTACGCCGGAGTGTGCGGAGAGCAGCGGAATCCAGAGTGATTCCGGGGAACAGGCGGGAGTAGTCAAGGTGGCTGGAGGTAGGACGTTGGCTACTTTCGGGCGCGCTCGTGGTGTGGATGTTCTGGTGGCGGGAGAGTCGATGCCAGCAGATCTGATCATCAGTCCGGTGGAGCTGTATGATGTTATCCTGGGTATGGATTGGTTGGATCGTTACAGGGTCCATCTGGATTGCCACCGAGGGCGAGTTGTGTTTGAGCGAGAGGCGGGGAGGTTGGTTTATCAGGGTGTGAGACCGACTTCCGGGAGTCTCGTGATTTCCACGATACAGGCCGAGCAGTTGCTTCTCAAGGGCTGCGAGGCGTATCTGGTGACGATAGTGATGCCTGAGTTTGTTGGAGGGGTTGCAGTGGAGGATATTCGAGTTGTTCGGGATTTCCAGGATGTGTTCCAGTCATTGGAGGGATTACCGCCATCGCGGTCGGATCCGTTTGTTATTGAGTTGGAACCCGGGACTACTCCGATATCTAAGGCACCGTACCGTATGGCTCCAGCAGAGATGGCAGAGCTGAAGAAGCAGCTGGATGATTTGTTGGATAAGGGTTTTATTCGGCTTAGTGTTTCACCGTGGGGAGCACCGGTGTTGTTTGTGAAGAAGAAGGATGGTAGTTTCCGGTTGTGCATCGATTATCGGGGACTTAACCGAGTCACCGTGAAGAACAGGTACCCTCTGCCGCGCATTGATGAGTTGTTGGATCAGTTACGAGGGGCTACCTGGTTCTCCAAGATCGACTTGGCTTCAGGGTACCATCAAATTCCGATTGAGGAGGCAGATGTGAGGAAGACTGCTTTCAGGACGAGGTATGGGCATTTTGAGTTCGTGGTGATGCCTTTTGGTTTGACGAATGCACCAGCAACGTTCATGCGGTTGATGAACGGGGTATTCCAGGAGTATCTGGATGTGTTTGTGATCATCTTTATTGATGATATCCTGGTGTATTCCAAGAGTCCTGAGGAGCATGAGTTGCATCTGAGAGTAGTTCTGGAGAAACTGCGGGAGCAGAAGTTGTTTGCGAAGTTGAGCAAGTGCAGTTTTTGGCAGCAAGAGATGAGTTTCCTTGGCCATGTAGTGTCTGCAGAGGGTGTTTCTGTGGATCTGCCTAAGATCGAGGCTATCAGAGGGTGGCCTAGACCGAAGAATGCCACCGAGATTAGGAGTTTTCTTGGGTTGGCAGGTTATTATCGGAGATTCATCGCGGGATTTGCGAGTTTGGCTAAGTCGATGACCAAGTTGACAGGGAAGGATGTTCCTTTTGTGTGGTCTTCTGCTTGCGAGGAGAGTTTCGGGAAGCTGAAGGAGATGTTGACGAGTACACCGGTGTTGGCGTTACCCGAGCCGGGTGAGCCTTACGTGGAGTATACCGATGCTTCGGGTGTTGGTTTGGGTTGTGTCCTGATGCAGCAGGGAAAGGTTATTGCGTATGCTTCGAGGCAGTTGAGGAAGCATGAGTGCAACTACCCTACCCATGATTTGGAGTTGGCTGCGGTAATTTTCGCTCTAAAGATTTGGAGATCTTATCTTTATGGCGGAAAGATTCAGGTGTTCACAGACCATAAGAGTTTGAAGTATTTCTTCACTCAGCCGGAGCTGAACCAGAGACAGAGGCGCTGGATGGAGTTGGTAGCGGATTACGATTTGGAGATCGGATACCATCCGGGTAAGGCTAATCTGGTTGCGGATGCATTGAGTCGGATGAGGGTTGCTTCGGCTCAGGAGCGTGATATGGAAGCTCTGGTGAGCGAGATTAGTACGTTGAGGTTGTGTGTGATCTCACAGGAGCCGTTGGGGTTAGAGGCAGCTAACCAGGCAGATTTACTGAGCAGGATTCGGGTTGCGCAGGAGAAGGATCAGGGGTTGATTGATGCTTCTAAGGCGACAAGTTCGGAGTATGTGGTCTCAGCGAGTGGGATGATACTGGTGAATGGGCGGGTTTGTGTACCCAAGGACGAGGATCTGAGGCAGGAGATTCTGAGAGAGGCCCATTCGAGCATGTTATCGATTCATCCGGGGGCGACCAAGATGTACCGTGATCTGAAACGGTATTATCACTGGGTCGGGATGAAGAGGGATGTAGCTAATTGGGTTGCAGCGTGCAACGTGTGTTAGCTGGTGAAGGCTGAGCATCAGGTTCCGAGTGGTATGTTGCAGAGTTTACCCATTCCGGAGTGGAAGTGGGATATGATTACCATGGATTTCGTGACGGGATTGCCGTTGTCACGGACGTATGATGCGATTTGGGTGATTGTGGATCGTCTGACCAAGTCAGCACATTTTCTTGCCATCAAAAAGACCGATGGGACGGTAGTGTTGGCTAAGAAGTATGTGCGTGAGATAGTGAGGCTGCACGGGGTGCCAGCGAGTATTGTATCAGACAGAGATCCGAGGTTTACGTCTGAGTTCTGGAGGGCGTTTCAGGCGGAGATGGGCACTAAGGTGCACATGAGCACGGCGTATCATCCTCAGACAGATGGACAGTCGGAGAGGACTATTCAGACTTTAGAAGACCTGTTGAGGATGTGCGTGCTGGATTATGGTGGTCATTGGGCGGATCATCTGAACCTGGTTGAGTTTGCGTACAACAACTCATACCAGGCGAGTATTGGGATGGCTCCATATGAGGCTCTGTATGGGAGGCCGTGTAGGACACCATTGTGCTGGACTCAAGTGGGGGAGAGGAGCATGTTTGGTGCGGATTTTGTTCAGGAGACGACGGAGAAGATCCGTGTCTTGAGACTGAACATGAGAGAGGCTCAGGATCGGCAGAAGAGTTATGCTGATAAGAGACGAAAAGAGCTGGAGTTTAAGCTGGGAGATCTGGTGTATCTCAAGGCAGCGATGTTGAGGGGTCCTAACAGATCCATTTCAGAGAATAAGCTAAGTCCGAGGTTTATGGGTCTGTTCAGAGTGGTGGAACGGGTTGGACCAGTGGCTTATCGGTTGGAGTTACCTCAGAGTATGAGAGCGTTTCATAAGGTATTTCATGTATCGATGCTGCGGAAGTGTCTACATGAGTCTGAGGGGGTGTTGGCTAGGATTTCGGAGGATCTTCAGCCCAACATGACGTTAGCGGCGAGACCTGTGAGGATTCTCGAGAGGAGAGTCAAGGTTCTGCGCCGGAAGAGGATACCATTGGTGAGAGTCGTGTGGGACTGTGATGGTGTCGAGGAGGAGACTTGGGAACCAGAGGCAAGTATGAAGGCAAAGTTCTCGAAGTGGTTCGAGAAGCAAGCGGAGGCTTGAGTGTCTTTCTGGTTTTCAGTGGTTGTATTAGCTTGTTGCTATGAGTTGTATGTATTTTTCGTTTGGATTGTAACGATATACATTGTTGAGATTAATAAGATGGGATGTTTCTTATTATCTTTGGTTATAAGACGGATGTTCTTATGAGTTAGATGACCTGGGGATTGGTCATGAGGGATATTCCGGGTTAGGGAATATCGGGGTAGGAAACACCCTGGCGATTGGGTTGTTTCAGATGACCTGGGGATTGGTCATTAGTGATATTCCGGGTTAGGGGATATCAAGATGGGAACCACGGAAGTAAATCGGTCGACAGGTGCTTATGATGCACGTTACAGCGTTACTGCTCCAGGGGATGGTGATATTCTCCTGCACATACTTTGAGGGACAGAGATCTCTCCAGAGGATGTGTGATTTCCTCTGCAGCCGATAGCTTGACGGACTGTGTGTCCCGAGAGTGGGAGGGGCTGGAGCATACCGAGAGCCGGTATGGTATACATCGAGAGCTCGTAGGGTGACGATCTTACGAGTGGGAGTGATGTATAGAGATATGAGTTTGAGCAAGAGTACATGTAGTGTGATTATAAGTATGAGATTTGATGAACTTCAGAGATCGGGAATGCTCTCAGGTGGTTTGTGGATGTCTAATCTAGGGTTATTACTCGAGTTTGGAATTTTAGTCCAGACGACCCTGGTAAACATATGTAGCCTCTTTGGTCGTACATGTTCTTGTTTGATTGTTGGGCGACCAATTGATCCAAGGTCTGGGTCTACGGTGGGTCGGGCATGTTCTTGTTTGATTGTTGCGCAATCTATCGAACAACCCTGATCCAGATCAGCGAGTGTTGCATCGTGGATGTTTCCTGGGGGAATTTGGTCGGGTTTCGGACGAGAGTGTCAACCTTAGTGAGACGGGTTAGGTGAAGGAGATCGAGAGATGATCTGAGTTGGAGCTGACCGGGTTGGTCAGGATTGCACCTGTGGTGGCAGTGCAATGTAACTAGTATGACACTAGTTGAGTTCTGAGATTAGGTGTAATCTCAGGTAGTGCTGGCCGGGTGGGGCCAGGGGTGAGGATATTAGTAGAGATGGCCGGGTTGGGCCAGAGGACTGAGATCGGATGTGTTAACCGTAGGGTTATGATTTCGCGTGATTCGAGGACGAATCCGTGTTAGTGGGGGAGAATTGTAACGATCGCGAACCAAATTACGGAATATTTGGTCGTGTGTCGATCGACACAGTGGGTGTGTGTCGATCGACACGAAAAAAATAAAATAAAATAAAATTTTGTCTATAAAAGACAAGAGTGTCGGCAGGTTTTCTTGACAGAAGAAAACAGAGAGAGAAAGGAGAATTTGAGTAGATTGAGAGGATTTGAGAGAGTTGAGAGAGTTTGGGAGTGTTCTTGAGGGTTTTTGGGCAGTTTCGGACCGGTTTTTGGAGGAGACAAACGGAGGTCAAGATCAAGTCGGATCGGGGTGAAATTTTGAGGGTAAGTTCTCCTGTCGTTGGTCTTGTCGTAGGAAAAATCCGTTTGTCAATCGGACGGTTAGATTGGTAGTTATGATCGTTTAAAGTTGGGCCGTTTCTGCAGCTTTCTTTTCCGATCAGTCAACTTCGGAGGAGTTTTCCCGACGAATTGTTGCCAATTAGAGGACGATCTATATACCGTTGTGTAGCTTGTTCCGTCTAGTTTCCAGAGCCATTTTCTGATTTGGATTTGAAGCAGCCGTTCGCCCTGTGCGTCGACTTCTTTGTATCCAACGTGGTTCCTGTTCCAGTTCCAATCATCGGGATTACGGGCTTAATTGCCGTCGAACCAGAATGACCCAGAAAGCGTTCTATATACGGTTAGAAAGCTCTCTCTGTCTAGTTTTTAGATCGTGTTTCCGATCATGTTTCCGATGTATTTTACGTTCTCGGTGAGCGTTCTTGTTAAACATGTTGCCTCTGTTTCCAGTTCGGATTGTTGAACTTACGGGTTGTTTTCCCGTCGAACCGTTGGGAGTTAGCAGACGTTCTATATACCGCGGTGTAGCTCATCGTGTCTAGTTTCCAGCACCGGTTTCCGATTGGAATTTGGAGTAGCCGTTCGTCGTATACGTTGTGTTCTTTGGGGCGTGCGTGTTCTTGGTGTTCTGGGTGTTCTTGAACACTTTTGAATCCGTTTTCCTTCCCAAATCGAGGTGAGTGCGTGACCATGGGTGCGTGTAAACATAAGAAGTGTTAGGATGCGTTGTGTGTTGTTTGGGATCGAATTTCATGTTGTTTGATAAATTATTATGCAGAAAATCGCGTGTGCGAGTTTTCTGGGTTTGGTGTGTCGATCGACACATATGGGTGTGTCGATCGACATGGTGTCAGTAGGTCACCGGGATGGTGTGCTGACGGACATGAGTGTCGGAGTTGGTGTCGATCGACACGGGTTAGTGTATCGATCGACACAGGTTGTTTTTACGCGATTGAGTTGTTTTCATGTTGATTGTTCATCCTGGTATTGTAGCATTGCTTATGCTTATATTTGTACATAGCCTGTTGATGGGATGACCGTCTCACTGGGTATTTATGATAATACTCACGCATCTCTTATAACCATGTGATGCAGGTAAAGACAATCAGTGATCGTGGAATCATGGCCGGGACGAGGGGAATGATCTAGTGGCTCGTTTTTGTGTAATAAGTTAGAATTACTAGGGTGTTAGCAATTTCAGAACTATGTGTATTACCGAATTGAACTAGAATTAATAAGTATGAGCTTGTTAAACGATAATTGTATTTGATTGTTGAATCATTGTTCCGCGCTGTTTGTTTATTGGACCGTTGAGGATCACTATTTATGATAATAGTGATCCGGTTAAAAAATTTTTTTTTTATTTGACGGGTTGGGTCGTCACATTATGTATTGCGTTTTTATGCATCATAACCAATGTTTTCAATGTCTTTTCGAGTATTTTCTATGTCTTTAGAGTCTTTTCAGGTTAAAACACATGTGGATGAAGTTTGAGGTAAAAGAATAAGGAATGAGAACAAAAGAGCATAAAATAGCCAGAAGTTTGGCATTCGTTGAATGAATTTCCACCGATGGATCGAGCTGTAATTTGGAGATAAGATAGAGCATTGAGATAGCTTTCATTTGGCGGTGGTTTGAAGTCAATCGGATAAGTGGAGCAAAAGTTATACTATTTCTGGTGAAGACATATTTTGCTGGAGACTGACATCGGACGCTCCCATCAGACATACACCCCGATGACAGAAACCAGAGTCCAACTCCCAGAAATCTCTTGTGTTGAAATCTACAGGAAATTGCCATCGGGCGCTCCATCAGGCATACACCCCGATGGCAGAAACCAGAACTTTTATTTCTCCTGCAGTTTTTCAGATCCGACCCAACTTCGTCTGGATCGACCCAATTTCACCTGGATCGACCCAAATCCGAATTTTAAACAAATAAAACCCTATTTTCGTTTTTTATGAGAAGGGGATTCTATTATTCATTCAGACTTTGAGCTTTTTACAATTTGTAAACACCAGGGAAACGAATCTCTGACTCTACGATTATTGAGAAGTTTTCTAAACCCTTTTTGATTTCTATTTCAATTGATTATGAGTTCTTATTCATCTCTCTCCTATTTCTTCATCTCCATGTCTGAGTAGATTCATATTTAGGTTTTAGGGTTTCAAGGAATTTCATGAATCGATGAATTAGACATAGATAGGGATTTGTATTTGTCTTCATCTATCGTTGTTCTTAATGTTTGAATTGGATTGATCACCTAGTTTCTGTTGTTAGAATGTTTAATGCACCAAAAGTCTTCGATTAAATGCCTGAAAAAATGTAGATGAGCAAATTGTCCTTAGCCAATAAAAACTGATGCTAAGGCGATTTGTGAACTTATAAAACATGCTCGTTAATGCTTGTCTATAATTCTAGGTTCAAACTACAGTTTAGAATTTTAGGTTACTAGATAAAGTGATTGATGCCATGACAGTGGATTGATTATATATTTATGTTAGAGTTCGAGACTGCACTGAATTGTTCCCTGAATAATTGTCTGATTCATGATTTCTGGTTTTCTGCGAATATTCCTAAAGCTTGACGCTTTTAATTCTATAGTTTTCATCGCTATATTTTATTTCTCATTTACACATTGCAATTACAACATATTTCTCTCTTAGCTTAGTTTCATTCTCATAGATTCGTAGTGTAATACTTGGTCTCTGTGGATTCGATTCTTTTAATACTATTTCGTTGCTGTGCATTTGCAATAGTTTTGATAGGGTTAAAACTTGTATTATCAGTAAGCAAAGGAAACGAGAGAGAGAAATGCCACTTTTAATGTGTTCTAGAAAATTCGTTTTTGTTGAGCCAAGTTTATATAGACTTAGAATTTTTTTTTTTTTTTTTTTTTTTTTGGTTCAGCTTCCTGGGAAAATTTGCCTAATATTCATATTGGATCCTTTAATTAACAATATAGCTATGATGTTTTGTCAACTAGGTGAATAACGGTTTGCCCGAAATTCTTCCTCTTCTACCCAACCACGTGGATTCCAACTGAGCAGATGTATCTGATGTGGACAAAGAAAATATCTCAGCAATTTACCGATGATTCCAAAAGCCGCTTTCATAACCTTCTGCAATTTCAGCAAACCCTAGACTTCGTCTCCGGCTTCTTCTTTGTAAATAATCCGTGATACCCAGTTTCCATTGACACAAGTCTGTGAAATCGTTCATCTGAAAAATCTTCTATGAACTCAAACTTTGAAACGCAAAGAAAATTATTTCTCTATCTCCAAACGTCTTGATTATCGGAATATGCTTTAGAAATTGGGCAACCATCTGCCAAATTTTTCCCAAATATTTTAAATTTCTTTTCCACGCAATTGCCAGCAAGAATGTCGACTCAGCACTTCCTCTCTTGTCAACAAGGGTATTTTCGGCAAAAATATGATATATACACACAATATCGTGACCATCTCTATACTATTAAAAAAGAAGTTATTTAGAGTAAATATCCAAAATCCTATCTAATATTACTAAAATTGCCATTGGTTTTAAATTAAAGAAATTCAATTGAAAATGATAATTTTGTACATATGTAGTGGCAATTTCAGTAATTTTGGGATCAATTTCAGACATTTTGAAAGACATTTTCGTTTTTTTTTATGACATATTAATAGCATTTTCGTTATTTTAGGAAAGTTTTATAACTGCATAAAAAAATGATAAAAATATATAATAAATTTTTAAAAATTCTATCTCCCATTCATCTTTGTTTGATGATATTTCTAATATACAAATTAAATAATCGGATAATTTATATGATAAAAAAACATAGATTTTTTTCTGCATATGTTATGATTCAAATTTTTCAAAAAAACCATAAACTATTTAACATATGAAAAGAGTAATGTTTATCAAAATCTCACATCGGATACGAAAATGAATTTGAATCCAAAGACATAGTATAGAAAGAAACAAAATGATGAACAACGGTAAGAGCAGGAAGCCTAATCTAATAGGCATTCAAAACAAAATATTTGATTCGTTTTAATTTGGTTATTAAGTTTAACTGCATAATTAAATCGAATAATATAAATAATTTTATCAAAAATTTAATTTGATTAAAAAGTAATTCATTTTTTTCCTTCTTTGTATTTTTATTTTATTTAATTCAATAGGAATTTTCTAAATTAATCTTAATAATAAATCTAAACAATAAATGGATATTCAAAGTAAAGATAATCTCATAAAATCTTTAGGATCCGATTTATAATTATTTGTTGAAAAGATGCCTAAACCCCCAATTTAATTCTAAAACATAAACTATTTAACATATGAAAAAAAACAAAGTTTGTAAAACCCCAATTTGATTCAAATATTATTGAAATTGTCATTGCCTTATAACTAAATTGATTTAATTGAAAATGGTAATTTTGGATAGATGTAATGGCAATTTCAGTAATTTTCAGATCAATTTTGGACTTTTTTTTAACTGGATCCGACTACAGACACGCGGATCCTCTTGATCTGGTTCGCGATCCGACAGATTCATTAATGGCATTTTCGTAATTCATCAAATTTTAATCAATCTCACATTTTAATTGTTTTTTATATATATAGTTACTCCAAAACAAGTAACAACCCCCCCAAAATTTGCAAAGTAGTTAATGCAAATCTTTGGTAATGTTAAATTCGGAAGGTATTTAATTATTTAATCTTTTTAAAATATTGAAATCTTTCTCTACAAGTTTATCAAAGATTACAATCAAAGGTATATAAAAAAATCGCTTTCCTTAACAATCCTATAATATATTTTAAAATGTGATTTTTTATAGGAACAAATCTCTATAATAGTAAAAGAGAAGTACATATAGTAGAATGTTCAAAATTGATTCAAATATTACTGAAATTGCCATTCCATTATAACTAAATTGATTTAATTGAAAAATGTAATTTTGGATAGATGCAATGACAATTTAAGTAATTTTCAGATAAATTTTGGACATTTTTTTAACTGGATCCGACTGCAGACACGCGGATCCTGTGCGACCCGGTTCAACCCGACTAATTCATTAATGGCATTTTCATAATTTTATGAAATTTTGTTTTTGTCAAAGTAAATCTTTTCAAATACAAAATAAAACTTACGGATCTTGAGGTATAATTTCTTTTGATCCTACACATCACACGTCATTGAATTAATCATAGTTTCCCTATATGTTATCAAAATTAATGCACAATCAATTTCTTTCCCTAACAATGCTACGCAAGATATATAATCAAATTTATTATTGCTTAATCATACGATCATAGACATTTAACACAAATATCAACTAAAAATGGCAATCACAATTTTCTATTAACTTTAAAATCTCATAAATATAATTTTTGAATCTTAGGGATTATAAAAATATCAGATATTTTGGATTTTAGGTTAAATTTGATATATTCTTAGTTGTTAAGGATATACTCTTTATTGTTGGTATATATTTATAATCACCGAGATTTACAAAAATCTTTATAAACTAACTTAATCAATTTTAATAGATGATAAAATTATTTTCTAATTAATGAATTAAAAAGTCGGCTCAAATTTTTTATTTGTAGTGAAGCCCTAAATCTATGAGAACTATATATAGTGTTTTATTCCTTTGGTTGTTTTATTTACCGTTTTTCTGGTTTTTTATTCATTATGTTCTTTGCTTTTTTTTTTCTGTATGCATAATACTTCATTGATGATCAATTTTGACTTTTGAATTTTGTTTTTGTAGATTTTTTCAAACCAGGTTTTTGGTTTACGTGATACGTGCTGTTTGGTTATTGAACAAGGTATATTTGCTAATCAACGTATTCCCTTTCCTATGTTTCCTCTATTTTTTTGTCTAGCAAGAATTTTTGTTTGTCACGCCGTCATCAACTACAACATCTGCCTCTTCAAGACATAATAACAAATCCTCTGAAGATAGTAAATACAAAATCTTGTAAATGACTCTCTCATTTCAATGTGGTAAATTTTTAATTTTTTCCCCATCTTAATTGTTCTTCCTTCTTTTTAATATTTTTGTGGTTTTAACAAAAAGTGTAACAAACCATAGTTGCCAAAGAGATTATAGTTTTTATATGATTCATGACAAAGTTTTTTCAATTTTCAAAAGTAATTTATAACAAAAAAATAAATTAGTTAACAATGCAGATTTAATTTTTTTTTATTTTCGTGTAATATATTTGTATAGAATATCCGTTTCTTTAGAGTTCCTATGTTCAAGCATCCTCTTAAATATATAAATAATATAATTTGTTTAACGAATCCATTTTGTTTTTGTTTGTCAGAATCATGGAATATTGTTAAAATCTTTATTTGGTTTTTTCAGTTTTAAGGGAGGATGAAGATTGTTGAGCAAAATCACCATCAACTTTTCCTCACTCATCATCACCATATTTGGTTTTCATATTCGGCTCTTTTACACCAATTTAAAATGTCGTTAAGTTATAATTATACATGTGATGATATATAGTTAGACGATTAAACTATAATAAGATATTCGACTCTTTATTAGAAAACATTTTTGTTGATTAATTCCAAATTTCAAATTTTTATTATAGTACATTCATAGAAAATTGTTTGGTATATTTTAAATTCTCATATTACATATATCTTAAATTTTTAAATTTGAAAAATTTCCTCATATTACGTACTTTCCAAATTGTTTCAAAATTTAATCAATTTGACATTTTAATGTTTCATATATATAGTTAGCCAAAAAGGTAACAAAGCCCAATTTTTGGAAGGTAGTTAAATGACAATCTTTGATAATATTAATTTTTGGAAATTATTTAATATTTTTAGAAAAATTAAAAAGATTTGGAAAGTAATTAATGACAATGTTTCATAATATTCTTATAACACACGATCTTGACGTTCAATTGTTTTTGATTTTAAAAATGACCTGCCATTATATTAATCATAATTTCTTTATATATTATAAAAATTATTGCACTATCATTAATTATAGACACTTAACATAATACCAATTAAAAATGGCAAAGATATTTCTATAAATTTTATATCCCATAAATATAATTTCTGAGACTAAATGTTCTATAACAATATTATATATTCCAAAAAATTTTAGTTAATTTTGGTATATTCTTAGTTTTAAAGGATATATATCATATATTGTAGGTATATTTTTATCATCACAAATTCTTTCAATTTTTAAAAATAATTGCTGCCATGAAAATCAATTGGTTAATGATGCGGAGTTAATTTTGATTTTTGTTAATAATATATTTCATTAAAAGAATGTTCTTTTCTTTAGAGTTCCTAAATTGACGTAATTTATTTCTTTTCATTGTTTTTCATGGTTTTTAATCTATTTGTTTTGATGTATATCTATGTCGAATTTCGTTTATGTAGTTATACTCCCGTTCAAATAACTTGTGCTTTTTTTAATTAAATCAGGCAAATTAAATGTAATTTGACATGTATCATTTTCCGACAAAAGTTATATTTATCTTCTAAATTGTTTGAGAAAGTGAAAGACAAGAAACAACAATTGCAACAGAAACAACAATTCCAATCTCAATCTCAATTACACCTACAAGATATGCCCTCACGTTTCTGTCCATGATTTTTATTATTCATTTAGAATCTATAATTTGGTTTACTCAAAGATTTCTTAGAAAAGTTGAATTCAAAGTAATAAAATAATTTTGGTTGATAATTTGGTTGATAATCTGATTAAAAGGAAATGCTTTTAATAATTTAATTATGTGTTTTAATTTGGTTGGCTGTAAACTCTGACATAGTTTTAGAAAAAAATGACATGGATATTAATTTTAGACTAATTAAATAAATAATAACCAACCAAAAATAAATCTGGTTTTAATTTTTAAAATCTAAACATTTCGTAATACCACGAGCACAAATCAGGCCGCCCAGTAACCAAATCGCTAGAAATACCGACTATTCAATTTAATTTGCTTTCCTTATTCTTTATTATTAGAAAACAAACAAAAAAAGTTAAAAGAACCATCTCTTGATCAACTAAATGAGATATTCTAAACAAATTCCAAACAAAAATTACGAAACTAAAGAAAATTATTTTGGTACAATCGCTAAGATTTAAACTTTTAAGTGGATAATTTTCTTAATTAAATAATTTTTAACTTAATTAATATAGAAGAAAACACATGATCTGTTAATTGTACCAAAATAAAATAATTCCTCTAATTCGACGTTATGTTAAGATTCGTTTCGAAAATTGTGGAATAAGCTTTTCAAATGATTTATTTCATTAAAAATATAATTTTTAGAAACTCTAAATCGACTCTCTTAGCTAGCCACCATCCACTCAACAAACCATTCATTTTTTTCCTTGCTTATGCATTTTAATCATTCACTCAACAAACCACTCAAAATTACAATATAAACAACAAATGTTCCCGCATTATGGACGGGTGATTCCTAGGTAATTGATTACTCCTTCAGACACAAGATTACCTTTCAAAATGCGTCGTAGACAGCTACCTTTATCTGTTGCCTTTGCGATAACCATCAACAAAAGTCAAGGACAGTCTCTTAGAGAAGTTGGGTTGTATTTGCCTCAGCCAGTGTTTTCGCATGGTCAGCTATATGTGGCTATTTCTAGAGTGACTTCCAAGAAAGGTTTGAAAATTCTTATTGTAGATAGCGATGGTAAAACTCAGAAGAAGACTATGAACGTTGTTTTCAAAGAGGTTTTCCAAAATATTGACTCGCAATTGTTGTGTGATGAAGGTATGGATATTCATCTATTCAACTTCTTTCAAATTCGTCTCTTACAAGTGCTTCATTTTTTAAATATTTTTGTTTTTTTTTTTACAGATTAGTTTCTGAACTTGATTAAAGAGTTTGATCAATCTTCGGCGATGGAGACTCTCAAGTATTATTGTTTTGCGTTTTCGATCAAATTTTCGGAGTTACACCTACAATTTATGTTTTGGTTTTTTTTAGTTATTTTAGATTTGTTTTATTACATAGAGTCAGTACGTTTGCCATATTATAATCTATTCTTATTCCATAAGTAAATACAACAGACATACGTATATGCACAAAACTAAATAATTGATACGACAGATATTCGTACATGCACAAAACTAAATATTATAATTTATGTATACCAATTACAATGATTATTCATCATAAAATTCAATACTTAACATACTTATTCTCTACCTTCAAACTAAAAAAATTAATCATACTTTTTCAATATTATCGATCCTACTTACAAACTAAAACAATACATATCACATTTTGAACATATTATATAAGACACAATCCGAAATTTTAGCTTACAACATAAAAAACGTATGTTCCCGCACAAAGTGCGGGTCAAAATCTAGTTCTTTATTATAGTCACTCACCTTTTTGTTAATCGTCTGATGGACATTTCTGCCAATTTCAATAACGAATCATAATTATTTATAAATTTTCTTTGCATCCTTACAAATTTATCACTACTAGAAATTGATTATACCCTGTGTGTCTAGAGCATAGAGCCATCGATATTGCCACAAATTACTGGATTACAAACTCTAGTAACAAAAGAGTTATATCAACTATGAAATGTGAAGGATAGAGAAGTGAAAGGAGCTAGCTTGAGTGACTCATGCATGAGATAATAACGTAAAGCTATAATTATAGTTATGACACGACAGTGATATTGCTACAAATTACTGGATACAAATTCTAGTAACAAAACAGTTATATAAACTATGAAATGTGAAGTATATAGAAATGAGAGGAGCTTGTGTGACCCATGAGATAATAACGTACAGTTATGTTCTCGATAAGTAGACATCGCCGTGACGTCTATGCCTCTAAATATATGTAATTGTAG
This sequence comes from Arabis hirsuta, assembly GCA_964056655.1. Classification (NCBI taxonomy): domain Eukaryota; kingdom Viridiplantae; phylum Streptophyta; class Magnoliopsida; order Brassicales; family Brassicaceae; genus Arabis; species Arabis hirsuta. The sequence goes on along the minus strand of OZ053307.1, from coordinate 32,681,597 downwards.
GTCACATGAAGACCGAGTCGATAGTTATTCATTTGGATTTTCTCATGAATACTTTTCGAACCAAAAGACATATTTAAAACTCTCCGTATTTGGTATGTTTAAAACCTTAAGTGTAGAATTTCAGTATGGGTCACTGATTGCCTTGCAATTACTTTGAACTAAGGTGGATCCATGTCATGTAAAAATTATTTATGACACATATGACTCTATATAATAAAACACAAGTGTGATTTTACAAATAACTAACTTTATATATGTGATACGTGTGTGAAGTCTCAAATTCTTGCTTTTTATTTCTCTACAGTAATTTTTATTATATATTTTTTTCAACAAAAACAAAAACATTCAACTTTTTCCTTCCTCACGATCCAAATTTCTTCAATTTCTGAATTTTTCCTGTAATTTCTTCATCACCTAGTCTTCCTCTATTTCTCCACGAATATTCCTCTAAGCACCACTTCTATTTTTGTTTCTTTAAAATATTAAGCAAGTACAATTGATGAAAAATATAAGTAAAAGTGCATTCATGAATCAAAACAATTACATGTTTCTTTCGCCCATGCAAAGCGTACTAAATTGTTTATTCCGCTTTATCACTTTAGTATGAAAACTATATAGAAGTTGGCTCACTCCTCAAAATCAAAGACAATTAAGCTGGTCGATCCATTTAATCATGTTCTTAGGGTCGGAATGGAGAAAGCGGAACAGACGGTACAGATCAAACGGATCAAAATATATGTTCGAATGATAAAAACAAATAAAAAGCGGTCCAAAATACTGTACGCATTTAATTATAATAAATTATATGAAATTTAAATATATTTTTTTTACTTTTGTATGGTTACAAATTAATCAATTTTAGAAATTTAGTTTACGAATGCAAAAAGTGAATTATAATAACAGTAAAATATGAAGTAAATTAAAAAAAATTAAATATAATTACTTTTAGTCATTTCAATATTAAATATTTCAAATGGAATTACTTTTAATCATTTTAATAGTAACTCTTTGTTTCTGATCTTTTAATAATTTAAAACAAAATATCGGCTTAAATTGCAAATAGACCTTTTCTTAAAAAAACAAAAAAAAAAAGAGATGAATGCACATAGAATTTTATAATATTATTTTGCAATTAAAAGTAAAAGAAATGGACAAAATTACATGTGTACGCACCTATAGGAGTATGAAATGCTCCAAAAACGGAGTGGAACAAATGCGGATCAAGCGGATCTAGCGGTTCGAGCGGAACAAATGCGTATCAAACGGATCTAGCGGTTCAAAACACTGTATATATTTATTATAATTTATATGAAATTTAAAATTGTTATTATATTTTATTTTTGTATAAATAAAAATAAAACAATATATAAATATACGTGATAATATTTAAATACATTATATAAAAATAAATTTAAATACAACACATTTGTAAAAAATACTTTTGATTTGCATATTTTGATAAGAACAACATATGTATCATGTTAAATATGAAGATTTTTAATATTGATTATTGAATTTTTTTATCGATTATTTTTTGTCATCTTAAATTTATATCATATATTAGTCATATAAAACTAATTCTCATTATTATTGCATTAAAATTATTATGAGAAATCAGAGATCCAGTTGTAAATATTCTAATATATGATTCTTATATAGGAATGTTGCTATGTTTTACACGGATTTAATTGCACCATTAATTTAGTTTAGTAAATGTTTTACATCTTTCTTTTTTATTTTTATTTTTGGTCAAAAGTAAATTTTTTACATCTAAACGTCAATTAGATATGTATATGTTGAAAAAACTTGATATCATTTGGTTATTAAAAATACATTGGATATATGTAGTTTTGCTTGATTTTAAAATAGTTTGATAAAATTTGATTTATCATGGTAGATGATTATTAAAGTTTTATTAAAAGTTACATGTAATGTGGAAAGGAAGTTAATTTACCAATAAGAAAACAACATTGTCTTCTCTTAGTCTCTTGTTCATTTGCATTGTTTTTGGTGAATTTCTTGTTCCTTTGCATTCTTCTCTCTTGCTCACATTGTTTAGAATTCTTCTACCTCTACAATGTATAGCAGAACCTTACCTCTCTATCTTTGATTTTTGCAAATTGAAAACAGAGATTTTATTGAAATCTTCATTATCCTTTAAGAAATCATAAAATTCAATAGAGATTCACAATGTCTTGTAATTTGTCATCCTACTAATTTAAATAATTAAATAGACAAAACCCATGTTTACGTCATTCTAATTTTCACTATAAAACAAATAGTTGTTTACGTAAAATGGAGATTTATTGAATCGTATGAATACTATCTACTAACATTTTTGAAAATTTAAAATGTTTAGATTTATTTGATTTAATCATAACTAACTAAATATTTGACACCCAAAAAATATGGTAACATTTGAATTTGTCAATCACGTTATATCTATTTTTGTTCCTAATTATTTGGTTACCTTATTAGGTTTTATTTCCAGCTTCTACAATAAAATCAATAAAATTTGGTAATAGTATCATAAATTTTGGAAATATCTACCTAATTTTGTCTAGATAAATTAAAATATTTATTCGGTGAATAATTTAGAACTAGGTGACTTCCCGCACCTTGTGCGGATTAAAGTGTATTTTGTAAGAATAATTTATAATTTACTATTGTAAATTTTTAATATTAATGTCTAGGTATATCTTATATTATGATTGGTGAGTGCAGATTCAAATGTATTTTGTAAGATGAAAATAATTTATAACTGTAATTTTTTAATAGTGATGTTTTCGTATGTGTTTATGAGTGTTTGCTTGACGTACCTCGATTTATGTTGATAATTGGTTATATATTGTTTTGTGTATCTCATGTTTTAATAGTTATATAGTTATGAAATTTTTATTGTGATTTAAAATATTATTGTTATATTGTTTTGTTAACTTGATAACCGTGGAATAAATTAATTTTAAAATTTAATTACGCGATTTTATCATTTCTGAAAATTAAATAATTTTTAATTTTAAACTTAGAAAAATATAGGAAACTAATATCCTATATATATAATATTTCGAGCGTCGCGTGAAAATTATGTATTTTTTCGTTTTGTAACTATAGTATTTGTGTTAAAAAAATGAAAACGATGGACAACAATATGTTCAAAAATTTAGTTAGTGTAGAAATGTTTTAAGAATTCGTAAGTGTCATTATCTTTTATTTCATATTTATATAAATTTCATGAATTGTAGTAATCATTTACGTTTTTATTATTTCTTTGTCTCGTTTTTGTTTTTGTTTCTTTTTCTTCTTGTTCATCGCAATCTTTTTTTCTTGTTGTCTTTCTTCGTCTTATATTTTTTTTTAAGCCATATCTTGCTTTCAGAAAAGAACTACTAAATTTTTGATGTGCCGTGTGAATAGAATTATATTTGTTTGAAAACATGTAAATTGCGAAACACCTTTCCATCAATGATTGTTTATATAGTGTAATTTAAATGGATGTTAAATTTAGGGATTATTTGCTAGATATACAACAAAAATATTATAATATACAAACTAACCCAAATCCCCTTTTTTCTCACACTATCTCTTCTTATCTCTTTCTAAAGTTTTTCTAAATTTCTAATTATAGTTTTGTTTTTTGTTATTATTGCAAATGACTATATTGTTCAAATTTTATAGTCGAAACTATATTGTTCAACAAATTTAAAACTGTAATAGTACAAAGTTCGTTGCCAGAAATAAATTTACTCTTAATGTAGAATTTAATACAATAAATAAGATAAAAATCTAATGGAAAAAAACCTAGAAATCAGAACCATACTCATTGCTAAATTTTGTAGAAGACAAACAAACTTAAAACTTGTTGTCATGTCTTTTAAAATATGGTTTATACATGATTTCTTATTTGAAATCATATAATCTTCCTACATAAGTTGTAGAACTTGACCTTACGATTCTTTAGAATAGCCATCTTCGTCCGAGTGTATGTTTCATCGTACTCTTCTTATTATTCTTCATACTCGTAATCTTCTTATTATTTATTCATTTGCTTCTCTTTGATCCCATTCTTCATCATTCTCTCTATGTGTCTTATTAATTCTTCATTATTGTTTAGATGATATATAATTTACCGAGAAACCAAATACTTCTAATGAAATGATAGAACCCCGACCTTTAAATTTACATTAATCAATCCAAAGACAATCTTACAATAAATTTGACTTTTTTGGTGAAGTTGTCTCCCATGCAATTTTCTTTCGCTAAAACCTCTGTACTCGCATATCTCACCAATCTCAAGCTCAGATCTATTTCATCTAGTAACCAAGAAAAAAAACCTCCAATCATATATTCTTCCGATGTTTCAAATTTTTTATTCATAACAAAATAAAAAACAAAAAAAAAACACAACCACTAAATTAGACCTAAAACTATAGCCATGTTTAAGATCAATGCTATTCGAACCACCTTTTGAAAGTTTTTGCTTTGATCCCTTATTTTCCTCCGTTACAAAATATCAGTACCCTTAAAAGATGTTTTTTTTTAAATAAGGTTCAATATTTAAGAAAACACGTTTTAACAACAAAAATATGAAATTAAAGAAAACAAACAAATAATAAAAATATTAGAATATCAACTACTAACACCAGCATTAGTTTTCGCACGCTGGTATTGATTCTGAAACGAAACACCATGTCCGGGATAATATAGAAACTCCAACGGTTGGAGTCCAACTTCCTTGGCAACTACAATTTAAAAATATTAAAAATAATGAAGAAAAACTAAAGGGAAAAAAAACTGTCAATTTACATAATGACATAAGAGGGACATTTACATGATTCTTAATTTGCTATCCTTAAGGATTTGCCGTTGTGTCTTGAAGAAGCATATGCTACTATGGAGACCTAATCATTCATTTCTATTACTTAATTTAATATGTATTACGATATAAACCCAATATTAAATTTGATTTAGAATAGAGAAGTATACGTCTGCATGCACCAAACAGAAAATTGAAGATGTTAAAATTATTGAAAAATCATAAGTTGTTAGACAAAATTTTCATGTTAATTTTTAGACAGAACCGTGTTTTTAAAGTAAGAATTAAGATCAATGAGAAATGGAAACTTCAAATTTTTTGAATTGCTTTTTACTCTGAAACATCTAATGTCTTCGAGATATTTCGATTCTCCCTTGTCTCTTTCAGTTATCTACAGAAACCAAAATGAAAATCGAGTTAGTATGTTTAAATGTATAGAAAGATGAACAAAACAGATTGAATCACTACATTTAAGAGTATACAAATAAGAATAGCGATTTAGGAAAAAACATAGAAGCGTTCATATGTTTGAGGTTTTACAATGTGTTGTGATGTTTTCTTTATATAGGGAATGAATGAGAATGATTCCAAATAATTGTGAACCAATTTTCTAAATAGTCGAATATATTATAGGATATTAGTTTATTTTTTTATTATTAATGTTTGCTTCTAAAACTGAAAATATTTGAATTTAAAAGATATTGCTGAGATACTTTTATGCACCAAGATTCCAAGATTTACTCAATCTTGTAACTGATAATAAATGACAAATAACAATAAAATCCTAAACAAATAGTTTTTAGCATTTTACTACGATTTTTTTGTATACCATATTATGAAAAAATTTTATCTATATTATATATAGCATTAAAATTGTAGTTTTTTATGGAAGCAATAGAGTTTACATTTTCTTTAAAAACAAAAAAATAGAGTTTGCATTTTTTTGTCAGTGTTATAGAATCTTGTTTAGTAATTTGATATGTGAACTTTTTTTTGTGAAATGTTATGAATTTTTTAATTTTTTATATTTTAATTTTTTTTTATGGATAATTAGGAGACGCTGATTTTTTACAAACAAAAAAAAGATACAAATAGTCAAATACAAATTGAACTGTTCAAAAGATTTCGTAATATTACTATTTTTACATTCCATTATAAATAATCAAAATCTTTATTAATAAGAAGTTATGAATAACAATAATTACAATAAAATCTAGGAAAAATCTTTGAAAATTAGCTTAATCCATCTTATTGTTATTGGATTGAGCAATCGTGAGCTTAAATCGAGTCTTTTTGTAAATTTTTTTAGTTTAACAATGATTCAATTCAATTAAGTAAAACAATAATTATAATTCAATTTAATTATATATTAAGTTATCTTAAGCCATGTCATCTTTTTTGACAAACCATGTCATCTTTTTGAACTAATGAAATTAAAACAAATAAGCAAAATAATAAATCTACTTCTCTTTTAATAGGAAGGGGATCTACAAAATTTGGTATCATTTCAGATACGACTTTTTTTTGTTTAAAAATCAAAGATTAAAAACTTTTTTTTTAATTTTACATATATAACCATATTAACTAAATTTGAAATTTGCAGTGACAAATGCTAAATAGAGACTTGATGATCAAATTTGAAACTTAGGAGAAGAACAACTGAATATGTTAGAATTGTTATCGAAAAAACCAAGATTCAACAATATATGATGACCGTTATTCTCCGAAGACAAAATAGTTGAAAGTTTCCAATCCGAAACAAATATTTAGTTGGAACCTGCAATTATAACAAATATTTAGACAAAATATTAGTTCTTTGATAACACATGGAATGAAAAGTAAATGAATTGTATGGATGCTCACCTTGAATTGAATTCTACTACCCGTAGAATGTATAGAGGGACACTTACCTCTCCATCTTTGATTCTTGCAAATAATGAAAAATAGTTGCTGAAATCTTCATGGTCTTTTAGAAAATCATAAAATTCAATAGAAATTACCAATGTCTTGTAATTTGTCATGCTATCAATTTAAACAGAAAAAATAACATGACTAAGATAAAATAACTTAAAGTACATATTCTATTGTTTTTTTTTTAAACAAACAACATGAATCTAATACTGAAATTTGGAGAACTATACTCTGATTACAAATACAGAGAATGCATATGATTATAAAAATTACAAAAACAATAGATCGAGAAGAGATTACCAAAATATATTTTCATCTCTATAACAATTTAAGTGCAACCAAATGAATGACATAATGAGAAAAACAAAACTCGGCGAAGGGTTTCAATGAATAGAAATCTATGGTAGTTAAGCTAGATTTTTTTTTTATCTAATTATGTGTGGAGAAGAAATTTAGTAGTATTTGTTTTGTGATGAAAATTAGAGTGGAATAACACTCATTTTATAATGTCCAACTCTCCATGTAGCATTGTATCAACGTAGGTTAATCTTTTGAATATCACCAATAATTAATGGAGATTTACCGATTCATATGAATACTATCTACTAATATATTTGAAAATTTAATATGTTTAGATTCATTTAAATAATTATAACTAATCAAATATTTTATACACGAAATAATGGTAAAAATTGAACTTCCCAATCATTTAATATCTATTTTTTGTTCTTATTCATTTGGTTTCCTTGTTAGATTTTATTTTCAAGCTTTTACAAATTTTAGTTTCAATCTATTCATATAATATTTGGTAACAACATCCTATATTTTGGTAACGTCTGCTTGATTTTGTCTAGATAAATGATTTTTTTTTTTCCAATTCAGTTTTTAACTTTATAGTTGTAAGCATAACGTTATATTTAGTTTTGGATTTTTTCTGATAAGTAAGTTATTTGGTGAATATTTATAATATACAAAATTTGGTATTTTGAGTATTTAAATACGATTTCTTTTTTTTTTATTTAAAATAACTATTGTTAATGTTTTGCAATGTATTCTAAATTTTATATAATCATATTAACTAAAATTGGCAATTTCAGTGACACATGCAGTAAACGGAGATTTGATGATCAAATTTCATATATAGAAGAAGAACAATTGAACATGTTCAAATTTCTATGTGTTATCGAAAAATTCAAGATTGAACCATATATGATTGTTCTCATTTGTTTAGGATTTCTAATATTTTAAAAATATTGTCAAACGAAATGTGCTCTATAATTTTGAATGCAAGCGTATATTTCTCAGAATTTTAATGAGTTGAAAAATATTTTTTAAAGTTTGTTACGTGTTTGGCAATAGAATTAAAGCCAAATAAAATAGGTATAGCAAATGAAATAGCGTTTGGCAAATGGTATAATAATATTAGGAAAAAATGAATTTTAAATTTAAATAAAAAACTGAGAAAAATTGAGAGAGTGACACCTAAGCAAAAGTGGTATCCAATGCTTATCCTTTAATATATAAAGGATACTAGATGATTTCCCGCACCATGTGCGGGTTCAAATATATTTATACGAATAAAATTATAATTTACTATTATCAATCTGTGATATTGATGTGGAGATATGTGTTATATAATGATTGTGTGTAGATGTAAATGTATTTTGTAAAAATAAAATTATGATTCATTATTGTAAATTTGTGATTAGTAATTAGTTTTTTAATTAGGTTCATTGTCCACATTATGACATACCAAGAGGAAGATTTGATGGTAAGAGATCGAAGATAGACACAAAAAAAATTATTCCACATACCATTTTTTAGTGTTTCTAAAACTCATTCAAATTTTTGGCCAACATGCGTAAAGAAAAGGAAAATTGTTTACACATATAACGATGACTATATTCGACCAAAAAAAAAGAAGTTATGATTACATATGCTTTCCATAGTATTATTTTAGTTACGTAAATAGTAAACAATATTGACATTGATAACTTAAAAAAAAATTGGAATTAAGAGCAAAAAAAAAAAGAAAATAAAAGAGAAGAACATGTTTAATTACTTTCTTCTTACCTCTATCGACCATTGAGTTGTAAAGAAAATCAATGAATACAAATGAACATCAACAACAAAAATCAAGAAGACAAAAATATATTACTTTTTTTTATTAAAAACAATAATAAAGATATTAAGAACACTTGAAACCGTCGAACATTTTTTCTATTATGTTACCTGAATTTTGTGCATTAGAGATTTTCTTCTCTTATTCAATTTGTTTGGTATGACTCCTCTCATTGCCACACTTACTCCACATATCCTAAAAAGATAAGAAAATATGATAATAGGATATCAGTTTCACACCAAATTCAAACAAAACAAATAATAAAAATAAAAAGCACAATAACTAATATCTAGATAAAAATAACAACGTCGCATAAAGAAAAAAAAAAGAGAATGATGAATGAAATAAATGACCTTAACACTTCTTATATAGATTAGATTAGCTAGGGCTTTCTAAATATATTTATAACAAATTAAAAATAATCAGATTGAATACTAAGAAATTTAGAACATAAAATCTAATCAGAATCAAGGCGAAAATCACGTTAATATAGTGTTACAATTACATTATATTCAAATTCAATAAAGAAAATATTATTGACGTTTGAATCTAAAACAGAACATCTTAAAATTCAAAAGACAATCTCAACATATTTCTCTACCAAGATTTTTCAATTTAAAATATCTGAATTTTATTATTGATTATTATTTAGATTTAATGTTGATGAAAATATTATAAGAATATACAAATATAAAATCATATTTCTATTTGAACTGTTACGTTCACAGTAATGTGAAATAAAATTCTATAAAGTAATGTGAATTTCATTGGTTTCTTGAATGGTTATGTATAGAGAAATGTAATGGCATTTTAAAAATAAAATAGAAGTTAAGTTTAGCTCAAATAGGTGGATTGTTAGTTTTAGAACAAAAAAATTGTGTTTAGTTTGTGAAATCGTAGGAGTAAGAGGAATATTATACAATTCAATTCTTCTCTTTTTTTTGTTTAATAGAATTTGAGTTTAAAATTTGAATGGATTTAATCTATACATATATTAATCACAAATTAAAATAAAAACTATCATTGTAATTAGTTTAATCGTGAGATTTAATTTCTTTTTCCATTTTGTTTTGTTAATTTCTTGTGAATATGAATTTTAATTTACGAAATTTATTATTTTAATTTAATTTATGATAAGAATTGTGTTAAAAAAGTAATTAGAGATTAAGCCATGTCATCTTTTTCTATAGACATGTCATAATTTTTCTATGACAAGTCATAGTTTTGAGCCAATAATATTAAAACAAATAATCATTCTAATTAATTGTATTTTTCTTTTAATAAGAAGGGGATTAGGAAAAAATGAATTTTAAATTTAAATAAAAAATTGAGAAAAATTGAGGGAGTGACACCTAAACAAAAGTGGTATCCAATGCTTCTCCTTTAATATATAAAGGATATCAATCATATCTCAGTTATCTCTTATTGAATCCAACTAATCTCTTATATTTCTTTTCAAATTTATTAAGATCTTATATTTATTTGTGTACCATTTTGAGAACCATCTATATAAGATCGTCCCCTTCATTGTATGATGTGTGATGTCATTTTATCTTACCACCATCTATATACCTACATACGTTTGTTGATATACCTACTTATATATCTATTTTTTTACAAAATCTTGACAAATTCCATTGTCCCATATTTATATTTGAATTACATTTATTCATCTTCTAAATCATATTTGACTCTTTTTCGGAATCAACATATTATTTTTACATATTTTACCGTAAGTTTAAAATAAAATAAATATAACAATATGCATTATATTGCACATAAATATAATGGTAATGGTTATTTAAATTGTTTTTGTAATCCATTTCAAAAATGTGATAATAAAAAAAAATAGACAATACCTTTTTGGCACATGTCAAAAATTTAACTAGAAAAATTGTTATACGTGTAAAAATATGATCAGTTGATCATGTTAATTACAATTACATAACAGACTTTGATTAAAACTTCAGATATTTTTTGGGATGTTGAAAGCGAAAAAACCTAAGATGTTTGTGTGGATATACAATTTCAAAATGTTTTAGCCACTACTCCAAGATATGTTTGTGTGGAAGAATTTTTGATGTGTCGAAAAATAGTTTTTTTTTTAAATGTATATCATTTTAAGAAAACAGACATGTATGGAAATATCTCCATGATCACCTGTGGTTGAAACCTCAAACCTTAAACAGTATAAATATCACCCTGGGGTCTAAAGACAGTAATATAACCTCAAACCTTAAACAGTATATTTATCTTAATCATTAGCTAAGCAAAAATGCCTAAACGACAGTCTTGTCCGCGTTTCACTCGTGAGGCTTCATCGAAAACACAGTCACCGCCTCTTGAAGCCCGTCGCTCTGCAAACTATGAACCGTCTCTATGGGAACACGAGTATCTCCTCTCGCTCGGTAATGCACATGCGGTACGTACATTAACTCGTCAACAGATGATGTTTTGACTCAGAAACCTACATGATAAATATATAATAAATTAACATTTGTGAAGCTTTATAAATTATAATGATAATATTTGATACCATGCAGAGAAAGGACAACATCGATGAGAGAGTTAAGTTACTGCAGCAAGAAGTGAGGAAAATGCTGAATGAAACGAAGGTTTTACTCGAACAACTAGAGCTCGTGGACACTTTACAAAGACTCGGAGTTTCTTACCATTTCGAACATGAAATCAAGAATATTCTAACTAATGTGCACGTGAAAAATTTGAGACACGAGAACGGAATAGAACGAAAGAGATCAGAGGACTTGTACACGAATGCTCTCGAGTTCCGACTCCTACGGCAACATGGTTTTAGTATCGCACAAGGTTAAAAACAAATATATATATATATATATATATAAACGAATATTAACATATAATAATTTAAAAAAAAAAAACTTATAATCCAAAAAAAAAAATTAACATATAATCCAAATTTGAAAGCCTTTTTTCCAAAAAAAAAAAAAACTTATATATCCAAACTTAGGAGAGTCCCGATTCTTAGTCAAAGTTTAGAAAACGAACAAGTTAATATATATATCCTGATTTCAAATTCTGACTCTATATATTCTGATTCTGGACTTAAAAAAAACAAAAAACAAAAAACCATAATTATAAATTTAATATTGATGTTGTTGTATAACCAGAGATAATTGTAATTTTTTTTTTTTTTTTTTTGCAGATGTTTTCGAAGGAAATATCGGAGATGGTTTGGATGATGAAGATATTAAGGGTATTCTTTCGCTATACGAAGCTTCATATCTCTCGACCAGATTCGATACTAAATTGAAAGAGACCATATATTATACAACAAGCCGACTTAGAAAATTCGTTGGAATGAAGAAGACAAAGACTAAACCTTATGTTCTTCGAAAGATGGTGATCCATGCGTTAGAGATGCCATACCACCGGAGAGTGGAAAGACTAGAAGCAAGGTGGAACATAGACGTGTATGGAGAGCGAAAAGACATGAACCCTATCTTGCTCGAATTCGCAAAACTTGATTTCAATATCGTACAAGTTATTCATCAAGACGAGCTCAAATATCTCTCTAGGTACGTTAACTTAAGAAACACATGATTTTTAATTATTTTTTTTTATATAAAAGAAACACATGATTTATGGACTTATGAAATTTTATTTTCGTTTATGTTTGTGAGTTGTCTTGTAGTTTCAAATGAAATCATAATATCTTGGTATTTTTATGGATAATAATATTTTGTAAATCATAAACGCAAGCGATTGTTTTTACGTGTTTTCTCTTACTATAAAGTATAAAATTTGCGTTTGAAACATTCAAAACATGTATTATATATTCAAATTTTATATAGTTAAAAAAAAATATACGTATGAAGCAGTTGGTGGAGCAAGGCAGGACTAACAAAACACCTTGACTTCGTAAGAGATCGAATAACAGAGAGTTATTTCTCTAGTGTTGGAGTAATCTATGAGCCCGAGTTTGCATATCACCGACAAATGCTTACTAAAGTTTTCATGCTTATTACAACTATCGACGATATATACGACATTTATGGGACATTGGAGGAGCTCCAACTGTTCACGACCATAGTTGACAAGTAATTAAGAACAAAACACTTTATACTTGTGTCTATGTCTATATCTATTTCTTTGTTTCTTCACTGAATCGATTCTTGATGCAGATGGGATGTGAATCGTCTTGAAGAACTTCCCGAGTACATGAAGTTATGTTTTCTCTGCCTCGTCAACGAAGTCAATCAGATTGGATATTTTATTCTCAGAGATAAAGGATTTAATGTGATTCCTTACCTCAAAAATTCCGTACGTAGTCTCATGACAAACCTTGGATTTAGCGTGTATTCTTGTCATTTGGTTTAGCTCCGTGGTAACTATAGATTTGAAAATATTAATAGGTTGGTCCGTTCACAATTATGTGGTCAAATGATAAATAACAAAAAGCGGCCCAAATATAAATATGTTGGTCCGTTCATAATTTTTCTCTAAACGTTAAATTATTTTTATCTTCATAAATGTCTTTTGTTCTGTCTTCTTAGTGGGCAGATCTGTGTAAAACGTTTTTAAAAGAAGCAAAGTGGTACAAAAGTGGTTACAAACCTAACCTCGAAGAGTACATGCAAAATGGTTGGATCTCAAGCTCTGTCCCTACAATACTTCTCCACTTGTTCTGTCTATTCTCCGACCAAAATTTAGACATTATCGTCTCCTATCAGTATCACCACCCCGTTGTTCGGAGCTCCGCCACCATCCTCCGTCTCGCTAACGATCTCGCCACTTCTTCGGTCAGTCTTCATGCTTCCATGACATATTAGTATATACGTTTTTCACCAAACATGCAAGAAAGCAGTTTCAAACAATAGTTGCCAAACTGATTTACTGACCTTTTATTATGAGTTAAATTTTCTTTGTAAAGATCTAGTATATAAAAAGACCGGTCTTGAGATAGTTGGGGTCTCAAAAGCATTAATTAAGGTTCTATATAAAAGAAGTCGGGTCCATACAAATAATCATTGTCAATTTGTTTTAAGTTGAAAGGTCATAATCTTAATATGTTTATATAGTTATTTACTCACAATATATGATAAGTATAAAAATGTACACAGGAGGAATTGGCGAGAGGTGACACAATGAAGTCCGTACAATGTCACATGCAAGAGACAGGAGCTTCGGAGGCAGAGTCACGTGCGTACATTCGAGGAATGATCGGTGTGGCTTGGGATGACTTGAACTTGGAGAGAAAGAGTTGTTTTGTCCAAGCTGCAGCTAACCTTGGACGCATAGCTCAGTGCGTTTACCAGTACGGTGATGGCCATGGCTGTCCCGACAAGGCTAAGACGGTCCACCATGTTCGGTCCTTACTCGTCCACCCTGTTCCACTCAATCATAATTAACCTCAGTTGTAATAAAATCACATGAGAAATATTGGATTCTCTCAAAGAGTTCTTCTCTCCTCGAATTATAAAATACTAGATGAACACCCGCATGCACACACGGGATTTTTACTAAAATATATGTTCATAATCTCGTTAAATATATGTTTATGGAAAAAATTAAGACTCAAACTAAACTATGTAAGCCCGTCGTCCTTCTAATATCTGCTTAAAAATCATGACGTATCAAGGGGATTTTGTAGATGGTGTACACTTTACCATGCACAAGCATTACGAACTGGTTGTATATACAAAAAAGGTTTGAGAATGTGCACTTAATTATCTTTTATGCTACTGATAAAAATAAGTGATCAGAAAAAAATCAAAGAAACAAAATTTTCTAACAAAATGTTTGTTTTGAAGAAATACCTTTTCAATTCGTAATTTATCATTTGCATTGTGCATGTTATCCCTTTAAGTTACACTATTCATCTGACACCGAACCATTCACAATTTTAGTCTCTTGATAATTAGTGGTGCATTGGTAATCAAAGTGAGAAAAGAAACTTGTATTAACTCCATTCAATTCAAAAACCTACAAACATTGTATAAAAAACTGTCCCATGATATAATAAAGGCTTCTTGTTTCAAATCCCACAAGAATTTTAATAAAACCGAAAGACTCTAAAATATTGTATAGAAACTTGAATGTATTCATGTTCAAAGAGAAGTATTTATACAAAGAATGTAGAGACCTAATCTCCTAAGAAGTAGGAAGAAAGTAGTTAGAGATAAACATAGAATATAAACATAATTATCCTGATAGACTTTAGTCTTTATCTCAATACTCCCCCGCAAGTTGGTGAGGCAAAATCTTTGACACCCAACTTGAACAGAAGGTATTGAAATGTTGGAGTAGGCAAGGCTTTTGTAAGGAGATCCGCCGGTTGCTCTTTTGTAGAGATATGTTCCATCGTAATGAGCTTGGCTTGAACTGCATCACGAACTGTGTGGCAATCTCGTTCAACATGTTTGGTCCGTTCATGAAATACCGGGTTCTTGGCAATGTGAATTGCGGATTGACTGTCACAGAATAAGCGTATCGGTTGATCATGGGAAAAGCCCAATACCACAAATAAAGACTTCATCCATTTAAGTTCACATGTTGTGACAGCCATTGCTCTGTATTCAGCTTCAGCAGACGAACGAGAGACAGTACCTTGCTTTGTAGTTTTCCAGGAGATAGGAGAATCGCCTAGAAAGACCACATAAGCACTAAGGGATCGCCGCGTAATAGGACATGCTGAAAAATTAGCATCACAATAAGCTGTCAGCTGCATGTTGCATGTGGAACTAAGCATGATTCCTTGGCCTGGACAGCCCTTGAGATAGTGAACAACGCGTAAGGCAGCATGCCAATGGTCTTCTAGGGGTGTTTGCATAAACTGTGAGAGGATGTGGACAATGTAGTTCAGGTCAGGGCGAGTGAAGGTAAGGTAGATGAGTCGTCCTATCAAGCGACGATACTGTTGGACATTCACATGAGGAGGACTCTGGGAACGAGCAAGCTGGTGATTGAGCTCGGTAGGAACCGGGGATGGTTTCGCTCCAAGTAGACCAGTCTCGGCAATAATGTCTAAAGCATACTTGCGTTGTGAAACAAATATACCTTCAGGTCCACGAGCAATCTCAAGTCCGAGAAAATACTTAGCGCGACCCAAGTCTTTCATGTGAAAACACGATTGTAGATAACCCTTGAAACGTTGGATGATGGAGATATCATTTCCTGCAATGATGAAATCATCCACATACACCAAGATATGAAGACACACATTGTTACGCACACAAGAAAACAAAGCATAGTCATCATAACTTTGAGTAAACCCAAAGTTGAGAAGAGCCTGACTAAGCTTGGAAAACCAACATCGAGGCGCCTGTTTAAGACCATATAATGACTTCTTCAGACGACACACTTTGGTCGGATCATCAGAGTGGAAACCAAGAGGAAGTTTCATGTAAATTTCTTCGGTTAGGTCGCCATGTAAGAAGGCATTGTGGACATCCATCTGATAGACTTCCCAGTGTTGGGCAGCGGAAACAGCAAGCAAGAACCGAACCGTTGACATCTTAGCAACGGGAGCAAATGTGTCCGTGTAATCGGATCCCTCTTTCTGTCGATTACCCAAAGCCACAAGACGTGCTTTGTACCGTTCAATGGATCCATCTGAGTTAAACTTGATTGTGTACAACCATTTGTTCCCAATCGCAGTTTTGCCAGGTGGTAATGTAGTGATGTCCCATGTATCATTCGCCTCTAATGCAGTGACCTCTGTCTTCATTGCATTATTAAAGCGAGGATCAAGGACAGCATCATGGTAAAAAGTTGGTATCGTCATAGACGTAACCGTAGCGATGAAAGCTTGATGCTGTTGAGTAAATGAGGACAAAGAGATGTAGTTAGCAATAGGATACGGAGTCGTACCTGAGACCATTGTAGGAGGACCGAGAGTGAAGTCTGTGGGAGCGTGAGGAGACGGAGTGTTACGCGTTACGGCATGGGTTGCGAAGTCTTTGAGCAGAATAGACGGTGTTTTCTTTCTCTGACCGCGACCCAGGAGTTCCAATAAACCCGGTGAAGCCGCAAGGTCCTCTGTGTCAGTAGTGGTTGGTTGAGGTGCAGGCGGAGAGCCAGGAGCAGGAGGCAGAGCATCACTAGATGATGTAGGAGGAAGAGAAGTAGGTGAAGCATCCAAAGAAGAGATCCCCGAAGGTGAAGATGTTGTTGCAGATTTTTCAACCGAATCCAAGTGGTGATCGGCATGACAATGTGTCGGAGAGTGAGGATTAAGGACAGGAGGATCTGCCGGAGCAGGCACCGGAGGAGACACGGGTGACGTAGCAGGTGGTAACGATGGAGCAGAAGAACTCCCCCATACCGGTGTAAGAGAAGAAGCCGGAAGTAACCAGTCATCAATAGGAATGTTTTGTTGAAGTAGAGGCGGGGTAACATACGTAGAGGAGACAATTCCAGGGAATTTATCTTCAAGGAACACAACATCGCGACAATCAACGAACTCGTTTGTCTCCACATCATAAAGTCTCCAAGCTTTCTTCCCAAAGGGATAGCCGATGAATAAGCATTTTCGGCTTCTAGACCCAAACTTATCTTTGTCACGGGATCGATGATTTGCATAACATAAGCACCCAAAGACACGTAGTTGATCAAAAGCGGGAGGTTTGCCATGAAGAATTTCATACGGAGTTTTCCCTTCAAGAACCGGTGTTGGCGTTCTATTGATAAGATGTGCTGCAGCTAGGATGCTTTCTCCCCAAAACTGAATTGGAAGCCGAGCTTGAAACAAGCATGCACGAGCAACATTTAAGATGTGACGATGCTTGCGTTCCACTCGCCCATTTTGTTGGGGTGTGGCGACACATGATGTTTGATGAACAATGCCGGTTTGTTGGAAAAAAGATGTAAGCGCCATGAACTCTGTTCCATTGTCACTCCGAACACATTTAATCGGTTTCGCAAATTGTCTTTGGCTCATAGCACAGAAATTCTTGAGAAGAGTCGGAACCTCAGATTTTGCAAGCATAAGGTATGTCCAAACAGCGCGTGAATAATCATCTACCACCGTGAGAAAATAGACAGCACCACATGAAGAAGGTGTTCGATAGGGTCCCCAAACATCACAGTGTATTAATTCAAACGAGTCACTAGCTTTATTAGAACTTAAGGGAAAAGTCTGGCGGGTTTGTTTAGCCCGAAAACAAATGTCACATTGACTAGAATCACTAAAATCAACTTTAAGATGATCAAAAACCGGTAATGAAGAAAGAACTTTGTAGGATGGATGTCCGAGACGTCTATGCCACAAAACCGAAGGAGAAGTCTTGTCACCCGAAGCTCTATGGACCCGCGCAACCGTAACACCCGTAAAATAGTAGACTCCCTCACGCTCTTCACCGACTCCAATCAGAGTCCTCGAAAAACGGTCCTGCAAGACACATAAAGTATCAGTAAATATTGCGATACACCCGGTTTGTTTGAGTAGTTTAGAAACAGAAATCAATGTGCAAGTAAAGTCTGGCACGTATAGAACGCTATGAAGCGAGTAGTCCTTGCTGAGAGGAAGAGTTCCCTCTTTAGTAGCACGAGAAGCCGTGCCATCAGGAAATGTTACTGATGCAGACGCGATATCGCGAGTATCAATTAATAGTGATAAGTCACCAGTCATATGGTGAGAAGCTCCGGTATCAATAATAACATCCGTAAGTTTAGTTTTACCCGACAACCGTTCAGTAGAGATGGAAGACTGCTGGTTCTGAAGTAGCGAAATCAAGGAAGCAATTTGATCCGAAGTAGCTGGAGTAGATGTCCTCGCAGCATTGGAACGTCCTCTCCCACGTCCACCTGAGCCTCGACCACGGCCACGAGAGCTTGATGGAGTTGTAGAACCAGTGGCTATTGTGTTTTGACGTTGTTGTTCATGCCACCAATCAGGGTATCCGTGAACCAAGAAACACTCGGAGAGATCATGTCCTTTTCTGCCACAATGAGTACATGATCGATTGGGATCCCTGGATCGAGTAGCAGCAACCGCCAAAGCTAGTGAGTCCGATGATGCATCTGGTTTGACCGAGAAACCCATCGCCTCTGTTTTGAGCTCCTTTGAGCGAGATGTGATTATGTTCTGTTCTTCACGAGCAACACGCGAATAAACAATGTTCATGTTGGGTAGAGGATCTTCATCGGTGATGCGAGATCGAATGAAGGAGAACCTGGAATCATCCAGACCAAATAGAAATTTGTGGACACGAGCTTCTTCTCGATCCTTTTCAATCTCTGCTGCAGCTTCACACGTACATTGTCTCGAAGTTTTCAGATTCTGTAGCTCCTCCCATAGCTTAGTAAGTCGGCCATAGTAGTCCAAGACAGATTTACCGTCTTGCTTGCAATTTGTAATTGCATCTTGAAGCTGATGAATCCGTGCACCGTTTGTAACAGAGAATCGGAATTTCAAAGTTTCCCAAAGCTTGTGAGCATCCGGTACAAAAGTAACTGTGGAACGCACCTTTGGGTCAATTGATGTTCGGATCCAGCCGACAATCATTGAGTTTGCAGCCAGCCACCGAGACAGATCAGGATTAGCTTCAGGTTTGATGAGTGTGCCATCAATAAATTCGATTTTCTGCTTAGCCTGTAGCGAATTCCAGAGTTCGGTGGACCATTCAGCATAGTTCTCACCAGTAAGCAGTACGGAGGTGATAAGAGCTCCAGGGTTATCGGAAGGATTCAGGTAGTATGGTGAAGCTTGGTCCGATGAAGGTGCAGATCGGGTAGTTGCAGAGTTTGCAGAATCATCGACACCAGACATGTTGATGTAGTAGTAGTAGTAGATTGTATAGATTTGTCGAGTAGTAGAAGTAGAAGAATTTTGGTTAGTAGAAGAGTTTTAGAAATCAAGACAATCACGTTTGCTTGATGAAGAAGAATACTTTAGGATCTCTTTTGTCTCTGATACCATAAAATATTGTATAGAAGCTTGAATGTATTCATGTTCAAAGAGAAGTATTTATACAAAGAATGTAGAGACCTAATCTCCTAAGAAGTAGGAAGAAAGTAGTTAGAGATAAACATAGAATAGAAACATAATTATCCTGATAGACTTTAGTCTTTATCTCAATAGACTCACCGGTCAATGTAAAAAAGGCATCACTCACGTTACCAAGACAATCAATAATTTAAACATTTGTTACAAAGCATTTCGCTCGAGTTGCAGCAAGATGTAAATAATGCAAAAGCAGCAGCAAGATGGTAATATTGCAAAAGCAATATAAGCAAAGCTTCACCTAGAGAATAAAGTTTTGTTGATTGAAACCGAACCGTGTTCTCGGCCTGGATGAACGAAAGAACCTAAAGCAAACCTCTCTTCGACATGAACTCATGGGCCATATTTTGATGATAAGTTCCACGACATCCCCCATGGCCCAAAAGCCCAAAGTAACAGATGAACTCATGGGCCATCCCCCTGCGTGCAAAATATTACCATCAAAATATTGTTTTCTGGGTACTTTGGGCTTTTGGGCCATGGGGGATGTCGTTGGGCCTGTCCGATTCGCATCTGGGCTTATGGGATTATTTCTGATCCAAATGGTACTCATGTAAAAGGACCAAGTTAAAAGGATAAATAAAAAAAGTATTTAAAACAAAAAATAACATTCGAAAGTGCTTTGGAGTTCTCGTGAAAATTTAATTCGTTTTGACCTATTCTATTTTCAATAAAGAAGAGAAAGAGTCGATGTATCTGGTTCTTTCTATCTTATTTAATTATTTTAGTTGATTGTTGTAATTCTTTAAATGATGAAGTTTAAACAAAAGCAAAAACAAAAAACACGTTAATGCTTAAAGAGGATAAACATGAATTAAAATAAATAAAAGAAGATGATTTGTCAAAAAAAAATGGATGCTGATGTGGCAAATATTTGTGAGAGCAAATCAACTTTTATGTATAGGATTGCTAGCGTTTCTCAAAATCTCGAGCTTGTAAAATTTATTAGTCTGTTTATAATTATATTTCAATAATTTATTTTTTAATAAAGTTTACTTTACCAGTACGGCACTACGCCAATAATTTTTTTTATCCCAGTTTCAAATCCTATAAGAAACTGACGTAATGCATACGTCAGCTCACACACTATAAACACGATTTGAATCGATTTTTAATTATTTCTAAAATTAGAAATCAATGAAAAAAGGTTAATTATAGAAACCTTTAAAAAAAAAAAAAAAACTTACTAATAACATTACCGTTACCGTCTCTCGTTTCCCTCCTCCTCCTTGTCTCTCTCTCTAGATCGAGAGAACAAAAAAAAAAAAAATCTCCGATCGATTCTTCTCTCTCACGGATCGAGAAATCGCAAAGATCAAGGTACTTACTCGATCATGTCCTTTTTAGGAATTAGGGTTTCTAGTTACTTGAATTTATCCTCCTCTAATGGATTCATTCCTTCGTTTTTTTTTTGTGTGGATCATCAGATTTGTTGATCTCTATTGCGAAAATTTAGGGTTTCTGAGATTTGAAATCGGAGATTAAAAGCACCCGTGATGATCAAGTATTACTCATCGCGCATAGAAGAAGAATAATTTTGATATCGAATCGGAGGGATTTTTGATGATGAAGATGAAAAGCCCTTTACGGCGATTCATGAAGAAACTATTTAAAGGTTTCAGGAGACAAAGAATCATATGGAGAAATGCGTTTCTTCTTGGTTTCATAATAACCACCATTATTGTTCTGTTTCACACACCGACGATTTTCTTCGATGAAGAAACGGATTCTGATTCTTCGCCTATTTACTTGAATGGTTCTTTGCATTTGAATATACAAATTGTTAGTGAAGCAAAGATTGAAACTCCTATGGTGGAGAAATTGAAGAATTCCTCTGTTTCCAGTAGTAGTAATGGTAAAGCTGTAGATAACGAAGAAACCGGACCGAGAAAAAGGCGAAAAAGGAAGAAACGAAAGAAGACTAAAGACGAGTTAATTCTCCCTGATCCTCCACCTGCACCAAGACATGTTCTTTCTTCTTCAGAGGTCAGGGTTTTTTTTTATAATTCTCTCTTTGTCTTGTTTTCTCTATCACTCACTCTAATGGAAATCTCTGTGGAATTGAACAGAGACATGCTCTTTCATTACCACCAAAGGAGGCTTTATCTTACGCAAAACTCGAGATTCAACATGCTCCAGAGATCTTAAACGATACAGATTTATTTGCTCCGGTGTTTCGCAATCTCTCTGTTTTCAAAAGGTAATATTACTAAGACCCCTGAGGGGATGTACGGACTTAGGCCCATAACCTCTTAGTATTCAAAAAAAATATATGTATATATTACTAAGACCAGAGTTTGCATTTGGATTGGTACACCAAAGTTAACTAACATAAGTGTTTTCTCAGGAGCTATGAGCTTATGGAACTAATACTAAAAGTGTATATATATCCGGATGGAGAAAAACCCGTATTCCATACACCGCATTTGAACGGTATATATGCATCAGAAGGTTGGTTCATGAAGCTAATGGAATCAAACACACAGTTTGTAACAAAGAATCCTGAGAAGGCTCACTTGTTCTACATGCCATACAGTGTGAAGCAACTTCAACAAGCTATCTTTGTTCCTGGATCACATAACATCAAACCTTTATCGATCTTTCTAAGAGATTACGTCTATATGCTCTCAATCAAATACCCATTCTGGAACCGCACTCACGGATCAGATCATTTCCTTGTCGCTTGCCACGATTGGGTACCGGAAAATGTTTTTCTTTTAAAAGAACAATCCTTTTCTCTGTTTATATCTTTGTTCCAAAATCATCCTTGTGCAGGGTCCTTACACGGTGAATGAGCACCCGGAGCTAAGCCAAAACACGATTAAAGCTCTCTGTAATGCTGACTTATCAGACGGAATCTTTGTCCCGGGGAAAGACGTTTCTCTCCCCGAAACATCGATAAGAAACGCCGGGAGACCACTCCGCAACATCGGGAATGGAAACAGAGTTTCTCAGCGTCCGATTCTCGCTTTCTTCGCAGGTAACCTCCACGGTAGAGTCCGTCCACAGCTTCTAAAACATTGGAGAAACAAAGACGTAGACATGAAAATCTACGGTCCGCTTCCACACAACGTAGCTCGTAAAATGACTTATGTTCAACACATGAAATCAAGCAAATACTGTCTATGTCCAATGGGTTACGAAGTGAACAGTCCACGAATCGTTGAAGCTATATACTACGAATGCGTACCCGTAGTGATCGCTGATAACTTCGTGTTACCGTTTAGCGAAGTTCTCGATTGGTCGGCGTTCTCGGTGGTTGTCCCGGAGAAAGAGATTCCACGGCTGAAGGAGATTCTGTTGGAGATTCCGATGAGGAAATATCTGAAAATGCAGAGGAATGTGAAAATGGTTCAGAGACATTTCTTGTGGAGCACTAAACCTAGAAGGTATGATGTTTTTCATATGATACTTCACTCCATTTGGTTTAACAAACTTAATCAGATCCAAGTTTTTGATTCCAACCAAACTTCTTCTTCTTCTGATTCCTGACATTATCCTTAATTATATTATATATGTACATATATTGTAAACACTGAGAAATCTATTTATATATTATACAAAAAAATTGCATTAGTAAACAGGCTTATCGTTCGTTAGGCTCCTTTAAAATGTTGGCCCATATTGATCATTAATGGGCTTTTAAAATGAAGAAAATACAAAGCTTTGACTCCGAAAGAAAAGAAAACAAATTGCAAAGAATATTCATGGGAAATGATAAGTTCATCTACTTTCGAATCAAACACCAAGATATAATTTATTTATACAACATTAAAATTAACAATATTTCGATCTTTCGAATGTGAAGACATATATTGTGGATAGAAACTAATCTCTCTTTCGGAAAAATTCATTAAACACAAATTGTTCTTCGTGTCGTATCAATTGATTGAACAGCCAAAAAACTGTTGTTTTAGAGGTTTTATCTTTACTGAGAATTCATATACAAACGTTTTTTAGAAAGAAAAAAAAAGATATAATGACAGTAATCCTTTTATGTCAATAAATATCCCACAAATTAAAGTTTTACAATGGGTCAAAACACATATCAAAATAGTTTGTACTAGTATTGTCGTTGTCTTATGATCTGGATTTAAATTTTCATAATATATCTCATCAACATAATAAGTCTATTAAATTAATTCTGTAAGTGTCTTCTTCTCTACATAGGGGATAATTTCTTACAGAACGATTTTTAAAAGTTGTGAAGCCAATAAAATAGTAAAAAATTTAAGCATGAGACTTCCCAGTTATCATGCAAAAAAACACTATTGTATTTCGGCGACGGGAGTGAAGTAAGGTATAATTATTGCTTTATAAATAAGTAATGGCCCCATAAAATTTAAACAATGGGACCAACTATTACGACCATATAACATATAAATGCACCGGTACTCCTGTGGTCCCCCACGTATTATTATCTGTGTCTGTGTCTATATTCATATGTACGTGTTCGTATATAACATTCGCAACTTTATATTATATTTCTACAATTACATATTTAACGAAACATTTTGACATTGACCTCAACTTATTGGCTTAGATTATGTAGGTATGTCTCGTAACAACTGCCAGCACGAAATATATACACTATCCTTTTCTACGCTTTACTAGTATTTATGCATGCCCCTCATAATTTTAATTTTTCAAACCCCACCCTATAAATTTTCATATATTAGATAAATACTATATAACATAGATAACATAATTAAGTGAAGGTCGCCTAGTAGTAAAAAAGCTTAGGAGAATGAGGTAAATCCTTCCACCCTAAATTTAATTCTTTCTGCAGGGCCGGCCTAGAGGATAGGCGGGTTAGGCCACCGCTTAGGGCCACCAAAAATTTATTTATTTTATAGGCCACATTTTAATTTTAGGATATTAAATTTATAGGGTTACAAACATTTAAATATAAATAAATTAATGATTTTTTAGGCTACAAATAAATGATAAAAGTTTTTTGGGCCACAAATACAAGAAAATGTATATGGGTTTGTAAAATATATTGTTTTTAAGCAAATACAATATAATTTTTCTAATAATAAATATTTAATTGAGATTTTTTTGTTTTGGGTCACCGTTTTTGTTGGACCGGTCCTGTCCCTTTGAGAATATTTTCACCTCCATTTGGCCAGTTGAAATAGTATATCACGCTTTAGATTCATTATAAAATCCGGTAAGCGTACGACTTGACGGCTACACTCATTCTGAATGATTAGTCGGATGGTAAAAACTCGGACACCCTCTAGTTATCAAAAAATAAATATATATAGATAACGTATAACAAAACCAAAATTATATATTAATTAGACCTAGCTCATACACAAATTATACCATTGGGATGCTATTTGCAAAACTTTAATATTCTATAGTTATACAAATTAGAATCCATATAGTATGATAAAAACATTCGCGTCGAGATTAATCGGATTTTTAAATAATTTAGATACACATGAATTTAGATATTTTGTCCTCAAAATTTTTCGCCATGGTCTTATCAATTTTGAAAATGGATAGCAATAACTTTTGAAAAATGTAGACCTTCGTGTATTTAATTACATGTTGTACAAATTTTGTAGAGAAGTTTTGAGTTTGACGAGTTAACTAGTTCCATTTTGTCCGTACAATTCTGTTGGACCATGGAGGCGGCGTTCATTGCCACGTATCACTACTGACTGAGCTTCTGACACGTGACAGTTTTAGATTCTCACTTGTCTCTCAAGTTTAGTACGTTCTTCTTTTTGGGTTGGACCCTACTCTCTCTCTTTCTTCTTTTCTTGGCTGTGAAAAGAAAATTATTGTCATATATTAAGTTGCGATGGTTTGACATTTCTGAGTTCTGACCCTCATGGTAGTATTGAACAACATGATTTGGTTAGAATAAAAATTTAGAAGACATAGGTCCGAATTACACCATACTAAAGAAGTGGTTTATGTTTGTCTTAAGAAAGACGATGAGTTTGAGTCGATTTTATATTTTTAGCACACAATCGATGAAAACCAAAACGAATAGTAAGGTTGCAACTATATTGATGATCATGAGTCCCTAGAAATATTGATCATGTGTTGTCTAGATCCTAGGAGAGGGTTGAGTAGTGGCATGTTTTCTTTATTTTAAGGTTTTTTAGTTAGAATTGTATGACATCATTGTTAGGCTATCAAGCGATAATGAATATTGATCATATGTTGTCTTACCTCTATCGAGTTGTTTGGACTTTGGTAGAATAGAGTCCAAACATTTTCAGAGCCAGCGAAAGTTTCAAAGTGAATATATAATGTTACTAGATTAGGACCCGCGTTAACACGCCGGTAAATATATTAAAAAAAAATAAATGAGATAAATATTTAAGTTTTAATTATTAATTTACTGAATTTTAAAATACTATTTAAACACGGATTTTAAAACCAGTAGAAGTCAATTTATATCATAATTTTTATGTTCTAATCCATATTATGCATATCCAAAAATATAGATATTCAAAATTTAAATCATATTCTTAATAACAAAGAAAAATATATATCTTTACACATTATGAATATTTATGAATTATGTGATAGAAACATAAAAACAATTAAAATACTATATAACTAAATTAGAAATAAGTAAATTTTATATTAGTAACCTCACAAAACTGTAAATAATATCGTGAACCATCACATAAGTATATGATTCATAATTTCATTTCATTAACGTCATTATTTTATGGGGGAATCACAAAAATGCCACAAATGGGTCAACAGTTTGCAAAACTGCCACACGCGCTGGGCCCTTTACAAAAATGCCACGATTTTATCCGAGAAGGATAAATTTACCCCTGAAACAAAAGAACCCTCTCAATATTCTCTCTTCCAAAACCTAAACGCTATCGGCACTTTTCATCTCTTTAGAAAGGAAATCGAAGCTTTTTAGACGTAATTGGAGAGGAAATCAAAGCTTATTAGAGGTAATTTTCATCTCTATTTCTCGATTTCTCAATCTAGATCTAGATCTAGTTTTTGATTCGCGATTTCGCAATTTCGTCGATTTGTGTAACAGATTTTACTAGTTTATTTGATTTTGTCAATGGTTTTTCGATTCGCGACTATCCGATATTGTTGATATGAGTTTCAAACTCGTCGTCGCACTTGGTTTGAATATGTCAATCTTTGTAGTTTTTCCTTATTGACGTGAATCTGGGTAAATTTATGGGTTTTAAACAGTTTTTAAAACGATAATATATAAGATGGAAATTGATGGTTTAAATCTGTAAAACTAGGTAAAGTTTTGTTCTTTAAGTGATTACGGATAAAATTCAGACAATTTACAGATTTTATAAAGGTTTTTAACAGTTTATAAATCAATAATTGACATGTGTTTTCAACAACTTTTCAGATGTATCAGACAGATAATGAAATATTAGGCAGCATAAACATGCCAGAACAGATTTACAAACCTGGTTTTGAACCTGACGATAATAAAACGGCGCAACAACATGTCAACCTGCTATTAGTTGATACGGTGCGAGCAATACTAGGACCTGAGTTGTTCAGTACGATCGAAAACAATTTTCTCGGTCCTATTGTACAACTTGCACAGCGGAATATCACATTTTCTGGTAAGATATTCTATTTTCTGATGCAAAGGAGAATCAAGACGAAAAGACAAGACTTGTGGTTCAGGATCGATTCCCAGCCAACAAGATTCTCACAAAGAGAGTTATTCCTTACCATAGGTAATTTTGGAAGAATTTTATAAGGATTTTATAAGGATTTTTAAAAGATTTTATAAGGATTTTAAACTGATGTTGTTCAGTTTTATACGTTTATTACTGGTGTACGCAGGTGTTCACTGTGAAGAATTAGAGTGTGAAAAGACTAGAAAAGGCAAAAGAACACATAGACCTCATTACCATTGGATGCAGAATAAAAAATTTATCCATAGTGATCTGCTCAATATATTGAAAACAGAAGACATGGAAGATGACGAGAAACAGTGCCTTGGACTAGTTGTGCTAGTTGAAGGTATTCTGATAGGCGTTAGTTCGACGGAGAAGATTCCATACTCCCGCCTCAAATATGCTTCAGATTTTGATCAGTACTGCTGCCAACCGTGGGGTAGAGATGCTTTCGAGATCATCTCTTCTTGCGTATCAAAGATGGGTCCAGAGACATGGACCAAAGAACGGTACAACGTCAAAGGTTTCGTTCTCGCACTTTACATATGGGCGCTCAGCATAGTTCCTGTCTTTGGCGAAAAATTCGCCAGCAAACGTGAAGGATCAGAAGACACAGTTCCATGGTGTTTAAGATGGGAAAGCACTGAAGCCCCAAGAATGATCGACATTGTTCTTATCGAGAAAAAGGGTCAAGTAAGTTCCTGCTCTCTTTCTTTAATGGCTTATTTGAGTTGATAAGGATTTGATAAGGGTTTTATAAGGGTTTTATAAAGATTTTATAATGTTTTTATAAGGATTTTATAAGGGTTTTATAAGGATTTTTAAATAATATTATACAGTTTATATAACGATTATAAAAGAACCTTGGTTTATATAAGAATTTTTTTTCAAGGTAAAAGTTCACGCGATTGTTGGCGATCCAGAATATTACAAACATTTGGTCTCAGAAACGCATGATGATGACCTACCATTTATGGACGTGGTTAACCTCATTATGATGGGAAAACTGAGGATGAAGGCATCATTCTGGATGAATGAGAAAATAGATATTTCTGAGCTGTGTCAAGGGTTAGAGGACACTTATCGACGGGCGACACAGATGGTCTACGAGACGATTCAAGAGGAGCCTAGCCAAACCAATTTCAGTGGCATGACAATGGACCAGAAGCTCGACATGATCATCGCTATTCTTGTGAAATTGGAGGAAAGATTAAAAGCGGTAGAGAAGGTCCTGGGAATTGAATATCGCAAAACAGATGAACAAAGAGAGGTAAGTGTAACAAATTTGTTATTTATCAATGTTTTTAATAAAAATGTTACTCATTCTGCATCTACTATTCCTTATAAAATCCTTATAAATTTCTTATAAAATCCTTATAAAATCTACTATTCCTCTTGTAGAGCGATAAACCCGAGCAGGAGACCCAAGATAAAGAGGTAAGAAAGAAGTTGTTTTACAAATTTTTTTTTTTAAAAAGTTTATAATTTTTTTTTTAGTAAACATCTTGCAGGTCAACAATGATGATGTTGATATCGACTTGCCAAGCACGTTTGAAGATTCGGTTCGAGAGCCGAATACGCAAGTCGCAAGTTATGCTGTAGATGACGAAGATGACGAAGCAGACGAAGAAGAAAGAAATAACAATGATGGTGATGATGTTTACGATGCTCCAGAAGCACAAGATAGACAACCAAACAAAAAGGTACAAAAGATATATAAAAGATCTCTATCTGTCTGTTTAGAAGGATTTTCTACAGTTTATAAAAGATCTCTATCTGTCTGTTTTTACTGAAAAACAGCTGATGTAACGGTTATATACTATTTTGCAGTCTAAATCAGCTACTCCGCCTTTCTCCACTCCGAATTTTAACCTTCTTTCTCCAGAAGGTCCCAGTCAGAAAAAATAAGGAGAAGAAGGGCGAGATTGATGACGACAAGGTGGTTAGAAACAAAGAAGAAAATCCAGAAATCATACCACCCTACTGAATGCCAAGATCATCAAGAAAGCCTAAGCAAAAAGCGGTTAGAATTTCAAATTCAGAATTTTATTCGATAAATTATAACCTTTTTAAAAAACTTTATAAATGCTAGCTTTTGATCCGTACGCAGGAGAGAAAAAGGAGTAGAGAAAATGAACCAGCTGCCAACCCTGATATCGTGCAAAGGAGAAGTAAACGATTGCATATTCCCTCGTTGAAAACCATTCCCCCCTACACGGAAGGGAAAAAGAAGCACCCAACAATTTATCCGTTTTGAAAGTCGCTCCAGCTAGGGCTGCCAAATTGGCTGAATGGAAGACTGTGTGGAAAAACAAGTAAATTTAGTTTTACTTTGAAATCTGTTTTCATTACGCATTTTTTAAAAAGTCAAAAACTAAATTTCATTAAAAAAAAATGTAGATCTCTGATAATCGAAGGAATAGGTGTTGATGCAAAATGGTTTACATACCTAGAGATGTCAGGCAAAGCTGTCGATCAAACGGTATTGTCTTGATCATTTATTTTTGTTTTATAAATTGTGTTTAAAATGTTTGTAGACGGTATTTTCTTGATCATTTATTTTTGCTTTATAAATTGTGTTTAAAATGTTTATAAACGGTATTGTCTTGATAATTTATTTTTACTTTATAAATTGTGTTTAAAATGTTTATAAATGTTTTTGATAGCATGTCGAGGTAGCTTTGGAGATGATTAATAAGCGCAAGGAACATAATCCAGACCTATTCCGCAAAGGATATGTGATCGTTCAACATACATTCTTCAAATTCATTGATGAAGAGTATATTTTGTTTCTTGCCGCCAAGGAAACATATGAATTCTCAGCACAAGGGATCAGAAAAGAAGATTTTGGACGAGAAACTCTGGTCATCTGTATGCCCTTTTTGGTGAAGGCAAAGTGTTGGGTGCCACTGGTAATTGACTTGGTAAATAGGGAAATCAATGTGCAAGATTGTTCCCGTCCAAACATTCCACGGGACAATACAAGAAAAAAACTTAAAATTCTCTCTCAGATGCTTCCATACTTCATCTGGTACATCAGAGAAGACAAGCAAATGGATGTCTCTCCTTTTGAAGTCAACATAAAGACAGATGTGCCAAAGGTAAATTATAAGTTTTTTTTAATAGGATTATAACAAGTTTGTAACTAATCAAGCTAATAATTATTTTGGATATCTAGGGTCGCACGTTAGAAGATTCGGGAATCTTCATGTCGAAGTTAATTGAGTGCTTTTCAATGGGGATCCCGTGCTCAAGCAAATTTGCAGAAGTCACCGTTGAAGATATGAGAACGAAGCTTGCAGCTGACATCTTCGATGAGTTGACAGAATTTGCTTAGTCCCTTTAAAAAAAAATATAACTCGTTTAAGGTGTTCATGACTCTGTAAAGTTTTTATCTAAACATTGGTACTCGTAATATATGTCGAATAAGGTTTGGTACTTGTATTTTCAGTTTCGTATAAGGTTTTTTTAACATTTTGATAAAGTTTTTTTAACGCCTGATAACGAAAACAAAATAACCCTCCAAACAAAAAAAAAGCCACTTTTTTTTTTCCCTCTTGGTCAACAAACAAGGTCCACTTATATTTATATATTAAGCAGTTATGAAAAAAGCCCACACAAAAAGCCCAGTTCGTTACCACTAGTTAATAGAAATCGTCTTTTTCATTTTATTAAAAAAAAAACAGCTTCTTCTTCTTCTCTGTGACGACGAACCGTGAAGAAACTTGAAGAACATTGAAACGAAAAACTACGATTTTAAAGGTAAATCTCTAACTTTAAAGTCTTCGACACTATCTATTTATCACTGTATTCGCATCTCAGTTTCAGTTTTCGAGGATAAAAACTATGTTTTTTGAAGAAAAAATTTGGGAGTTTATCGATTTTGGTCAGATCTTTGCGAAATAGGGTTTGTAATCGGTAAAAGTCACTAACTTTAACCGTAAAGAGACCTGAAAGTTACAAAAACCTTATAAATATATAATCACATACCTGAAAGCTTATCAATATATTTTCCATTCTATTATAACACATTATAAGATATTTTAACGGTTTATATATTGAATACAAAAAACAGTGTGTTGAAAATATCTGATGAGAAAATTGAAAGGTCCTTATAATGTTTTTATAAGGGTTTTTAAATCTTTTTTTAACCCCGGTAAACAGACCCGAAAGTTAAAAAAAAACTAATAATAAATACACATACCTGAAAGTTTCATTGAAGTCATTTATTGTGTAAGCATCAGATGTCGTTGCTGCAACATGAATTAGCACAGAACCATGAAATTTGGTTTGAAGATTTTTCCGCAAATGAAAATTGCAAATCCCATGATGAGCAAGTGGATAATTGTTCAAGAGACCGTTCTCAATAGACGTCGCACGATCAGACACAAATACTAAATCAGGCTCGTCGGGGATAACAGTCTTCAACATCTTCAAAAACCAGTCCCATGATGCATCATTCTCGGAATCCACTATCCCAAAAGCAAGAGGGTACAATTGGAAATTTCCATCTTGTGCTGAAGCACCAAGTAATGTCCCTCTGAAATTTGCTTTCAGATGTGCGCCTTCAATGATAACTACTTTCCTCAACAACCTAAACCCTCTAATTGATGCACCAAATGCCAGAAATCCATATTTAAACTTGTTGCAAGTACTAACCTCTAAATCAGTCACAGTACAGAGATTATTTAACTTTATAATGTGAAACCACCTCGGTAACGATTCCTAACCATCAACAGGTGTACCCCTAGCAAGGTCGGTTGCATACTCTTGAGCTCGCCACGCCTTTGCATAAGGGATCCCAAGTCCAAAATCATGCCTAAAAACTCCATCATCTGTTTAGGCTTAAGTCCACTCTTCCTTCCATCGAAATGGTGACTTACAATTTCGCCTAATGTCTTTGCTGTTGCTTGACGATGATTAAAATTACTTAGCGAGCCATCGCAACTATGTTCATCCGTTATGTTCCGAATCACAAAACTTTCTGAGGCATGAAGCCTAGTTGCACGCAAGCTCCAAGTACATTTTTCATCAATGTACCTTAGCAAAACCCTAATACTATCTGATTTATAAGTCTTAAACTCAAAGTCTTTCTTCATTGCATACGTCTTCAACGCTCTAGACAAGTCCTTTTTGGTCTTGAAACTCATCCCACAACACAACTCATTATCATTACCATGTGAATTTGAAGAACCACTTTCAGCAAGCCCAGAAGTTGAAAATTGAGGTTGGAAACGATTTGCAGAGGTGTCTGATCCAAACATGCTCTACATAAACTCGTTTATAAGGATTTTATAAAAGAGTTTATAAATATTTTATAAGTATTTTATAAGGATTTTATACAGTTTAGAAGAATTTATAAAGATTTTATAAGAATGTATTAAATAGATTTTATAAGGATTTTATAAAGATTTTATAAGGATTTTATTTTATAAAGATTTTATAAAGGTTTTTTACACCTTATAAGTATTTAACAAAAAAAATACCTTATTCGGAATGTGAGATACAAGAGCAGGAGCAGGAGCAGGAGGAGGAGGATCTGGAGCAATGAAACGAAATACATCACTGTCTTCATTCCTAGTTTCGATGTTGCTTTGCTCTGTCATTGGGTATGAGCTTGTTTGCGCCTGTAGCAAAAAACTTGTTGGTGAATGCTAAAAACAGGAATCCACATATTGCCATAAAATATTTATCAAAACATACCTCATCAACAGACAGAAATAACTGAATGCGACCTCCACTCTCTACAAACTTGTTCATGAATGCGTGCACTTGCCTGTCGTTACTAATATACATTGGCGGAAGATGTGTTCTATCTGGTAACATGTAACTGAGTTTGACAGAACTTCCGCACACATCAATACCGAAATCTTCTAACACAACCTGGAATAATCCAGAAAAACTAATATCTTCACTGACCAAGCTCAGAGATCCTCCCCTTTCAACATCGAACATAAACTCCCACTGACTGTTATCCGTAATCTTCCAGATTCCACACAAAGAATACAACTCAACCATTACAGTCTGTTACAGAAAATAAGGACGATTTTTAAAGATTAAGGACAATTTATAAGGTTTTTTAAAAGTTTATAAACATGATTGTCAATCAAAGAGAAACGATTTATACACCAGTAATGTTAATCTCATATGTTTATAAACAATTTATAAGGTTTTTTAAAGGTTTATAAATATTATTGTCAATCAAAGAGAAATGAGTTATACACCAGTAACGTTATAAGGTTTTTTAAAGGTTTATAAACATTATTGTCAATCAAAGAGAAACGAGTTATACACCAGTAATGTTAATCTCATATGTTTATAAATGATTTATAAGGTTTTTTAAAGGTTTATAAACATGATTGTCAATCAAAGAGAAACGATTTATAACTTAATTGGTAATCAATTAAGCTTGCTCAACCGCCTGTAATACTAATCTCATATATTTTATAAACAATTTCTAAGGTTTTTTAACAGTTGTAAATTGATTATAAAGAGAAACAGGTTATTACCTTAATTGTAACAAAGAATCACGACTTCAGCGGCAGCGAATTCTGATCACAAAAAACCCCGGCTTCAGCGACAGCAATTTTTCCAGAAAATCTAATTTCCCAGAAAATCCTATCCAAAATTCAGATACGAATCGAGATCGATATCGTAGAGAGAGAGAGACAGATCGAGATCGAGATCGCAGAGAGATTTCTCTGTGTGAGAGATCGAGAGAGAGAGAGAGAGAGAGAGAGAGAGAGAGAGAGAGAGAGAGAGAGATCGAAATCGATATCGCAGAGAGATCTCTTTGTGTGAGAGAGGAGAAGAGAGAGAGATCGAGATTCGATCGAGATCGCATAGCGAGAGAGAGAGAGAGAGAGATATCAGAGAGAGGCAGAGAGAGATTGTTTTTAGAAAAGGGTAATTTTGGAATATCAAAAAATGAGTGTGGCATTTTTGTAAACAATTCAAAAGAATGACATTTTTGTAAAGTGGAATAGAACATGTGGCATATCCCAAAATTTCTCTTATTTTATTTCTTATAGAGATTTATACTCGCCAAACCTTTTGTTTTTTGCAAACTTTATACACTATTAAATTGATAGGAAATATAATATTATTAATTTTCTTATAGAAATTCATAATATATACATTTTTTTTTTCTTACACTGGAAAGTACCAATAGAGTCATAGACTATAGGTCAAAGACTTACACTTTCTTTATTATATTTTAAACTCTATATTGATAAAATAAAGATCCTTATATATTTTGTGTTAATTTTATTTTTGCATGGTCATGTATATCTTACACTTTTAAGTTGAGATTTCTGTAATCTTTCTAACTTTTTTTTTTCAATTTATGTATGTTCTTTTTTTTATTATTCGTCTTCCAATTTATTTTAAATATTTTTTATTTTGTATGTATTATTTCCTTATTTGTTGGCTTATGTCCACTCTATATTCCATCTTAATTTTTGTTTCTTAATGAGTATAAAATATTATAAATTTATTTTTTTTACTATTTAGTTAGTAACTTGACAAAACTTTTTGTTAATTTTCTATTTTAATTTTTTAATTAATTTTAAGTGTTAACATATGTCATCATCTGATCAAAATATTAAATACATATCGCGATCTCGCGCGTTATAATTTTTGCTTATGTGTCAAACTCATATAAAAATGCATTGTGATAAATAATTTTGATTTTGAAAGTGATAACTCCTACAATTTGACTAATATATTTAGATTCTAAATTACGATCCGTAAAAATATTTAAAATTTATTTTATTATAAATCATCAATTTATTATATTTATTTCATATTAAATTGTCTCATACACGTTATTATATTAGCAAAATAACACTTGCAATATCGTACTCCTTTTTTCAACTATTCTTTTGTTCGATAATTCGATAAAATATTCTTTTTCTTTTTAAAATTTTAGATGATTTGAAATAAAAAAATGTATTTTTAATATGAAAATTTATAAAAATTACCTTTTTGGTAGGACAATTTTTTTCCTTATTATTTGTTTCATAATCTTTGTTTAGAATATAAATTTTCTATTTTGTTTTGTTTAGATTTTTGTTAATATTGACACGTGTCATCATCTGATTAATAGTAGATACATGTCACGATCAAGTAAATAAGAATTACTAAATTTGTAGGTAACACTACAAAAACATTTCACTATATATATGTGACGCTACTAAATTCGTCCAAATTTGAATGATATTTTAGCCACATTATACGTATACATATATATATATATATATATATAATAAAAGTTCGATACATTTGCCTAATTTGTATTAATATTATTACTTCGATACATTTGACAAATTCGTATAAAAATAAAACTTATGTTAAATTTACTTTTGTTATTGTTGTTTACAATTTTTTATATTTAAACAAATTTGATGGCTACACTTTAAATAATATCCTAAACCGTTGGAATTGTAGGAATTCGATCCATAATATTACGAATACCTAGAATCAGATTTTTATATATTAAATCTAATTTAGAGGGTCTATCCTAATAGGGTTGAAGCCATGACACCAAAAATAAACTAAATACTTTTATATTACCATTACGCCACTGTTCATTAGTAATGTCAGAATAAAATAATACTCTCTTTACTACATATATAAAATGTTTTAGAGAATTTTTTATTTTAAAATATAAGATATGTTTACCATTTGAAAAACAAAAATTAAAAGTGTTTGATGCTTACGTATTTCTTTAATTGGTTGAATTGTATTGAAATTATTGATAAATAATGTTTTAAAACAAATTATTTTTGTATTTTTTGGCAGAACATACTATATTTTGAACTAGGGAAAGAAATATTTAATTTTTTTCCTTAAAAATTTGTAATATATTTTACGCAGAACCTACTCAACCATGACAAACTAGTTAGTGTTTTCAGAGTTTTTTTTTTTCCAAATTGTTTTTAGAGCTTTTTTTTTTTTTATAAATTGTAGGAGTTCCAAACTTTTGATTTATAATCAGGTCCGGCCTGTAACGCCTCCGATCATCGGATAACACCCTTTATTCGAGAACGCTACATATTGACTCGGAGGTGGCCGATCCTAAGTTCCAAGAACCGATCAAGGGATTCGGGACCAGCTGCCCACAGATCAGTTTACCCGTACTGATCAGGACTAAGGTTTTGCAACGCGGAACTGACCAACACGATTGCTTTGATCCGGACGAGATCTGTGCAGCAGTGCCACTTGCAACGTCAGAAAACACTCTTTCATACTTAGCATATATTACATACGGAAAACCTTGGAAAACTATATACGTCGGATCCGAGGTTCAAAACCGTACATAATATATATTAAGGCATTTACGAGATCAACGAAAACCTACTCTGGCTTTCTACGTCCAAGCTACTACTACAAGCTTTTTCCTAAGGTTTCCTGTGGAAAGAAAATATGAATGAGGTGAGCAATTTAAAAATTACTCAGTGAGCGGGCCTAAACAACAACCCACCCAATCCCCAATTAACCGAGCAAGTTAACAAGTAGCAAGCAAGCAGTATATAATGCAACAAGAGACAATGCAACATGATGCGAGTCTAAGCCAGATCAACTGAAAATCAACAACATCCTATGGACCCTGTGCCGATCCCTCCACTCACGTCTCCGGTACTGGAATGTAAGATACGAAGTCTTCCAACATCCCGAGTTCTGTGGAACACCCTCATAAACTCAATACACCATCATGTATCATGGCCTATGGGCGCTACCCACGTCCTGCCATGGCGCAACATTATGCTGCACTGCGTAATGCTAAGACTTCATCGGACAACGCGGGACCATTACACCATGCCTCACTTGCATGATGCGCACACAACTTAGCAACACTAGGCTACATGCAACATGATCACTCTACATGACGCACAATCGATAGCGTAACTCACCCGAATCAACATCATTCCACGAAACTACTAGCAAGCAAGAAACCCATTTGCTATGACTAGTAATAACAATTCAAGAACAAGGCTAACCATG
The DNA here is from genome assembly GCA_964056655.1 of Arabis hirsuta. NCBI lineage: Eukaryota > Viridiplantae > Streptophyta > Magnoliopsida > Brassicales > Brassicaceae > Arabis > Arabis hirsuta. The sequence goes on along the minus strand of OZ053307.1, from coordinate 32,644,113 downwards.
CATGCACAAGTAATCAATCAACACGACATAATTCCAAACAAGCATGACTAAATTATCATATCCGATCAAGCTCAACCGATCATGCATGCAAACAACCGAACAAGCAGTGAGGATCTAAGCATTATAACAGCATGCAACATGCAACAAGAAACCCACGGTGATTCTACTCATCAATCACCGAGACCCCACTCACCACCGCGTAAGAGGTGACTCGGAAGCTTAGGTTAATACGACAAGATCCTTCTTGATCTAGGTTTACTCGGACTTAGAACTCTCGGGTGTCTAAGTCACTTATTTTTACTGATTTCGGGCAAGGGTAGGTTCGGGTCGAGTGTTGGGTGAGAAAAATTGCTCATGGACAGCTCCTTTTATAAGGAACAACGGGTCACGACGTGTCGCAGTGATCGCTCCGTCGCTGACACCTGCTGCCCTCGCCACTGACATTTGTCGCTGGATGGGACGCGTGTCATCGCCCCCAAATGCATGGGCGGAGACGGGTGTCAATGTTGTCCGAACCCAGCATGTCTCTCTCTTGTCCACGAATTTTCCAACCACTCGAGGAGAAGACGTGGCTCACTCTCAGCCACAAATTGACTAGATCGCGGCCTAGCTTTGTTCGATTATGGGCAAATGTTCCCGTCCCGTGTTTCGGGTCCCTAGTCCTGCGGTAAGTGTTCCTTTGCTCTGTAGCACTACCTGCGGCACTTCCCGCGATACGGATCACTGGTCTCATGACTATCCGCGGTACCTAGTTCGCGGTTTGGGTCCGTTTCCCTAGCCAAAATGATTCTTCTTCACCCATTCCTTACTTTATTCTTTTCGGAACACTCCTTTCTATGCTTTATGTGTCCGTTCCACTATGGTTGGCATCTGGTCGCGACATTTACCCAAGCGGCCGGTCATAACCTTAGTGAGGGTTATAACACGGCCCACTAAAAAACAGGGCCCAGAGCCAAATATTTTTTTTTTGGATTCCTATATAACGAAAACTACAAAAACGGGCCCTATTTTTTAAAAGAAACAAAAATTTCGGGTCTTTTACTTAAAAACTTTGGTCTTAATTTTTTTTTAAAAACAAATGGGCCTTATGCAAATGTACTCCTTTCACATGCATAGGGCCGGGTCTGATCCTGAGTCATCCTTTAGATATTTTGATTTAAAAAATAACCCTCCGTACCAAAAAAGAGTTTGAACCCGGGACACAAAGAAACTAACCCCTTTGTGTTACCACTAGGTCACCACACCAATTGATATATACTAGAATATGACTCGCGCGATACGCGATTTTTTCTTTTATAATTTTGTTAAATATAGTGATGAAAAGTTTAATTAATCTAGTAATTTTATACTCTCTTTCTGGTCGAAGATGATAAATTTCATTAAATGGGAAGAGAGATTAAACCGGTAAAAGTTGGTTCACAATACAAAGCCGTTTTGGCTAGGCCATCAACCATGGAGTTCTTATCTCTGGGAATAATTACAAAAGATGAGATACTGAGATCTACAAATAGAATTGCAATGTCATGTAACATACCATAGATACCAAGGTGAGAGTTTCGTGAGTTGAAAAGGGTATTATACTTATAATTGGCAAAGAACCCAATTTTTTTTTAGATATAAATATCTAATTTGAATTGAAATGAAATTAATTTTTATCTTGTTTGTATTGTAATACGAAGTGATATTCAATTATTTCAATGTTGATAGTTTCTATTTGAAAATAAATATATATTTGTTTTAAACTTTTTTTTTTCAACCACTCACCAGTCACCACTTTATTAATTAGAACTTTCTTTTATACTTCCAGAACTCAAATATAACATTTTGAATAAAATATATATTCCAAAATTTCATCTTATATTCTCATCTTTAGTAAGATTTTTTAGTATTTTTTTTAATGAAATAAGATATCTCTTAATTTAGACTTTCAACATCCTAACAATTGAAAAAAATACGATGTTTCAATAATCAACATTATTTATTTATTTGTTATTCTCTCGTATCGTTTATATGTTATTTTTTTTTTATATTTATATTCATTTTACATGTTTCCAATATTTTTAAATTAAAATATGTAAACATTTATCTTATCATAAACTCATAATAGTTTTATTACTCTCAAATGAAATACAATTTAAATGAAATATATTTTTGTTGTAATTTTGTATTTACAACAATAGAATACTCAAGTATTCTTGTATTTACTACTTTTAATAATTTATTTATATATTTTCATTTTTATTACATTTTTAATAGTTATAAGTAACAATAAATATTCATAAACATGAATTAAATAAACATGTTAAAATTTAAATATTTTTTAAAAATAGTTTTGTCTATGTGGACATTCTGGATGGAGAGATAACTCTCTAATTATATATATAGATTTTTCTTTCTTTGAAACTACACACCTTCAATATCTTACGGATAAACATTCGATCTTAACGTGTTGTGCACAAATGAGTATAAGGTACCTAATTGCATAAAATAGTTATTAATCAGCTTCTGCTTATCGTGTTAACTAATGCATACTTCTATCTTTGATCATATAGATTCATAGATATACCAGAAAACTAAACAATTGACAACTATATACCAACTTTTTACTATTAACTAGTCTTTAGCCGGTTCGGATCTGTCAATTACGTACAAACTAGTAAAATGTTTGATATATATGATATTATTTTCTAATATTAGGTGGGTGGATTCAGTTAAGATAACGATATCAATTGATGGTAATGTGAACGAGTTGGTACTAATGTGTAATTAAATGATTAATTATTGTCAAAGAAAGTTGAGAATGTGCATAGAAACAAGGTGACAAAGCCAAAAGACAAATTCAAACATCTTATCCTTTAAAAGTAATACTACTAATTTTTAAACTCAAAATTTATATGGGTTTGTTGGTGTTATCGTAAGGTATATATATATATATATATAATGATAGATAATATGTATGCATTTCTGTACTAATATATGTGGAAGACAATGATGAGAGTAAAAGTGTCGCAATCAAACATGGACTCACTCTAACGTGAAATTTCTACATCATGATCTTGTTTTCCAATAGGATTCTTGTAAGTGTTTGAACCACATTTTTTTGTATCCGTCTTTATCAAAAATTTAAATTTTAAATGTCTAGACACAATTATTTGATAGAACCAACCATACTCAAACACATAAACTTACATAGGGATACTAAATTTAACAGCGACAACATTAAATAAATCATTTACTCCCCAATACTAATAAATCATTTAGTATGCACGCTTTTTTCATCCGGATATGTTAATAAAACTAAGAAGAGTACAAGACGGGATACACAAAGCCAATTGTCAAAACATACGATACCGGAACCAACAGTTCACAATATGGGAGATAAAACCCAAACGAGGGAAATTTTATAATCGTAAGACCTAGACTAAGAAATTTTATTAAGAGTTCTGACAAAGCCAAAAACTATATCTAATTCATGGAAATGATAGAAAGTTTTGTGTAAACCAACTCTTAAAGAATCAAAGGTAAAACAAACTTCAAAACACAAAGTACTCCGACAATTTTACTCAAACCCGAGACTTCAAGGCTGGAAAATAACGACGAGGGATCAAAAACACATTTGAAACCACTCCCACCATGGGATGTGGCTAAAGCTAATCCCAGAGTGATTAGTATGCACTTTGAATGTTTATATAATACTAAATCGATCAAAATACAATTATAACACATAAAAGTTATTTACATAATTAAAATTTCTTAATATTTTAGTGTACACGTTTAACTGTTTTTATAGGGCTGATAAAAAACAATCTTAACCAGAAAAATCGACCAGACTAATGGGTTATAGTAGGGTGATTAATCAGTTACGTTTAACTAAACTCAAGAACCCATTTGACAACAGTTTTGGCTTCAACAATCTACTATTCTAAAAGATGTAGACTGGTAGATATTCTTTTTTTTTTTGGGTCAAAAAGTGGATATTCTTTTGTCCAGTGATTGATCAAATCATTATAAGATTTTCACTTAAAATCGAGGTATTAGTTAATAAGATGTCAGTTCGTTAGTTGTGAATCGAAAACAATACATAAAAAAAACTGTCTCAAATTATGTATTGAAAACAATGTTTTTTATGGAATATTGAAAATGTAAAAACGATATTTTTTACGAAAATAAAATAAAATATTAAAACGATACTTTATGGAAGGCATGTGTCATCCGCTTTCATTTAATAAATGTATATAGGTTTACACTATTTCAATATTATTTAATACACATATGTCAATATTATTCTTTCAAAAATGTAACTTCCATAAATAAATTTATAATTGTTATTGTATATATAGTGTACAAATATGTATTAGAAATACTCAAAAAATTAAAATCATAACAAATTACCAAAAAATAACCACAATAGTTATATGTTTTATTTTAGATACTATTATTCACAACAAAACTTTAAAAATAAAAAAAAGTCTTGAAGACAAAAAGGGAACCAAAAATATAAATTTAACATTATAAACAATTGTTAACTGTGAAATTATATTTTATAATTTATTTAGTTATAGAAAATATTAATCCGTGTATAACGCGGAAAGTCATCATGACCGCTATAAATATTGCTCCTCTAAATCGATCTAAATCGTAAAAAAAAGTCAATTCATATTTGATTACATGCATTAATGATTAATATTTCAGCAAGTTGTTTAGTAATTAGAATACACGTTTTGGCATCTATAAAACGATTGGACACATATGAATGTTCAACTAACGAACTATAAGTATATAGGAAAATCAAACAGCCCTTCTTACAATATCATTCCGCCGATAATTAAGATCCGTCTAAATTACTCAATTAGACATATCACATTCAATAATCGAAACATAAACTTGTTTAAAACATAAATGATTAAACAAACGAAAATTTTAGAAACATCTTAGTGGTGAAGATAGAAATTAAGTTAGTAATTTAAACAATAACTAAAATTAAACAATAAAAGCTGTCTTTGGTTATAATTTATAATACTTAATAGAAAGGTATGATACATATAAATTGTGTTGACTATCTCACGATTTTAAATAATTAATCATTATATTTTGGATTAGTGCATTATTTTATTTTATTTTTGCATAAAATGACTAAATTCTCTGATTAATCTGGATTTTGGGACATATGACTGCAGTTATACATTCTTGACAAAAAAAAAAAAAAAAAAAAGACTGCAGTTATACATTAAATAGTCTTCGTAGTCAGACAAAATGTTTCGGTAGAAGAGAACTCACACTGATTTAATTTTAAACCATGTACACCAAAACAAATGTATACCATTTAAAATATTTTTTTTTTTGAATTACTAAAAAATTCTAGGTCAAAACCCATAATCTCTTCAGGTCCAAAAACACAGCATGTAATATTAGTTTTGTCTTAAAAGCTACTCAAACCAATGATTTTTAGACTTTAGAAGAGATTTTTATTAGTTGAGCTATTGGATTTTGGTGATTTAAAATATTTTATTAGGGAATGAAAAGTTTTTAAATTTTTTTAAAAAACATACGAATTATAAGGAGAAGAGAAGATGTGGTCTTCGAACCTAAAGGCCTAGGATTCTCTGTCTCGTTCTAGTCTTCGTAATCACTGTCAAGATCACATCATCATCATTATCATGTTTTGATTAGATTAGTAATAAGAGTTATAACAAAGAATTTTAGTAAAATTATTATAATATCGCTAACCCAATAAAATAAGACATACACGTTCTAATATTCAGTTGTTATACACATACACCATATTTTTACCATACATTTAAAATCATAAATTTTGTACATAACTTGGGCGCTTATATCTCTATGCATTGTTTATTTCTTTTAAAAAAAATATGATTGATTAATTGAATTATCCTTTTTTGTTATAAACAATGTAAATTCCGGATCTTCAGCTTATAATCTATTTCGAAATATGGAACCAATCGTTGATTATATTATATTTAAATAATAAATCACCATTCCGAAGTAAAATTGAACTAATAACGTATACCACTAGCTAAACCATCACCCATTTAACAGTTTATCCACTTTTAATTCTTGCATAATAAGCAAAAATGATAGGCTTGAGGATGAGTGACTCACCTTCGTCCAGGGAACGTTCTCAAAACAACCATATCGTAACTCTTCTTAAGTTTCGAATCTAACTTTTATTTGGTCTATTTGTTTTCCCCATTCGGAGTACTGTGTATATGTTCATTTTTCGATTAAGTGTTGTTCCGGCAACACCCATATGTCTAGCACTGTCATGTGTACACAGTACGTTTGGATTGTCCCAAATGTATAGACTGTATAAATGAGTATAAGTGCTCATTTGTCGAGTAAAATATTATTGAGGAAAAAGAATGTTGCTTTAAGAAATAGTAGTTTTTTTATAAATATGCATGTATATTATGACTAAAATAGGATCCACGTTAATACGCAGGTAAATACAATGAAAATAAATGAAATAAAAATTTTAATTTTAATTAGTAACCCATTGAATTTTAAATACAATTAACGTTGATTATAACACCAGTAGAAGTCAGTTTATATCATAATTCTCATGTTTTAATCCATATCATGCAAATCCAAAAATATATATAATTAGAATTTATATCATATTATTAATAACACAAAATATATATTTTAACCCATTATGAATATTTATGAATTTTTTGTGATAGAAATAAAAACAATTAAAATACTATACAGTCAAATCAGAAAAAAAAAAAATTTATGTTAGTTACCTCAGAAAAAATACAAATAATATTATGAACCATTACATAAGTACATGATTGATAATTGTATTTCATTAATGTCATCGTTGTATTTCTCAGAAGAAATTATACACGCCGAATTTTATACTGTATTAACTTCATATTAAATAGAATATTATTATTTTTTAACTTATACTATAATTTTCAATATATACACTTGGTGGATACCAATGACGTCATAGGTCAAAATTTTCAATTTTCTTTGTGATATTCTAAAACTCTATATTGATAAAATAAGTATTTTTAAAGATTATTTTTATTATTTTATTTTTGCATGGTTGTGTATATCTTTAAAATTTTAAATTAAGGTTTCTATAACATTTTTAACTTTTTTTTTCCAATTTATATACCTTTTCTCTTATCATTCGTCTTTTTAATTATTTTAACTGATATTTTTATTTTGTATGTATTATTTGTTTCTTTTAAAACTTATGTAATATCTATATTTCAATATTTAAATTTTGTTTTTTAATTAGTATGGATAGTATTAGAAAATTTACTTTTATTATTTGATTAGAAAACTTGACAACTATTTTCTATTTTAAATCATATTTTCTTAGTTTTTTTTTTCCGTCAACAATCACCATTATATTAAATCAAGTTATTACTGATTGGATAGTTTTCTTTACGGGCCACTCCAATCAGAAATGTCTGACTTACATTAATTTTAAGTTTTACACATTCATCATCTGATTAATATCAGATAAAAACCAAATTTTGCTTACGTGTCATGCTTATATAAACCTGCGTTGCAGTAAATACTTTTTATTTTAAAATTTATAACGTTATAATTTGAAAAAAGTAATTAGATTCTAAATTACGACTCGCAAAAATATTTAATATTTATTTTAATATTATATCATTTAATTTGTTATTAAATAGTCAATTGATTATATTTATCTCATACTAAAATTGTCTCATACACGTTATTATATTAGCAAAATGACACTTATAATATGATATTTCTTTTTTTTTTTAACTATTTAAATAATTTGAAATGGAAATCATGTTTTTTGTAGTATAATAATTTAGTAATATTACCTATTTTAATATGACCGTTTTTTACTTTTTGTTAATTAGTCCATAATCCTTGATTAGAATTTGTTCTTTATTTTCGTTTTTAAAACTTTGTTAATATTGACATATTTTACAATCTAAATTAACAATTACATTTGTCGTAATATGGTGAGTTACAATTCTGGTTACGTGTTGCGTTATTATATAGAGCTTGGTTTTTTTCTTTTTTTTATGAAATGTTTTGTGGGAACGAAAAACATGCTAGTGTTCCTTTTTTTTTTCAACTAATGACTTTTTTTAACAAACATAAAAGTTGTTCTTTTTTTAGTCACTTACGTTTTGTTATTTTTCTATTTTTCGTTTAATTTAAGAGATTTTTTTTTTAATGTTAAGAAATTTGCTGGTTTAATTTTTTTTCCCCCAGTTTTCGTTTCCTTATTTTTTTTGTTTTCCTCTTGTCTTTTAGTTACTTTTTTTTCATTTTAAACAATGAAAATTAAATTAATCTAGGTTGTTGTCCTTTTCTCTTGTTTTAGTTTTTAAAAGTTTTATATAATATTAGTTGCTATGATTTTTTTTTAAAGTCATGTTTTATAGAAAATTTTGTATTTACCGTTTTTTTTCTTTAAACAATAGGAATTAAACTAATCTACGATGTTTCCCTTTTCTCTTGTTTTGGCATTTTTTATTGTTTTAGTTTGAGTTTTTGGAAAAAAAAAATTTTAAATTTACGTTACAGGTTTTTTTTTGTTTTTTGAAGTCACTTTTTTAATATAAAAGTCACGTTATTGAATTTTTTTTTGGCAACTGTTTTTGTTGTTAAGATATTTTCTTTTTAAAAATTTTTTGGCTCTTAAGAAAAATTAGGATATTAAAATATATTGACACATGTCATCATCTGATGAATGATAGCCACATGTCGCAATCTAGTGCTTAAAAATTTTGCCTACGTGTAAAACTTTCATCGCGTGCATTCTCCTTTACATAATAAGATTGGTAGTCATAATTGATTATTTAACATGACCTAAATCATAATTAGGTGTCTAACAATATGTATACTTAAAATTCTAGATTTATCTTTTTTTTATTTAACCGGGTTTTTGATTTTTACATTAAAAAAAAAGGGAAAAAGGCTAACTTTTTATCCTAATCTCGCCACCTTCCTTTCACAAATCACCGCCGCTCTTGTTTTTTACAGACTTTACTTCTTCAACTTCATCTTCAAACCCATAGATTTCAAGTCTCGCCATTCTTCTTTGTGTCTCCTCTCACCTTACGTCATCTTCTTCTTCTTCTTCTTCTTCCTTTTTTAAAATTTTTTTTTCTTCTTCTTACTTTATCATCTCAGCCGCTTCCTCTTGCTTCTTGTTTTTCTTCCTTCCCAATTACTTAATGACAACAACACCAAAACCAAAACCAAAATCCTAATCTTTTTGTTTCTTTCATCGCTTTTTTTCTTCTTCTTCTTTCTCCAACGCTTCTATCAAGCAATACGACTTTAACAAAACCTTAAGAAAATCATCTCCAATCTGACTTATTGTCGTGGTTCAAAGAATCCAGAGGGTTTAATCCCTCACTTTTCAAGTTCAATGAAGATCCTTTGGTTTCACCGTTTTATGCTTTGACCGACATAGTTAACTATGTTCGAAAACCAGTATAATAGGTAACTATGTTTCTGGTAATAGTTAACTATGTTTGAAAACCAGTATAATAGGTAACTATATTTTTGATAATAGTTAACTATGTCGATTTTAATTTTTTTCAATATGCAAACTATAATAGTTAACTACGTTCTGAACGTAGTTAACTATATTTGGTTAAATAAGTAACTATTACAACAGTAGTCAACTATGTCATGAAATCAATAGAGTATATAACTATATTTGTTTAAATAACTGACAATGTCAAAAATATTTTCTTGTAGTTAACTATATTATTAAATAGTATGCTTAGTTAACTATGTTATTAAATAGTTAACTATTACAATATATTTATTTTTTGATTAATTTTGTCATCTTTTGATTTTTGATTTTTTTTTTTTTTGTGCAGAACACAGAAATGCAATCAGTTATACAATCGCAGAAGCAGTTTTTCGAGTGATTAATTCAAGAAAAAATTGTTAGAAATTTTTTAAAGGATTTTTACTATTTTCTTTAAGAAAATAATTATCATATCATAATTTTTTACTACTTTTCCTAAACAATTTTGTAAAGGTAAATTTGTCCAGATTTTTTTTCTCTTTACTAGATACGTAAATTTTATTATGAACATGTTAATTACCTAAATATCTATCCTAAATTAATATTAAGCTAATTAACTCTAGTTTTTTAAGCATCAGCTATTAATAAAACCAAATAAATATTTAATTATTATTTTTAGCCACTTAGGTCCAACAAATAAAATCCACAGCCGACATGAACATGAGATTAGTTTCTAGACGCAATTATATTAATGATGAACTTAGGTATAATAAAATCAATTAAATCTAAAAATCGTTACTGACATGTCATCCATAGATAAATTACAATACATATATGGAATGCAGCATGAAAGCTCAATCATATTCCAAACTGTTGCTATATTATTTAACAACTAGATTTTTGATCCAAGTGTGAGATTAAATAATTAAATATATTTATAATCTATTTTAATATGTAAACGTGTCTGACAAATCATATGATTTCTAATTTTTATAAACTTATAAAATGATATGCATTCTGCATAAGTATAATCAAGTTAAATTTTGATCAAACATATTTTGATGCCGTCAGTTTTAATATTTTTATGTGCAACTGATCATAACATATAAAAATGTTATTTATTTCAATATATTTTAAGTGTAAAATTAATTTTTATGATTCATGTAATTTTTATTATTCATGTAAATTATAGAACATGCGATCAATCAGATAAATTTTAGATTTATATGAATTTGTCGGACATAATAAACGAAAAACAATATATATTTTCCAATAATGAAATGTGTAAATATTTTATATGTCATTTTAATTTAAATACATATATACACAATAAATAATATTGTCACAAATATAATAATAAAATGTTTTTAAAATATAAAAAAGTTTTAAAATAGATAATATGATAAGTCTAAATATTACATTTAGTTGGATTTAAATTTGTAAAACATGTATTAAAGGGTTTATGCTAGAAAATTAATAAGAATGCGTATAATTAATTGAAATGTTTTCATTAGTTAATTTAAATGACATTTTCTTTGAAATCTTTATTGAGTGATATATATGATTTTCATCTTAGCGTCTCTTCAAATAATATATAGAGGATAATGTTGTTTTGGTCTATGGTAATATATGGTCCAAACCATCTCACAAGCACTATCTAATGTTGGTTTGATTGGTAATAATACTACGCTTTAATAGTTGCTGATTATAAGAAAATCGTAATAATTAGTGTCAGTGTAAACGATTTTATACTGTTAGTTTTGACCTTTATCTATTACTTTTTTGAACTATTAGGGTTTTTTTTAATAAATCGTAGAATTTTTATTTTTTATTCATAATTTTTTCGGTATCTAAAATTAGTTTTTACATATTCTAATTTAGAAAATAACCTTTCGTTCTAAAAAATTTGAATCCGAAATAGAAAAAAATCAATCATTTGTGTTACCATTATACTACCACACTTTTATAATAAATATTGAATTTTTGTTTATTGTTTTTTTCTTGGACTTCGTTTATTATAATATTTTGTGTTATCAGTTGGATTTAGCGTAAAAAGAAATTAACGAAATTTCTTCTAAGATTAACTATCTAAAAATTATAAAATATTGGTTCGAATGATGGTGTTTCGACATTTGCTGCTAAATACACAACAGGATCTACATCTTACGTCCGTACAAGACTCATAAGTATCTTTCATTGGCGTGGTCGAACTCACAACACATAGAGTCTTAGTCATCTTTTGATTTGATTGAAATGCCCAAATTTTTTTTTTTATGAATTTACCAAAATAATAATGCTTATTTATAATGAATTTATTGCTACAAAAATATCTAGTTTCTGATTTCAACTAGCCCACAGTTTCTTAGGACTAAAGGTCAAATCTATATCAATATAGATGGATCCGATACTTTTTGAACTAATTGGATATTATAAACAAAAATGTTTTAGTAGATCCCACATTAAATAAGATTAGACCGACAAAAAAAATATAAAATAAGATTAGACCCGGCATAAGGTAAATTGGATTGAGGTTAATTTATTTACTGCTAAGTGGTTTTAAGTTACAAAGTAATTTGACATAGTATCATATCCAAATTTATTGATCCGAATAAGATGACCCATGTAGGATAATTGCCAATAAAATTTGGTCTAAAATTGGTCGGTAAAAATCATTTTCTCGAAGAAACGTGTTAAAATTCCACATCGGAAAAATAATTTAAAAATGATACAAATCAATTGATTTATTATCAGTTAAAATATGTGTAACTTAAAAAAATGACCACACTAAATAGTTTTTGTTACAAATATAACAATATACATTCTAAATTGTTAAACTATCGACAGAGAGATTTTTGTTATTAAAACTGAAGAACTTATACCAAAACACGCACTACAAGAAATCAGCCTGTATTCCGACGGAAATATTGGCCGTCGGAATTTCCGTCGGAATTTTACGACGGAATACCGACGGATTTCCGATTAAAATCTAGTCCGTCGGTATTCCGTCGCAAATTTCCGACGGAATACCGACGGTCTTCTCTGCTGTCGGTATTCCGTCGGAAATCCGTCGGTACAAACGATGGATTTCCGACGGAAAATAATCTGTCGTAATATTCTGACTACTTTCCGACGGATTACCGACGGAAATCCGATATTTTCGATGTCGGCAATTTTGAGTGGTTACCAGTCATTAGGGGTGGCCGATGGGATTGGTGGGGTGTTATGTCGGAGTTTTGTGACGGATTTCCGACGGAAATCCGTTCTATATAACAAACTTCGTGTCTTCGTTCATTCATAACACAATTTTACAATTCAACAAAATTTGTTAGCGATGAGTTCATATTTTCGGTCTTGGATGGACGAGCCAATGATGGATATGGGCTCGAACTTATTAACATCCGCTTACGCTGCAGGTATATGCGAGTTCATGAATTTACCCAGAAACCAAGATGCAGCAAAAAAAGGTCAGGATATCAAATGTCCATGTTCTAATTGCTGTAACAGAATTAGTGTTGCGGTTCATACTGTTTGGAATCACTTATATAGATATGGATTTAGGCCGGGATATAAGGTTTGGTTTTTACATGGAGAAAGCAATTACGAATATGGTAGTACTAGTAGTAATGCACCTTATTTTCCGGATAGCGTAGAAGAACGTACAACGAAAGTAGATGTTGGGGTAAGTACGGTTGCGATGGTTAACGACGCGTTTAGAAAGAATTTGCAGTCGGGTGGTTATGAGGGTGATAGGGTTGAAGAACCTAATTTAGAAGCTCGAAGGTTTTTTGATATGTTAGACGCATCAAAGCAACCACTGTACAGCGGTTGTAGGGAAGGGCATTCACCGTTATCTTCTGCTAGTAGGATGATGAACATGAAGACCGATTACAATTTGTCCGAAGAATGTGTTGATGCATTCGCCGAGTTTGTGAAAGATGTTTTGCCAGAGGATAATCTTTCTCCAGCATCATACTACGAGGTCCAGAAACTTGTTGCCGGTCTTGGTTTGCCCTACCAGATAATAGATGTGTGCATCGACAACTGCATGCTATACTGGAGGGAAGATGAGAACAGGAAAAAATGTAAATTTTGCCGTAAACCACGGTTCCAAGACACAAGTGGCAGAGTGAAGATTCCTTTCAAACGGATGTGGTATTTACCATTAACAGAGAGGTTGAAGAGGCTGTATAAATCTAAACGCACTGCTAAGGCTATGAGATGGCATGCAGAGCATAATCAAGATGGAGATATTACGCATCCTTCTGACGCAGAAGCGTGGAAACACTTTCAATCGGTATATCCAGATTTCGCATACGAACGCCGAAATGTATACCTCGGCTTATCCACTGATGGTTTCAACCCATTTGGAAAGCATGGAAGAAAATATTCATTGTGGCCGGTCATCGTAACACCTTACAATTTGCCTCCTTCTATGTGCATGCGGCGAGAGTTCATGTTTCTCTCAGTTCTAGTTCCTGGGCCAGATCATCCAAGACAATCACTCGATATATTCCTCCAACCATTGATATATGAGTTGCAGATGTTGTGGGAGCATGGTGTTGAGGCATTTGATGTTTCAATCCAGCAGAATTTCAACTTGCGTTCGGTTCTTATGTGGACCATTAGCGATTTTCCGGCGTACGGTATGTTATCTGGATGGACAACGCATGGAAGATTGGCATGTCCTTATTGCCAAGACAATACTTCAGCATTCCAATTGCAGAACGGAAGGAAGACTTCATGGTTTGATTGCCATAGGTGTTTTTTGCCGACAAATCATCCATATCGTCGGTCTAGAAGACATTTTAGAAAGAATTTTCCAGTGTTTACTGGTCCACCTCTGGAGATAGATAGTCGCAGCATATTGGAACAGTTACGAGATTTTGGTGCAGAGCGAACTCCTGAATGTGGGGGTAATGGCCATCACCCCGTCGACGGCTGTGGGGAATATCACAATTGGCATAAGAAAAGTATTTTTTGGGATTTGCCTTATTGGAAAGATCATCTACTGCGGCATAATCTAGATGTCATGCATGTTGAAAAGAATTTCTTTGACAACATCATGAACACCATTTTAAATGTACCAGGAAAGACAAAAGATAACTGGAAATCTAGATTAGACTTGCCATTGATTTGTTCAAGGGCATCCCTTCATGTTTTGCCTAATGGTAGATTGCCGATGCCTGCGTACCGGTTAGACGCGGGTAAGAAGGAAGTTTTCTTTGAATGGATTAAAAATTTTGTTAAATTTTCTGACGGCTACGCATCTAATCTGCGTAATTGCGTGGATTCGACAGAAGGGAAGTTTATTGGAATGAAGAGTCATGATTGTCATGTTGTGATGCAACGTCTTTTGCCATTTGCATTTTCTAATCTTCTTCCTCAAGACATCCATCAAGCAATTGGAGGTATATTTCATAATTTTCTTTAGTTTATTACTAATATAATGTTATTATATATGTACTAACTTGATAACTTTTCGTTTGTAGGAGTTGGGGCTTTCTTTCGAGATTTATGTTCACGGACACTAACAGCGTACGGGATCCGGTCTTTAGAGGCCAACATCCCGGTGCTCCTTTGTAATCTTGAGAAGATATTTCCACCGTCTTTTTTTGATGTTATGGAACATCTTCCTATTCACCTCCCACGAGAAGCAGCATTAGGAGGCCCTGTTCAATACCGATGGATGTACCCGTTCGAGCGTTACATGTTCCACCTGAAGAAAAAGGTAAAAAATTTGAGCAAAGTTGAGGGATCTATTGTCGCACAAAGTCTAAACGAAGAAGTATCACACTTTGCCGAATATTACTTTCCTTCGGATGTCCGGACTAAAGGTAGACGGCCGGCGCGACATGATGATAGAGGTGAGAAAGCAGTGTATCCGGTGGTTGTACCTGAGTTGTTTGCGCAAGTGGGCCGCGTAAGTGGAAAAGGGAAGAAACGCATACTATCACCACAAGAGGTCACACATTTGCATACATATATCCTCAGAAATTGTGACGAACTTGGAGAGTATGAAAGGTACACCATTTCTCATACTAAATTTGTGCAATTATTTGTCTTCATCTAATAAAGATTGTTATGTTACAGGATATACATGTCCCTAACACAAACTTACCATGCTGATAAGACAGATTCCGAACTTGCTGTATTAAAAGATGAAGAATTCCCGGAGTGGTTGAATTTTTTTGTACGTTAAATATAACTCCTCACTCTTATTTTATAAGTTTTTCACGTTCATATGTTATTGATTGCTTACTTATATTGTTTTTAGGTTTCCGAAGGTTTAGCAAGTGGTCAAACCCTCCCGACATGGTTAGTGGAGTTTTCTCATGGTTTACGCAGTACCGCGACTTCATATCCGAGATTTTGCACTAGGGGATATTCGTTCAGAATTCGTGACGAAGGACGTCAAAGGCCAACTTCGGACAATGGTATTTCGGCGAAATCAGGTGATACCATGTACTATGGCCATTTAAAAGAAATCTTGGAAATCCACTATCCAGGAATGTTGGACTTGAGGTGCATTGTGTTTATGTGCGATTGGTATGATCCATCCAATGGTAGTGGGGTTCGAATTGACCGTCTTGGTGTTATTTCGATAAATTCAAGCCAGAAATTACATCATTACGATCCATTTATCCTTGCATCTCAAGCAGACCAGGTATCAATATATTGATAGGTTTTCCGTTATATTTATACGTTAGGTTTTGTTATTCTTGTATATAAACAACATCCACCGTTTATGAATAGGTTTGCTACATTCCATATCCTCGAGTTGGGCGGAGGACAGATCCTTGGATGACGGTAACTCCAATTAATCCGCGAGGAAAAATATATGGAGTTCCGGAACATGATGCTCTACAAGTATCGCGAACCAACCAAATGTCACATGTTGAGGAGACGGATAACATTGACCTTGTCACTGATGTCACACATATCGGCGATGATCTAGTGCATTCGGATGAAGATGAACTACGTGAAGAATTTGACGACGATTCCGACTCCATCCCTAATGAAGGTTCATCAGAAGAGTCAGATTAAACATTTATGAATAAATGTTTGTTTCGAGCTGTTTTGTACTATAACCCCTATGCGTTCCCTCTAATATAATGTACTTTATGGTAATATTCGCCAGAATCATTTATTAAATTTGCCGCCGGATTTCCGCGCGAGGGATAAAAGCTGTCCTAATTTTCGGACGACATAACGACGGAATTAGTTCCGTCGGAAATCCGTCGGAATTCCGATGTCGGCAAAGTTTGAGTGGTTACCATTGCGTTATCTGCGGCCGATGGGACTGGCGGGGTATTATGTCGGATGTTGCAGACGGATTTCCGACGGTTTTCCGTTCTATATAAGGTTCCTCATACGTTCATTCCTGTCAACAACACAAACAATGTCTTCTAACTCTCCTAATGAAGACTCAAAAATCGTCGCAAACCACTTTCTACTTCCAAAATACTCGTGGGAAACCGAAACCCAATGCGACACACACACTGAAGAGATACCCACTTACTCGTGGGAATTTGATACGGTCTCACCAATCTCAATCGGAGATTCTTCATCAACAATAATTCCGGAGAGCCAGTGCTTGCCAAACGTCTCGTGGGAAACGCAATCGCAGTGCGACAAATATCCAGACAAGAAGATTCTTCTCGAAGACGTACAACCATCTCCCTTGATTGAAACGTCAGATACTTACGGTGGAAGTACTTCAAATGAATGTAAGGATAACTACTATGATTATGAATTTGCCCAGAGACCAGAAAGTCCGAACTTAAATATAGATGTTGATGCAATCAAAAGAGATGTTTGCGGCGGATATTTAGAAGGTACACCGAAGAATAAAAAGGATCAGTACAATGATGATGAATTTGCCCAAAGACCTGAAAGTCCGAACTTAAATATAGATGTTGATGCAATCGAAAGGGAATTTTGCAAAGGATATGTAGATTCTCCGCCAAAGAAAAAAAAGGGAAAAAAAAGTTTAAGGTTCTAAAAAAGGTAAGTTTGGAGCGGATACAGAGACATATGTGTTGCAAACAGTAAAATAAATAAATTTCCTGTTATAAAATTTCGTTATGTAAATTTTTTATTCAATTCTCGGATATATTTAAAATAATTTATGAAAAAATGTTTGGACATTTTTTTAATTAACTCTGCAATCGGGTCAACACCCGGACTTTTAAGCGATAGATTTTTCACAGTTTTCCGACGGATTGTAATTTATATTTTTATGTGATATAAAAAATATTACACCCGTCGGAAATCCGTCGGTGGTTTTGACGGATTTCCGACGGGTCTAATATTTTTATAATATAAAAAATTTCAGAGATAAAAAAAATTAAATTAAATTAATTAAATCCGTCGGAAATCTGTCAAAAATACCGACGGATTTCCGACGGATCTAATATTTTTTTTTAATTAAAACCCGTTTTAAAAAATTTTAATTTAAAAAAAAAATATTAAATCCGTCGGAAATCCGTCGGTATTTTTGACGGATTTCCGACGGATTTAATTAATTTAATTTAATAAAAAAATTTATTTTAATTTAATATTTAATATTTAATATAACAAAAAAAACCGTTTAAAAAAATATATAATTAAAAAATAAAAATTAACATCCGTCGGAAATCCGTCGGTATTTTTGACGGATTTTCGACGGATTTAATTAATTTAATTTTATAAAAAAATTTCAATTTAATAAATATTTATTTAATAAAAAATAATAAATTTACGCGGTTTTATATATAAATGTTTAGAATCCGTCGGAAATCCCTCGGTATTTCCGACGGATTTCCGACGGAATCCCTAATTTTTGCCGCCTAAGAGCCTCGATCACATCGAAAAAAGCGGGAAAATCCGTCGGTGTCCGTCGGAAATCCGTCGGTAACCTGCAATAAAACCACCGGCTTCTTCCTCGCGATGACAGAACGAAAAGTCGAAAAAAACATAAAATCGCCGGAATTCGATCGATCCTCTCGGAAACACGCCGGAATCAACATATCCATCCACAATCTCAATCTCTATCACATTATCATCAATCCAATGTAAGTTTTTCGAAGTTTTTTTTTGGAAAAATATGAATTTAGAGAATTTTGTGAATTTGTTAGATTTAGGTTGTTAAAAATCAATAGAAATGTAGAAATGTACGGGTTTAGGATGTTTGAAAACTTTTTTATTTTCTAAATTTTGTGATTTAGGGAATTTTCGGGTTTATAAAATTTAGAAAAGTATGTATAAAATTATTTATTTTTGTAAAATTAAAAATATTTATAATATAAAAATATTAGTAAAATTCTAAATTGTTGAAATTTTACTAAATTTTTTATTTGTTTAAATTACAAAATCCCAAATTAGGGAAAAATCGTAAATATCTAAAAATTCGTAAATGTTAAAAATCTGAAATTCCAAAAATTTTCTAAATCTGTAAATTCGTAAATGTTAATATCTGAAATCCATAATCCAAATATCCCTAAATACCTATTTAGAGAAACCTCAATTTCCCAAAATCCCTAACTCCCTAAAACTTAATTTATGAAATCCTGAAATTCCAAAAATTAATCTCGAAATTCCAAAATCCCTACTTCTCAAAATATCAATTTACATTTATTTATATTTAATATCAGAATTTATATTTATATATGTAAGTAAATGTCAACGGTATGTAAACATTTTGGAAATCGTAGGGACTATGGCCGATTTCATCACTCTACTGGATCCGGTACTTCCAGTAGGGGAGGGAGTCAGTCGCAAATCCCAGATACTAGCTTCCCGGATCCCCAAGACCCGTCTCCTCCACTGGGTACACAGCCCTCAGCTCCCACGGCCATGTCCGTTGAGGAGTTTGTTTCGCAACCTGGACGGGATAGGTTGCCTCGCCTAGATCCCGACTTGGTACCTAACACGACATGGTAAGTTTTATACTAAAAATGTATTTGATTATATTAACTTAAAAAAATATTTAACTAAATATTGTTTAGGTTTCAATTTTCGGGAAACGGGATTACGAGTTCGATCAACGCAATGACTAATTCGTTGATCACTTCCCCGTATCCCACATTTACTTCGATGCCGGTGGCAGACCAGGAGATCTGGTTTCGGCAATTTGCGGTATGTTTTCTTTTCCTATTTTGTAATTTTGATTTTTATTTTCATTAAAATTGTCAATACTAATATGGGTACGTTTTTTTTTTGCAGCAAGAATTTACTTGGGACCCACAGTTGACTTCCCGGGTCCGACGGGAGTTCTACAAAAAAGCTTCCCGGAAATATTCGTTGAAGATAAACGAATGGAAGGACTTGTGGTACAAAGAGGGAAAAGTGCCGCGCAGATTGCAAGATAACCCCACATTATGGGGTGGACTACTTGCCCATTGGGAGCGGGAGGAGACAAAAGCAAGCTCCGGAAAGAACTCGTCTAACCGGAAGAGCGACCGGAAGGGGAAGGGACCGGCGACCCATAACCTCGGTGCGACGAGCAAAGCGTCACGTGTTCAGAAGCTGGTACGTAATTTTATAAATTTTACAAAAATTTATATTTCTAACACTTCTCATATTTCTTTCATTATCTATGCCAACAGATGGAGAGGACCGGTGTGCGTCCGTCACATCTTGACTTGGTCAAAGATGCGCACACCAACAGAAAGACGGGGGAAATTCAAGATCCCATTGCTCGTGAAATCGTGGAGAGCGTGGAGAGGCTGGGTGAGGAGTACCTCCAATCCTAACCGATCGTCGAAGGAACTCCCCCGGGCACGGAAGTTCCTCTGGAGATGATCAACGAGTTTACCTATCAGGTTAGTAACACTGTCAATTTTAATTAAATTTTAAATAAATTTAAATATAAACAACTTACAACATTTATTGATTGATTTTTTTTCGTAGGTTGCGCCTAAGCACAGAGGTCGTGTGTTTGGCCTCCCGGAAGACAGTTCTGCCACGTCCGTCAACTCTTACCGCATTCATGCAGATAGTGCGTTGAGGGCACAGAATGCCGAGCTTCTCGAGCGGGTGACCGGGTTGGAGGCCCAACGCGCACAAGATGAAGCTCGCTACGCGGAACAGCAGACGCTCTTGCAGGAACAAGTGGAACGCGTTCGGGCAATGGAAGATCAGGTGGGACGAATCCGGGATATGGAAGAGCAGATGGCACGAATGCGGGAGATGGAAGAACGGATGAACGAGTTCTTCCGTAACCGATAGATAATATGTAATATTTTAATTTTCTTAAAAATATTGAAACTTAATTTTAAATGTTGTTTTTTTATTTTTATTTTTATTTTAATCTAATTTTTAATTATATTTAATTTTATTTTAATTTAATTTCTTTAAATTTAATTAAATTAATTTTTTTTTTTAATAAATAAATTATCCGTCGGAAATCCGTCGGTATTTGTGCCGTCGGAAATCCGTCGGTATTTGACATACTGACGGATTTCCGACGGAATTCTGACGAATTACTTTTTCGTCGGAAATCCGTCACTATTTCCGACGGCTTTCCGACGGAATTTTATTTCCGACGAGATAGAACCGACCGGTTAAAACCGTCGGAAATCCGTCGGAATAAGCGATATTCCAACGGATTTCCGACGGTTTTGACCGTCGGAAAGACGTATGTTTTCTTGTAGTGACGGACAAATTTTCAAATATACAAAAGGTGAATATTCCTATTATATAAACTGTTTACAGTGAACAATATTTTTAAAATCTCAGTAAAATGATTTTTGAATGTTGGTCTTCCAGTCCATAATAAATTCTCTCAACCAAAAAACTATTGATAAAATTTCTAGTTCATTGGAATTATTAAATTTACTTCAAAATTATTAAGAACCAACCAAGTTTATGTAATATTCTGCAATAATTTTTCTCAGAAAAAAACTATCCTCAATATTATTATTTTTTTTAGAATTGCTTTTTAAAAACTGTAATTAAATTTAATTGTATAATTATCCGAACATAAAATGTTTTTTGTTTGAGCAGGGACAAAAGTATATTAGGAGTATATATAATATATATGCGTGTGTGTCGCCAAATGATTAGAAAAGGACAAAGAGGATACGAGAAAAACCAGCTCACCTTCTATTTTATTTAATAAAATAATCAAAAAATTGTGGTAACAGTGATAATTTGGAAAATTTAGTGTACAAATGTCCGTTAACAAAGTCTTACACGAAAACATTCCTCTATTTCATTACCATATTCAATTCGTCTTCGAAGATTTATTTTATTATTTGTTTTTGAAATTATTCGGGGGACTCGTAGATGGCATTCAATCCTTGCTCAATATGTTACCATTCAAGAAATTAAAAAAAAAAATGTCTTATCGATTACTGGCACAAAACTATAAAAGTTTTTTTAGCAGAAAAAATAATAGTATACGATACTAAATTAATTTGAAAGGAGAAAAAGTAACGTTAAAAATAGATATAAAAAATTGATAGTATATACTATATATCATTTTTACCTCTGAATCTTATCATTCTATGATTGATAACTATTAAAATATATTCTTTAGATTCCTTGATATGTTTCTTTTGTAAGCCAAAAAAATGCCCACTTATTAAAGAACAAAAAGAATGAGCATACTTCGTTTTTTCCTTGGAATATGCATATTTATTTAGAACTAAATTAGATCAAATATGTAAGGTTTCATTTTTGGGGATAAAATATTAAGATTCATACTATTTAATATTTTTACAACGGTACAAGAAATAATTTTGAAGACAAAAAAAACTGAAAATTACATACATGCAATGGAAGTTACAACAATAACAACAACAAGGTAGACACGTGCCTTAACAAACACTAGTTAAAGCTGGTGTTTTTACAGATTTCATACTTCATTCAATAGTTTAACACAATTATGCGTACATTATAATATGTCAATAGTCTAAAGAGTACAAACGAAAAAAGTAAAATTCAACTTTGTAGGTTGTAGTAAAACAAAGGTTAATTTGCTCAATAACAAAAAAAATTAATAATTAAAAAACTAATTAAAATAGGAGTATATGGCATAATTATATATACTAGATTTAAGTTAATTGGTTATGTTCTTAGTTATAATTTTTTTTTTGGTTATTCCACTCAATTTCCCTAAAACAAAATTTGATGTGAACCATAAAAAAAAGGTTTAAGATAGAGAGTGAGAGACAGCGTACAGACGTTAGAGAAATAATTTTCAAAATATAATAGAAAATTTAGTTTTCTCGATTAAATTTGGTAAAGCAACATTGATTTGGAAAAAAAAAGGACACGAAATGCACATGAGAATGAAAATCAGTACTAACTAAACCTACAATAAATACACCACAAATTTTAATTAATAAACGGGCCAATTGGTCCTTTAATTTTCCAACTTTATAAGGGCCAATAAGACGTTAAGACGTTAAGAAGAGAAAAAAAGTGGCAAATGGAAAATGACAGAAAATACCATAAAGTTTGTCTCTTGTACTAATTAACCAATTTTCTCTTTGGATTCTACCTACTATGGCTTTGGCTGCTAGATTTCTTATTATACAATACAAAATAATTCCATTTTCCTTTTGTATATTATCTATAATTGTGTTTTTTGTTTTAATACTGCAATT
Source organism: Arabis hirsuta (assembly GCA_964056655.1). NCBI lineage: Eukaryota > Viridiplantae > Streptophyta > Magnoliopsida > Brassicales > Brassicaceae > Arabis > Arabis hirsuta. The sequence continues at coordinate 32,621,010 of OZ053307.1, read as the reverse complement.
TTATTATTATTCTATTATAAATTATTAAAATTGTTACATCGATGATTTTACAACGGACAAGTCTTTCCATCTTGATCCACGTCAGACGATTATATTTGTCCCACGCTGAAGATTTCTTATAAACTAACCTCCATAAATGATAACAAATCGTATCTCCTGAAATTCGAACCTTATACTTTTTTGTGTAGAAGTCTTAATCAACCACTGGGCCAAAAGGACTTCTACATAGTTGTGTTTCTGATATTATTTTCAGATATTTAATAACTACTATATATATATATATATTCGATTCGACTATGTAGAGATTATCAGTATCTCATTTAGAGATATTCTGAAAATAAATCAAACATTCAAATACTACATCATGTTTTTGAAGTATTCCAGACCAGTATATTAGGTATATCATACAAGCTACCTTTACAAACGTCACGATAAAAGAGGTCAATTAGACTATACAGTAAAATACCAAATATAATGCCCTTTACAAAATTTTACATGCACATAATCATATTTCATATTTGTTATTCAATTCAAAAACTTTTAAAGATACTGATTTTGAAATCGAATACATCATAAATAACTAATACAAAGTTCCCAAACAAAAATTCAAACATCTGAGAGAGAGAACTCAACGTTTTTTTGTTTGTGTGACCAAATGGATGGTAACCTAGTGATAACACAGGGAGGTTGGTTCTCTTGTGTTTCGGATTCAAACTCACTTTGACACAGAGAGTTATTCTTTAAATCGGAATATCCAAAAACTGTCTCCGAATACCGAAGAGATTATAAACGAAATGTTCGGAAGTCCCACGGTTTATAAAAAAAAAATCAACGTTTTTTTTTTCTTTTTTTTGATAATCAAGTGAGCCATCAACATTTCAGTCGAATACATAGCGAATAAATAATACAACGTCAATAACTATGTGTTAACCATGAGAAAAAAAAAATGAGTATATATATGCAATTCTAATAGTTTTTTTCTTGCATGAGGTATACCAAAATGATATAAATAAATACTAATACTTTTTTTGTCAACCTAAATAAATAGTAAATACTAATACTTTATCTATTTTATTTTAAAAAAAAATTGGAATTATGAAGAAACCCCTATGTTCTTTGCCGGCTCAATGGGAGTAAAGCGAAAGCCTATGTCATACTCTGACAAACCTAAACGATGTGAAAAATAAAGGGTCAAATACACAATCTAAATTTGTATACAAATTTTGGAGATTAGTTTGATTTTGATATGTGTTTCATTATGGAGAAAAGAATTGTGAATTCATGTTTATACAAAAAGAAGAAAAGAAATAAATAACTGTACTTACACATCACACATTTGGAAACTTACTCACACGTAAAAATGAAATTTCCCAAACAAAAAGACAAAAACGTACAAAACGACTCCCTTTTCACATATTAACCGGGAAAACCACCGGAAAATTCTTATTCCGGCCGGAATATTCCCTCCTAATAATTTTCCGAGAAGAATGGTTCCTCGTACGGAAACGAGTCCCAAAACCCATCGAGCTTGTGATCATTCACGTCGAGCAAGAGATCAGGGAGGTCGGAGAAAGCGTCGTCGGCGACGGGAGATGACGTCATCGATGACGTCACCGTGCTCGAGGGAGACTCCGGCGCTTTCCAGTCGACGGCGGCCGCGGTGGCTGCGGCTTGAATGTCTTTAGGGTCGGCGCTCGCCGGTCTAGGCAAATGGTAAGCGAGGTCCGGGAAGTTGAGGTGAGCCGAGCCGCCTTTGATGGCTAAAGCCGCCACGTCGTGAGCACGAGCCGCCATCTCCGGCGTGGAGAAAGTGCCGAGCCAGATTCTTGATTTCTTTCTTGGCTCTCTAATTTCAGACACCCATTTTCCCCATTGTCTCATTCTGACCCCACGATAATTCGGATGCTTAGAAACACCCTTGAGGTTTTGCTCATTTTTACTACTCTTCACGGTGGTTCTCTCCGGCGCCGGTGACCGGAGATTGCGTTGCGATCCCCGACGAGAAGAGTCTTGCATTCTAAAGAAATGATAAATGTAACACTAACAAGAGAAGAAAGAGAGAGAGAGAGAGAGAGAGAATTGTTTTTGTGGGAAGATTAAGAAAAAAAGAAATTGTTTTTTTGTGTATTTTGGGGTGAGAGTAGGAATAGTTATGATGAGGAAGAGAGATTGGTTTGCTTCTTTCTAATATATACATCCAAATACGGAGCAATTATTCTTGTATGTATGTTTATTTATTTATTTATATATATAAATTAAATATCGAAAGCTTAAAAAAGAGAAGACTTGACTGCATTAAGATTTTTCTCTTTTCTCTTTTCTTTTTGTTTGTTCTTGCAATAAGATTACTTTTTTTTTTTGAGTAAACAATAATAATAAGATTACTTTACTTTATATATAGTATAATAAAATATGCATCATCTAGACATGAATTGGACGGCGAAAACAAATAGAAAAGACCTGCATTGGACACTTGTTCGTTTGTTATCACTCTAGTGTACTGTTATCATTTGTTTCTTTTTTTTTTTGTTAAAAGAAAATCTCAAAATTTATTTAGGAAAAATTAGCACCAATAACATAAAAAAAAGTTTAATCTAAAATCTAACAAAAATCCACTATTTTCTCTTTCTATTCTCCCTATCTCTCTACCCAATTTATTACTTTTTAAATTATAATTTTTTTTGTTATTCCACAAATTCACCCTTTATTTAAAGATTCTCTTTTATTAAAATAATAATAGTTATTATTTGTTTCTCCTACTCTAGTCTATCCAACTTAAAATATATCTACTTGAACAAAGTAGAAATAAAATTTAGTTATATTATTCTGATATGGTTTTGAACCCGTACGTATATAAAAACTTGGTCTTACAAAAAAAAACGGCCTATAAAAATTAAACCAAAATTTTTTGAGTTAAAAATAAATGTATATATTATTAAGAATCTTACATCGATAGATGAATTCATATAAGAAATATTGCTTATTTTGTTTAGAAACAATCAGTTTTATGATTTTGAGATAAGATAAGAAATATAGCTTCTTTAACTCACCGTAATTGATTTTGAGATAAGATGCATAAATTCATTGGAGTTTATGTTTTTTTTTTTTTTTTTGAGAAACAATCAGTTATATTTGTAAGTCTTTTTTAGTTGGAAGGATTTTACGTTGACTAGAGTTATATGATAGATTTTAAGGTGAAAATCAGTTTAAGAAAAAAAAAGAAGACAAAGATATTCGACGAAAAACATTTAAAATCTCACATCTAGTGTTATATTTATAAGTTTTATCCCTATAGTATTCAAAAATCGGGTTGTAGCGGTTCACAAGCTGGACAGTTGATGTAAATTAGATTGTCCTTTATCCGGTTTCAAGATTAAAACCTAGGTATCACTAATCAATGTAGAATAGTGAGGTTTGTTAAGGGACCAGCAATACGTTCTAATTCTATGGATTACTAATCTCAACTAAGCGGTTCAAGATGGGTTTAAATGTCACGATAATATCAAAGCAAAACAAAAGTAAATGCGGTTGTAAGCAATAGTAGAAAGGCGTTAGGTCAGGGATAATTCTCAGGGATTCGAATGATCAGGAACCAAGCAATTATTCAGGTATGCGATTACGACCAAGTCTCGAACTCAACCATAAATATAAAGAGATCCACTTTCGTGGCATCTACAACTTTAACAATCAATCTAACACCCTAACTGTCGTTGAGGTTACAAGGATTATCAAGCATTAACCGATTAGGGTTGATATGTTCACGAGATGCCCTAACTTCAACTTTCGTTGGCTAAGGATCAAATCGCCCACCTAAGTCAATTCCAGCGATTTACAAACTTTTGATAAGAAAATTCAACCTAAGATCAAAGGCTAGGTGATCAATCTAACCTAGGCAATATGATCGACAATAGGTGGAGACTATCGAATGATTATATGAAAACCTATCTATGCTTAGTTCATGAATCAAATCCCATCGAAAACCCCTAACCTAACAAGAGGACTACTCGCTCATGATCAAACAAGCAACAACAACGAAAGACATAATAAATTGCATTGAAATCGATGTATAAAAGAGTAGGGTTCAAGAAAACTTCGATAAGTATTGAAGACAAATCTCCAAGCTTACAAACTCTCTCAAAAACTAGTGTATTTTTCTCTCTCTCTCTCGTCGTGATGCTGCTGCTGCTGTTACGTGATTGTGGCTGTGGCGTGATGCCTCCAAAAGATCAGCAAAAAGACCTATTTAAAGGTCCATTATGGCTGGCCTAAAAACATGGTTGGAAAATTAGGTTTAGGAAAAAGGCCCATTAATGACTCTGCTGGGAACAGGTGCTCCCTCTTTCGTACTAGGTGCTCCCTTTCTCCAGAATGTTCAAAAAGGGTCCAACTTCATTCTTCTCTAGCTAATTCCGATTGCAAATTCCAGTCATTGCTTCCAGCCGCTTTTTGTACCTAGAATGACTCGATAGAGAGTGAAAGACTCGATAAAAACCTACAAAACAAGGGTTAGAATGCGCCAAAAACGCATTATATCAACAGTTAAGCCTCTGTCTTTTGCAGGAAGGTTACAGCTCATTAACTCAGTCATCTACAGCACTATCAACTTCTGGCTAAGTGCTTTCATCCTACCGAAAGGGTGTCTCAAACAGATTGAACAGCTCTGCAGTAGGTTCCTCTGGTCCGGAGACATCGCAAAACGTTGCACTGCAAAGGTCTCTTGGAAAGAGGTATGTCCCCCAAAGAAAAAAGGCGGTCTAGGTCTCAGATATCTGACAATATGGAATGGAGCCCTTTCCTTGAGGTTAATCTGGCTTCTTTTTTCGAATTGTGGTTCGCTTTGGGTTGCTTGGAACAGAGAACATCGTCTAAAGAGAACAAACTTTTGGCTCATTGAAGACAGTCCATCTCAGTCTTGGCTATGGAGGAAACTACTCTCTCTAAGGCCTCTTACAAAGCGTCTTATGGGATGCGATATTGGTGATGGAAATTCTGCATCTTTTTGGTGTGATAACTGGATGCACTTGGGTCCTTTGATTGATCTATTTGGGGACCGCGGTCCGAGAAGACTTGGTATCCCCATTAAGTCAACTGTCTCGAATGCTGCCTCTTCAACTACGGGATGGATTCTTCCATCTCTTCGCTCTAGGGACACGGCAGTTCAAGCCTATAGAAACGCCATCACCAATTTGAATCCACCAGCTCCTATCAGAGGACCAGATGTTTACACATGGGGTGAGGAAGGCTCGAGGAAACCTTGTTTCTCCACTAAAGTAACTTGGAATCTTCTGCCCCCTTCTGCCCCGTTGGCTCCTTGGTACAAAGAGGTTTGGTTTAGTCATGCGGTTCCGAGACACGCATTTCAGTTTTGGGTCTCCACTTTAGATAGACTTCCAACTAAGTCGAGACTTCATCATTGGAATGCATCCATATCTCCGGCTTGTTCGATGTGCAATGTGTTTGAGGAAACTCGTGACCACATCTTTTTCCAGTGTACTTTTGCAGTTGACGTTTGGAGAATGGTCACGCCAAGGTTAAATGGTGGTTCAGCTATGGGTTTGGTTAATTGGTCTCAATTGTTGCAATGGATGAGAACTCCATCGAGGACAATCTCTAGGATTTTGAAACGATTAGTGGCTCAATGCACTATCTATCTTATTTGGATGGAGCGGAACGCGCGTGTCCACACAGGGTTGACTCTCTCTGCTGCAGAAATCTTCAAACGGATAGACCGAACTACACGGGACTCACTACTAGCGCGATACTCACGGAGGCGCTGCAATGGTCTCCTGTTTCAGTGGTTCACTTACTCGTAGTACTGCACTATATTTTAACCCGTTATTAGTTCCACAAGACTTTTTTTTTTTTTTTGGCCTCTGTAACTTCTGGTTTTAAAGCTTTCTAAATCTACTCTATTTCTTTTTGGTAATATATTCAAATTTTATCAAAAAAAGAAAAAAAATCGGGTTGTAAGATGGGTAATCTATTCACTTATATGTCAATCTTTCACATGAGCCTGTCTATGTATCAAATTTTCATAGAACAAATGTGCTTAATTAGTTGGCGTAACGATGTCTTTCGTTCTGAATGTATGATTTATCTCATCACCAATTGTTTTTGCGCGTAACAGAGAGATTTACAAGTTCATTTTTTGGTTAGTAATGGAGATGTGTGTTATAGCTTGATCCGATGAGTTTTGGAAGTCTTCCAGAAACATGAGTAGACCTAATTTATCCGCAATAAGTAATTTTTAAAAATATAATAGAGATGGCTAAGCATGGAGTTATTTTAAGAGATTAACTTTATTAATTAATTTTTCTTGGATTTTAGGAAATGTATGACTACGAGACTAATCTTCCACACTTAAAAATTGTGACATGTGCTTTGGCCATCAACCATCAAAGTTTATAAAAATATAGGAGTAGATGTACGATTTTTCCTGTGTATGTACACATTTTCACACGTACAGTAAATATTAGGGAAAAAATATATTTCAGTTGTTAGTTAAGGCACTGATTTATTTTTCTTTTACTCTTACAAAAAAAAATTATAATTTTTATAATAATTTTTCTTTTGGTTTTCTCCCGAAAATGTTCTATATGCGTTTTCCCGACCATGACTCATGTCTGCCTACAAAGCTGACGCACGTTTTTCACTTGGATTTAGTTTGACAAAGACAACGATTCGGATCCGATTGGTGACGGAGGGGTTAAAAGTTTTTGAGCAGTTATCCATAGAGTTGTTTAAAATAAAGCAGTTAAAAATAATGGTTAGATAAGACAGTTGGATAACAGAGAATATTTCAAATATAAACATGATTGGTAGCATTATAGCGGTTGAATAATATAATTAAATAAAATTATATGATAGAATTTTGTTTAAATGATTTTAAAAATAGAATGTATTGAAATTATTTTTAAATTAAAAATATATAGTAAACATATATTATAATTATTCATTTTCAAAATATTAAGAAAAAACACTCCAAACTGTATATTGTTCAAACTAGGGGTAGACAAAATATATGAAACCGAAAAACCGAACTGAACCCGAGTCAAAATTACCCAAATCGAACTTGATTTTATAAAATATCCAAATGGGTTCTAAACTTCTAAAAACGAAAAACCAAACCCTAAACCAAACCGAACCGAACCAAAAACTGAACATGTACCTGAAATAACGGAAACATAAATTAACCTAAAAATACTTATATTTAAAATCTGGTATATTCATATAGCTTAGGCATTTTCTGTTTTGTTTTTTGGTCAATTTGGGTATTATGGATATACTGGATAAAAATAAACAATTTAATTAGGTATAAATTTTTTAGAAAACATTTTGTTATTTTCGGATAATTCGAGTTAAAATAATTAAATCGAATTAAATGCAAAAAATGGTAGTTGTGAATATTTCGAATAATCTTTAAGTAGTACTAGTAACTTTTGAATATTTCGGGTAACCGAAACGGAACACGATTAAAACCAAACCGAAATTTAAAAATACCCGAATGGGTATTATATTTTTAAAACCAAAAACTCGATAACCGAATTAACCGACCTGAAATTCGAATGGTTATCCGAATGTCCATTCTTAGTTCAAACGATTTTTTTATCAATCGTCCGTTTGCAATATCCTTTTCCAACCGTCCATTTTAACAGCCCATTTCAAACGATCGTTTGATTGATAACAAAGAAGCAGTTGAACCACTATCTAAGCCGATTAGTATCAATTATGAATACATTTTTAAACCCAGTTTCTAAATCTCATAATTAATTATTTAGTAGTCATAAAGTTAACTCAGTAAAGATTATATCAGGTAAACTTATAGCAATGTTTACAAAATTACATAAAATAAACAGATTTAAAACCGTTTAAGAATAAACATATATTTTACAAAATCGAATTAAAACCAAAACCGTATTAAACTATTCATAATAGATTATATTTTACATTAGACCGAAAATTTTAAAACCCAAAATATCTGAATCAAATTTGAACAGAAATGCAGATTGGACACCCCTTACAGTCGGTCAATGTTTGTACGTTTGCCTAAATTTCTTATTAACAATCGGCGAGTTGTGTTTTGCACTTTGGACATTTGCGAGCATGCGAATAGTAATTGTAGAATTTTTTTTGATATATTAAAATTTAATGAAGAAGCATTTTTAGTAAAGAAATTGAGTAGAAGACAGTAAATATATTGAGTAGAAGACTGATTAGACGACGCACGTACACAAAACGACATAAACACACGTTGTGTATACGTACAAAGTATGATGTTGAAAATGTATACATTATAGTTTAGCGGGAACAAGTTACGTATATACTTTTTTTTTTTTGAGAAACAAACAAGTTACGTATTAGTTCCCAAAGACAAAAAAGGGTTACGTATTGGTTTTATCGTGGGGCCGTTTGACGATTAGGACGAGATAACATAGAAACAATTTTTTACCTTTTTTTTTTTTTTGATCGAAAATGTTGTTTTCCATTAAACCGAAATTGGGGGCAAACCGGTGTGGTTTGGTTCATGGGGTACATTTTTTGCTAGGCCATCGGCCATTACATTTTTTCCTCTACTGACAAAATCAAAAGATGACTTGTAGATCTGTTGTCAAGGAAGCGATATCCTGAAGAATTTCAAAAAATTTTAGATGATAGCTTCGTGAATTGATCAGATTGATGAGTTGTTTGGAATTCAAAGCGATTTTTAGCTGTTGCAGGCCACGATCCGTCGCCTGAAAGAGGATTTCTCGGACTGCTAGAGCTTCGGCCATAAAGGGATTTGCAACTCGGCTGGCTCTCTTTAATCCACTCGCAAGGAAGAAACATTTTTTTTACATATATATATATTTTATAAAAAGAAAAAAGAAAAAAAGAAAGCCAGTTTTAAATAAACTAATAACAGTGAAAAGATTATAGGCAAAATGGTGATGATTTAGTAGTAAACGAAATATGAAATCGTTTGTACTATCATATTGTTGAAGGTGGTTTTATATTTTGTCTTTCAATTTGAGGGTTGATATGGTTTTTGGTAGACGTTCTGAAATATTGTCTAGGTTGCAAAAACACATGACCATATTGTTGAAGGTGGTTTTATAAACACAGTCCATCTTATTGTTGCCAGACTTAAACATCAAAGAGTTTTCAAAAGGAAAATTCTTTATCGTCCTTACAAGGCCATCTTGATAATGCTACATATGTAATCCATCATCTCACTTAGGACAACCACCAAGCGCTCCTCCCAAAAACATCAATTTTGGTGTGGATATGCATCTTCTTTAAGTAGACGAAATCCTTACCATGTATTCTCCCACTATTTTTGAAGATGAATATGGTGTATGAAAGTGTATGTTTGAAAAAGTGTTAGAATTCAATATGAGTTGATATAGCTGTTCAATCAACGGAGTTGAGAAGCGGAGGAGAAAGCATTTGAAATATGATGTAAGCAGTTTGGGATTGCAGTAGTTGTAACGCTCCGACCGCCGTCTATCTATCGGTATGCAGAAAAAATCCTCATCCTTTCAGGAGAAATCCTCATCTCCCAATGGGCCCTACGCCTACTCTCGGCCCGTAGACCCACCACTATCCGACGGCCGGTGCGTTAGTCTGGGAGGCTAGAAAGACTTGTTTACTGACCCTGCAAATCACCACGTGAACTTTCTTCGTGTTTTGTCCTCACTCATATGATACTGGAAATGACTTTCCAGTAGTTCACCCATCCTTAAATTGCTCCAGCCAAAGCACGCTTAACTCTGGAGTTCTCTCTGGATGTGTGGCGGAAAAGATAAGTGAATTGCCGGGTCAGTAAACAAGTCTTTCTAGCTTCCCGGACTAACGCACCGACTAGTCCTGGGCGTTCGGGTACCCGTTCGGGTTCGGGTTTTCATTTTTTCGGGTACCCATTTTTAATAATTTAAAGCCCATTCGGGTTTTTGTCTTTTCGGGTTCGGGTTCGGGCCGGGTTTTGGCGTTTCGAGTTCGGGTTTTAAAAACAAAAAAAATTGACAGAAAATAAGTTCAAATATGCCACGGTGCCACGATTAGGAAGTTACACACATGGTCATGGTTTTCTTACAAGTTCAAAAGAGAAAACAAAAGTTCAAAAGAGAAAACAAATTCAAATATGAAAGGAAGATACAAAAACACAAAACACACTACGAACAAAACTTACTGTTCCATTCTCAAGCTCCAAACTCCAAATACCTTGTATGAATTCAAGTTTAGTCATCTATTATCAAAGGAACTTCAAACTCTGTGAAGTGTAAAAAAAAAATGGTTAATAAAAATGTTAAACAAACTTCAAATCGCATCACAATATAAAACAAATGTACCTTTTTCAAGCTTCTCATCATATTCAAAATCAGCAAGCATTTGTGAAATTGTAAGCACTTTTGATGACACGGCAATGTCTTGTTTCATCCACTGCTCTAAACACATCAAAACTTCCACCATATAATGAGTTAGAGAACTCCTTGATGGCGATATGATTCTTCCACTAGTGCTAAATGCACTCTCAGATGCAATTGATGAAACTTGGATTGCAAGTACATCACGAGCTATCTCTGCTAAAACTGGATATTTGTGAGCATTGAGTTTCCACCAAGACAATACATCATACTCCATTCCGTCCATCACATTTGGATTCTCAACACTTTCCTTTAGATATACTTCCAGCTCATCCCTTGATACTTTAACTCCTTTCTCATTCTGCAACTCCTTGTACCTAGATTCGATCTTTCTTTTTCTAGGCCTAAAACTCAGGTCATCATCTACCAATTCCACTCTTTCACTTGAGTGCTCTTCAATGCACTGAGAAGACTGAGATTGAGAGATTTTAGAAGTTGTAGCCTTACCCAATCTTTTACTGTATTCATCAAACAAACTTCGCAAAATATCTTTCACTGATTTTTGCATTTCAACATTCTCCGCAGCTGCTATCCCAAACAGATCATCAAAACACAGCTCAGCAAATTGCATCTTCTTCCTAGGATCAAATACAGTGGCCACAATCAACATCTTATTCATATTTTTTATGCCATCCCAATACTTGTCAAACTTCTTTAACATATCATCAGCTTTTAACTTCAATTCCGGATCAAAATTGAAACTCATTTCTCTCAGACTTGTGGCAATGTCCACAATCTCACCATAACACTTGAATGAATTCACATAAGTAGAAGCTGAAACTACTAATGTTGACTCGTAGAAGATGGCAAGAAACTTTTCTAACCTTTCAATAGCTAACCAATCAACCATATGAGGAGGTCCAATCCTCTTTTTTCCATCCTCAAAATCCTGGAAATAATCGTTGTATGACTTGTCCTCTGTATACATCTTCTCAAATGCGCCCTTAAACTTAAGTGCCTTTGTCAACATTAAATAAGTTGAATTCCAGCGAGTTTTGACATCCATTGGCAAACTACCTCTTCTTATCCTAGCAGAATCAACTTTCAGCTCAAACGAATTAAGCCTATTTGTAGTGGATCTAACATATGTGATTGCATTACGGATTGCAGACACACTACTACTTATGTCAGCCAATCCATCCCTCACAATCAAGTTAATAATATGGGCACTACATCTCAAATGTATGAATTCACCATCCAACACCAATGACTCATGCGATATTGAGGCCAAACCATGATGAAACTTTATCAAAGCTGTACTATTAGTTGTTGCATTGTCAATCGTCACACAGAAAACTCTATCTATTCCCCAATCAGCTAAGCATTCTAGAAGAACATTTGATATTGTCTGACCTTTGTGATCTGTTACGGATTTAAATCCGATGATAAGCTTCTTCAACCGCCAATGTGCATCAATGTAATGCGCTGTGATGACCATATAACTAGCACCTGCGTTATCATTAAAAGTCCGTACGTTAACATTCAATCATTCATACATCAAAAATAACCAAATAAAAAAAAATAAAAATAAATGAGAGAGTTAATACCTGTGGCAGAAGCCACCCAAATGTCTGTTGTGAGTGAGACTCTTTGCTTGTGCTTAAAGAACCATTCTTTCAAAGCTACTTTCCTCTTCACATACATCTCAACTATGTGTCTTGTTGCTGTCCTTCTTGAATGAGGATTGTACAAATTACACTGTAATGCAAAACAGAAAAAGAATCATAAACATAAAGAAATAAATTGTTATGAAAGAGCAAACAAGAGAGAAAAAGCTTTCCATTTCACAGAAGTTTCTAAAAGCCTCACTTTCAACAAAAGACAATGGCAATTCTCCTATCACAAGCATCATATCACAAGCTTCATCGAAAACCTCTCTACATACTCTTGAATCCTTCAGACCTCCATCTTTATTAATCTGTTTTTGTTGTATTGGGTTATCTTTAGTACTATTACCATCTTTCCATGCTTTGAATTGCATACATGTTTCCAAATGCCTCGTCAGATGACGAGTCCCTGACTTTGTAGCACATGACATAGTAATCTGGCAATAATCACAGGTACATTTATCACGATTATCTTTATATCTTGTGAAATGATCCCACACATCTGACCTTTCTCCTTTTCCCCTCGTTTTGGAAAATTGTGATGAATCCTTCTACAAAAAAATGACACAGAAAACAGAGAAATAAACAAATAGAATATAAAAATCATAACCTTTTTAATACTCAAACATCGACAAACACTTTACAAAACTTAGAAATATTATCCAAAATTATTAGAAAACTCGAGTAGGTAGATAGATAACTTTTGAAAATTGGTTAGTGATAACCAATTGGAGCTGCTGCTTCTCTCAATTATTTTCTTTTTTTTTCCAACTGTTATGATTATTAAAAATATAAAGTTATCAAGACACTCGATTAAATAGATAGATAACTCTTTGAAAATTGGTTAGTGATGATAATCGATCCTCTTCTCGCCGTCGGCACCAGGGGACAATTGGTTGCCTCCTGGTTGGAGACTCAATCAACCTCCTCGCTGCGTTAACGCGACCGATGGAGAGAGAGAGAGAGAGACAGAGAGAGACAGAGTGATGGGAACGATAGAGAGAAAGCCACATCCAAGAGAGAGAGCAATTACCTGTGACTGATTTCTCGAAAATTCAGAGGAAGGAGATCCACTTTGTTGATCCATTTTGCTGTTGGTGGAGGGCGGCGATGAAAGAGAGAGTGAAGAAGTCGATGTTGTGTGCAGAGGCAGAGGAGAACATATGGTTTTCAATGGCCTAATTTTATAGGTTTGTAACAAATGGGCTAGTATAAGATTTTGAATGGGCAAAATTAATTAGACCCAGCCACTATATCTATTTGATCGGGTACCCAAAATTTCAGAATTAAATACCCGATCGGGTACTTTTCCATTTCGGGTCGGGTTTCGGGTCGGTTTTTCGGGCCGGGTTCGGGTTCGGGTTTCGGGTAGCGGGTTTTGTGCCCAGGCCTAGCACCGACCGTCGGACAGTGGTGGGCCCACGGGCCGAGAGTGGGCATGGGGTCCATTGGGAGATGAGGATTTCTCCTGAAGGGATGAAGGTTTCCCTTGTATGTTATTGAAAGATGAGGATTTCTCTCGAGGGGATGAAGATTTTCCCTGCATACCGATAGCTCGACGACGGTTGGGGCGTTACAAGTGGTATCAGAGCGAACCATGACGAGTGTGTTAGTCACACTGTCGGGGGTAACGATCTTGGTACGCAACGAGGACGTTGCGATCTGTTAGTGGGGGTGATTGTAACATCCCGATTTTTGGAAATATGTGGTGCATGCGGAAAGACTTAAGACAATTGATTTGGCTACCTATATCACCAAAGTGCACTTATGTTTTCTGTCACACATCCAAAGAGAACTCTAGAGTTAAGCGTGCTTTGGCTGGAGCAATTTAAGGATGGGTGACCTACTGGGATGTCATTTCCAGTACCGTGTGAGTGAGGACAAAACACGGAGAAAAATCACGTGGTGATTTGCAGGGTCAGTAAACAAGTCTTTCTAGCCTCTCGGACTAACGCACCGGCCGTGGGACCACCACTGTCCGACCTTGAGAGATAAGGATTTCTCCTGAAGGGATGAGGATTTCCCTTGTATGTTATTGAGAGATGAGGATTTCTATCGAGGGGATGAGGATTTCCCCTGCATACCGATAGCTCGACAACGGTTGGGGCGTTACAGTAGTGACCTGAAGCAGTGACATGTACCAGTCGTGAAGTACTACAGGAGGTTGTACGAACAAACTGGATGGTCTTGAACGACGTGGGCTCAAGGAGATGGGTCGGACCGGATGTGTGAAGTTAGCTTAGAGCCCAAGATGACGCAGCTAAGTTAGAGGATATACTTGGAGAGGATCCAAGCTTGAAGACCTTCCTTATCTTGTGCTAAGAATAAGGAAGGAAAATATACTCACGAAATTTTGAAGAAATCAAGTTCTTACGTGGAGTAGCGACCAAGGCTAGGGTTAGCCGTGTTATCCTATTGTGTATAAATAGGAGGGACGTGAGTTTTGTAGAGCTTGACCCCCACGATGTGAGAGAATTCTTAGTAAATGTTTTGGGGGTTCATGAAAGAACACAAAATAATGGGGTTAAGGGTTTGTCTTGTAATGTTCACTATAGATCGTGTATAAATTTGTGAATGGAAAGGCTAGATTAAGAAGATTAAATGGAACTTGTAAGTACGCTTGATGATTGATCTAGTAATATATTCTTAGGAAAAGAAAACCATGTGTTATTTGTGTTGGTCTGTATTACGTACCTGTAGTACTCTGTATTACAGCAATTCTCGCACTTATAATGTACACAGAAAACCGTGAAATAACATGTCCAGAGACCCAAAATTGATTTGAACATTTGTATATCGGTGATAAACGAAAATTAGTATATATTTATTTTGAAATACCCTTTTTGTTACTATAAAATTTTGGTAATGGATTTTCTGTTTCAACGAATAATTTGATAAAGAGGAATACATGCATTACACATCCTATATGTTATGTGTTTTAAAGACTCTATATTTATGTGTGTGTTTGTGTGTGTAGAAAGTCAAATTAGCTTGATGACGAAAAAAAAGAAGCAAATTTAGTTTGGATGTCTTAATTATAATTACTATACACTATAACTACTAACCATTAGACAATGAAATATGAATGCCACTTTTGAAATTGTTTTATTTTTTTAAAACAGTTGGTTGATAAAGAAGATTACAACCAAAACATTATTTTGCACTATATTAATTCACCTACCTAATTCGGTTATTAAATGCTTAATAAATATAAAGGTCTGGAAGTTTTATGTCGAGAAGTGATACTAATTGAAACAAAGCACAATCATGAATACTTCACATGCATGTTTAAGCCAATTTCTTTCTGAAAACAATATTTTTCTTCCGTAAGATTTTCACATTACATTCAAGTTAACTGAGGGGTTAAATTACTACTCCCTCCGTTTCAATTTAGTTATTATTTTCGAAGTTTTCACACAAATTAAGAAAACACTTAAATTTTCTGTTTTGTTTCTAATTAATACATTGTTTTATTTAATATGTGTAGTAAGTAAACTTAAAATAGGGATAAAAATAGAAAAAAATAGTAATAAATGTGAATTGAAATTGCAGAATGACAAGTAATTTAAAACAAAAAACTAAGCGTAGAATGATAACTAATATGAAACCGAAGGAGTAAGTAATAGTAGAAGTCTTCTTGGTTCAATGGTTTGATCAAGGGTTCATTAATGTTTCTACACCAAGATATATGGGGTTCGAATCCAGAAGATGGATTTATTAATATTGATGCAAATTAACGGAAACAAGGTTACATGAGATCTTCAGCGTAGGGCAAGATATAATCGTTTGACTTGGATCAAGACGGAAAACTTATCCGCTGTAGAATCATTAATGTAACTTTTTCATAATTTGTAATAGAATATTAATAAATTCAGACGTTTAATAAAAAAAAATTACTAAGTAATAAAATAACAAACAATATAAGTTGATGTATTAATACATAACTGAATTGGAATTATATTGGCCATTGCAAATAGATAGTATATAGTATGCACTTTTAATGGTCCAAAATTTTCTGATTTATTCATATTATATAAAAGAAAATGGATCCCATCAATTAGTTCTTACTTATTAGCATTAAAAGAAAACTATTGATGAAAAGAAATAAAAAAAAAAAACTCTTCATTACAAACTATCAATTATTAAAAGATAAAACTACATTCTAAAAATCGGCAAAAAAAAAAAGGCAATAGATCTAAGGAACACTCTTTCACCGTACATTTTTTTCGGTTGGCGTCCATTATAGCGGCAACCATAAATTTTTTCCTGTTATTCTCCAAAAAGAAAAAAATTAAAACATTAATCAAAAAAAAGGCAAACTATTTTTATATAGAACATTTAACTTGGTTGACAAAAAATAATATTTTTAACATAGCTTTTAAAAAAAAATTGATTTGAAACAGAGTGAATAGTATTATCTAACAAATACCCTCCCTCAAATTACGAACCCAAATTAAAAAGACAAGTTCTCTAAAGCCCAACTATCACACTAGATATAATTCAATATCCTTAGTCAAGCCATTATTAACTTACTAAGCCCATATTGAATTAGGGTTATGTTCCTCTCTATTTGACGACTAGGAATAATTTTGTTTACAATGTATTGTGAGTTTTGGAAGCCTTATCAGTCCTCTGTTATTAAATACGTTGAGTTCAATCTTAGTTGTAATCCAAATCTCCAAAACATCAAATGATACTGTTTCAAGAGAATGAATCATATGATATTTTGGAGATTTGAAAGTGTCAGTGGAATAAGTTTTTGGTGGTGGATTTGACACTATTAACTGTTTTGAGTTTAATTGGATAGGTGGGAGAAGAAAGTCGCATTGGTTTGTTACATAAGAAAACAAATTGGTATTTTTCAGTACACATACCCAAATTGGTAAAAAAAAAAAAAAACGATCAATTTAGAAGGGTCAATTTATCTAATAACTACGTATAATAGAGTATTTAATGAAGAATATAGCTATGGTCATGGATTAATTAGACCAAGTATTTTCAGCCCATCTTACACTTAACCCACAAGATTATTTACAAAAGTATCTTATCTTCTTCTCCTTCTCTTGTCAAATACGAAGACGCCGGATCTTCACCGCTTTTGATGGAGGTCGATTCTTCTCCACCACTTCATTTTCCAGCGACTCCTCACGGCAAGTCTCGAGTTTCCTCGCCGCCGATGATGATTCCGTGTTTGTTGAAAGTAGATTTCAACTCAAGAAACTACTTTGATGAGCCCATTCATTCCTCTTCGATTAAGAACCGATCTGCTTGCTTATCTCCTTTGTCTTCTTCTTCTTAAATCGAAATCCTATCCCTGATAATGGTTTTGCTTTGTTCTCGAATCTCTCGTCCATGAAGAACATGGTTGATTCAATAAAGGTATTTCGGTCCATTATACATATTACACAACTCATATTCTAACCAAGCAACTACTATGGTTATGCAGTGAATTATTAAATTTTTGACGGTGACATTTGCTAATTTCCCATGTATTAATGTTTCGTTTAAATACTTAATTTCGACAGATGACGACCGTACACAGCCTCTTACATTGCTACATATATATAATAAATATAAGAGTATCGCCAGTTTTTGAACTGGCGAATTTTATTCAAAGCGATAACCGGAACCAGAAGAAGAAGAAGAAGCAAGTCAGAGTTCTGGTTAAACCATATCTCGAGCAGACTCTTCAGAGCCTCGCGTTACGAAGTTGCTGCTTAAGCAAAGGTCGGATGTATTCCTGGTACCCATCTGGAACCACTGAGTCGTTCAATGGATCCTTCCACGCTTCCTCAAACAGCTTCGGGTACACATTACCGTCGTAACGCCCCAGTACCGAGCTCAAGTAATGGTCAGTGTAATTGAAGGCGTCCACTAGCGCAACCGCATTAGGACGGACCTAAAACACACAAAATGTTAAAACTCAGCTTTTTAAAGGAACCAAATCCAGAGAGAGAGAGAGAACCTGAGTGTATAAGGCACGGAGCTGGTCGTTGGCGAGAGAGGCTTGTTTGGGAGTGATGGAGTTAGTGGATAGGAAATCCCCGAGATGTTTGTGAAGGAGATGGAGAGCGTAAATGTAACACAGATTTTTCAGCTGTTCCTTCACTCCTTTCCCTCCTATATCTTGCTCTAGTTTTGCTATGAACCTATAACCAAGACAAAGTTGGCGAAGCTCAGGATCTGACTCGAGAGAATCACTAACTTATTCGATAAGTGTGAACCGTGAAGACGAAGAAGCTTACTTGGAAACAACAATCAATTGGCAATGAGCAATTGCAGACTCAACCAAATCAGCCAAGAGCTCTGAGAATCCTGCAGACACAGAGGAAATGTGAGAAAAACTTTGTAGAATTTGGTTCTTTGGCTTAAGATCTGATGTGGCGACCAATTTGCGGGATTTGCCCACAATTTTGGAGTAAGAAGAGATTACCTTGTTCTTGATTCTCAAACTTGCTGAGATTTTTGGCACAAGCAACAGCCATTCTCAGAGCTCTTGCTTCAAAAGCTTCCAGGACAGCACCAGGGTTTAACCAATCCTCAGCTACATGCCCAACGAATAAAATCAACTTCATCATTAACTCGGGAATCACATTGAGGAAAAATCATTAGTTTACTGTAGTAGGAAGAAGGACAAAACATATAAACTTGGAAACTCACCCTTTTGAACACCAGAACGACATTGCAAAAGATGTTCTGCCCGAGCCATATATGCCGTTGTGCCAACAGGAGCCTTTCCAGAACCCAGCTGGGCAACTGTCTTCATGAGGAATCTAGCAACCTATAAACGCGATTTTCAACAATAATGTAAATGACCGCAAATGGCAAGGGGTCATAGTTTGGAAAATATAATGAATCAAAAGTTTCAAAAGCGATTTCACATATCAGCCAGAAAAACAAATTTCAGATGACAAAAGCCAAAAGAATGTGAAACAAGAGAAACTCACAAAAAACATGAAAAAAAATCCAAAACTCAGCAGCCATAAGCTGAAGAGCCACGTGCTAATAAATCTATTCAAACTATCATATTTATTCTAGTAAGAGCTCGCAGTTGATACATAAACTTAATAACTACCTGTAATTGCAGCACAACATTGTCTCCTTCGTATGTGCACGCAGGAACATAAACAGCAAACAGCTCAGGAAGCCCACTGCACCACAAGTAGCCATGTCCACCACATAACTTACGACATTCTTCGATACCATCCTGCACCCAACAGTGAGATTAAGCTGATTTTCAAGTCTGAATACACCTCCAAGACAACGTCAAGGAGGGAATACATTTTCCAATATATGAACGAACGTCCCCATAGAGAAACAAAACCGACCAGAGTGACCGTTAAGGATCAACTCTAAAGCATACCGCAGTGGCTGTAGTAGTGAGAGACTTCAATCCTGCAGTGCATGCATGAGCCTCAGGCAATGTTGTGAAATCACTGGCCTGCAGTCTTCCAGTTACATCCGTGTACAGCCATTTCAGCCACTCCCCAACAAACCGAAACGCATATGCAGATGCCAGCAGAGGAAATAGCCTGTTTTGCTGAGTTTTATAATCAATCACCTGTGATTACAACATGCAGAAATGTATTACATTCCCTCTTCTAGCCATCAAAATAGTCACCAAAGGTTCATGAGTAAAAAAAAAACTCCACACAACCAAACTGAAGAAAAACAGTACTAACAGACAAATTTGCCTAAATCAAACTAGGAACGTTCTTCGAATTAAAAATACTTTCAATTTCTTATGATCACAACCATCGGTATCCTTGAATATGAAACGGGTTTTAAATGAATACCTGTGTCTCAATGCCACCATTATGTGTGCCAAACTGCCTCCGCACTGCACTGTACCTTGTAGCTATGCAAACTGCTCGAGACAGTGCATTGGAAGCATCTGCCACAATTGTTTGCCTCACATACACCATAGTACCATAAACCAGCTGCTTTGGAACATCCGATGGCACATATTTTCCTTCCCTTGTAACTTTTGACAGCCTGAAACATTTCGGAAGAGGAGGAAAATGCAGAACCATAAGTTTGTATATAGGCACGAGCCATTTCCTCTAGGACTATCAGTACATCGTGAATGCTTATTCATATCAGACCAAAAAGGCTAAGAGAGAGAACCTCATGAGCATTTGATCTCTCGGAATGCGAACATGATCAAACATAAGAAAACCGTTGTCCATTGAATTGTACGCCCCATTTCCGAACTTTGTCCCAATATCACCAACAGTTATATTCGGAAGAGGGGAATGATCCTCTAAGCTACGCAGTTGCACGATGAATCCTGGAAGAGGAAGTTTAAGCAATCAATACCGGAGCACGAAAAGATCGAACAAAGAAATCCCAGAAAATTTTCCCAGTACTTACCATGGACACCATAGTCTTTACCGCCAGTTATTAGACGGGCGTAAACAACAGCATGGGTAGAAACTTTTCCCAAGCCACCAGGCCACCACTATTCAACAATCAAGACAGATAAAAAAATCTTACACAACTAAGAGATTGTGCATACTCAACCAAAGGTTTATTGGTTTACTCACTTTGGATGATGTCTGAGTTGGACTGTGAATGACAAACTCATCCGTCTCGGGATCAAAAGTAGCTGTTGTCTCAAGACCTTGAACATTTGAGCCATGACCAAGCTCAGTTTGTGCATAACACCCAATAATCTGCATCTTATTCGCCAGAGACAACCACTTCTGCTGCTGCTCCTCAGTGCCCTGCCCCTTAATAGCAGGCACAAACATTCCCTAGAGAAGACAAACACAAAACACGAATCAAAACGCTGTCTCGAGAAACATTCGAAAGAAATTATCATCAGTGGAATAAATGAGGCACAGTAAAGTACCCAGTGTAGATCCACAAAGGCAGGCTGATCCACAAAGAACCTCATTCTACCTGCTTCTTCCTCTGTAACCAAACCAACAACAACAAAAAATGAAAGAACACATGAGAAATTTCACAGTAAAGAAACTCAGAACAAAACCTTGAAACCATAATAACAAATCATACCAGTGAGTCGAAGCTCGATAATCCTCTTCCAGGCATGAGCACATTTCCTCAACGTGCTCTTAAACAGCTCCTTCCTAGTTAACAAAGCTCGATTGCTTTTCTCAAAAACCTATAAAACAAGAACGAAATCAAATATCCGAATCCCTAATCCGAATCCTAATCTCAGGGAATCCAAAACGGAATCAAATATCGGAAAACAAACGAGGATTGAGAGAATTCACCGGATCGCTAGCGACGAGGCGAGAAATTCGATCGGAAACCTCAAAAGCGTGGCGGGAGCCAGCCCAGACGATCTTCATCTCATCGACGTCGAACTCCGCCTTGTTCCTCTCATCGGCAAGGTGATCAACTCCCTCCATGATTCTCAAAAACCAGAATCTAGTAGCTAAAACACTACAAAATTTTCCCGAGAAAACTCAGAGAAATGATTTTTTTTTTCTCCCGAAGATAACAAAAACACACAATTGCAGAGCCAATGCCTCTACCGATTTATTGCAGAAGTAGTTGGCAGATAAAATATTTATAAAAAAAAAAAGAAAGAGAAACTGAGGAAATTATTGGTTTAAAAAGAAAAAAAAATTGAGATATTTCGGGTTTTATCTCAGATCCAGTCTTGGTCTCACTATAGACATATATAAAAGGAAACTCACGTGGAATGAATCAATATTGGATTTATTTCCAATTATTAGTAATTATTATTCAAAGAATATTGAGAAGTGGAAATGTATGATTTTGTTTTGACCACCCTGGAACGTATAATTATAATAATTCATATTTCCTGAAGACCAAGATTAAAAGAAAATACAACCGTAATATATCAGATGTTAAATATAATCAAACCGTGTATAAAATAAACATATTTTTTTGTGACTTCGACCGTAAAAACATATTTAAATATGAGAAAAAATGTATGCATATGGAATTATGGATGGGTGATGCATCATCCGACGCATGATGGCGGTCAAGAAGCTGACACAACAACAAAAAATCGACAAAAAGAAGATAATGTTTTGTTATTATGACGTCAAATATGCGTCTAGGTAATCGTTTTGTATTATAGCTGTAGCTTGTAACCAACAAAAAAAACCTATAATTGAATAAGACGGTTTGTCCTTGACCAACAATTAATCGCCACGTGTTAATATGGTCCAAATACGTAAACTCTCTTCAAGTTCAACAGTTTTTTTTTTTTTTCTTTTTGTCTTTGACTAACTATTTTAAGAAAGACAAATCAAACTTCAATTTTGAACACAAAAAACTGTTGAACTTCAATTTTGTTTCTGATCAAGTTCAACATTTTAGAATATCAGAAACAAAAAAAAATATACATATAATAACAGAAAACAAAACTCAAAAGCCAGACTAGGAGGTGGCGTATGTTAGCCTGAAACGCTCCTTTAGGTAGTCGCCGGCGAGGATAGGAGGATATCTGCACCAATAAAAATTGAGTAATACGAGAAAAGGACTCAACTTTTGTTCTTTTCCCATTCAAGACCACAAATTTAATAAACATGCGATTTAGCCCGAAACCCCCTGTCTAGGACTGAGAAATTCAAGAATAAATACCTTGGAGGACAAGTTTCACTGCAACAACTCTCCAAGCATTCCACATTACAATCTGGATTTGGATCTAAGAAGAACACCACCTACACAAAACTTAATCTTAATTAAATTAATAAGAAGTTTAACCAAAGCTTTATCAATTTGTATAGAAATTTAGAAACAACAAAAAATGTTACCGAGTAACGTTCTTTTCCCACAGGCATCACTCTGTGCAATGTAGACCTAAATCCATTACAAACAAAACAAAAAAACACATCATGTTTTGATTTCAAACAAAACTGATAAACCAAGCTCACTTGATTAATAAAAGTTTTTACCGGAAGAGTCCATTGGTCCATCTCTCCATCATATCACCAATGTTGACTATAAACGCCCTACCCGGTTTACATAAATTTTCAACAATTATTTCTACTCAACAAAACTTGAAAATCCAGTCGCAAAAAAGCTTGACTTATTACCCTTTAATTCCAGGGACATCTTCCCAAACGCGTGGTTGTTTCGATTTGTCTCTACAAACCTAAGATTGCACAAGTACATAAGGTTACTAAAGGAGAAGAAGAGTATGACTACAAGTGATATTTACCTGAAGTCCCGGAACTCCATCAGTCAAAAGAAGAGTAACCATTCCATAATCTGAATGAGCTGAGGCACCATACGTTTCTATATCTGACGAAATCACTTCACCTAATATCATACAAGAAGAGCAGAGATCAAAACCTGACTCGAACTCCTGGCTTAATATAAGTTTAGATAAATGTTCCTTTGCCATTTTGAAGATCTAATTCTAACTGAATTTGATATCAATCCAACCAGAATTTGATGTACATAGATACCTGGGTATCGTAAGAGGCGAACAATTGCTGCAGGATCATTCAAAGCTCCAACTCGTTCGAAGAAGTCCTCATCTAAATCCAATGCCAAGGCAATCAAGCCGAGCAATTTTTTACCTACTGACCTGCAAAGCAAAATATCAACCACTACTACCAAATTGATCCATGAAAACAATATGGGAGTGTTTTAGCTCGAGCTTCACTTTTCGGAAAGAAGAGAAAAGAGCAGGTGCTTACAGGACATGTTTGTAGTAACATTCCATGGTTTGCCTCCATGATGGCAAGAGATCTTCACATACAGCATAACCCGTGAGAGAGATAGAGACGGATCAAAAACCGATTAATGAAACAGGTATAGTAAGAAGTTACCTTGAGAAGGCCATTGATTTGGGTAACGTTGAGCAAGAACACCTTCCAAAGAGCCAAAATAAAAGCTTTCTTTTGAATCACCTAACAAAAAGAAGACATCAACTTCAGCAAGAAAACAATCCCATATGCAATGCTACAGACAACATCACCAACCTATAGAGGTCACGGACGGATCGAGTTTCTCGGCGTACAACGGAGTATAACCAAGCAAATCACGCCGGAGTAAAGCCATTTTCTCCTCTAGAGGAAGATTAAAGAAGCCTTTGCTCTCTTGGAAAACCTCTTCCATTAATTTTTCCGAGATTCCATGATTCTTGGCATAGAAGAATCCATGTTCCAAACATGCCTTACACACATAAACAACACCAAACAGTTTATCAACAATCATAGAGACAAGTTTCAAGCAAACATCTTCTGATGAACTAAATTCAATAGCCACACAAAATCATCAAACAAAAAGATAAACCCATCTTCGTTAATCACTTAACTATCCGCGACAAATCGAGTGAAACTGGAAAAATACAAAGAATTTCTGGGAAAAAGAAGAAGAAGAAGTCTCTACTCTCTACTATTATAGAATCAGAACAAATAACAGAATGAGAGAGAGAGAGAGAGATGGAGGAGGTGAAGAAGAACCCGGCGAATCAATTTTGCGGTGGAGATTTTGCCCGGCGAAGAAAGGTCGATGATCGGAAGTAGAAGTGACGTGTCCATTTCTCCTCTCTGTTTCGAAACTGATTTTGCTTTTCATCGCTTTGACATTGATGAATAAAAATTATCTACAAATGAAGTGATGGGCCTTAATGGGCTCACCAAAATGTCAAATGGGCTGATTTAAGCCTCTTTATTCCAAAACAGTTTACTCCACAACAATAAAGACTATAGTGTTGAATATAGATTACAATAACATCACCGGAGATAATAGTAGAAATGATTATTTGGTTGTGATTCGAAAACCTTAAGCTTCTCATATTTATATTTAGACTGGAGATAGGGTCAGAATACGAAGCTAGGGTTTCACTGAATCGCTGGTGGAAATTATCATGGGATCGGACCGGTGGGAACCTGAGGCAACAAATTGTTTAAATCAACCTTTTTCTGGTTTACCAAATAAAGACCAAACAAATTTTATTAACATTTATCGAATGGGTTAAAACAATCAAATTCAAGCACCAAAATAACAAATCAGGAGAGTTATAATAATACCTCGGAGGAGATGTTTCACTACAACAGCTCTCCAAGCACTCCACAACACAGTTTGGGTCTGGATTGACGAATACAGCCAGCCACCTTTAAGAAATTAAAACAGCAACATTAACTTGTTTACTATGTCACGATAATGTGATTAGTGAAACCGAAACTTAGTTTAAGCAAACATCGTACCGAGTAACGTTCTTTTCCAACTGGCACCACTCTATGCATTGTTGATCTATCAAAAAAAATTAACATTAGTCCAGAGATGAAACTTCACTACAGATTTACAAATCAAACTAAAATTTTGGATTTAATTGTATTTTTGGTACCGAAAAAGCCCGTTAGTCCATCGCTCCATAAGGTCGCCGATGTTGACAATAAAAGCACTGCGGTTTTTCACATGAAACCCTTAATAAGTTTTAGAGTCCTTACTATATAAATAGTGTCAATCAAAGCATCCTTTTTAATTCCAGGGACATCTTCCCAAACTCTTGGTTCTTTATCTTTATTCCTGCAAACCTTTTAGTATTGTAAACACTATTAGAACAATGACGGATAATAAGCGATTCGATAAGCAAATTTAGGAATTATGAGATGATACTTGAAGCCCCACATGTTACTTCATCAGATGAATACAACTCCCCTGGATAACGTAAGAGGCGAACAACTGTTGCTTGATCATCATTTAACGCTCCCACTTGTTCAAAGAATTTTTCCTCCAAATTCAATGCCAAAGCCACTAGGGAAAGCAATTTTCGGGCAACATCCCTTAAAAAGCAACCAAAAACATTAAAACAAGAACCATGACGATCCACTATACTAGAAGGAAACAACAATGGAAGAATTAGTTGAGAGGAGGAGTTTTCTAAAAGAGAATAAACTAAAGGTTGACTCCAAACCCACTGAGATTATGGTTTAGACCCGAATATCGAGGTTATCAACAAAAATAAATAAAAAAATTGTACGGTGCTAGAGTAAACACGCGTGGCATTCATTTTAACCACGCCGTTTTCGTCTGGCTCTAACTCTAATCGAAAGCGAATGAGTATAACGGTAAGCATAAGCATAATAATGTTTAGTGCTACTTACATGACATTTTTATAGTAGCATTCCATGGCCGGTCTCCAAAGCGGCAAAAGATCTATAAACATCCATAAAACCATAAGATTAAAAGGAGTGACAATCAACATAAACAAAAGAAGAAATTCAAGATTATACAAGAAGTGTTTACCTTGAGAAGGCCACTTATTAGGGTAATGTTTATCCAAAACTCCTTCTGAAGGTCCAAAAGTGAACATCTCCTTGGAATCACCTGATTCAAAAAAGAAGGTTAAATCACCAACGTGTTCTTTGTTTCATAAGAGGAATCAAGCAATTTTCATGAGCTGATATAAGAACCTTTGGAAGTCGTGGACGGTTCGTGTTTCTCGTGGTATAAAGGTGAGTAACCTCGAATACCACTGCGAGCCAACATCATCTTCTCATCAAGAGGAAGAGTGAACAAGTTCTTACTCTCCCTGAACACTTTTTCGTTCAGCTCTTCCGAAACGCCATGATTCATGAGATAGAAGAATCCATGATCGATACATGCCTAAAAAATTGGAAAAAATAACATTTAAACAACAACGGATTTTCCCCTGAAAAGCCTTACAAAAAAAAAAAAAAAAAACGTAGTAGAAGAAGAACATAACGAATCATGCCATGTTCTAGACATCCTTAGAGAAATAATAACATCAAACAGTTTATCAGAAAAAGAGAAATGTCTCAAGCAAACATGGTCTGATAATAAAACCATGCAAGGCCTCCTCCAACCATTACGAAAACTACGTAAATGCCTGGTAGTGCGATCAAACAAGAAGATAAACCCATTTTTGGTTGATCGATGCAACAAGTACTACTCATAATCATAATCATTTTTGGTTGATCCATTTGCAAGTGAAGATGGATAAATTAAAGAAAACAAAAAACAGAGAGCCAGAATACATAAAACAGAAAGAGATACCCGGCGGATCAATTGTGCGGTGGAGATTTTGTCCGGCGACGAAAGGTCAATGATCGGAAGTAGAAGAGAAGACGACTCCATCCTCTTTGCTAAATGGACTTTGCTCGGGTCGTGTTTTTAAACTGATCTTAGAGGTGAAGAAGTAGGCCCTAATGAGCTCATCCAAACCTTTTTGGTTATAATTAAAGACCAAAACCTTAAAAATTGGCGCCGAATCCACCACTTGGGTGAAATACCACAACTACCACAATTATTCTCAAAGATACACTATTGAAATTATTTGTATTATTGTGGTAGTTGTGGTATACCTTAAAAATTGGCGCCGACTCCATTCTCTTTACAAAGACTATTCTCAAAGATATACTATTGAAATTATTTTTTTCCAAAAATACCACAACTAACATGTAAACCTTAGTTGTGGGCTACTAACCACTCTCATTTGATATGTTAAAGTCGTACCACTATCACTTGGTCCGTTAAAGTGGTGTCATGTTTTAGGCCCATTAGAAAACCTGGTGAGTGGGCTACTCGATGACTACATTCACCACGGGGATTAGTCGGGTGGTAAAAGGCCGAATTACCCCGTAGTTTAAAAAAAAAATGTAAACCTTCAAAACTAAACTCTAAACTCGAAAAACAAACCGGAAATCCAAAAATTTAAAGTGTAAATGGATCGCGTTTCTCGGCATACAATGGAAGTATATCCCAACAAATCATTGCGGAGTAGAGACATCTTCTCCTCTAGAGGGAGATTAAAAAAGCCTTTGCTCTCCTTGAAAACTTCTTCCATTAGTTCTTCCGAGATGCCATGATTCTTGGCATAGAAGAATCCATGTTCCAAACATGTCTTACAGACATAAACAAAACCAATAGTTTATCAACAATAGTAGAGATCGTCTTTGTCTAAACTTCCGAGGTGAAACGTGGATCTGATATCCAAATGAAGTAGTGGGCTTCAATGGACTCAGCAAAATGTGGCATCACAAATCAAACCTATTGTGAACATGAGGCTCATATCGTAAGGTTTCATTTCTACAAATAAGCCAATGACATTGGCTTTGGCTTATACGAATATAGAGAAACCAAACAGTTCCACGAAAAGAAACACACACACAAAAGTAGATTTCAATAAAAAAAACATAGCACGCACGACCCAAAACGAAGTGAAAGATAATAAACCAAACCACACCAAAAACACACACACATTCCAAGAATTGAATACAGATTCCAAGAACTCCGATTTGTTCGAATTGCTCAAGCTTCTCATATTATATTTTGAGGCCGGTGGAATACGAAGCTAGGGTTTGGCTGAATCGTTCGTGGAAATAATCTTGGGCCCGGACCGGTGGGAACCTGAGGCAACAAATTGTTTAAATCAATCAACCTCTTTAAAAGACCGAAACTTTATAAAACCGCACAAAATCAACCCAAAAACAATACGAAACAACACATCAAGAGAGTTATATAATTTACCTTGGAGGAGATGATTCATTACAACAGCTCTCCAAGCACTCCACAACACAGTTTGGGTCTGGATCGAGGAATACGGCCACCTTCAACAAATTAAATCAACAACATTTAATCGTTTACTATGTCACGATAATGTGATAGTGAAACCGAGACTTGATTTAAAAGCAAATATCGTACCGAGTAACGTTCTTCTCCAACTGACACCACTCTATGCAGTGTTGATCTACAAAACAAAACAAAAAACAGAGGTCGGAAATCAAATTAATTCCTGAGATGATACTACAAATTCAAAAGTTCGGATTTTATGCATTTTTTGGTACCGGAAAAGCCCGTTAGTCCATCTCTCCATAAGGTCGCCGATGTTGACAACAAAAGCACTGCGGTTTTTCACATAAAATCCTCATAAAGTTTTAGAGTCCTTACTATATAAATAGTGTCAATCAAAGCATCCGTACTTACCCTTCAATTCCAGGGACATCTTCCCAAACGTTTGGTTCTTTATCTTTATTTCTACAAACCTATTTATACGTAAACATTGTTAGAACAACGAAGGAGAAGAAACTATCGCTTCGATAAGCAAAGTTTAAGAATTATGAGATGATACTTGAAGCCCTGGAACTCCGTCTGTTGCAAGAAGAGTTATCATTCCAAAATCAGAATGAGCAGAGGTCCCACATGTTACTTCACCAGATGGATTTAACTCCCCTGTATATGAGTGACAAAGAAGAAACCTCAATAGACTCATTTGCCATTAATTCTATCTCCAAAATGCTAACAAGATTTAGTGACACACCTGGATAACGTAAAAGGCGTACAACTGGTGCTTCATCACTTAACGCTCCCACTCGTTCAAAGAAGTCTTCCTCCAAATTCAACGCCAAAGCCACTAAACGAAGCAATTTCCTGCCAACATCCCTGAGAAGCAACAAATGGAATAACGAGTTGCAAAAGAACCATATACAAGAAGGAAACAACAATGGAATGTATATAGTTGTAGAGTAAACACAGCTACTCATTCATTTTAACCGTACGGTTTTAAGACTTGAGCCTAGCTCTAACTCTAAGAGTAAGCGAAGGAGTTTCGACTGTAAGCATAATCATAGTAATGTTTAGTGCTACTTACATGACATTGTTATAGTAGCATTCCATGGCCGGTCTCCAAAGCGGCAAAAGATCTATAAACATTCATAAGATAGACAATCATAAACAAAAGGAAATTTGATTACTACACTTAATCTTGTAAACTTGGAAAATTATACGTAAATACCCCTTTATATATTTAACTTATTATATAAGTTTATAATAATTTAAAATCATTAAACTTAAATTCAAAATTTAATTTCGTATTTACTTTTTATTTTTAAAAATATTTTGTTAGTAATCAATGTCTAAAAACTAAATTTTTTTATTAAATTAAAAAATAAAGATTGACTTATTTTACACAGTCGACTTATATTTGTTTGGTTGATTATTTACTTTGTTGATTTATTTATACAATTGATTTATTATTTTTATGTTCGTCGACTTAATATTTAGCTTCTTCGACTTATTTTAATTGTTGACTTATATTACGTTTGCTTGATTTTTTACTTTATCGACTTGGTTAACCATTGACTTGGTTTTTAATTTTTGTAGACTTAATTTTTCAGTTTTGTCGACTTATTAAAAATGTTGACATATTTTATCGTTTGCTTGATTTTTTACTTTGTCGACTTATTTAACCTTTGACTTATATTTTATTTTCGTCAACTTAATTTCCAGTTTCATCAACTTATTTTAAATTGGTGACTTATATTTCGTTTGATTAACATTTTAAGTTATCAACTTATTTAAACTACTGACTTATATTTTTTAGTTCGTAAACTTATATTTTTTTATTCATCGATTTATTTTAAACTACTGATTTATATTTTTATTGGTTGACTTTTTACTCTATCGACTTGTTTAAACCATTAGTTTAATATTTATGTTCATCGACTTGACATATTATTATCTAAAATAATTAAATTGTAAATCATAAAATTATTTAATATCAATTCGTAATTTTATTTTATAAAAAAAATATCAGTTGGTAATTTTATTTAAATTAATATAAAAATATATTGTAATTTAAATTAATTATTATCTACAATCTTTAAAGATTATAAATCAAATTTTAAATAAAAGTTGGAAAAATCAAATCATTTTTTAAAAAAAAAATTTCAACTAAGAATAAAACTGTCATTTTAAATAACAAAATATGGTACTTTTCAAAGTTTAATAGATTTAGTATAGATTTTAAATTTCCAATAATATTTTGGGTATACCATCCAATTTTTCCAACAAGAAATTCAAGATAATGCAAGAAGTGTTGTTACCTTGAGAAGGCCACTTATTAGGGTAAAGTTGACCCAAAACTCCTTGTGAAGATCCATAAGTGAACATCTCCTTGGAATCACCTGATACATAAAAAGAAGCTTAAATCACCAACCAAACCCTATAGTAGAAATCAATCACTAAATTTAGTTCATTAGAGGAATCAACCTTTGGAGGTCAAGGAAGATTCGTGTTTCTCGTCGAATAAAGGTGAGTAACCACGAAGATCACTGCGCGCCATCACCATCTTCTCATCAAGAGGAAGAGAGAAGAAGTTCTTGCTCTCGCTCAACACTTTCTTGATCATCTCTTCCGAAACACCATGATTCATGAGATAGAAGAATCCATGATCGAGACATGCCTTACAGACATAACATCAAACAGTTTATTAGCAAAGAGAGACATGTCTAGATCAAACACACAGTCTGATAAAACCACACAAGATCTCCTTCAAACCAGATTTGCTATACTCAAATCGTAAAGGGGCAAGTAGATCGATCAAAATAAAAGATAAAAAAAAACACATTTTGGGTTAATCGATTCAACAAGTGAAAATGGAAGAACCCCAAAGAAAAGAAAAAAAAAAAGCAGAGTGACTGTACAATGTACTAGATTCAGAGACGGAGGTGAGGAAAATACCCGGCGGATCAATTGTGCGGTGGAGATTTTGTCCGGCGACGAAAGGTCAATGATCGGAAGTAGAAGAGTAGATGACTCCATTCGCTTTTTACAAAGTTGACTTTGCTCTGTTCGTTTTTCTTCTTTTGTCTGACTGATTAGTGATTTAATTAGAGAGTATTATTAAGCACGGGCATTTGTTTTCTGTTATATAAATATAAAATGTTCTTTTTTGGAAATTAAAATATTAATTAGCTTGCAAATGTAAAGTTAAATAGAGTATGAACAAATCTATATATAATAGGAAACCACTTTTTTACATTTGATGACATCACCTTTTTTTTATAGGAAAAAGAAATCTCATCCGACGGTTAAAACAAAACAAGAATATTGATTGAACGGTTCAGATTGAGACATGGTTTGATCCCCAAAAAATCGGAAGGGTTTTTTGACGATCGTCGTCTCTTTGCATCGATTCATCAAACGAAGCGTCTTCTCAACAAAAGACTCATCATGGTTATAAATTTATTTTGTTCTTCGTCTTCGTCTACGTCGCTCCGTTATTCTCTCTCAAATCGATCAATCAAGCCTAAAATTTCTCATGTTTTGAAAAAAATAAAATCTCATGTTTGTGTTTACGAATTGATATTAGAGATTGTTGACTTGAAAAGATTTACGAAAGTTTTACTCTTTAATAAAAAAACTGTGATGATTTGAATACTACTTTGAATGTGTTTGTCATTATTTGATAACTATCGTTATTGATCTCTAACTTTTGTCAAATTTTGATGATTTTTCGTTGGTTTTCATCTTCTTTGTGTATAATATCTCATTTAGGTAATTTGTTACAAGTCTCAGATCGGAGTTGGTTGTGGAGTACGAACGATTGATTATTGAATGAATATGAAGTCATTAGAAGATATATCGGTATTATTCCATATCTACCTCTGTTTATATATATAGTTTAAATTTTGGTATAGTTTTGAGTGTTAATAGTGTTGTGAAATCAGATTTTGAGATAATAGAGAGACGCTAATGTTTACTCGATGACTAAGTGCATGGCCTTAATCACAGTGTCTGATTTGGCAACATCTTTGCAAGGCCATGTGTACAATTTGTTATGGACTTTGTCACTTCAGTCTTCATCCCTCTTTTTCTTTTGTAAGTAGTGTTGGTTAGGCCTCTTACCCAAAATTTTGGATTCAATATGTATCTTCTTTAAATTATTCTCCATTCCAGAATTGTGAATGAAAAAGAATCCCGTTCGAATTGCTCACTAGAATCACTCCCTAACATCGTTGGATATTTTTCATTTTTTGACCCTTAAAGATATTATTCGATAGTGAAGATGGATCAGGATTAAAAGTCACTTCTCATTAGCAAGATTTGGTAGGTTCCTCTTCATCTTGAGAGTTTTTAATTGAACAGAAGCACCCTTCAAAACTTGAATCGTGTTTGCGATGAAGAGTTGTGATTGCTTGCTTTATTTACGGAAGAGATCCTAGAATCGTTTCACAAAACTCAATAATTGGGCATTAAAATTCGTCGCTGCTATGTCGCCACCATTTTGAGTTTTGGTTGATTTGTTCTGTTTGTTTCCTTCCTCGAATCAACTCTATCTAAACCTTCGTACCAGCGATTATTTAGTATGCACCTTCTCATCAGGGCTCTCTCAAAATGTGATTTGTTCTGTTTGTTAATATATGGTTACAGATCATAGGGATATGATGATGCAACCAAGGGTCCAACGTGAAACTTGCTTGATGCGTGATAACCTCTGAGTCTTTCGCCTAAAAAACTGCCATTGCTAGTCACTTATTTACTTATATAAGCTTTTGGTTCTACCACCGTAATTACATTGGGGTTAGTAAACATAAGTTTGGTACTAACAATGTGGCTTTAGGGATATAGATAATCATTCAAATATTAAGGAAGTCTATACAATGGAAATGGTCTTTTTAGGACTGAAGAACGCATTCTTTTCCGAATAAATCCAACATGCCCCTTGATTTGTCTTTACGCTCTCAATCTCTAGCTTCCGACATGATGGCCGTTTACATTATCCATAAATATATGATTTTTTGTTTCCAACAAGAAATCCAGCAAGATGTTTTGTTTCGTATAACTTCGGACAAATTATTAATTTTATTCACCTAAGAATATCTATATTACGGAATCAAATGTCTTTCCTTACATCTCACTCTAATGTCTACAAATGAATGCATAGATATGAAAGAAAAAATCCATTTATATTATCTTGAGGACTTTTGTTTTTGTTTTAGTTAATCTACTATATAAGTGGTTATGGACTAAAAATAATGTTAGGGTTTAAGATTTATATAGTGGTTTGATCTTAGACTTAGAGATAAATTAACAATTTAGACAAGAAATTGATCACCAAATTCCTCGAAAGTACTTCTCGGGTGGGAACCATCTCCCACAATAGCACTATCAATTAAAAGGTTCTCATAAACGCTCCAACCAGCGGTTCATTTTTTTTTTTAAAGCTAAAAACACCAAAGAAGATTTCGTAAGTGTGAAGACTCTAACTCCCTGTTAGATGCTTCCCACTATAACATGCAAAAGCAACGTCGGTATAAGGTGATGAAACAACCCGACCCATTTTTTTTTTAAATAATAGCATCGAATTAGTATTCTCATAAATACTAATCCTCAACATGCTAAATTCTCACAATCACAATTAACCAGCAGAAATCAATTAACCACGATAATCCAATAACTCAATCAATTTCATAAACCACCCTAAACAATTATTCAATACAATTCAATAACCACCAAATCAATTCCAACTTAACCGTTCTAAACCGTTCATCAATTCCAGAATTACTAACACCCTAGCAATTCGAACAACATGCATCATGCAACCGAGACACTAGATCATCCTCTCTTCCCGGCCTTGATTCCCCGATCACCTTTTTTCTTTACCTGCATCACATGGTTAAAAGAGATGCGTGACTATTATCATAAATACCCAGTCAGACGGTCCTCCCATCTACAGGCCAATTACTCAGAGAAAGAATGCATACAATACCAGGGTTATCAAACAGCAAGCATAGCAAATAACAAACAACATGAACATGACAGCAACTTCTGTGTCGATCGACACAGCCTCTAGGTGTCGATCGACACTCGACTATCAACTGTGTCGATTGACACAACCTCTAGGTGTCGATCGACACATACCTGCAGAACCCTAAGATTGAACCTATCCTCTCATGGCTCAATCTCAAGGACTCAGATCACGATCCTGCACAATTCAATCACCAAACACAGTAAAAACAAGCCACAATCAATCGTATTCCACACAATCCTAATCCGAGAGCCTATGGTCACGCACTCACCTTTGCAAACGGATTGAAACGAGGAAACAAGGCACTCCCGACACAACCCGAACAGAAGGGAATAACTCGCGACTCCCTTTACCAAATCAAGGTCTGAAACCTGATCTGGAAACTAGACACCAAGAGCTTCGTAATGGTGTATAGAACGTCTCCTAACTCCAAACAGATCGATGGGAAAACAGCCCGCAATCTCGCTAATCGAAACTGGAAAAATAGAGATTTCAGAAACAACACCCTGAAATCAAACGAACACAGAGAACGGAGATTACCTCCAAATCAGGATCCGAAACCTAATACAAAAACTAGACAGAGAGAGCCAACGGCATAAGGATCGTCTCCTGATTCTCTCTGGTTCGACGGGAATCCCCCCTCAAAGTGGACTGATCGCAGACTCGAGACTGCAGAACCATCTCACGGAAAAACAACGATAACTCTTAGAATACTAATCCTATTTACAAACCGCTTTCTCCTGAATTAAGCTTACAGAGTGGAGAACTTACCTCCAAGTTTCACTCTGATCCGATCCAATCTTCCCCGCCAATCATCTCCTCCAAAACCCGAGCAGAACTGTTTCTCTCTCAAGAAAAACACTTCTCTCACAAAACTCTCTAAAACTCTTTCTCTGCTCAAATTTTTGGCCAACCCCAAGAGAAAAACGCTTTTCTCTGCTTAAATACGGAACCCTAGGTTCCCTAAACCAACCCAAACCAAACCCGATCAGAAATCAAAACCACACGGTCCAATTTAAGCATGTGTCGCTTGACACAAACTTCTTGTGTCGCGCGACACAGCTCCAGCAAACATATTCCTTCGTGAATTAAACACACGTGTCAATCGACACACAACTAAAAATCATATTTTTGGTTCACGGGCGTTACAGGTGAAAAGGGAATATTGTGATTTCCGTTTTTTTTTTGCAGATGTTGTGCACAACCTTGGCCAATTGGATGCTTAAGAGTTTTGATGACCCAAAGCCGTTATTACTTCAAATACAAAGATGAAGAACTACACAAATCAAAAGTTGTTTTCAAGTAAAAGATGAATCTGATAACAAAACATATTTCACTAAAAGTGAAATAATATATTGGCTGGTGTTAAGGTCACGGAAAATTATGAATTATAGAATGCATGTGAAACTAATTATTTCTTCCAACAAACTTCATTTTACTGCGCGGAACGCGCATATTTGTTTCTTAGTAATGATAATGCAGATGGATGCTAAAACTGATTTGTTGATCTTACCAACCATTTAAACATTCTCTTCAATTTAAGTCAAAGACTCTTATGTTTTCATATCAGACCTGTTAATTTATGTTCATTAGGAGTAATGATAAGAGCATATATTTTTTATATATACAAAAAAATTCACGTATGAAAAGAATCAAAAACAATGTTTTTTATATAGAGAAATATCACCTCTCTAACAAAAAGACTCTCATTTAAAAAATGTTTTTACTACCCAACTTAGGATATTTTTTTGTTAAGAATCATTGAGGATGTTAATGATAAACATTATTTGTTTGAACATTATTCAAATGAAAACACACAAAGTTAATACCAAATTAGGATCTTAATAACCAAAACACATGTTATTGTTTATTCTTACAATAAAGTAAGCTAAACTTGGAAACTCCGATATACGTACCATTTTAAATTTGACCACAATATCTTTGCACATTAGCTTCCGATAGAATGTACTGTCACAAGAAGTTTCCCCCTTTCCCCTAAAAGAGACAATGAAAAAGAATTATTAGTAATGACGATGGTTAAAATAAAAAAAAAACCACAAAGATCAACGCTAGAATATATCAAAATAAGTTATACCTCTTGCGGATAGTATGAGAAGAGAACTTGCATTGTGTATTCTAGTCCACTCTCCTGATGACGTGTGTATCACACATTTAGAAAAATGAGCGATAAAGAGAATTAGATAGATGCATATATAGAGAAATTAGGAATTTGCTGTTTCAGAAATTGAAAATGTGAATGACATCGGTTTACTCCATCTTCTAAGATTCATGACGCAATGGCACTAGTTTACGCTATGACATGTGTTTTCATTGATGAAGGACAATGGCGTCGCCTCTCTATGCCATATCCTCAAACTTGATTTCATCCAAATGGCATCATTGTGCTGCAACCTCACCTACTGGCTCGTGAAGCACCCCAACATATATAGCAAATTTCACCGGACCGAAGGTGAGACCCTTGGCTGACTTCTTTGTCTCTGTCATAGTCTCCGTTTACCTGTCCGCCACATTCCTCCTTTGCTTTGCCTTTGATTCATTGCCCTCACTCAGTCGGAGTTTTCGTCTCTTTGATTCATAACATGATTGTTTTGAAGATTCTAGGCAATTCGTAGGCTTTAGCTATGGATTGAGAGAATATGAATTTGAGAAAAAGAAAACGAAAAAATGATAGAAAGAGGAAGGAGAGATTTGAGTTCATGAAATTAACTTTTTAGAGGAAGATGAAACAGTTTAAAAATCGTGAGATAGTTTTAAAGATCGTGTGGTTATAAACGTGTGTGGTGTGAGAATAATTTCAGATATTTATAGAATCGAGTTATAATTTGTTATAGAAAACAGTTTTACGTTTTTTAATAATTTTTTCAAAATATGAAAAAAAGGAAATGTAGTATAATATTATTGTGCAAGTGACTTGTGATTTAGTATATTAAGGATTAGTTGTCGTTATTTTTTTGTATTTTTTGTATTTGACGGATTAGTAGATAAATAGGCCTTAATGGGCTCACGAAACCTTGTAATTATCCAAATAAAGACCAAAACATTCAAGTTGGTGCAAAATCACCCCTTGAGTGAAAGATTAAAACAATCAGAACTATTAAGAAACAAGAAATATGTAACCTTTTAAATTAAACTGATCGTGACCAAAAAAAAAAATAATTAAACTGATTGATACTGATTTTTAGAGTCTAATATCTACGAACACTGATCATTGTTAATATTGTAGTTCATTTCATTGTAACCTTAAATTAATTAGCTCATTTCATTATTTTAGTTTTTTTTTTGTTATGGTATATTACTAATAAATAACATTGGAAAATACACAT
Source organism: Arabis hirsuta (assembly GCA_964056655.1). Lineage (NCBI taxonomy): Eukaryota > Viridiplantae > Streptophyta > Magnoliopsida > Brassicales > Brassicaceae > Arabis > Arabis hirsuta. The sequence goes on along the minus strand of OZ053307.1, from coordinate 32,583,146 downwards.
CGGAATTTTAGACAAGATTGGGGGAAAACAAATATATTTTACTCAAACCCACGAGTGTCATTATAAATTATACATTTTAGACAAACATTAGTGAAGACATCACCTTGCTTTTTTTATCTACATATTTAAATGGGGTTTTTTCATTAATAAACATAAGATTTAGGGTCCGAATGGAGAAAGCGTATCAAGCGGTGCAGATCAGGCGGATCTAGCGAAACAAAAGCAGAATTAGCGGATCAAACATATCTAGCGGTCCAAAATGTTTGTGTGAATGGTAAACGCGGATAAAAAACAGTCCAAAATACTGTATATATTTATAATAATTTATATAAAATTTCAATTTGTTATTTTTTTTTACATAATCAAAAATTTATTAAATTAGATAATTTTAGAAATTTAAATTTATAAAAGCAAACAGATATAAATATTAACTAAAAGGAAACAATGTTATTTAGTGTTGTAACTACAAAATAATAAATAAAAATAGTAATAAATATGCCATACAAATGTTGATAGAGGCAATATATATTTATTTAGTTTAATAGGTTTCTCATATTCTAATAAATAAAGAAATTATTATTAAATTAACTAAAAAGTAGTCCACATGCATGACAAAGATTAAACCACTCCAGTTTCTTGGTGTTTATACTGTAACAAGCGGATCTCAATATTTGTTCATGTTTCGGACCGCATGTGGTCGAAATTTTTTTTTAATATAGGCTCCGAATGGAGAAAGCAGATCAAGCAGAGCGGATCAAGTGGATCAAACAGATAAAAAGCAGATCTAGCAGATCAAGCTGGAGAAGTGCAGATCTAACAAATAATGCAGTTCATAATATATGTTTGAATGGTGAAAGCGGTTAAATAGCAGTACAAAATATATATTACAATAATAAAAAATTGGAATACAAATCTTAACTAAGAAATTATTAAACAATATACATACTTTAAATAAATTACATTAAGTCTAAATATTGTTTAGTTTTCATATTTTTAACACATAACTTTTTCAAATGTTAAAATTTTACATTTGTTTTTTAATTATGATAGGTATATTATTTAGAATCAATTTTCTCACTAGGCCAAAAAATTAGTAATTAAGGATCTAACAAAAATTAACATATGTAGTCTAATTGTGTCCATTAAATTTAGGATAATTGGTTAGATTTTTTATTATAGTTTTTTAAGTTACTCAACCCAATTTCCCTATTATTTATTGTAGTGTTAAAATTTAATTTTTTTAAAATTATGATCACTAGCTTATTTAATGTTCTTACTACAATAATAGTTACTTATAAGAATTTATAACAACAAAATATAATCAATTTTCTAAATAATTCCTTAAATAAAACAAATTACGTTATTAAAATATTAAAATATAATTTATAAATGTATAAACTACAACGGTTGTTATAAATATATTTCAAACCATCATACATAAAATAAAATAAAATAAAATGTATGAATAAAGAAGAAATTTTTTTATAGAGTACTTCGATTTGCCCATAACATATTTGCAATATTATTCCTAATTGTTGTCATAAGATCTCCTTCTCCTATACTTGAAGTGTTCATGTCACCTAAATCATTCTCAAGATTTGTGTTGGTAACCTCGGCTTGGCTCATTATTTCGGCAAAATCTTCATCTGAAAAAGTTGAAATTCTAATGAAATTATGTAATCCCATTGTAGCCATTACCACTCTCTTTTGCACGTGAAGATTATATCTAGGAAATTCACAAAGAATCCTCCATTTCTTCTTCCAAACTCCAAATGCCCTCTCAATAACAGAGCGTAAAGATGCATGCCATCGATTAAACAATTCTTGCTTATTTCTAGGAGGAGGACCACTTGAGAACTGTGACAGGTGATATCGAACAACCCCGTTGCGTGAAGATCGATATGGGGCAAGAAAACCTTGTTTGTTAGGGTAACCAGAATCAACTACATAATACTTATCCAGAGGAGGCAAAGGAAATTCAGAATCACTCTCTTGCGCTATCGTGAGAACTGCTGTGTCGTGACAAGATTCTGGTGCACCATTCCAAACATATGTGAACAACATATTCAAATCACATATTGCCATGATGTTGAACGATGTTCTATCGTGCCGACTCCAATACATTCCTTGTAATTCAGGATTAACTTTAACACATACATGAACCCCATCCATGGCTCCAACAAACCCACTAAACTATGGCCAATACCTCCCATCTTGTTGCAGCCGCTCGGGAATACGAAGTAGATCTTCTGTTGTTGGGGTGTTGATATAATCACAAGCAAGTAACTCAACCGCTTTAAGCACTTCAAAGAATTTCCTCTTCACTGTTTCTTGATTTCGTCCAAATCGTAATCCAACATCTCTTTGCACTTCATTATGTCCACAAATCCGTAGAAACATAGTCACGCTCTCCTCAATGCTTACACTCGATGTTGGTAGTAGCCCATAACTCGTTTTTAGTTTATCACACAATGCTCTAAAACAATTAAGTGACATTCGTAATAACTGAAGACAAGCAGCATGATCTTCTTGTAGTCAACGCCAAATATTCCTCTATCCCAAACCACCATCAGTCTGGACAGGTCCTCTTACAAAATACCGATTGTAGTAACTCAATGCTGGTTGGATTATTAACTCTTCAAATTGGTCATTTTCCAAATTCCATAAACTCAATTCTCTCCTCGTAACTTAGAAATTGTACTCCTTGAGCTCGTAACTGGTAAATACGAAAAATCTAAAATTTGATCAACAAAAGATGAAAAGTAAATTAGAACAATAAAAAAGCAAATTGCATTACTTAATAATACATAAAATGCAAAGTACAGTAGGAAAAATAAAATGCAAATCAAGTCACAGTCACTAATAAAGCGTACACATTACTAAACTAATCATCATCGCCTGATTCGCTTTCCTGAGTTTCATTTAAATCCAGTCCTTGTTGGGTTCCCCAAATATTGGATAAGCCCCCTGCTATGCGTGTCTGTGGTATTGGATCCGTTGAAGTATAATTTGTGAATCCAAATTCTGGTGATACTCCCCTACGAACGTTTGCTGAAGTAGTAATAGGTGCATCATCTACGACTCTTGGTTGAACATTTGTTCTAGTTTCTGTTTGAGTTCCCAATGCAAATCCACGTTGAATATTTGTCGGAGGGGTCCACTGTGAAGCATTTGGTGAGGACCCCCACTGTGGAATATTAGATGATGAACCCCATTGTGGAGAGATTTGTGATGAGTTCCGTGATGAACTCCATGTTGGACCACTTGATGATGCACCCCATTGCTGACCATATGGAGGTGTTCCCCACTGTGACGTATTTTGTTGTGTTCCCCATTGTGAAGTACTTGGTGGTGTGCCCCATTGTGGAGCATTTGATGGTGAACCCCATTGTGGAGCATTTGGTGGTGTAACCCATTGTTGAACATTTGGTGGTGTACCCCATTGTTGAACATTTGGTGGTGTACCACATTGACCACAAGAAGTTTGACCCCAAGAATTTTTACCACCGGAAGATGGACTACCAGAAGGAAAACCAGGTGAACTTGGACTCCCAAAATGTTTCCCCGAGCTTAAGCGCTTCTCAACACGTTCATCATCGCGTGTATACCCAGTTAAAGCTTGTAAGAATTGTATTTTATCATCAAAAGATTTTTCAGCTCTATCAATGAAATACTTACGCCAAAATCCATCTTCTTTCAATGCTTGAATGCATGACCAATAAAATTTGGTATCATTTGGAAGCTCCATCGCTTCAAAAATCTTCACAGCCTTGTCAAAATCGTCGTAATCATCTTGGTCAAACGGATTTGGGCGTAGTTGTTGTAAACTTTGGCGCTGAAATTCTCTAAACCCAGTTATTGTGTCTGTTAGCGTTGTTTCAAAAGATTTTTTTCTTCGACTTCCGTGTGAACCACTCACGGTAGAGAAACGTGAGTTTCCCGCACCTCTTTGTGTCGTACTTCCCCGTCTTCCTCTACCTCATGGTTGAACTCTAGAATCAGGAATTTGGATCGGCTCAACCGTTGACGAAGTATGGCGCATATGTGCATTGGTAAACTTATTTGAAGGATTTCTCTCATCATCAATGCTAACACGATATACCTCTTCGTTTTCTTGTGTTTCTGGAACTTGATTGTCTGCACCATATGGTTCTGAGTAGAAATGACCTTCATCGTGGGATGGACCCTCGTTAACCATCTCTTCTCTTCGTTGGTTCACAGAGTATTGAGGTTGTGATTGTACGTTGTATAATTTGGAACAACGTTGCATAATATCCCAATGAGCTGGCGGCTTTTTGTTAAATGATTTTATAATTTTACATACCTGTATGAAACATTTTAAAGTTTTTTAATTAACAAATTTTTTGTATACATAAAATTTATTTTATTTTTTGCGGTAAAAAAGATCATGCGTACTTACTTCACGATCTTTCCACCATGAATCAGATGCAGATATCTCAGATGTAATAGGATCAACCACGATGCCGGTAGACTTCAGCATAATACTATATTTCTTGTATTTTCTTTTCAATTGATCAAGTTTTTCTTTGAAGAATTTGTAATTGATATTAAAATTGAACTCCTCATTGAACTTTTGAACTATAAACTCTTTTGCAAATGGTGAAGGATCTTTTATACGGTAATTATTCATCGCAATTCCTTGGTCGTACAACTCGAGAAAGAATCTTTCTCGACTTGGAGTCCATTTAAAATTGTCTTCCGTCTACAAATTTTGAACATTTGAGAAAATATATTTCATTTTGGTTTTAAGTACAATAATTAAAAAAATATATAATTTTACCCGTGCTGATGTTTCTGTAGGAAAACTTGTATCTGCTTCATTGGATGAATTTATGCTGTGCCGACGATTAGACGTCATCTATACAAATTTGAAAATAATATTAGTTTTGTAACATACAGATTGTAAGTATGTATATAAGAAATAAAAAAAATCTTATACTAAATCTAACACCTTTCTATATTATTGAAAATAAATCATTTTAATTCATAATAATTACAAGTAAATATAAATTACTACAGAACATGAATAAAATTGTTATACTACTTAAACATGCATTTTTTGTAAAAAAAATATTATTTTAAAAATTATATATTGGATTGTTATTTGTAAGAATATAACTTTCTTGAACTAAAAAGTATTATATTTGTTTCTACACTACTTAAAATATTCTCTATATTTCAAATTATAAGTTGTATATTTATACATGATTTGTCAATTCAACAAATATAAGTAATTATTTAAAAATATAAAATTTATAAATATGCTAATTGAATATACTAATCTTTTAAAAGAAAACAATCTCATGCCACAAACCATTTACTAAAAATTAGGCAATGCAAAATATCTAAATTATTTATAAGCAAACAAACTAAAAGTGGTGTTTTTTTTTTTCAAACTCAGAACAAGAAGAGGAAAAAATAAGAAGTTAAAGATCATAACTTTAGAGAAGAGGATTTATTCAACTGATAATTTTTTAAATGCTTGACTATGCAAAAAAAAAAAAAGTGCTCTCGATAAATTTGGTTTGAAGTGTGTGGTTTGAAGTTGAACTCTCATAATTTATAAGCCAATTTTTTTGACAATTTTTTACAAAAAAAAAAAGGCAGATATGCGAAACAATGGGCGGATTACTCTGTTACGCAAGTGGAGGAAAATCTGTAAGTGGGACAATGGTTATCTTCATGAGATTTGTCCTGCATGTGGTTCGTTAATTTTTTTTTTTATGTTGTTGATTTGACATTTCAGTGAATAGGTAACAAACAAGTTGTTCAACTGCTCTGTCATTTATCTGTCTTTATCCCACTCTCCCATTCGGAGCCATATTTTTTAGCATACGTACTGCTAATACAAATTAAACGGTGAATAGGGATTTAAAAGTGTATGAACCCATACAGTGGGTGATCCGTTGTTTGGTCCGCCTCCCATTCATAGCCTCAATAGGTTTGGACATAAATACATAGTACGTATGATTTCAAATATGTTTAGAAAAGAAGAAGAAGAAAGGATCTTAGGACAGTGACCCCTTTAACTTAACAAAAAAAAAAGACAGTGCTCCTTAATTGATGGAAAATTTAATAATGATAAAGGTCGACCATAATCATTTCTAATGACCATACATCTAATTTTGATGATTCCAATGCCACATGAGAAGACATTGCCCAAACACGTTTCTCTTTAGCTCTTTTTGCTTCATCAACATTGTCTCCATTAGTCCTGGCATTTTTATCCGAACCGAATCGAATCGAGTTTTTGTTAGTTCGGATTATGTTTAGTTATTGGGCAGCATCCATTCGGCAATAATTTAAAATGAGTTCGGATAATGGATATTTCGGTAATAACCGAAATTTTCTAAACCTAAAAAAACAAAATATTACACATCTTCTCTTCTCTTCTTCTCACCATACGCGCCTCTTCACAAGTTCTTTTCCAAACCTAATTTTTCATCCATCAAATCCGACCCAAATATTCTTAACTCCAAGCTTAATCATTTTGTCGACCGTAAATCTCCTCCTCTCGAAACTCTACCTAGTCTTCTCTGATCGATTAAGCAGCGGTTAGTTTCATGAATCTTTTATACTTGTTAGATTCATTTTGATATTTGGATGTATTTTGAGGTTGCGAATTCTAATCTTGTTACAAATGACTCTCCAAAATTGCTTGGGTAATATCAACGATGCTACCTTAGTTGAATTAACGGGTTCACTGATAACATTTTTTCTTCTAGTATTTTTCAAAATTATTGTTGTGTATGAGATTTTTTTTTCTTAGAATTTATTTGTATCATTATATACTTTAATTTGTTTGCACCTAAAGCATTATGGAACTTCAGAATGACGTAATGATGTTGGTAAGAAAAGAACAACAACTGAGAGATCAAGTTCTGATCTGCCTCCAGAACCAAGGAAAAAAGTTGCTCATAGATCAAAAGTCTGGCAATTTTTTATTCAAAGGGAAGAGGATCTGAGTAGATGTAATTGTCGGTATTGTGGTGTAGAGATTGGTTGTGACACAACGAAAAGTGGCACAAGTCCTATGAGAAACCACATCCAAAGCTGTAAATTGTACAAGGCTTATTAGGAGAGTGGGAGTCAGAAAGTGTTGGCTGTTGATAGTAGCGGTGGAATGACAATTGTTGTTCCGTATGATAAGGATCTTTTTAGAAGATCCGTATGTGAGATGATTGTTCTAAATGAGCTGCCATTTTCGTTTGTTGAATCAGAGGGGTTTAGAAGATTCTGTCATAACTTACTCCCCATGTACACAGTTCATTGTAGAAAAACAGCCACTCAAGACATTTTTGCAATGTTTACGAGAGAGAAAGCTGCTTTGAAGGAGTTGTTTGGTTCGGATAAGAAGCGAGTCTCTCTTACAACAAATATATGGATAGCTCCCACTACCTCTTATAGTTACATGGTAGTAACAGTTGACTGGATTGATGCGAATTGGACTTTGCAGAAAAGGATCATTAGCTTTAAACCGGTCACTGATCACAAAGGAAAAACCATTACAACACATCTCATTCAATGTTTCGAAGAATGGAGAATTGAGAATGTCTTTACAGTGACAGTTGATAATGCTACGGGTAATGATAAAGCTCTAAGGTTATTCAAGGATGCAATGAGACTAAAGGGAGCTACTGCACTAATTAAAGATGGTGCATTTCTTCATATGCGTTGTTGTGCTTCATATTTTAAATCTGGTTGTGAGAGATGTTCTAGCACATGTGAATGATAGCATTGTTGCTATTCGAAATGCGGTGAAATATGCGAGATCATCTTTTACAAGGTTGAAATCTTTTGAACTGCGTGTAGAGACAGGGAGGGTTTCTCGAGGTAGCTTGACTTTGGATTGTCTTACTCGGTGGAATTCCACCTACCTTATGCTCACTGCTGCACTTAAACAAAAGGTTGCGTTTGAGAAGTTATTGGAGGAAGACAAATTGTATACTGACTACTTCCTTGAATTAGAAGAGAATGGACAGAAACGGGAAGGACCTCCAATTTCTACAAGTTGGGATGAGGTTCAAAGGCTGGTTAAGTTTCTTAGAACTTTTTCAACTGCACCTTGGCTTTTTCAGCGTCTAAAACCATAACATTGTCATTATGTTACAATGAGATTGCCACAGTTGAAAGAAATCTGATTTCGTTAAGCAACAGCAGTGACGAACAGTTAAGGATTGAAGCAACTAGTATGAGGGCAAAGTTTGAGAAGTATTGGGATGGACTTCTAAATATGAATCCACTTGTGATCATTGCAAGTGTGTTTGATCCAAGGAACAAAATGCAGTTTGCTTCCCTTTGCTTCGACAAGCTATATGGTAAAGATTCTATGGAAAGTGTTCATCATAGAACATCGATTAAGAGTGTCATGAAAGAGCTATATGAAGAGTATGTATCGATGCTGAATAAGCCATCTCAAGGTGAAGCTGCTGGAACAAAAAGTGATAATGGAGATTCAGATCAAGTAACTGATTTGTTTGATTTATCTGATGATGATGGTTATGAGGGAATGGACTCTTTGTACACAACAATGGTTAATGAAAACGCAAATGATGAAGCTAGTAGCGAGTTGGACATATATATGATGGAGAAAGTTGTGCCACGAAGTAAAAACAGCTTGGGATTAGATTATGATGTTCTGTCATGGTGGAAACGTAATAGTCCTAAGTATCCAATCTTATCCGAGCTAGCTAGAGACATCCTTGCCATTCAAGTGTCTTCGATTGCTTCAGAGTCTGCTTTTAGTACGAGTGGTCGGATTTTGGATCCTTTTAGAAGTTGTCTAACACCATACATGGTTGAAGCTTTGATTTGCTCACAACAATGGTTAAGGAATACCATCCAAGCCGAAAAAGTTGCTAACTTAGCGCAAATGATGGAAGAACTTGAATTTCATGACTCACTTGGTAATGTTTTATACATTTTAAATTTTGATTTTCGGCTCTCACTTGGTAATACCTAATCGTCTTTGTTTTCCCTTGTGTAGAACCTCGCAAACTACCAGAAGGAGCTCATTGAGTTGCTGTAACTTTGTTGCCTCAGAAATTGGTATTTTCTGCTCTTTTATTAAATCTATGTGGCTGAGGTTTGTGTAAGATTCCAGTTGGTTGAATACTCTAATGTGGTTTCTAGCTATATGGTTGAATCTTGTGTTGTGTTTAGGTTGTTTTATCACTATATTTCTGTAAATTAATTTGGTTGAATCTTGTTGTATCACTATCTGTTTTATTTATGTAACTTTTTAGTAAGTGAAGTTGGCTCAATCTTGTTTTATCACTATCTTGTTTTCTTATTGTCTGAAATTATATTGCAGATTTCATAATGTGAGAGGAGTCTTTTGATGCAACATGCTTCATGGCACACTTCCACTCTTATCAACAAAGACAAACCAACAAATCATCTATTTTTAATTTTAAGCTTGTAATTTTTGTGTTTCATCAAATGGATATTGATGATTTCTTTTGTAGTTGTACTCGAACACATTGACTTGATGTCTCTATGACATTGCCTTGTACTGGTAATTGTATGTTTTCTTATGGATTGGATATTGCTGCTTGCGTTCAAAATTCAGTTCAAAGGAGATTTGATGCTTGTTCACCTAAAACCAAACATGTTTCATTTTCTTTGTTTTTTGTACTTTGTAGATCTTTGTTTACACATAATAGTGAATAGGGATTCATTTTCAGTAAAACCTAATGATCCATACAGAGAAATAATGAGTTTATAAAACCAGTACTAATGATTTAACAAAACAAAACCAAATAACCAAACCATCCGAACTACCCAATTTATCTGAATTTCAAAACCAATTAACCGAATTATCCAAATTTGTATTACAATTTTGGATATTTCAATCATGTTAGGAACCGAACTACCCGAATATACCCGAACTATCCGACATCATCTGATTTTATCCCAATTTAGATAAAATTTGAAAATTTCCGGGTAGTTTCGGTTTGAAAACAAAATACCTGAACTAACTGATATCCGATCCGATCCGAACCGAAAATTGTTTTGGTTATATTCGGTAGAATTTTTGCTATCCGAACTATCCGATTATCCAAATTACCTGAACCGAATTATCCGAATTATCCGAAATCGCAGGCCTAGTCTCCATCATTGGACCTCTCACTGGTTTTATCACATACGAATATATTATGGTAATGTCAGCTGCCACTACGGTGCGTAATGTGACAAGGTCTGAATAAAGTTTTTGTTATCTTTTACTGCGAGATGGGACGAGATTTAAAGATATAAAGTTTTCTAGAGTATGTTAATTACATTCAACTTCAACGATATATGTGTTTACAAATGCGGTAAACGAATTTGTACTATCGTTAAAGCAAATTGCTAGGGCATCTTATTACTCTATATTTGAGGTTTGCCAAACCTCAAATTTGAGGTTTTAAAGAGGGTGTATTCAATCTAGTATTTCAAGTGATTTGTTATGATTTGTCAAATCCTATGTTATTGGATCATGGATTTAAAAAACTCAATTAAAATCCAGTGTTATTGAACTAGTGATTTGGAAAAATACATTTAAATCTACCGTTATTGGAAACATATGAATGATTTGTTTTTTAATAATTTCATGGGATTTGAGAGGATTTCTTTGTTAAAAATACAAAAAAACCAAATCACATGGTTTTAGGTGGGATTGTAGAAAGTTTTATATTAAATTCTCTAAAATCACACAAAATCACCAAAATCATCTAAAATCTCGTTAAAACTCAAATCACTTGAAATGTTAGATTGAATACACCTCCTAAGTGTTTTGATCCAATGATAAAACCTCAAACAAAAACCTTAAAAACTTTTGTTTTGCATTTTAGTCCTTTCTATTAATCAAAAATAATAAAAATCATAAAACTTTTATAAATAGTTATCAAAGATACAAAAAAATATTTGTACAAACAATATTAACTCATAAATCATTACATTAAAATATAAAATTCATATAAATAATAATAAAAACAAACATTATAAAAAAACTACAAATAAAATGTTAAAATTACTCTTGAAAATTACTTCCTCCCAAATATGATCAATCAATGCATTTCGAAGCGATAGTATTGTTGGTGTGTAAAACTTGCTTGATGTAGTATTGTTGGTATGTAAAAACTTGCTTGATGTAATATTTTATTTTGTATTAAATTTGCTTGATGTTTTATATGTTAAATATTTATGAGATATAAACTTCCGGGAATTAAAATGATAAAATAGATGAATTAGTATGATTATTTTTAAGATATACATAATTGTAAGAATTAAAATACAAATAAAAGATGAACCTCAAAATTTGAAGCTTTGAAGTTGTTGTTGGAGAGGTAAAATCCTTAAATTTGAGGTTATAAGGTTCTTGTTGGTAAATGTTAACCAATGTAAAATCTTACATAAACTTGAATATCTTCAAGCATTTCATTGTTTTGTAGATTTTGTTTTATAACTGTTCTATAAGTCTTTTTTTTTGTAAAGAACTTATAGACATTGATTGGTACTGTTACATGTATTTAATCCGTGCTAATGTACAGAATAATTGTCTCGTGGATATTGATAAAGTGTAACAGTTTTACAGGATGAATCGCTATTAAAAATTTTGGTGAAAAATAATTTGTAGATATTTTGTAGAATTTTTATAGTGAAAACACGTCATAAAAAACTTAGGTGTCAAGAAGAGAGTGTTTGAAGTTGAATATACTAAAAATTTGAACTCTGTACATTAAAATATACATATACACACTGGTCATTTTTGCAAGGATGCATGTCATGGACTAGAAAGATGGGGGAAAACCAAAAAGGCTTTAGATAATTTATTTTCGGAAGATAGATTTCACATATTTTTAATATTTCTGTCTTGATTGATTGCACATAGAATGGCTTATGGACCACTATTATGTAGAAGTGTATATATTTGTATTTGTCTATATATTATGAGCAATCACTATATACAGTATATAAGTTTGTGGGGAACAACTTCCATCATTTTAAGCAAAAGACAGCTTGGCCACATAAATTAATAATGATCTAGCTTCCTTAATAATTATAATATATAGATCATTATGCCTGAGATTTGATTGCAAATCTCCATTGAGTATTGATGAAATTTTGGTCGCAACACCATGTATTATATATACACTCATAGTCCTACGAGTCAAGTAGTTAATTTTCTTATTTTATATTGTTAAAACTCAATAATTTTTTTTCTTTTAAACCAAAAAAAAAAACTCAATAATTGCAATCAATAAATTATGTTCTACTGGATCGGGTTCGTCGTATTGCGTTTCGGGTCATAGTCGGGTTCGTCAAACACTTTCATACAAATTAACGACAAAATAACTACGATTTAAAGTTAAAATCCAATGTTTGCTTATAATTTCATTTACAAAATATCACTCTTAAGAAAATTATGTATATTCTAGTTTAAATGTTGTAATTACAGATTAAAGGTTCAAAATATCACTCTTATAAGATGTGCTAGGTCTTTTCGAAACAAGAAAAAACAACAGTGGTTGATTGAGAAATGGAGGGTGTATATGTAAATTCTAGCAATCAAGCCATGAAATAAAGGAAAGAGATCCCCTGAGAATCCATCCATGATCATGACGAGGTTGCACGTGTGGCACAGCTTTTAAGCAATAGATTAATTAATTAATATGGAGTGATTATGGATCTAGTTAAGCAAATGATTATGGCCGTTTTTTATTTACCGGTTAATCGCATGTTCCAGCTCAGCCGGTCACATGGTCGAAACACGTGGGACCAGACCACTCCCCGAACCAAACCCATTCCCAAGCATGCTTTGTTTATTTTATTTTATTTGTGTTTTGGAAATGCACGTACCCGCACGTGCGAGGGATTCCTCTGGAAACTATGCCATAAAATTATAACCCTTGTTGATGATTATAGTAACCGATCGTGGTTAAAATAGTCTGATTTAGTTTTGTGCTTGCTGTTATAACATCGAGATTAACATTATTAGAAATACGATTTGTACATTGATATCGTGCAGTATGTAAATATGTATATGAGTATATCACATCTTAGAGCCTACACCAAAAGAATTAGTAATATACTGGCACTACAAGAAAGAAGGTATTTTTCAGACGGATTTTCCGATGGAAAATTTTCTCTCAGAAATTTCCGACGGAATTCCGACTGAATTTCGAGGAATTTCCGAGGAAAACTTATCCTTCGGAAATCTTCCTGAAATTTCCGACGGATCCCCGTCCGTCGGAAAGTCGTCGGACTTTTTTTTGAATTTTCTGAGGGATTTCCGAGGACTTTTCCAAGGACTGTCGGTAACATACCCGTTAATGTATCCGTTAATGTATCCGTTGGAGGAGCCGTTGGAATTTACAAGTCCTCGGAAATCCTTGGGAAATCCCTCGGAAATTTCGTCTATATATTCTCCACTTCTCATTCACATGTAATGAAACCAAAACTACAAACAATACCAACAATAATGTCTTCCGATTCTTATAATTATTTTCGTTCATGGATGGAGAAACCTAGATACGATGAAGAGACAGGCAAACTTACAGAAGAGTTCAAGGAAGGGCTTAGGCAATCCATGTCATTCGCCTCAAACCAGGATATAACAATACAAACAGGTATTATGTTATGTCCTTGTCCAAAATGTCGGAATTATAGAAATCTTGATGTTACTTTAGTTAGGAAGCATTTGTTTAAGAATGGATTTATGCCGGCTTATAAGATATGGTATGCACATGGAGAGAGTGAGCCAATGCTAGATTTTGGTAGTACTAGTCAGCAATATATTCCGGATAGTGTAGAGGAACCATCAGTAGAAGTAGACATAGGTACATTTCAGATGGTTAACGATGCGTTTAGGGAAAATGCACCGTCGTTCGTTCAGGATGGAGATAGAGCAGAGCAACCAAATTTAGAAGCCCGGCGATTTTTTGATATGTTAGATGCAGCTAATATGTCGTTGTACGATGGTTGTAAGAAAGGTCATTCACCATTATCAGCTGCAACTAGATTGATGGGCATAAAGACGGATTGGAACTTGTCTGAGGGTTGTGTTGATGCGATTACTGATTTTGTGAAAGAAAATTTACCGGAAGATAATCTTTCACCAGCTTCGTACTATGAGGTGCAGAAACTTGTAGCTGGACTTGGCTTGCTGTATCAAGTCATAGATGTATGCAGTGATAATTGTATGATATATTGGAGGGAGGACGAAGGGCGCACTTAATGTCGGTTTTGTCGTAAACCTCGGTATCAAGACACCAGTGGAAGAGTTCCAGTACCATTTAAACGGATGTGGTATTTGCCCTTAGCAGAGAGGTTGAAGAGGTTGTATCAATCAGAGCGTACAGCGGGATCAATGAGATGGCATGCAGAACATACATCAGACGGTGTAATTGCGCACCTTTCGGATGCAGAAGCATGGAAACATTTTCAATCAGTGTATCCAAGCTTTGCCTATGAGCCAAGGAACGTTTATCTTGGTTTGTCTACAGATGGTTTCAATCCTTTTGGGAAGCACGGGAGGCAATACTCATTATGGCCAGTTATCGTGACACCTTATAATTTGCCGCCATCATTGTGTATGAAACGAGAGTTTCTTTTTCTCACTATTCTTGTTCCTGGGCCAGATCATCCTAAGAAAGCACTTGATGTGTTTCTGCAGCCATTGATTTATGAGTTACAAATGTTATGGGAACATGGTGTAGAAGCGTTTGATGTTTCAACTAACCAAAATTTCAACATGCGGGCGGTGCTTATGTGGACTATAAGCGATTTCCCAGCCTATGGTATGTTATCGGGATGGACAACGCATGGCCGGTTATCTTATCCGCATTGTGGAGATAACACCGATGCGTTTCAGCTGAAACATGGACGTAAAACGTGTTGGTTTGATTGTCATAGACGATGGCTACCTGAAGATCATCCTTATCGTTGGAACACCACATTATTTACGAAAAACAGACAAGTCTTTGACAGTCCACCTCCTGAGTATAGTGGCGAGGATATTTTGACGCAGTTACGTGATTTTGGTGTTGAGAAGACAGCGGTGTGCGGTGGTAATGGGCATGAAGTCATTGATGGATATGGCGATCTTCACAACTGGCACAAGAAGAGTATTTTCTGGGATTTGCCATATTGGAAGGATCTTTTGTTGAGGCACAATCTAGATGTCATGCATACGGAGAAAACCTTTTTCGATAATCTCATGAACACCGTTCTTAATGTACAAGGAAAGACGAAAGACAATTTAAAGTCTAGATTGGACTTACCTGATATATGTTCTCGAAGAAAGCTTCATGTCATGCCAAATGGAAAAGCACCAATCCCTCTATTCCGATTAGATGCACCTTCGAAAGAAGTGTTCTTGGAGTGGATTATGAAGGAAGTCAAATTTCCGGATGGCTATGCATCTAATCTCCGTAACTGTGTGAATATGGGAGAGAGAAAGTTTCAAGGATTGAAAAGTCACGATTGTCATGTCATTATGCAGCGCCTCCTTCCATTTGCTTTTGATCGTCTTCTACCACAAAACGTACACAAAGCAATTGCAGGTATATTATTACATAATTTAATTTTCTAATATGTAATTTTATTACCATTTAGTTACCATCTATCTTAACAATTTGTTTTTATAATACGCAGCAATAAGTGTGTTTTTTCGAGATTTATGCACAAGAACACTAACGGCAGAAGGTATACAAAACTCGGAGAAAAATATACCGGTCATCCTATGTAACCTTGAGAAGATTTTCCCACCGTCTTTTTTTATGTTATGGAACATCTTCCAATTCATCTACCCCGAGAATTAGCACTTGGCGGTCCCGTTCAATATCGATGGATGTATCCTTTCGAGCGTTACATGGGTACTCTCAAGAAGAAAGTGAAAAATTTGGCAAGAGTCGAAGGTTCTATTGTAGCTTAGAGCATCAACGAAAAAACGACACACTTCTCCGAATATTATTTCCCAAAACATGTCCAAACCAAGACCCGGAAACCTGCTCGACACGATGAAGGTGGTGAGAGACCTTTTTACGCAGTAGAAGTGCCTAATTTATTTTCACAAATTGGTCGATTAAGTGGAAAATCGAAGAAGCGAAGGCTAACGGAGGAGGAGCATCAACACTTGCACATGTACCTAGTGATCAACTGTGAAGAGCTTATAGATTATGAGAGGTATTATTTTCAAGCAAGAATGTTAATTTTAAACTTTTAATTTACATTTGACTTTTGATTATTTTCAAATTATTTAATTTTCAGGATTTACTTGGATCAAGTACGCCTCGCATATCCATTAATGATGAGGATGACGTTCAAAAACTTAAGCAGAATGAATTTTCTCATTGGTTGAAATTCTACGTAAGTTTCTTCTTTTTTAATATTCATGACTAATAAATTTGTAATTATATTGTTAGTTTATATTTACACAATTTAAATTACTTTGTACAGGTTACAACAATGTCTTCTAAAGGTCAATCATTCCCTACGTGGTTAGTCGAATTTGTTAATGGACCGTTATATGTTGCGGATTCATATCCTATGTATTGTACTCGTGGTTACGCTTTCAAGATTCTTCGACCCAAGAAAACTAGGCCAACTTGTGATTATGGGGTATCGGCACAATCTGGTGATGTTGTATACTACGGTCTTCTTCGCGAAATTTTGGAGGTTCGTTATCCGGGGATGATCAATTTGAGGTGCATTGTTTTCTTATGTGATTGGTTCGATCCACTTGTTGGTCGTGGTGTTCAACATGACGAATTCAGTGTGACAACAATACACACGAGAAAAAGGCTTTCGGTTTATGACCCATTCATCCTCGCATCACAAGCCGATCAAGTTTGCTACATTAGATATCACGGGCAACCGAAGTTGATGATCCTTGGATTACAGTGATGTCAGTAAATCCTAGAGGAAGGATTGTTGGAATTTCCGAGGATAGTGACCATAACCCTATGCAACAAAACACATTCGGTACCATCACACTTTATGCAGATGATGAGATTTTTGATGATTCTGAGGAAGATGGAGGCGAATTTGAGGATGCATCTCTGTCTGACAATTCAGAATATTCTCTAAATGAACAAGACGAAGAATAAATTATATAAGTTTGTATAAATTATTCTGAAGACTTTATTTAAATAATGTTTTGAACACTTAATTTTGTGAATAAATGGTATATTTTAAATTATGTCTTTTAAATTAAATGTATTTTAAATTATGTATTTTAAATTATGTAACTTAAATTTTGTATTTTAAATTATGTAACTTAAATTTTGTACTTTAAATTACGACTTTTAAATTAAATGTCTTTCAGATTACGTATTTTAAATAATGTATCCGTTTATATTTTATTAAAATATCCTACATTTCCGACGGATTTCCGAGGAAATTAAATATTTCTGACCACTTTCCGACGACTCCTCGGAAATCCGTCGGAAATTATTTTATTAAAATATTCTAAATTTCCGAGGGATTTCCGTGGGAAATAATTTCCGATGGATTTCCGAGGAAATTAAATATTTCCGACCACTTTTCGACGACTCCTCGGAAATCCGTCGGAAATTATTTTATTAAAATATTCTAAATTTCCAAGGGATTTCCGTGGGATAGAATATCCGACGGATTTCCGAGGAAATTAAATATTTCTGACAACTTTCCGACGATTCCTCGGAAATCCCTCTCAAATTTCTGACGGATTTCCGAGGACATAGAATTAAATATCAAAAGTTTCAGATTTTATGAAAAGATAGTGTTTGTCTAACACTAGAATATACCATATTTGGCAATACTAATATATTATAGAGTAGATAATATTCAAAAATTCCAAATTTGGGTAATCACATCATCACCGTAGTTAAGTGTTTATGATAGGATATGTACGATATAGTTTGTACTTATAGAAAGCTATGAGATTATTAAAACGGTTGTGTTTATTGTTCTAATATGATCTGTGCAATCTTTATATTGACAAATATGGCTTGTTACAGTATTAGGCAACATTAGATATCAATCAAATCAGCAAAAATAGAAATATATTAAATCCGCCGTTATTCGATTTCCTATATAGACATGCAATTTATATTCGATTTCCTCGGAAACCCCTCGGAAATTTCCGAGGACTTGTGTGCGAAAATTTATTTACCCGCATTTTTTTCGGTTTGGCGGTAGACCAAAAATTTTTCCCACCGATTTCAGACGGATTTTCGACGGATTTCCGAGGGACATTTCCCTCGGAAAAATCGTTTTATAAACCCAGAAACAGACCGACACCATCGATATAATCGACAACCACAAAACTAAATCGATAACGGCGATTTCCGATTCCGATCAACCGGATAGTGCAGCCACCCCCGTCGCCGGTTTCCCCCGTCGTCGTCGCCGGTTTCCCCCACCCCCGTCGCCGTTTTTCTTGTCGAAGGTTCGCCATTTAACTCGCCGGAATTCGCCGGATTTGTCGCCGGAGGAGCCCACGATTTCCCCTTCTAATTCTTCTCAGCAACTATGTAAGATTTGTGATTGATTGAATATAGTTTAGGAATTAGTTTTGGAATTATATAAATCGATTGATTTGGAATTGATTTGGAATTGATTGTTAGTTTAGGAAATAAATTGTTAGTTTTGGAATTGATTGTTAGTTTAGAAACTAAATTGTTAGTTTTAGAATTGATTGTAGGAATTAAATTGTTAGTTTTGGAATTGATTGTTAGTTTAGGAATTAAATTGTTAGTTTTGGAATTTATTGTTAGTTTAGGAAATAAATTGTTATTTTTGCAATTGATTGTTAGTTTAGGAATTAAATTGTTAGTTTTAAAATTGAATGTAGGAATTAAATTGTTAGTTTTAGAATTGATTGTTAGTTTAGGAATTAAATTGTTAGTTTTAGAATTGATTGTTAGTTTAGGAATTAAATTGTTAGTTTTGGAATTTATTGTTAGTTTAGGAAATAAATTGTTATTTTTGAAAATAAATTGTTAGTTTTATAATTGATTGTTAGTTTATGAATAATATAAAATTATTTTGTAATTAGATTTTTAGTTTTTTTTAAACATTTCAAATTTTATTAAAATTATAATAAGTATTTTGTAAATCAATTCTTCAATTTTAAATACTAGTACATTTACAATTTTGCAATGTAGGTCTTATTCGGAGTTCCATGGTGCATCGTCTAACCGGTCAGGGAGAGCACATAGTGTTTCGGGAACACTGACACAATCTCCACCAGGCGTTCCTGAGACACCTTCTGCATTGCCACAGGTGATGACGATGGAGGATTTTGTTACGCAGCCGGGACGACATCTTCTCCCGATGCTCCACCCGCAGGAAGAAAATGGAGCAACTTGGTAATTAATTTAATTTTAATAATTATATTCATTTGATGTTAATTTTTATTTTATTTATTTTATTATTTATTTATATTAATTTTATTTTACATGTTCTAGGTTCGGATTGGAAAATGACATAACAAAGTCAATTCTTAGGATTTTCAAGACGCAGCTCTCACAACCTTGGCCAACATACGGGGATGTCGATCCAGAAACTAAATTGATTTGGTTCAAGACTTTTGCGGTAAGTTATAATTTTTATTATTTTTTACAGAATTTGTTTAATTAACTAATT
Source organism: Arabis hirsuta (assembly GCA_964056655.1). Taxonomy (NCBI): domain Eukaryota; kingdom Viridiplantae; phylum Streptophyta; class Magnoliopsida; order Brassicales; family Brassicaceae; genus Arabis; species Arabis hirsuta. The sequence continues at coordinate 32,563,514 of OZ053307.1, read as the reverse complement.
TATAGATTAATGATAGTATATTATTTTTCTATTTTGCAGCAAGACTTTAATTGGGAACCCAGTCTTTGTCAACTTGTGCGGCGTCACTTTGACATTCAAGTTAATGCATCGTACCATAACCATATGTACGCGTGGAAGAATAAGTGGAGGAACGGTAAGCCAAAGCCGAAGGATATAGATCCAGGCGTTTGGTAGGGATTTATCCGCCACTGGAGTTCTGAGAGTTCGCAAGCGATTTCTTCACAAAACTCGAAGAATCGTCTGAGCGAGTGAGGTGGAAAAGGAATAGCGACCCATAATGCGGGTTCTATTTCTTTTAGAAGACACGAAAGGAGAATGGTAAATTTTTTAAACTTTTAGTTTTTTTTAATAAGTTTTTTTATTTAAAACATTTTTTGTGTAGGCGAAAAAGAAGGAAGTTGAACCGGATTGGCTAGATGTGATGGAAGAAACGCATACTAGCAAGCAAACTGGACAAATTCAAGATGTGGTTGTCCTAGAGCGGATCGAGAAGATCAAGTTTCGGAAGATGGATCGGCTTACACAACTCTCCCAAGATGGCTCATCGGATTCGGTCGATTTATCCCGCAACGAAATCAACCGTTTGTGTCTTGAGGTAATTTTAAATATTTTAAAACGTTTTATTAATTTATGTTTTAAATATTTATATACTAAATTTCTTTTTTCTTATGTAGGAAATTCCCTTAATCAAGGGTCGCAGACCCGGTTTAGGAAGCTTGCCGTCTGGAGACGGGAGTGTGTCTTCAGTGTTTCCCCGAGACGCTGAACTTATTCAACAAGGTCAAAACCTCAACCGGGTCGTTCAAGAAAAAGACATACAATTTCAGGAACTTAAGCAAGAAAATGTCCAGCTTAAGGAAGATTTTGCCGAGACCCGAGCGACGCTCTCCCAACTCCAATCTTTTCTCGCGTTTCAATATCCGGGATCGTTTCCGCCGCCTCCGCCTCAACTTTCATTTGTTTTAGGTTTTTTTTTTAATTATGTTTTGTAATTTAAAAACAATTACTTTATAATTTAAATAATGTTTTTACTAAATTTTATTATAACTTTTTTATAATTATTATGAAATTTGTAAATTATTAAATTAAAATATTAAATTAACAAATCATTAATATATATAAATTAGTAAATAAAACTATTAAATTATAAAATTATCCGGGTCCTCTGAAATCCGTCGGAAAGGCAAAGCCTCGGAAGTCCGTCGGAAACATGTCCTCGGAATCCGTCGGAAATGTAGACCCTCGGAAATCCCTCGGACACTTATTCGCACGGAAATCCGTCGGAAATTCAGGCCCTCGAAAATCCGTCGGAAATGTTATTCTCACGGATATCCGTCGGAAATATAATCCCTCAGAATCCCTCGGAAACGTTTTCCCACGGAAATCCGTCTGAAATATAATCCCTCGGAAATCCATCGGAAATGTTATTCCCACGGAAATCCGTCGGAAATATAATTCCTCGGAAATCCGTCGAAAATTTTATTCCCACGGAAATCCGTCGATAATTTCAGAAGAATTTCCGTGGGATTTTAATTTTCGACCATCTCAAACCGACGACTATTTTCCCTCGGAAATCCGTCGGAAAAAACAGTTTCCGAGGACTTTCCGATGGATTATGCCCTGGAAAATGGCTTGTTTTCTTGTAGTGTGGTTAAGACGGTTGTAATTCTTTTTGTTTCAAGTCGGTTGGATATGAATCCAAATACGTGGTAGCGATTAAATATGGTTCTAAAACATTACAATCTTTTAGTGGTTATAATTATTACTTTAGTTTTTTTTTTAAAACATAATTTATACTTAGAACCTGACTGGTTCAGATGCAGCGGGTGTGGTTGTGATTGTGGAAAATTGCAGAAGCGAGCGGTAGCGGTTTCAAGCGTTATTGAACGATTTATACGACTGGTGCAACAGTTGAAAACTGGTACGTTTGCGGAATATTTATAACTGGTTGAAGCGGGTGAAGTAGCGGTTAAACATTAAATTAATAATATAAACACATTATATAGTTAAAAAAAATTTAAAAAACCATACTATTAAAATAAAATATAAAAAATCATTGATTCAATATAATTAGTAATAGAATACCATGAATATATTTTTTATATTTCTTTTTAAAATTTTTAGTTTAGACGAAAGTTATGATTGTGACCAGAAAAACAAAAAAAAAATTGTGATTTTAGTGGAGATTTTTTTTTAGAGAAATTAATGTGATTTTGAATATTTTACCTTGTTAGATTTATTAATCAGTGATCAAGAACAATTTATCGAAAAAATTACGATTTGAAAATTTTATAAATATAAAATTATGATAAGTTATTAAGTTTTAATTAGAATGTTTCAAATTATTGATATATTTCGTAATTATGGTTACTAAAATATTAATTTTTAGTTTATTATATTTATTTGGATTTTAAAGTAAATCTTCTTTTTTTTATAAAAAGAAAAATTAATTTTTATTTTTTAATTATCTAACCGCAATCGCCTGCAACCGTAAACGCTCGAGGAAAGTAGCTTTTGAATTTGAGAGGTTTGGAGTGACACGGAGCGGTATAAGGCGTTTTCCATGATTGTTGTCAAACGCTAACAACCGCTACCGCATGCAAACGCAGCGTTTACGGGTGGCAGCGGATGAACAATCAACCCCTTAGTTCACTAGATTTTTTTTTTTTATATAAATTAAGTCTTAGGTCACTAGGTTACGTAATTTAATTTATCTGGTGGCTCATGAATATATATGCACGTACAGTAAAATTTTATTTGTTTATAAGTTCATTTGATTAGTTCGAGCTTTTGTATACCGTTTAAAATCTGTTTTATTAGAGAACAAAAAAATGTAGACCTAGTATAGTAAAATTATGAACCTTGGGTGAGAAAACTTGCGTGTACAGTGTCAATGTCATCTCATGACTGACTACTCGAATCATTAGCATAATATGTCCTACATACATATCATATGGTATTGACAGTTAATTTACAAGACACTTCGAATCAAATCCGAAGTTGTAAATCATCGAATTTGATGACGAGATTTGTTGTGATGTAGTAGTTGAGGATATGAAAACGTTATGGGGCACGAGTGGGGGCAAAGGAGTATACACGTGTGCTTCGTTGTCTAATGATTCTGATTTATGTGAATCGAGTATGGAAGTTCGAGCTCCACGTCCTTTCCATGTGAAGATGGTAATGCTCGAACCAACTTGCCTTTAGTTTTTGATCCCTTCATTAACTTTTTCACATTAATGCTCTATTTTTTTTCTCTGAATTATTATATTAAACATGATGGTAACCGAGTGTGAAATATAAGAATGGAATTCGAAGGTAAAATGCGAGGGTAAAATACGATACAACAACATCAAAGAGGAACAATGATATATCATGATTTTTACCGGTTTTCGATCATGATATAAATTTTTTCTATAAAGTCTTTTTGGTGTTTTCCTATTGTTTTAGAGTTTTTATAGATTAAGGGACGATTGGAGCATAATGAGAGCTTTTGGAGCATTTTGGAGCATCAAGGAATGCAGAGTCGAAGTGATCAAGTTGGAGTCGAAACTTGGAGCTTGCGTCGATCGACACTTGCCCGACGCGAAGAGAGTTGAGTTATGAAGTTGCGTCGACCGACGCAGACTAGGTGTGTCGATCGACGCACACATGTCTGGCAAGAAGATTTCAAGTCTGAAGAATTTCCTTTTTGCCCAAGAAGCCCAGGAGTTTACAGAAAAGCACAGTCCGTTTTTGATACACTATATATAGTTTTCTTTTAGGTTTTCAAGGGATTATCTTGTTTTAGAGAGAGAGATTTGGAGAGCTTTTAGGGAGACAAATATGTGCTTGACATCCATCGATTTTGAACCCTCTGTATCTCTTACTCTATCTTTTTATGCAATTTATTTCATTCATGATGTTTTCTTCATCTATGTCTGAGTAGTTTGCTTGTTAGGTTTTGGGGATTCAAGGGTTTGATGAGAAATTGTTAGGATTGAAACTCTGTTGGGATTTATCTACTTGTTCTTCATCTAGATTGCTTTAACTCTGATTTTAGGATTGATCAACCGAAATTGAAAATCCTAGGTTGCTTTAATAGATGCGAAAGTATTATTAATAACCTGACCTAATCTTAGATGAGCAAAATTATCTATTCGCAAAGAAAATTGGTTTAGTAATTTTGTGAACAATCGAAATTGAACTTATTGCTTGTCTTTATTCACTAAGTTTGCAAAGAAATTTGGAATTTAGGAATTTAGTCATAGATAGTCTCTGCAACGAAAGTTGATTGATTTTACACTAGTGTTTGAGTTCTAGAACTGCACTTAATCAAATCCTGACAGTCTTTTATCTTCAATTTCGATTCATTCCTAAGAATTACCCATAACCTAACTCCTTTGTCTTATTGATTTCTAGAACCTAAATCATAATCTGCCTGCTTTACTTTGTTATTTTTATTTTATTCATACATATTTACTTAGCATAATTTGAAATCATCAGTTTTTTGTGTGAACCGATTCCCTGTGGATTCGACCCCTAAGTACTACTATGATCTCTTAATTTGAGAGAGTAGCTCAGGATAGATTTGAGCATATCAAACCATAAAAACCAAACGGCCACCTTGGAACTAGACAAGCAAGGAAGAACCAAATCTATAAAGCAAACCCATAAACTCCATCTCAACTAAGCGAGTCGCTAACCTTCCACATTAATGCTCTTTTAAATCGATAGGAAACAAATCTTTTTAATATGCATATATACGACTAATTAACGCTCTGTCTTTTTAATGGTGTCGTGGTTTGCGCATGATTATTAATAATAATCACAATAATTGTACTTTATATTATTCGTATGTTTTTTTTTGCTAACCATTTATATTATTCGTATGTTCTTATTTATTAATTTCATTAGTTTCGTAAAACCAACCTCCAAACATAATAGAAAAAACAACATTCCATATATTTTATATTAAGTGTATTAGAGTTTTTTATACAAATTAAGAAAACTTTAAATTTTTATGTTATACTAATGCATTGCATAATGTTAATAAGTTATATCTATTGTTAATAGGGATAAACCCGAAATTTTGTTTCAAAAACGATACTTTTGTGAAACAAAAATTAAAAGCTAATACGATCGATATTTATATGAAATAAATTGAGTAAAATTTGTTTTGAAATCTTATGCAAAGGAAACAACGATGGGATTCTTTACATTAGCACCTCTTGTACGTAGTTGTCAATTTTTAAAACCCAGCCTGTTTAGGTCATGTACACATATATACTTAACCATGCGTGTATGCAATAATAAACAATCACTCGACAAATCAAAGTATCATGCTTGCCTTGGTTAAATAAATAACTAGTCATAGATTTATGTTTTCCAGCTCTAGTCGTGGTGTCAAATGAAATCTCTAATTTTTTTTTTGTCGAAAGATGACTAATTTAATTGTTACAAAAAGGAGCAACTTATGCGCATTGATTACATTGATATTTGATCATAATGACTGGTGGATATGTCCTTCTAAGTTCGTAACTGCCAGTTTTCACCAGACTCTTTAGGCACAAGGCAAAAAAAAAAAAAATGATAGTAGTACTATATAAGTTTATATGCTTCGCAATAAACAGTTTTTTAATTAACTAAACCAAATGTGTTCGTTTTCTTGAGAAATTTCAAAAAATGCCACATTTTTTTAAATCTTTACAAAAATGTCATTTTTCAAAAAAAAAGTTTTATATTATTTATGTTTGGGTTAATTATGTTCTGTTAGGGTTTAGTTTTGAGTGTTTAGGGGATTTTAGGTGTCAAAACATTTTTTTGAGTTTAGAATTTTAAAATATATGTTTTATAAATCTATAATTAGTGGCATTTTTCTAAATAGACACCCTTAAGTGGTATTTTTGCAAATGTACACACAAAAAATGACATTTTTGTAATTGTCCCAATGTTCTTTCTCTATGACATGTACTTTCTTTATAAAATATCCTTTTTAAAATTTTAAATTAAAAATTTTAACTTGTATTTCTATACAAACAAAAAAACAAAATAATAGTATACACTTCGTTAGTTCGATATTTAGAAGAAAAAAAATTGTTAAATAGAAAGTAAGAATATTAACAAATACCTAACTGATCAAATAGCTTTTTGTATGTGAGTAAAAATAATAATAGCACGTAGATACGTTGACACAAGTAAATAGAGGCTATTTTCTACGTACACAAAACTATTTATAGGCTGTTCCTGGCAATAAAAAACACAATATCAATTTTATATAAATAAATAAAACAACAACAACACAATATCAACAAGTTTTATTTAACTAAAAAATCTAGACCAAAATGTATAATTACAAACAGTATGAGTATAAATTAGGGCAATGAAAATAGTTGACAAAAAAAAAAATGCTAGACAACAGAAGATATATATATATAATACTATAATATTTTATCCGTTTCTTATTATAGGATATTTTGCCTAAAAGCATAAATATTAAAAAAAAAAATTTGCTATCAAAAAGCAAAATTTAATATATTAATTAAAACAATTCAGCCAACTGTAAAAAAAACTGCAAAAGATTATTGGTCATACAATTTTCAATAAAATTAAAAAATATATAAAAATATGAGAGACATCTTATAATGTAAAATAAAAAAATCTCCAAAACAGCCTATAATAAGAAAGGACATTTATGAAAATATCACTTTTTGTGTCCACATTTACAAAAATACCACTTTTGATGTCCATTTGCAAAAATACCACTAATTATGCTTTTTTAGAACTTAAATCTTAAAATTCTAAACCCTAAAAACTCTTGAGAAATTTCAAAAAATGCCACTTTTCAAGTGCCACTTTACAAAAATGCCACACTTTTAAATCTTTATAAAAAGAGAAATTTCAAAAAATGCCACTTTTCAAATGCCACTTTACAAAAATGCCACACTTTTGAAATCTTTACAAAAATGCCGCTTTTTCAAAATTATTTTTTCTTTATATTATTTATGTTTGGGTTAATTATGTTCTATTAGGGTTTAGTTTTGAGTGTTTAGGAGGTTTTAGGTGTCAAAACATTTTTTAGGGTTTAGAATTTTAAGATATATGCTTTATAAATCTATAATTAGTGGCATTTTTGTAAATAGACACCCCTAAGTGACATTCTTGCAAATGTGCACACAAAAAGTGGTATTTTTGTAATTGTCTCTTATAAAAATGCTATTTTTTCAAAATTATTTTTCTTTTTATTATTTATGTTTGGATTAATTATGTTATATTAGGGTTTAGTTTTGAGTGTTTAGAGGGTTTTAGGTGTCAAAACATTTTTTAGGGTTTAGAATTCTAAGATATAGGCTTTATAAATCTATAATTAGTGGCATTTTTGTAATGGCATCCTTTAGTGGCATTCTTGCAAATGTGCACACAAAAAGTGGTATTTTTGTAATTGTCTCAAAAATCTTTTGACCACTAAAACCTCTTAAACCCTCAAAACTAAATTTTAATACAACATAATTAACCCAATAATAAATGATATATTGAATAAATAATTTTGAAAAATAGTATTTTTACAAAAATTATAAAAATGTGGTATTTTTGTAAAGTGTCATTTGAAAATTGGCATTTTTTGAAATTTTTTTAATAAGAAACGGAAGAAGTATATGTTTTCCATTGTTATTTACTTATTGGCTTCAATTGGTTACCACGTTTGCAAACGAGGTACCTTTCAACCGCCCGTTTGTTACCAATCAAACGATCGTTTGAACGGGTGGTTGAAACGGTCGTTTGCAACTTCGTTTGCAAACGGACTTTTGATAAAAAGGTCGTTTGAACTAGACATGGATATTCGGGTAACCATTCGAGTTTCAGGTCAGGTATCGGGGTCTCCGTTTTAGGAATATAATATCTATCATAGTATTTAAAAATTTGGGTTCGATTTTGGTTATCCAAAAGATTCATACTCGTTCTATTTAAAGATTATTCGAAATATTCATAATTACTGGGTATATTTTTGCATTTAGTTCGATTACCATATTTTGAACTCGAATTATCCAAATAAATTTGTAAATTTTATAGCTAATTAAATTGGATTTTTATCCAATGTTGACAACAAAAAGCGTAAACTATATAAAAATATCAAATTTTAAATCTAAGTATTTCTTAGGCTAATTTATGTTTCAGATATTTTAAGTATCTATTCAATTTTGATGCACTTCGGTTTGGAGTTTCATTTTTTGTTTTTAGAAGTATAGAACCCGTTTGGGTATTTTATAAATCGTGTGTTTCGGATAATTTCGACTTAGGTTCGGTTTAGTTTTTCGATTTTGGATATTTTGCCCATCTTTACTTCTAACAATATACAATTTTTGAAGTGTTTGTTTTTAATTGAAAAATTTTGTGTAAACATTTATGCACTAGACATAATTTTTCCATAATTTTATCTAATTTTACTATTTAACCGATACAATGTTACCAATCAAGTTTATATTGAACTTGTTTTTTACTATTCAACCGTCTTCTCTAACCACTGATTTTTAACCGCCTTGTTGCAAATGACCCACTATTCAACCGCCCAAAAACTTTCAACCGCTTGTTTCAAACGGAGTCACTAATCGGATCCATTTGTGGAGTCCAAATAATTGGAGACGAGTGATGATTAGAGAATGAAGAACCCATAATTGGGAGTCAAATCGAACAAAAGTACTAGTCGGGTCCACAACATAATTGAGCGACATTAACGTTGAGGGACAAAATGGTCATTTACGTTATTTTCTCCGTCCCTGGTCCCACTGGTGGGGTCAGCTTCACGTGAACTTCACATGCTTTCCATGCCCCTTGTGGTCATTCGGTGGATCCCACATTCACTCTCTTTGTAGTATTCCTTGACACAAACTTAACTAGTCTATTATGAATACAAAAAAACATATGAAATGCAAACAAGAAAAATTAATATATGTAACAATAAATTTGTCCTTTTATTTGGTTTTTTGACCACAAAAAAATCGTGTTCTTTCTTTCTTTTTGTTGTCGCCAAAATCATGCTATTTCTTTTTTTTCTTTGGTATATTTTGCTTTTTTTATATATTCAATCACTGATCTGGTTAATCCTGATAAAAACACACCAAAATATTATAGAATAGATTTTTCTCTGAAAGACAACCACACTACCTGATCCGGATTTAGAATGTTTTCCGACTAATACCAAGAGATAACTGGATTGCTTGCTACCGGACGACCAAATAAATTGTCTAGACCAAAATCTAAACCTAAACTTCCCACATGAATGTGATTTTAGTTTTTAGAGAGACTCGAACTCTGAGAAAAGTGTTTTAACATATCTCAAGTCTCATCAACCACTAAACCACATATATTTTGCTTTTGTCGTAGATCATCAACCACTAGACCACAACTATGTGGACTATATTTTACTTTTGTCGTAGAACTGATATTACCTATCTTAAATTTTTTTTTTTAATATTTACATACTTTCTATTAATATAGGCACCACGAGAAAAATATGCTAAGGGAACTTATATTTATTTGGATTCTTGGTATATTTGGTTGGACATACATGCATGTGATCGCAGTTTGCTGATGAAAAAATCCAATAAGAGTCCACAAATTTAACCCTAACAATAGCATGCATGTGGTTTTTCGTTGTGTTTTTGTTTTTTAAATATTATACACAACAACAAAAAAAGGAATTGGTGCCGTATAGTAAGTGGAAAGAAGAAGAATTTTAATCTTTATTGAGCTAAGAAGAATGTTATCACGAAAACAAACAAAAACAAAATTGATGACGAAAAATCTTATTTTTGGCTCGCTATTTTTTTTGGAGATAAGTACAACTTCTACCACTAACCATGTACAGGGGTGGAGGCGGAGAGGAATTGGATGAGGCATTTATCCACCATAAAAATTTTAAAATTAGTGTAATTATTTAAAAAAATTTGGTGATGTTCCTCTTAATATATTATTTTATAGTGTGTTGTTTAATAGTTTTTTACCTTTGCACCAGATGAAAATAATTAATCTACCTCACTGGTAAGCATCGAATTGATGGATGAGCTCATTTCCTCGTCCACACAAAAAGAATCTCTAAAGTCTAAATCTTCACGGTACGGGTATCTATTTCTTTGGGTATTTTGACATTTTCTTTTTACAAGTAATATTTTATCTTAGTAGCAGCTTTGAGAGATATATTAGTAATTTGTTGATTCATAAAATATACGGAACTACGATAAACTAAAGTATGTACAATGTTAATCATTACATTTCTGTAAGTTACTATTAAGCCTGGATCTGTAATACAGATCAGTAAGTTACAATTTTGTGGTTAAGATTTTGCTTATTTTATAAACCAGGCTTAGTAGTTACTACAAATGACATAATGATATAAGTCAGTAAAAAAAATACACAATGGTATTAAACTTGTTTTTGATTTAAAGGTCATGAGTTCAAGTCTCATTTTCGCAATCTTGTGTTTTCATTTTTTCTTTAAAAAAAAAAACAATAAAAATGCGCACAAAATACGCAACGATTAAACTGATAAATGGATAGAAGAAAAAGAATAACACAAGGAACAGGATGGGTAGAGTCCACGTGCATGTGACGCGGGTTGTAGTCAGAGGCGTGGCTAGAGAAAAGAAGGCCAGAGGCAAGACTACTAATTACTAAAAATATCTGCCATAATTTATATAAAATAAATAATAATCCTTTTGTCTAAAACAAAACTACAAACTACTAGTTCTAAAATAATACTTTTCTTCCCTTTTTTGCAACAAAATCACTAACAAAACTTTCAAAAACAACATCTTTAACCAATTCCCTTTCGATAGACAAGATAGCCAAGTCACTCAATCTCTCTTGTGACATACTCGAGCGAAGATAAGATTTTATCAACTTCAACTTTGAAAAACTTCTTTCAGCAGATGCAACTGAAACTGGAATCGTCAACAATATCCGATAAGCGATCCATGAGTTTGGATAACAATCCTCAACCGGTTTCAAAAAGTCTAACACTTCAATAGGCTTCTTAGTTTCTTTGGGTAAAGCTTCTCGTAGAACTTTTAGCTCATAAAACAGATCATTAGCAACAACATCTGAATGCTTCCCATGAGTTAGAGAGTCTTGCAGATTGGTACAAGATGCCATCAAACTATCATCGCTCGCTGACTGCAGCTTCCTCAAATCAAACAAAAAGCCGAATATTTTTTCATAATTTTTAAACTGCTCAAATCTCGTTTCAAGTGAGTAGAGAGCTTGATCCACAATCTGAATAAAGTAATCAACTCGAAAGCTCTCCTCTGGGGATAATACCACACTTCCTTCAACTTTCTTACATTCCTCGTCATGATGTCTTTTTCTTCTAATGATCCGCTTTGCTTTTTTGGGGAATATAGCCTCAATCTCCATAGACTCTGCAATGCCTATAGCTTCCAATTTGGCCTTTTCGAAACCTGAATCTCTGTACTTTTGAAAGTAAGAAACCAACCCCTTCAATTGAGAGATAGCAACATCAATGTTCATATCTTCCGATTGTAAACTCTTACTGACAATGTTCACAGCAGAAAGAAGATCATACCAAATAACCATTGAAACCAAGAACTCAAAGCTTCCAATTCCATGTGTTTCACTTGTTGCAAGGCACTCAGCGTCACTCTGCTCTTTTGGGTCATCACTATTTTCAGCAAAGTAAACTAAAGCGTCCATAATTTTAGGAGCTTGAAATCGTATTGCTTTAACACTTTCAACATGACTCTCCCATCGAGTATTTGATAAAGACTTAAGTGTTATGCCTCCCACCTTATCTTCAAATATTTTCCACCGCTTATTTGAAGATGCAAAGAAACAATAAATACGCTGAATAATTCCAAAAAATGAGATCGCCTTTGAAGAAGTGGTCGCCATATCACAAAGTGCAAGATTAAGACTATGACAACCACAAGGTGTATAAAACGCCCTTGGATTAATCTCAAGTAATCTTTTCTGAACTCCTTTATGCTTTCCCTTCATATTAGAGCCATTATCATAGCCTTGCCCTCTCAGATCATCAATTTGCAAGTCAAAAGCAACCAACACATCTTGAAGTTCACGAAAAAGTCCTTCTCCAGATGTATCATCAACTTTCAAGAATGTTAAGAAAAATTCTTCGATCTTAGTTGAAGTGGTTGAAACATCCACACACCGAATTACAACAGTCATTTGTTCGTGGTGACTAATATCTGGAGTGCAATCAAGAATGATAGAGAAGAACTTTGCAGCCTGAACTTTCTTGATAATCATAGCTTTAATCTCATTAGCTAACAAAGCTATCAACTCATTTTGAATTGTGTTGCTGAGGTAATGGTAACGAGATTCACCTTCTTTAAATCTTCTAAGATGCTCTATCATCACAGGATCAAAATCAGCAAGCATCTCGATAAAACTTAAGAAATTCCCATTCCCATCTTCTCCAATCTTTCCATTGCTTCCACGAAATGCTAAATTTTGTTTAGCAAGAGTTTTTATCACAGAAATTATCCTCAACAACACCTTCCTCCAGTGAGTTCTCTCTTCATTCATTTTATCTTGAGCATATTTGTCAATGGTCTGATTCTTCTGCAATCTGAGTTCTAGTTCCACCCACTGATTCATGCATACAATATGTTCCCGACTAGATTCATGCTCTCTAAGGCTTCTCAAAATATTCTTCCAATTATTGAATCCTACAGATGCCAACTGACAGTTGTCACGCTGATTAAACAACTTACAACAAAAGCAGAAGACTTTATTCAATGACTTTGAATAAATTAGCCAACGTCGATCGTGCTTTTTTCCACCTCCTATATCTCTTGTGTAATAAAAATGTGAGAAGTGCCTTTTAACACCATTCTTTGGGAACTCAAAATCAATTGGTAGTCTTTTTGTCGGACCTTGGACAACCATAAAATCTCTCCATTCATTCCATCCTTTTTTTATGTTTTCCCAATTTCCAGGATCATACATATCCAAAACCCCGCAATGCTCCATGAAATCATCGCCTTTTTCACATTCGTTCTTATTCTCACTCTCCTTTTCATTCAAGTCTTCTTCATTCACTGCATCTTCTTTTTCACTCAAATCTTCCTCAGTCACAACATTCACATTCTCTGGCTGAACATTTGTTTCTTCTTTACGACATTCACCCATATTCTCATCCACTCCATCAAGCCCACCATTATTTTCTACAATATCATCAACAGATTCATTCTTTTTGAAATACCTAAATAGCGAACCTGCTAGAGACTTGTTTTCTTCTTCCTTCTTTTTTTTAATTCTCAGCTTATCTGCTCCAGACAATTGTCTCTTCATGTTACCCAGGGATATTTTTCTGGAATCGAAAAACAATGTTACGATAAGTCAGTAATCTTCTAAACAAAATATTCGTTAAGTCAAGCTGCATAAAAAAAGCAAAACAATCATAACATATGCATCGATTCAATGATTTGATAAAAGCAACAAAACAAAGCTGCATAAAAAAAGCAAAACAATCATAACATGTGCTTGACTTTGAGCACATCATATCTTTTATTTAGAATGAATTATAAATAGAATTTCAAACCTATAAACCTGTTATTCCAATTTAGGATTAGAGATCGTATTTTTTTTACTAAGTTTCAAATCATGTTTGGATTATTCTTAATCAGATAAAAGAATCAAAACTAATGTTAGATGAACACAATTATAATAAAGAGATTATTTACCAATTGGTAGTGTTCTTAATAGAGATAGACAAAAAAAACGATTATCTCCGATTAAGAAAAGTGAAAGAGATTAAGCGGCTGAGTATTACCCTAGATTTTTTATCAACTTCTAATTAGTTGTTATTTTTAATAACCTCAATTTAATCTTTTGAGTTTTGATCAAAAGTATGTTTCACGTTACATTATTTCTAATGGTGCTTTAATAAAATTATGGGCCTCTAACATTTTTTCAAAAAAATTGGGCCACAGGCCAAAGTCTCTTTGAGATTCACATAGCCACGGGCCTGGTTGTAGTTGTGGACACACGAGCCTCGTACAGTATAAAGATGGATAATAGAGAGAGTCGCACGATTCGCACGTGGGATGTTGACTTATCGACTAGCTTAAGGGGTATGTACATAATTAATGATTTATGTACTTTCCAACCAAAACATGCCACGTGGATAGATATACAATGTCTTTGTAGGGTTTAATTACCCTATCACATCACAAACAACATGATTATTATTGGCCCAATATTTTTTTTTTTTTTAAACAAACTTCATTCATTTAAATGATCAAAACACAAACAGAGAAAATTAAGCATCTTCCAACATTACTACAGCATAATTGAAATTCAATGCAACAAATAGCAGATAAATCATCGTAGAAAATAGACAGCAGATCCAAGACATGTCTCAGATGCGTCAAGAGAATCTTCGCGGCAAAGCCGGAAAATCTCAGGTTGGTCACTTTCCAATGTGACTTTGAAAGTCCTGGCTTAAAACTCGGGAATTCGACCACTCTCCATCCAAGAGAGGGAAGAAGATACGACCAGTCTCAAAGAGATGAAAGAAAGTAGAACTGAACTCTTCCACCGAGAGTAAATTACAGGATTTGAGAATCCAGAAAACTTTCATAACAGAGTAGATATCGAGCTCACAAATTACAAGATTTGAGAATCCAGAAAACTTTGATCCTCTCACAATAGAGAGGGTATATGACTCAGAAGAATTCCATGTTAAATCCAGCTTTATTGTCATAACCCCAATAAACATACTAGAGTAATAAAAATGTGACCTGAGCTTGGACTTCACGAGGATTGAGATTGAAGTTGGAATTGATCTTCGGGTAAATTCAACGACCACTTTGGATGGAGGGACATGGGCTTTTTGTCCATTCTTCTTCATTACCCAATGCAATTGAAACAACCCGACCCGTTTTTTTTTTATACATTGAATCAGATTATCATTCCCATAAATGATAATCCTCAATAATCCAATCAATTTCACAAGTCAACAAATAACCAGCGGAAATCAAACTAAACCTTTAAACCAAACAATTCCATTATCAATTAAACCAATCATTCAAAACAGTTAACCAATATTCCAACAACCTAACCCGTTCTAATCTGAATTACTATCAACCTAGCAATTCAATTAAAACACACAACGACGAGCCATTAGATTCATCATCCCGTCCTCGCCCTGATTCCACGATCACACTTTGTCTTTACCTGCGTCACATGGCAAAAAGAGATGCGTAAGTATTATCATAAATACTTAGTGAGGCGGTCCTCCCATCTATAGACCATGTACTCAGTAATAGAACCATACAATACCAGGGTTATCAAATAGCAGTGAACAAGACAAGCAAACGACACGCAAAACGTGCAGAATTGCACTGTGTCGCGTGACACGCTTAAATGTGTCGCGCAGAACCTGAGTCCGAGCCTCATCCTCTCATGGCTCGAATCCCAGTCCCTTTTCATCGAAACATGCATCGAAATCAACCAACCAACGCCAAATCCAACCAAGGAACGAAAACAAAAAATCATACCATACAATCCTACTTCCCGAGAGTCTATGGTCCCGCACTCACCTGATTCTGGAGAAAAAAAGATGAAGAACACGAAGAACCCTAACCCAGAACCTCTGATTCGGACTCGATTATCTCTTCAACCATAACTCCAAAACATAATCGGAAAACTGATCTGAAAACTAGACAGAGAGATCTACACAACGGTATGTAGATCGTCCTCTGATTCCCAATGAATCGACGGAAAAACAGCCTGCAAGCACACTGATCGGAACTGGAAAATCAGAGATTTCAGAAACGACAACCTGAAGTCAAAAGAACGCAGAGAACGGAGATTACCTCCGAATTAGGATCGAAAACCTTATCTAGAAACTAGACAGAAAGTGCTTTCCAAAGATATCTCAATCGTCTCCTGATTCTCTCTGGCTCGACGGGAATCCTCCCTCGAAGAAGACTGATCGCAGACTCGTAACAGCACCAACCTCACACATTCAAACGACCATAACTTAGCGAATACTTAACCAAATCACACGCGGTTTTCACCCACATCAAGAGAAAAGACAGGAGAACTTACCCTCAAAGTTTGCCTCCAATCCGACTTGATCTTTCCTATCTTTTGTCTCCTCCAAAACCGACGGCAAAACCTCCAAAATCTCTCAAAACTCTCTCAACTCTCTCAACCCTAGTTTTCTCTCAAAAGTGGCCAAAGGAACTGAGAAACACGACCCCATACCTTAAATACTCGAACCCTAGGGTTCCCTAAACCCGTCCAACACAAAACAAACCAGAAATCAAAACCCTAGGTCTGATTAATGACTTGCGTCGCTCGACGCACCTCTCTTGCGTCGCTCGACGCAACACCCAGAAACCGACTCCTCGCGAGTCCCACTGCGTCGATCGACGCACCACCAAAATATACATTTTGGTTCACGGGCGTTACAGCAATCCCATAGAGAGGCTCACCACACCAAAAGAATTTTTACAGCCCACCCCAAAGGAATTTTTAAGGCCAAAACATAAATGTTGGAGTCGACAAGGGAAAGACCGTCGGAGGTTACTCCGGCCAGCTGGACGGTTCCTAACGACGGAAGAACACCTCCTTCAGAGAAGGAACAAACTTTGCTTGGATCTATCATTGCGGATGAATTGCCTGAGTTTTGAGAGGTGATTTGAGGCTTCAACCATGCAACCATATAGATTTGGAAATTGCACTCGGAGAGAGGAAGAGACGCCGCGAAAGCCGCGACAGAGGCTCGAACGAGAGGGGATGGAAGATCTGGAAGGAGAGAGTCGGGAGGGACCGTAGGTTCGGGGAAAGGAGAAGACACCGCGACAGAGGCTCGATCTTGAGGAAAGCCGAGCGGCAACAGTTCGGGAGGAAGAGGGATGAGCCACCTCTCAATCATACCTGGTAGCAGAACCGGAGCCATGGAAGACACCGACGACGGCGGTGGAGCCAATACCCTAATCGCCTCGAGAGCGCTCCTCACAATAATATATATACATCATTTCATTTTCACATAATGATATATACCTCAATGGTTTACTTAAGCTATCCTTAAAATGTGTTTATCTCTTCTTTTCTCCTGAAACTGAGCTCATCTTTTCGCAAACAAGATTTTTCAATTAATTTATTAAAAATAAACCTTTTTTCAAATGTTTATACATATGCAGCCCTTATGTCTTTTTGGATGAAAATATCATATATGTACTGTGTACAGACTAGAAATATATACTCCTTTTGTTTTTTTTTTTTAAATCGTTTAGAGTTTTAAAATTTTAACAAGACTATAGTTTTATAATTTTAATAGTTCATGGTTTATCGTAATTTTCCAATCAATAAAAAATAACTAAATTTTGAGCTTGATTCATTAATATAATTTTCTTACAAGCACACTAAACAGTTATATATATTGATTTTAATAGTTTTGTCAATCCGTGCGACATAATAATGTTACGTTTCTCAAAACAAAAAAAACAAAATATATATATATATATATGTTACATTTCTCATAAGAAACATTCATTTATAAATTGTTTTAAAGTTTCTTCTTTAGACTTGACACTGATTTAAATTCAACATCACTATGAGAAACTAGAAGAAAAAAAAATCAAACCGACAACAAGATTGGTCAATAGAGACTCAATAATTGAACCATTAAGTACAGTGTAATACCCGCAGAAAAATAATCAACCCACCTACTCTTAGGGGCAAGCATGTAGTTTAACATATTATCGAGACAAGGGGACCAGGTTACATGAAATCTGGAGAAGATGATGTACAAACAATCACCAAAGTTTAACCTATGAGTCTTAGCCCTAGTAGCTTAGTGGCTACGACTGTATAGCCGACACTCCAATTTGGAGTAGCATAATATAAGGACAAGAGTCAATTATATATGCAGTGAATAAAGTTGTGTTTTGTGCTCCGGTCAGCAATTTATGAGAGCAATAGAACAAACAGAGGTGCAAAAACATGGAAGTTCATACATGGAAAGCTAAGTGACATGGTTGGATTTTTACATCAGACCATAAGATTTTTCATATGGGTTTTACAAGTTCTTGAAGAAGGATTCCACATATCTTCATGTAAAATTATATACATTTTGTTGACGATGAAATACTTGATTTTAGTTTTCGGGACTAAAATTGCGTCTTAGACAAATTTAGGGATCTAATCATATGGTCAATATTTACGGTAGAGTTGGAGAATTTTCGGACGTTGAAATTTGTTTTCTTAAAAAAAACAAAAATCAATTCTATGATTCTTAATTATTAATAGTTTTCTTTAATGTGGATTGCCTTACGAAAACGGCTAGGAAACAAAGCTTTTTATTTTACATGTAAATTCGTTGGCTCGAGCTTTACTTACTTTTGATGATGGTTTTCTCTACAAACTTAACCAAAGAACAAAAATGGGCAGTGACTCAATATGCTACTAGTTTAAGATAGTAATATAAAATTACTCCAATCTAATGTTCACACCACCGCAAAAAAAATGGTAGCAATCAAGCCGAAAGTGTACGTGCAATAGTGAATCGAACATGTATCATTAAAGCAGGCCATGCTCTATTCATTATGCAATATGATGAGCTATTATTATTAAATGGTTACCAAATAAAATTATACTTATAGGATCAAAAAGGAGAACGAGAGGCTCATGAATGATGATGGATGGTCATGGAGTTTGCTGTTTTTAGGGAAGAACAAGATTTATCGTATGATTGTCTAACACATCCTTTGTCGGCGCGTGAACAGACAAAGCGACACGCGCGTGTGTGTCAGTCACGTGGTTCGATGCCTCTTAGGCTCATATCATTTTGGGTCCACGTGAGGTTTCTTATTTATTCTTCTCTTCCTTTCTATTTTTTTTTGTTTCTTTCCCTTAGAGAACCTAGATTTATTTCTAAAATATATGCACTATATATGCTTGATATATCTATGAACTTTTTATAAAAGGTTCCTAATTATCAGTACCTCCACGTGAACTCCACCACTAAATTTGCCATTTTTTAAACTAATTTAGATTCATTTTTATTTTTTTATCAGGTTCTCAGAATCTCATGCGATATAGTTAATAGTTTGAAATCTTTTCCAAAAATTAATTTTAAGGATATAGAATAAAAGTTGGGCAATTATAAAAATGTCATTTTTTGTGTATTTAGGAATATCCATTAACAAAAATATTACTATTTATAGATTTATAAAACTTATCTCTTAAAATTTTAAACCCTAAAAAATGTTTTGACACCTAAAACCTCCTAAACACTCAAAACTAAATCCTAATAAAACATCATTAACCCAAACATAAATAATATAAAGAAATTTTTTTTTTGAAAGAGTGTTATTTTTGTGTGTTATTTTTGTAAAGTGGCACTTAAAAAATAACATTTTTTGAAATTTCTCATAAGAGTTTCGTTGCGTATAATAGTCGAAACTAATTAGATAAAAAATATAATAGTTCAAACTAATTATAAAAACAAACTAAAAAAGAAAATAAACCAAACAAAAAAAAGTGAGGAGACAATGTATTTAATTAAAAAATATAATTAAAATATAATATAATGTTAAAGATAAAACAAAATATATGATATATATTGGAACAAAATTAGAAAGAATACGAAAATATTAATTTAAAGATTTAAGAATTCCCAAATAATTAATAAAATAGTAAAAAAAAAAAATTCATTATATTTGAAACTAATTCGAAAAAAAGATAAATTTCTAATGGTCGAAACTAACTAGATAAAAAAAAATTAATAGTTTAAACTAATTATAAAAACAATTTAAAAAAGAACATAAATCGAAAAAAAACAAAAAGTGAAGAGACAAAATATTTTATTTAAAAATAATAATCAAAATAAAATAAAATGTTAATGATAAAACAAAATATATGATATATATTGGAAAATTTTAGAAAGGATACGGAAATATTAATTTAAAATTTTAAGATATTTACAACCATACCAAAGAAACAAAAAATCAAAATCTATAAGCATAATTATTTTTGAGTTAATTACAAAAATGCCACTTTTTGTGTGCACATTTGCAAGAATGCCACTTAGGGGTATCCATTTACAAAGATGCCACTAATTGTAGATTTATAAAGCATATATCTTAAAATTCTAAATTCTAAAAACTGTTTTGACACATAAAATCCCCTAAACACTCAAAACTAAACTCTTATAGAATATAATTAATCCAAACATTAATAATATAAAGAAAAAAATAATTTTGAAAAAGTGGCATTTTTGTAAAGATTTCAAAAGTGTGGCATTTTTGTAAAGTGGCACTTGAAAAGTGGCATTTTTTAAAATTTTTCATTATTTTTTCAAAATCTTATTATATAAAGGAGGAAAAATGTAAAAAAAAAAATAAGTATTCATTCCTCTCGATGTTAAAAATAAGTTGTAAAAAATGAAAATTTTATATTTACTATTAAGATTTAAAAGTGTTCTAAAGTTTAGCGAATATGATCTCTGTTAAAAAGAAACTAACTACATAAATAGTAGACATTTATCAAACATGAATTTATATAGAATGCTTTATAATTTATAAAATATTATATATGTTATTATGAGGTATGTCACATGAAATTTATTTTTTCTGATTTAACTTTATAAAATTTTACGTTTTTACGACTCTATTACATAATTAATATACTCTTTTAATTTATGTTTAAATGATGTTTTAGAAGACATATTTTTGTTTAAATTAAGTGATGTTTTCAACTTTCGATGCAAAATTAATTTTGTTTTTATTGTTTTCGATTATTTAAATTATGCATATTTGTTTACTATTGGTTAAAGAATTTTGGGTAGATAAATATTGATATTTTATTTTAAAAATAAAAATAAAAATTAATTGTTTTTTGAATTAGAGCACATAAACGTTAAACATTAAATAATTATAAACAGAGGAAGTATTTATAGTGAATATTTTTTACTTATATATATATATATATATGAGTTTGCATGATATGAATTATGACACTTGAATTAAATTGATCTCTAATAATTTAAGACTCATGTTTAAATAGTATTTTAAAATATTTTGGTAATTCAGCAAATAACTAAATAAAATTAAATATTTCTTTAAATAACTTTTAATGTACTTACCCGCGAAGAAACGCGGGTCCTAATCTATTAAATAGAAAAGAGAATAAAATAAAATTATTTTCTGTGCCAATTCAAACAAAAAAATGACTATCTTCCGGGGAATAAGATGTTCCCAAATCTTTTAGTATTTTAGTAAGATCCCATATATAGTATCATGTCTCTGCTCGTTTTGTATCACAACTGAAGTGGGAAGAAATTTGATCCAATATATAGGGATCTAGGCCAATCCACTCATTGTCAATTATTTTTGAGTTGTAAACCCATAAAACTTAACATGGTAACAAAACCCTAATACACGCTGCCCCACCCGAACCGAAAACGATATGGTCCGAAGATTGCCAGACCGATCGAATCCAAAATTAATCATATAATGGAAATTGTCGAGATTAATGGTTAGATGGGCCATTATCTCGAGGGAGAGTGTGAAGAATGTCCCACATCTAAAGTGGGAAGGGACTTTAAGCGATATATAAGGGACATGAGCCAATCAATTCATTGTCAATTGGTTTTGAGTTAAAAGCCCATAAAACTTAACATGGAATCAGAGTCGAATACATACTGCCCCACCTGAACCAAAATCGATATGGTCCGAAGATGGCGAGACCAATCGAACCAAAATTAATCCTATAATAGAAATTGTCGAAATTAATGGCTAGACGACCATTATCTCGAGGGGACGTGTGAAGAATGTTTTACATCTGAAGTGAAAAAGAATTTGATTTAATATGTAAGGGACATGAGCTAATCCACTCATTGCCAATTAATTTTAAGTTGAAAACCCATGAAACTTAACACGGTCTCTTCACTTTTTCCCCTAGTAGTTTATCAATTGGTATTTAAAGAAGACACATGCTTATATTTTCCTCTATATTGGTTATAAGACCTTAAGTTAATTGGGTCATGTTGCTCACCCCTTAGCAGAGTGGTTGGCGTTTTTCCAGAATACAACTAGTTTATTTTCAAGCATGTCACAGACTCCCAAACACCCATAACATGTCTAGTTTATTTTCAAGTCGGATGATTACGTCTCATCGTGGCAATTTATTATTGGGGATATAAAACTACCTCTAAAAATAACACAAAGAAGATTTCTTTGTTATAAATAGTTGAAACTCCAAATATTTAGCTCATGGTATTTTTTGGTGATCGAGCTTATCCGCTGAATACACTCAACACCTCCAAACCAATACTCAATAGGTTACTAAGAAGAATTATAAGAATCAAATAAATAATAAATCGAGCACTAATGAAATTGTACCCATAAAATGATTTCTAACAAAATTTTGAAAACAAAACACGTACGCTGCTAAATCTCATTAAAATTTTGTTGTGTACTCCTTTTGTTTCATTTTCTATGATGTTTAATGTTTTTGCACATAAATTAAGAAGTCATTTATTTTTTTTAAATTTTTCAATACAAAACATGTTTTATCATCAATTCTAAACACAATTCAACAAATGAAAAAGTAATATACATAATTTAAACAGTCAAAACAACAAAAACACAATTAATTTTTGCATAGAAATCTGTAAACATCAAACAAAATGAAATAGAAAAAATTCTCTAAAACATCATATAAAATAAAACGGATGGAGTATTTTTTTTGCTACATTTTTTTATTTATTTGTTTTGTTAAAATTTTATTGTGTCATGCACCTTATTTTTGCGTTTTTGAAATTATGCAAACCACATTTTCTTCTCGTGGCCTGTCTATAAACTTACAAATAACCACATAGTAAATCATTAAGTTAAGCAAAACGTTTATATTACGATTCATTCAAAAAAGAAAAGAAATCCTAAGTAAGAGAAAATGTCTATTCTCTTCGATAAAATAGTATAATTTCCGTACTTTAGAGAATGATGTTTTGAGTTTTGTTTTTATTTCTAAAAAGTTGGTGTTTTCGCTCTAATTAATGATTTTTTTTAAGGTATCTCCAGCCCACTTCTATTTTTTCTCCTAATATAGAGAAAGAAATAGCAATCATCTATTTTATCTTCAACCCACCTCTATTTTTATTTTTAAAATAGAGATTGCTATTTTTTGCTCTTATATATAGAGAAAAAATGGACAAATGCTAAAATTTAGTATAAAATAGAGAAAAAATAGTATTATTCTAAAATAGAAGATACATTGGAAATAAAATATAAAGTTTTTACTCTGTTTAAAAGTATAAAATAGATAAATACATTAGAGATAGTCTTACAAAATAAATTTTATTAGTACTAATATAATTTAATTGTGTTAAAATTGTTGAATTTACTTTTTTTCTATTATACGTGCAATATCCAAAACATCATTCTCTAAAAAACGGAATGGGTATTGTCTAAACAAAAGAAGAAGTTATAATCAAATTCTGGTTGCATAAAAAACGACTATAAATAAATTGGACCCACATTAATTATGAAAATCAGATGGACGAAAAGTTTGTGTGTCTGATTCCAATCATATCGATCCAATTCATATTTGATGGTTGTCAAAGCATATGTAGCTGGATTAAGTGGGGCCCATTATTGAAAACGATTATGATCAGCCGTTAGATCTCATCTCAACTTTTTGTTTTCTAAAAGCTTTAATTCTGACCGTCCAATGTTTTTTTCTCAATTTAATTTACGATCATCTGCCCTTTTATCGTGTCACTCGGACCCTCACTTTTAATGCTGATTTAATATCCTTTAAGGAAGAAAAATCTTGTTGCAACAATTTTTCAAAGGTAGGAATAAATTTTTATGCTGATTTAATCGACCACTATGATTAAAATAGTTACGACTCATGATAATGTTAAAATGATTCAATAGGTTATTTTCTGAATATGTAATTCTGCCAATGTAAAATGTTTACATATATGCTTTTAAATAGTAATATGATTTAACAAGTAACCGGTTGAGTTATAAAAACAAAAAAGTTGTGACCCAAAAAAAAAACAAAAAAGTAACCGGTTGCTATTGAATAAATAAAAGAAGATTTCTCATTACACATCTAACCATGTCTAATATGCTATTCCCTCTATTTATAAATAATTGATTTTCTAAAAATTTCACACATATTACTTTTTAACTATGAATATATTATTTTTTTTGTTAAACAATTTTCTATAAATTTTAGTCAATAGTAATTCAATAAAATCAATTAATATGTCTTGAATTCACAATTCATCATCATTATTTCATTAAAACTACGTACATAGAAAATGTAAAAGATCATTTTCAAAAAACAATATTTTTTTTCTATTACATTAATCTTTTAAAAACGGAGAGAGTATAATGTTACTAATTGTTCAAGTTGACTGAATTTTTGTTTTTAATCATTCCATTTTCGAGATGGATACCAAAATGCATAAGCATTTATACATGTTTGATTAGTAACCTTCACGGATGGAGTTAACACTTTTTAAAGATTACCAAAGGAAAATGCATTTGGAAAAGGTAACTGGAGTTGATTGGTAGAAGGAACAAATTGCTGGTTGCCAATCGCCAAAAAAACGAAACGCCTTTGGCATATATATATCTTCTCTTATTTTTTTGAATGAATAATATTTAGTAGTTTACATCTATTGTTTTCAAAAATAAAAGACTATTTACATTTTCATTTATTATATAGTATTACACTTTTATAACATTGTTTACTATTCAATCATTTGTTACTAGTCAAATCCATAAAGGTTTACCCATATAGTTTAAATCGGAGGATATCATACCAATAGATGGAATTAGATATGGACTTATATAGCCACACATAACCGCTTGTTTTAATCGAATTGTTTTGTTTTTTCAATAAATTTGTCATTTATCGTTAGTGATTTTCTGAACATATAACCGTTGAAAATAATTGTCAAACGTCTCATTCAAACGGCGTTGCCAATCGAACTCAACTTTGTTTATAACAAATAAGTATGGTTTATAAATATTAGAAATCATATGATTTGCCATACACATTTAATATTCAAACCAATTAAAAATATATCTAATCATTTAATCCCATATTTAGCGTGGGTCAAAATATAGTAGGTTAAAACAGAGAATATCATACCAATAGATGGAAGATATGGACTTATATAACCACTCATAACCGCTTGTTTTAATCGAATTGTTTTGTTTTTTCAAAAAACTTTGTCGTTTATCGTTAGTGATTTCTGAATATATAACCGTTGAAAAGAATTGTCAAACGTCTCAGGGTCGCCATTCGAACTCCGTTTATAACAATTTGGTTTATACTATTAAAAAAAAAACCTTTTTCTTTTCAAAAACAATTTGGTTTATACTACTATATAGCATCGCCATTTTGTCATTCAAACATTATTTGTTTTCAACGATTAAAATATTTAATTGTTTTAAATCTGCAAATTTAACAATAGTTGAAACTTCAACAGGCTGGATTCTTCAATTGTGGTAATAAGTATAGCGGAGACAAACATCTACGGCATATGATGATTGTCTCTCATAATCATGATCACTGTCAACAACGTAGTTATAAATTCACTCATTTAGTTTAATTAAATTATTATTTCCTGGTCTTGGGTACGTTTTTTGGTCATTAAGTGGTTCGACGACAAAAGTAAACCTCATGCGGTCGACTCATGCGTTAGAACAAGAAAATCTGAAAAGTAGTTTGATTTTCTTTCTTATTTTCATAAAAAGAAGTTTGAATTCAATTCACTCAACCGTTTTATTTAGCATTCATTAATTAATTTACTCAGTGACACTTAAAATAAAATAAAAAGGCATGTCGAAATGAATGAAAGCTTTTTTTTATTTTGAAAAGAAGAAAGTGAAAAAAAGAAAGTAAAAGTTTTTAAAGTGTGCAACAAGCGTGACTCTTGGCCTTTAGAGTCATTAAGAAGAGTAATCATTTTCTCCTCTTTTTCGACGATAGCAATCAAAAGGATAGATTTTTAATTTTCTTACTCCTTTTATTTTTAAAAAATGTCATTTTAACTATTTTCACATAAATAAAAAAAATAAAAATATTTACTTTACCTTTTATTAATATACTAAATAAATTTTTCTTTTTAATTGATACATCTTCCATTTCAAAATATAGGTTGTTTTAGAAGTTTTTTTGTTTTAAAATGTAAATTATTTTAGTAATCCTAGGTATTTTTAAAATTTTTGAATATTGTGTGATCACTAATACTTTGCAATTTTTTGTGTGATTGGTCAAAGTATTTTTATTAAATATATTAAAAAATATTTTTTAGTAAAAAAATAGTTTTTTAATATCTGCATTTTTAACTAAAATAATTTATATTTTGAAACAAAGAGAGTATATTTAAACAGTAGAGTCAAAACTAAAATTTTATTATAAATTATGTATTGAAATACAAAACAATATTTTTGATGAAACAAAAATAAAGTAAAATCCCATAAAGTAAAGCCAAGAACATTTGATAAATTCTTGAAAAGTATTGAAAGTTTGACTAATTTTGTTGGCAGTTCATCATTTAAAAAAAGAATCAGAGTGGATAAAAATGTTGATTACCAGATTTGTTGTTCTCGTTATATCAAATATTATTTGTTAAGTGGAAGAGATGTCAATCTAAAGTCATATGAATATCCTAGATTAGATATATTGGTGAAATGTAGTTTGATACTATCATCTTTGACTAAGAATATTGATGTCCTACATTAATAGTAGCATAGTATAAATATATTAGATTTGATCATTAGTTTTTGAGTTGTGAATAGAGTTAAAAGAGGGGACAAAGAAGCATAGTTTATCATTATAAAATTATTTCTATAAAACTTAAAGGTCATGAATAATTAATTTAATAATTATTTTGCCCCCAAGCTACTCACACACTCATGATTGAAATAATTAAAAATAAAATAAAATAATAAAACAATCTCTCTCTACCTCTATATATTACCCCTTCTTCCTTCCTTCCTTCCCATTCATCACCTCTCTCTCTCTAAAGGAAAGAAGAAAAATTTAGTGCAAAACAGAGACCAAGAAAAGTCTTCATTTTTGTTTTCCTGAGAAAATTTGGCGACGATGATGTTGGAGAAAGACGATTTGGGTCTGAGCTTAGGCTTGAATTTTCCCAAGAATCAGATAGATCTCAAATCAAATCCTTCTGTTTCTGTTACTCCATCTTCTTCTTCTTTTGGACTACTTAGAAGATCTTCATGGAACGAGAGTTTTAATTCGTCAGGTACGTCATCACTTTCTAGGCCTCCTCCTCTGTTTTATTTTCCCGAGAAAAAAGCACAGATCTTTTCACAGATTCATATCCTTATATTTCCTCTTTAACCCTTCATTATCTCAAATAAATGAGTTTTCTCGTTGAAACAAAAATCGATCGAATTATCATTATTATCTTTAAAGGGGAAAAAATCAATACTTTGAGAGTTTTTCAGTTTGCTAATTTTCTCGGAAAACACACTAAACGTCTTAAAGGTCTCACCTTTTTCACTTTCTAGGATCCTCTGTTTCATTTTCCCGAGAAAAAAACAAAGATCTATTCACAGATTCTTCAAATCCGTATATTTCCTCTTAAACCCTTCATGATAATGGGTTTCTAGTGAAACAAAAATCGATCGAATCATCCTTTTTATCTTTAGTGGAAAGAAACAATCAATACTTTTAGAGTTTTTCAGTATCCTAATTTTCCCGGGAAATCACACCTTAAAGTTCTCAACTTTATTAGAACATTTCTCTTGTGCATGCAGTTCCAAACTCCGATTCATGTCGTATAGAAACAAGAACATTCATCCGTGGAATCGACGTGAACAGACCACCGTCGACGGCGGAATACGGCGACGAAGACGCCGGAGTATCGTCTCCTAACAGTACAGTCTCAAGCTCTACAGGGAAAAGGAGTGAGAGAGAAGAAGATACAGATCCTCAAGGGTCAAGAGGAATCATCAGTGACGAAGAAGATGGTGATAATTCGAGGAAGAAACTTAGACTCTCTAAAGATCAATCTGCTATTCTCGAGGAAACTTTCAAAGATCACAGTACTCTCAATCCGGTAAGAAAATTTTCTGTTAATTTTCCCGGGAAAATGATGGCTATGGAAAATGGTTTTCGGAAATGGAAAAAAACGCCTAATGAATATTCACTTTTCTTCCCACATTTATAACTATTAAATTCGTTTTTGTCAAATATTATTGTTTTGGTCAGTCAATATATTCTTCTCTTTCAAAAATAATTGTCATTTTATATTTAATTTTTTTTTCATATTACTTATCATACGATGACTATTTTTTTATTTTTATCTCTACTTTTAAGTTATTAATTTATTTATATCAAATAAAACATTATATTTATTAAAGATAAAATAGATTTTTAATATGTTTTTTTAATTTTAATTATTTTAAAACGGAGCGAATATGTTTTATGATTTCCACAATTTTAAAAATATTTGTTGTGGTATTACCAAATACCAAATCTTTCCATCAATTTAATTAAAGAAAAATTCAAACTACCGTCATTGATTTTAATTAAATACGTGTAAATTATAAATCGAACCATTGGCCTTAAAAATTTCAAAACATCTTTATACTAGTAATATTTATTTAGTATAATGGCATTTCCGTAAATTTAGACTGAGTCAAGGTGGTTTCAATTTTTTTTTGTATTTTTCAGAAGCAGAAGCAAGCCTTGGCTAAGCAATTGGGATTAAGAGCAAGACAAGTGGAAGTTTGGTTTCAGAACAGACGAGCAAGGTAAAGAAATTAGACTCTCTGATTTCCCGATTTACCCCTGGTTTATCTTGTTCGCTTATTATAAGGTTATTTTGGTAATTTTATAACAGAACTAAGCTGAAGCAGACTGAGGTTGACTGTGAGTTGTTACGGCGATGCTGCGAGAACTTAACGGAAGAGAACCGTCGGTTACAGAAAGAAGTAACGGAGTTAAGGGCACTTAAACTTTCACCACAGTTCTACATGCACATGAGCCCACCCACAACTTTGACCATGTGCCCTTCGTGTGAACACGTGTCGTTTCCACCACCAGCACAGCCACAGGCTGCCATGTCAGCGAACCCCCGGTCTTCGCCGGTCAATGCTTGGCCTCCGGCTACGAGGATTTCTCACGGGGGCTTGACTTTTGACGCTTTTCGTCCTCGGTCTTGATTCGTCTTTTTTAGTTGCAAACAAAAGGGCATTTTGGTCATTTTACTCGGTTTCAAGGGGGGGACCAAATATGTTTAGTTGTTATTAACATGTATGTATTTTTAGCACAAACAAAAACAGATTCATATTTTCTTTAGTTAAACCAACATGTTCATGCTAACAAGTAGTAACAACAAATGTTTACAGCTAATTATTCCGATATTTTTACTTAAAATATGTAGTTTTGTTTGATTGAAATAGTTGTTTTGGATAACTATCAGTATCACAAATATTTGTTTTCTTAAAAGGAATATATTTAGTTTAAAGTTAATTAGTTCCTCCATGAATTGTGCCCAAATGGGTTTTCATCTTCACCATATACAATAAAAAAACAAATTCTTCAAACCAAAACATATATTTCTGTGGTTTATTAAAGGAATATGAAGATTTTGATTTTTGCATGTTAACGAAAGTTGAAATACAACAAGTGTTTGTACGACATTATGGTATTTCCTCCCCAGTGTTACCAATACAACTTTACAATTGAACCCTATTAAAAAAAAAAACTTTACAAATGAAGAGGAAATAAATACCATATTGTTGTCATACAAACATTTGTTGTTCTTGACATAAATATGGACCGAGTTTGGGCCATATTGAACATGAAGGATATAGTAATGGGCCGTTCATCAACTCATGTAGCCCACACCAAATGTTATCCCACAAACACCAAAAAAGCAAAAATCTAACAAAAAAAAAAGAAAAGCAAATGATCTGACGAAAACCGTCATTTTTTTTTTGTCATCTGAATTATTATATTAAACATGGTGGAATACAAAGATCGAATACAAGGGTGGGATACGAGGGTAGAATACAAAGCCGGAGCACATTCCAGAAGCTGAGCCGGTGGTAAACTTGTAAAACCCCGGAGACCAAACCCAAATGAGAAAAACAAGTTGAAACACCAACCAAGCTCTTTAAACACTAGACGATCTAAGCTAATCGAAGCTGACAATACGAATCCAAAACCAACGATTAGCGATTCCTCCTATTACGAATCAAGACTATCTATCAAGATAAGCGAACCAAAACCGTCATTTTAATACGAAGAAATTTGTAAAAATATTACAAAAAAATTTGTGTATTTTGAAAACTAACCCATGCTTCTAAAAATTTGAAAACTAATTTTATTGGCAATTAAGATTATCAAAATATTATAATTAAATCAATTATATAAAGTTTTTTTTAAATCAAGTTGTGTTATCATTATGTAATTACTTCTATTATAAAATAATTTACAAAATTAATAACATCATTTCACGTGATTGATAAAAAAATAAAAAATATAGATTATATATAAAATATACAATCATAAAAAATTACATATCTGACAAAATTAAGAATGGTGAATTGCATAAATTTATGGTTTGCGTTTAAGTTAAAAAAAATGTTTAGTTCATTTGATTTAGTTTCTCATAAATAGTTGATTATAGAAAAATTAAATTGGTAATTTTTTTTGCCTACCGGAGTTCTTATATTTTGCACTATAATAATTGATTGAAAGATTTCTTTTAACGATCTAGTATAAGACATTGTCTTATGTTATTTATATGTGTTGAGAGAGAGTTATATATTACTATCTCAAGTTGTACATTGTTATAGTTTGCTATAAAATTGTATTTTACATGTTTGATTAATATTCGATTTTTTGTTTATATTATATTTTAATTTTTTGCAGTTAATTAAAAAAACATCAAACAATGGCAATTTAGTTGGTGTAGTTTGGATACATTTAGAGTAGCAATTGTCCCCAATTTATCCAATTTTTTTGTAAATTATACTTTTTGTAATTATAAATTATCAAATTTTATGAAGATTTTATTGTCTTTTACTTTTAAAAGATTAGTTTTCAAAGGTTTGAAAACATAAATTATCAAAATATTATGTTGATATTGGATTATCTAACAAAACTTCCCTTTTAATATTTGTTTTGTGCCAAAATATATACCAATTTTTTAATGAGTTATAAAATACATAAACTAATGTTGATTTGACCAAATTATATATAAAATTAATCAACTTTAACGACGGTTTAAAAAACGTTAAACGTCGAACCGTTTAACCAATGATCAAACCCAAACAAAAAAGAAAAAAGGACAATCAAATCTGAGTTTTAATCAATACAAATCTCCATGCATGTTCCATTTTCCCTGTTTAAAAATACACACTGTATGTAACAAAAATATTTCCCCCTTTTAAAATTACAAACCTTAATGATAAATCATTACCAGAGCAAATTGAAAATGTTTTTTTACCAATATGTTATTAAATCTATAATTAATAGGGTGGTCTACCTCGAAGAATTTGCAGAGATTTTATTAGCAGATCTCTTGATTGATTCGATTCTCTGTAACCTAATCTGTTCTCTGAACTTTGCAATGAACTCATCAGCTTTCTTGTCAACGTCACTTCCATTGCTGCTTTCACAAGTTCCTCCTTCTTCTTCCTCTATTATCTTCTTCTCCTTGATCTCATCATTTTCATGGATTTCACTGTCTCTTCTTCTTCTTCTCTGTTGTTCTTCATTCTCTGATTCCTCATTTGTCTTGCTTTCCAAGTAACTGTTCTTCTCTGTGTCTTGTCTGATAATTCCATGTTCCTTCGATTCCACGATTGGATCCGACCACCATACTTTCTTAAGATTGTTTCTTTTCGATGAACGTTCATCGAATTTCGTCTTATTTTCGGATGATTTCCTGCTTACTCTGAGTTTCGTCGGAGGCGACTTATAATAATCCACCGGAGGCGGCGGTGGTGGAGGTGGCGGAGGATGAAACGCACCGTTTCCGAGTTTCGTCTTATGAGCTGATTCTCTCGACTCATTTCTGTAAATTCGGGGATTCTCCTTTCTCGTCGCCGAGTTATTATAAAACGCCGGTAACGGCGGTGGCGGCGGTGGAGGAGGTGGTGGATGAAACTCGCCGTGGAAATTATGTCTCCGGGCGATATCCTCCGCTGATTTTGCTCCAAACTCATTTAAAGGAGTCGACTTTCTCGGAGAAGAGAAGGATGTAGATGACGTCAGATTCGCCGGCGTTTTGATCAGCGGCTGAGATTCAACCTCCGTCGACGATGAAGAAGAAGATGATCTTGACATCATATTTGCGGGAATCTTGATCAACGGCTGAGATTCAACGGTGGTCGGATTCTTAATGGACGGCTGAGATTCAATCTTCGTAGACGACGATGATGATCTTGACCTCCATGGAATCGGAGAAGGAAGAACATCACTGTTATCATCATCATCACCGAGAGACTTTAAGAGTTGTCTCTTTGATCTCACTTTCTCCCATCGACCGCCGGAATCAGAAACTCTCAGTGAATGATTCAAACTACGAACAGGTAAAAGCAGAGGTTTTTCTCCGAAATCTTTAGAATGAACAATCTCTGGAATTTTCATTTGATGTTTGTTCTTCCATGTCTGAATCTTATTGTAATCGCCGGAGGAATCATCGGACGGTTCAGTATCACTCTCTTGATGAACGTTGAAAACAGAGGAAGGTACCTCAAGAATCTTAGGCACATATGAGGAAGAATTCGAATTATGATCGGTTTTGTGATCGTTATTGGTTGATCCTCCTCCTCTGCCTCCGCCTCCGCCTCCGCCACCGTCGTAGTTCCGGCGACTGAAGAGGCCGTAAGAGACGGCGATTCCGACGAGAACGAGGTGGAGAAGCTCGAGGAGTCTGGTTTGGTTAGAGAGCTCCGGTGTTTGAGAAAGGAAGACTGGTACGACGGAGCAAAAGACGGCGAGGATAAGAGCTTTGAAGAGGAATTGGGAGTAGAATTTTCTAGGGTTTTGATCTTCTTTGATCTTCTTGGAGTTTCTTGTTTCCACCATTGGGGAGAGAGAGAGAGAGAGAAAGTGAGTGTTGTAGTGAGAAATGACAAAAAAAGGTTCTTTATTTGAAAGACAGGTAAGGTGGAAACCCTAAGACTTAGAGGTTAAGTTCTGTTTTTTTGTTGAAGAAGAAGAAGGATAGAGATTGAAGAGAACAAAATCTGAAATCCAAGTTGATGTGTGAATTCACTCACACCTAACTTTATTTTGTTTTGGGGTTTCTAATACTATTCTTACGTTATTTCTGGTTTTTGAGAGCGATTGGAGAATCTCTGTTTATATTGTCTACAAGATACAAATGTTACAATGAAGGTTTGTTGTCTTCATGGTGTTAATATGTGCTGTTATCTTAGTGAATAGACAATCAAAGAATACTACTAGTATTATTATTATATAAGCAGTATGCGTCATATTCAATTTTTTAATTAAATGTATAATTACTATAGTATTTGTTTTAAAAATAGTTATGAACAATTAAAGAACATTCTCTATTTGAATCGGAACCATGTTTGACTACTCTCCATTTGCATGTGCTAAAAAGACGGTCTTGATGGATGTTGGGGTCGGATTTCACCCGCTCAACGTCAGCGTTCAAATATTGACCGAACCAAGACTCTTGACGCCTAAGACGATACGGCCCCTAAGTCATCCCGCAGGATAGAGCAAGCGATCGCCTTAGGTCGCTTGGATCCACCAACGACCATCTCTGAGGACCCGACGTGGAATGGCACCGATGGTCTCTCGATAAGCGCCCACGACGATGATGACATCGGCGTCACTGTTCACATCGGGTCACTATTCACATCGGGTCACTATTCCCATCGGGGCACTGTTTACCTCGGGACACTGTTCACCTCGGGTCACGTCTCCGGGGCGAGCAACGAAGTCACCCAAGATCCGATGACATTGGACCCGATGGCGACGGACCCGATGACCGATGTCTACGGCAGCACGAAGAGGACTCGAGTCGATGACCTCTCGACACCCACGAAATGGCGGTGACAATCAACTGGGTTGGGCTTCGCCTCTGGACCAGTTAAGACAGCAAGCCCAGTCCAGTCACGAAGCCCACTTCGGCGAAACCGACATAGGCGAAGAGGGAGTCCGCGAAGACTTAGGAAACTTAGCCGACTTAGGAACATTATATATAGTTGATGTAAAAACCCTTTGAAGGGAATCGGCAACTCTTTTGACAAAGGCATACACAGCAATAACAAACGTTTCTCTTTGCTCATCGTTTCTTTCGTAGTTTATCCTAAAAATCTCTGCTTCCTCTCGAAACCCTTACAAATTTAATTGTGCTAGTTTCGACTCCCACCATGGAAATGATTTTTAGTGTATCCTTGTTTGTGCACTTGAAAGACAAATGCTACTTGAATTTTGCATATTCACGTCACAATTCACCCACGAAAAATAAATAAAAATTGTTTGATAACAAAACAGTCTAATTCATATATTACAAAAATAATTTTAAGATATGGTGTGACCTAATCTTCTAAACCGTTTTTTTTTTTTTTTACATTGATATGTATGTATGGATATGCTAATTAGATTTTGAGATAAATTAGAGATCCCTAACTATTATATAAAGTTGTATATATAATTGATCTAATTCAACATACATACAAATATACTAATTTATCTACAACATGATTAAACATAGAATTACGACCAACACCAGCCGATAATGTTGGTCGGCTAATGCAATAAAGGGAGCACAATATGAAATTGTAAAGTGTAGAATGAATAATGATGGTAATTAATTGATAATTACATAAAATAAAATTAGAGAATATTGCAGAGGTCGCGTAGGCATGACCCTGGAGGAATCTGGATTCGCTTCTTTTGGTCTGTTTACGCTAAGCTTTATTACGTAGCACTTGTTTGCAAAAATTAGATTAGGAATACAATTACTAACCAAAAAATACTTGAAAGCAAGATCTAACACATTCAAACTTGACTTTGGGAATATCAGAAAATAATAATAACGTTTATTATTTTCTTACTTCTATATTTTTTTTTATGTTAAGACGGAATTTGCTGATAAGGTATCTAATACCTTCTGAACATAATGAACTTTGAAAATCCAAAAGGGGAATAGAAAGAAAAAAAGAATTTTATC
Organism: Arabis hirsuta; assembly: GCA_964056655.1. Lineage (NCBI taxonomy): Eukaryota > Viridiplantae > Streptophyta > Magnoliopsida > Brassicales > Brassicaceae > Arabis > Arabis hirsuta. Next base: position 32,528,302 of record OZ053307.1, on the reverse strand, counting down.
TTATTCTTATGTTGTTGAATCGAATGGGTTTGATTAGTTGAATTTGTATGTGTTGTTAGTTGGTAGGGCTAGTTATTTATTTATTTATTTGTAGAGCAAGTTAAATTTGACACTCTCTAGTAAAAATTGGTATTGTGATTCTTAATAAGTTTATTTAGGTAACGAAAACATTAATTTATTTATGGTAAATAACCGAAATAAAATTGACATGTTGTAACTACTGGAAAATTTTTTGTTGCCAACATATATATAAAAAAAGTGGAAGGTAATGAAAAAGTTAAGTGAAAATGTGACTTAATATGTGAGAGAAATATTGTAAAGAGTCTAATCATCAACACATCATTTTGGCAACACTTTGATGGGGGCGGTGGATAATTGGTCGGCTACTTTTATTCACTCCAAGTTTATTTTCTTGATCCTTGAACTTTTATGATAAACATCGATCAAATTAAAATGGAGTTACAAAAAAAAATTCTGGATTTTTTTAGTGTAATAACTTTTGTATGCACACCATTGCATTAAAAAGTTAGATCCATTCCCATTGAAAACAACATTTCTTCAACTCTAAAAACAAAGTGCAAAGCAAATGTTTTAATTTAAACCAAAAATAAACATACCATAGGGTTTGCTTAGAAAATACGCACAAAGTACAACCTTAAGATACTACAAATGTGACTTAAGAAGACTCACTCTTCGTGATTCAGGAACCAAACTTCGAATCTTTCCACCACTACGATTTTAATAATAGCTACCCAAAGTCTCAAAAAGATTAATTTTTAGTTTTTTTTTTTTTTTTTGATAACCAAAAATAATGATTTTGTTTTGTAGTTTGTTATTTATTTATTTCTTCTGTTTTTGCTCGTTGATAGATCCTATGCACAAACACAAACCGTGAAATTCAAATGCCATGCACACTATAATCCTAAACCATCCCGGTTATTAACATCAAATTCAATGGTTAACACCCTCCGGTTATTGGAACGAAAGTGACAAGGTTCACTTGCCAGTATAAAGAGGCTTACGCTTCTCAGCAAAAGCAGCTAATCCTTCAAGACGATCTTGAGTATTGAGAAGCTTCTGATAACAAATTTCTTCTAACTCCAAACCCGAACCCATATTCGTCTCTATTCCTTCATCGATCGCTTTCTTCGCCATTTTTATAGCCAGTGGGCCTTTTTCATTTATCTGCTGAGCAATTTCAATTGCTTTCTTATGTGCCTCGCCTGCCGTAACACAAAAATTCACAAGTCCTGCATCCATCACCCAAAGAAAAAAAAGAATATATGAATTGTCCTTCAAATGAGTATAAGTCAAAAACAAGTTCACAGTTTTGTTATGAGAAATGTAACTTCAATAGTCACATACCCTTATTTGCAGCTTCTCTTGCATCAATCTTTCGACCGGTGAATATAAGTTCCTTTGATACCGATCTCCCAACCAGCCTCGAGAGCCTTTGTGTCCCACCAGCCCTGAATAGCAGCCGAGAGAAATAAATAAATTATCAGAAGAATGGTAATAAGAGAATCGTTTGTCAAGAGCGATGAAGCTTTATTCTATACCCAGGGATTATAGCGAGTCCTGTTTCAGGCAAACCGAATACTGCATTTTCACCTGAAAAATTCCAACAAGTACTAACATTAGTTGCTCATCCCGGGAGGTAAATTATATGATAAGAAAATAACAAGATATGAAAATAAAATACCACAAATCCGAAGGTCACAAGATAGAGCCATTTCGAGTCCACCTCCCAGTGCTACACCTTCTATTGCAGCAATTGTCGGAATACTCAGTGCCTATGAAACACAAGTCTTCAAAGTCACTATAGCAAGCAAATTTCACCGAGACTCAAATCCTAAAGCTTTCACATAGAAATAAAGGAACTAGTCCTTAGAATAGTCTCATATCAGTATACCGCTATTACCTTCATCTTCACTTTTAAAACCATTAATCTTACTTTCAAAGTAAGTTGTAGCTAATCTAATAGAACCATCAAGGATTTATGAGAATATACCTCTATGAACGAGAACATGTAGCGCAAAGAGTTCACATATGTGTGAACCTCAGATGGACTCATAGTTCTACGTTCCTGAAATCCAAGCAAATATAACAAACAAAAACTTTCAAGAATGGCTAACAAATTTACATGTGAACATTCGTAAGAAACGACAGTGGCAAAACTACCTTCAGATCTGCACCTGCACAGAAAACCCCTGGAACCAGACTTCTAATCATCACAACCCTAGCGGAACTATCTTGATGTATGGTCTCAAATGTGTTCTGGAGACTTTTCAGCATCTCCTTATTAATGGCATTTTTTGCGACAGGCCTATCTAGATTAACCTCGATGATCCCTGTAATTCACAAACACACAAGCAGTTACATTTGTCATCTTCTCTTTAGCATCAATTTATACAAACAGAATGATAAAAGATTCAGTCTTAACTCAGAAAGAGTCTCCAAAACATTAAAGTCCACAGTCCACACATTGATCAGAAAATAACCATGCTAGTACATCCACTTATACAAAATGTACAAATATTTTCAGGACAAGATCAAAATTAAATACCCAGAAATAACCACTGCTGCATTTAACTAGAGAAAAGCAAAAATCGCCACTTAATTTCGAACACAATCAACCCAGAAAAAGGTATCAATGAACCCTAACAGATAGAAAGAATTACTAAAAAATGTTCAATAAAAACCAGTACTTCCAAGCAGCAACAATATCACCATTATCAACGAAACCCATTACTTTCAAGCAGCAACAATATCACCATTATCAACGAAACCCATAAAGTACAAGTAAAAGTGAAATTTTACCGGAATCGGAACCAGAGAGACGATTAAGCTTGACCGATTCAGGCGGAGCGGTTTCAATGATGAGAGTCCGGCAGGTCTGGAGCATGTGAATTCGACTAAGAGATGGGTTTCCGGCAAATCGGAACAAACTGTCTCGTCGGAGATACTTGACGAAGCTCATCTTCACCGTAAAACCATAAAAAACTTCTCTCAAGGTCCAAAGTTTTGATTTTTAAAAAGCTTCTCTCAAGGTCCAAAGTTTTAGCTAAAACAATAAAAGTTAAATAATTTAGGCTTTCTTGATGGGTATTTCATTGCAATTTTAACATTTGTCAATGCTTATCCATTGCAATTTTAACATTTGTCAGCATTTCGATTCGGGTTTGAGATAGTGTAAAGATAGAAAAAACCTAACGAGATTAGATTCGGTCTAATCCGGTTTGGGCTATGTACCCATTTTGATCACACAAATTGGGATACAAAAAGAGAGGGAAAGAATGCAATACATTGTTGGTGAAGCCTGAAGCTTCCTCAAAGACTTAGACTTTATAAATCCAAGCATCAAGTCGAAGCTGCTTCAATGGCGGTACTGATTTCCCTTTCTTCTTTTGTGGACAACGCCATTTTCCTGCAATCTCCTCAACTCCAGGGAACTGTTGATTCGACATTTCTCCCAAAACTCTTCTCTTCTTACTTCTTTCTTCTTCTTCTTCTTGGTCTTTCTCCCTCTTTTTAAACTCTTTACTACTCGAACACTCCACCAGTACTCTTCGATTTGGTTTCATCGTGGAACATCGGCCTATCGCTTCTCTGAATCTTGCCTTTTTCATTGTCACAAATCCAGTTTCAGTGCTTTTTTCGTGAACATTTTCCTTGTCATCTGATTCTTGGTCTGTTGACTCCAAGTTTACTTCTAGACAAGCCTTTTGACCTGCTTTGCTCGGAGACTTTCGTCTGATGGAGTTCATGGAAATGGTTTCTTGGATATGTTTTGGTCTCAGCTCATGTAAAGAAGCTTCGTTCTTCGAGGGTGATTGCGGTTTTGGGTTGCACCGTGAAATTATGGGGCTAAAGCTTGGTTTTTCTTTTGGTTCAAAGAATGAAGGTTCCTGCTTGAAGCTTGATTGTTGTTTCAATTCTTTGGTCAAGGCATCGATCAATCCAACTGATGACATATTTTTCATGCCTTGGTCTGGATATAAATTGTCTGAGCAGATCTCCTTGGCCTAACATGTAGATATGAGAAAGAGACAATGAGAGAACTATCCACACAGTTTTCTTTCTTTAAACTACAGAGTGCAGTAATGATTTCCTCTTGTCGAGTAAGGCTCAAGGACATAACATACCGTGTTTGCAACTATGTTTTCCTTGCAGTCATTTGATATTAACCTCTCAGGAGCAATACTCTCTTGCTTGCTCTCAGTTTTTCGAAAAATACCGGAACTATTTTCTTCCTCTGTGTCACTCTCGTCAATGATTAAGGGATCTTTCTCAGGCGAAGGAAATCCAAATTCGTGCATGTCCGAAAGCTGAGGAGATTGATACTCATAGCTTGAAAACCAGTTTCTAACATCAGGAGGCTCTGATAGGACAAGAAACAAAAGATGTAAGATACTATTTATACACTTTAAGAACACAATCACAGTAATTTTTATCTACAAACAACTGGTTTACTAACCCGAAAGAACGGACTGCGACTCAGAGAAATCTGTAACCTGCAAAGAGACTAATTTGTGAGCCGGATATAGAAATGTAAGCGTAAAGAGCTAAGAAAAACATAGATTCATAAGAAACTCTACTCATGTAACTATGGCTTAGAAAGTAAATCAAGAGTTCAATAGCAAATACCTTTGCAGAAGAAACAAGTTCTTGCTCAAATAACCGAGGACAAACATTGTTTCTTTCAATTTTTGTTGTCTCTTTTTCTGTTTCCATCTCCGTCTCCTTTACATATTCACTTTCTCCAAGAGCACACAATTCAAGATCATCACTTGCAAGTACAGACTGCGACTGAGAGAAATCTTTAACCTGCAAAAGAGACTAATTCGTCAGCTCGATAGAGATCTAAGGATCTGATTAAAAGCACGCAAATAACGAGATACAGTAAGCATAAGATCTAAAGAGACATAGATTCATAAGAAAATCAACTCATGTTACTATGGCATTGGAAGTAAAAATCAGGAGCTCAGATAGCAGTACCTTTGAAGAAGAAACCAATTCTTGCTCAAATAACCTTGGACAAACATTGTCTCTTTCAATTTTCGCCGTCTCTTTTTCTGTTTCCGTGTCCTTTACATATTCACTTTCTCCAGGAACAGACAATTCAAGACCATCACTTGTATCAAGTATCGGCGATTCATAGACATAGCTCGAAAACCAATTACCAAGATCAGGAGGTTCTGAGAAGCAAATGGAGTTAACAACATAATCAAAATCTATCAACAGTTAAGAAACTTATACATATGTTCCTCATAAAGTTCACAACAATCAATAAGTTTAACAAGAAGGTAACCAAAAAGAGGATTTACCAGAAAGAAGTGATTCATTTGAAATCTGCCCCAAAAAAAAGAAGTAAATGAATTAGAAAGGGGCAAACAAAATCACCACTTCTAACAAATCAAAAACCTGTAATGTTGAGACATTACTTTGTACCTGTCTCATCTTCTTGTTCATAGGCTTATGATCTTTGTTCGAGACAAGGGATTTGCTGTCCGAAACAGCAACACGGAGATTTACTTTATCTTGCTCTCCAACAGAAAACCTATCAATTTCCTTGGGTAACGAACTCAATGGGAACGATTCATAGACATAACTTGAAAACCAATTCGTAATATCTGGTGGCTCTGTTCGGAAATACCAAGAAGAAGAAGAAGAAAAAAATGTCAGAAACCTAGAAATTGCAATTAAGGATGTATTATATTAAACCCAGTGATTAGATTACTCACCGGAAATTTGAGATGTAGAATCGAAATATCCAGGTTCCTGCTACAACAGAAGATTTCAACGAATTAAACAAAAACAAAAAAAACTCGAAATTCCAATTAAAAAAATCCCTAGCAAAATGTCCAGAAATTTCAGCAATTTTTTAATCAAAATCGGAACAAAAAAGGAAGAGATTTTACAGAGATAATGTTCTCACCACCGAAATCGATTTCTCCATTAGATCTCTCTACTCTCCGTCTCACTCTATTTTTTTTTTTTTGTTTTATTCTGCAATATGAGGGGTTTAATTTGCTTTTCGAATTTATTTAGTTTCGCGCGCTGATTTTCCCTTAAAATTATGGGAAGCGGAAACATAATTTGATATTGGACCTTATGATATTAATGGGCCTATATAAAACCCAATTGAGTTAAACGCCTTAGGCATGAAGGGTCCAAAAACTCCAAGTTGTTGAATTAAGGTATTCCAAAATACTGAAATAGTTATAGCAGTTAGAAACAAACCACAGAGTTCTGTATGCTGGTTTTTGAATTCTTTCGACTCTTGTTGTGTATCGAGTCTTCACGTTTGTTCTCGGCAAAGTGTGAAGACTCTTCTTTGAAATTCCTATCTCGGCTAATTTCCGTTTGTATTGTCTAACGTTGTAGCTTAGTTTTTTCATCTTCGGTAGTTTAAATGTTTACCTTTTTTGGGTTGTTGGCTTCGAAGACATTTTTTAGTCTGTCGGTTTTTGGCTTCGGGGACATTTAGTTGTTCATCAGCTTATTTCACTTTCGATTATTTTATCACCAACATCAGATGACATAAAAAATAAAAAACCACAGCTTTTTTCTGTATATAGAAAAAAAATTAGATTCTCAGAAGACAGAGTTTTATATCCATTCTACTTAACCACTAGACCACACGTTCTAGGTTAATAAAAAGATAATTGTTCCTCATGTTCATTACAGAAATTTTTTTCCATTTGTAGTTTTAACTTGTAAAAATTGAGTAAAATCAGTTTAGGATAATTATTCCTCCTTTTTAAACTACAACAAATGCAGTCAGTAGCAGACTACAATTAAATACCTCTGTTTGCTCCTAAACAATTCAAATGAGAAGGAAGTTGCAATCGAATAAACGGCATCGTTTAAATGAGTGATCGTTTCCTATTACTTATCTCTGTTGTTATTTGCCATCCTTGTCAACATCCATACCGTCAACCTTGTTATTGTTTATGTCATCTTGATGATCGTTCACACTACTGTTATTGTTGTTGCTGTCTGAGTTATTATCGCATTTCTCGAGTATGAGATTGCAGTTGTTGATGGTCGTTGCGTCGACAAGTCCATGATTCCATAGTTTAATCAAAAACATTCTCCAGCACCTGAATATTTTTGTCAAAAACAAAAACACAAATGTTGATGTTGGTGTATAATGTAATGTGTTATATGCGTATGTAAATAATGAGAGATTACCAGGAGAGTGGTTTGCAACCAAGCAACTCTTGCTTGTGAAACTTTGAAAACGCTTCACATGCCCAAGGAACATGACCATCCGCAAGGATCCTGCAACGAATTTCATAACTCGATTTGAGCAACATATCTAGGAAAAAGTTTCCATAATCGATAATCATTTAAGACAAACGTACGGAATTTACAGCAAAAATCATCAGTGGTGGATTACTATATAAACGCTTACCTTTGCTTTCTTACAAATGAGTTCCAGAGATGCATGAAGCGCTTTTCGTCTACACTCACATCCACAAAATCATCAAGCATCTGCAGCTTTTTTTAAGTTTCACAAGTCATTAACAAGTTACGTCCCTATACGATTTTCCTTTTGTTTATTTAGTAGGTTCCATTCAATGAAAACGCAGAAAAAATCAAGGAATACCTGGCGATCTTCGAAATCTGCAACGTCATCATCAACTTCATCTTCGCTATCCCGATCAGACATTACTTGCTCAAGTGTCATTGGCTTTGCCACAGAAATATGCACGTTTGGTTAGTGGCATTAAACAGAGACAACATGGACAAGAATTCTTCTCACGGTTACAAACAGAAAAGCATAAATACAAACTTGAATGAGAATTATTAAACCAGAGTAAGTATACTTTGATAAGGTATCATAACTTGCAATTTAAAGAATATGCTACGGTAAGGTGAGAGAACTTGAATCACCTGAACTTTGTGAGAGTGATAGAATTGGCGTTTCTGAAGAAGTAGGTGGCTGAAAGAACATTTCTAGATTAATAAAGCAGTACACGAAGAATAATTTCTAGCAACAGGAATTTAAATCGCAATAACCGACTGTCAAGGTGAACAAACCTTCTAGCCTCAGATCGCTCAGCAGATAACTTTCTTGTCTTAGTAGCAGGGACCACGGCTTCGGTTGGTAACACAGCTTTAGCATCAGAGTCCAGAGAAGAGCGAGCTATGGCCGGTGGAGTGTTGCCAGGCATTCCAAATGTTGCCTCGGGATATCCTAAACCACGGTATCCTGTAGCACGCCATCCAATTTGTACATCAATTATGGTAATATATCCCTTACGAGGAAAAGTACAAAAAACTGAACAAGATACTGTATCTTCTCCCGCAATATGAAGTTCAAAGCCACAGGAGAATATCAGAATTTACCATTATTTAGCAGGGTGGTTCCATTTTCTGTGTGATTAGCTAAATCGGGTGAATCCAGCGGTAAAAAGCGTACGTTAAGTCGCCTGGCCTTTCTTCTACCACATCTTTGTCTACGCTTACGAGGTTTCGAGCTGCAAAACATTATGGTTTGATTCATGGAGATGTACTGACAAAACAAAGCGAGGATTTGCTACTATTATTAAGGTATATCACGGGATACTGAAAGTTACCAAAAAGAGAACGGCTCAAATTTATTTTCTTCTTCCTGGTTCAAAGAATGATAGAGTTTAAATAAAACTTCACCAGCTGTAGGTTTTCCCAAGTTACCAAGTTTAAACTAACTGACCTCAAATCTGAATGCATCAAGTTTTACAGAGACATTAACTGTCTGGTATTCTCCCGAAAGCTACAATAGGAAAGACCCTTTTTAACGATAAGTTCATTAAAAAAAAAGACATCGCAGAACAAGGAATTCCATAAAATCACGTACCGTGAACTCAAACTCAAATAAGTCATGAGTTGAACTTAAATGAAGTTGCAGGCCCTACACAGACACAAGACAATCGATGTAAGCTCCATTAATTTCCTCAGATAAGCACACTCCGTAGTTTAAAATTAGTGAGACGATAAACAAAACACAAAATATGCAACCGCACACTGCAAATATACAACATGAAACGACAGTAGCATTTCACATAGTGTTAGATACGAAAGGCCTCGGAAGAAACCTCCGTAGTAATAATAGCCTACCTTGAAGCTATCACATCGCATAAAACAAAATGGACAAGAACAATTCTCCGTAACTGCATTGACAATACATAAAAAAAAATCAAAAAAAAAAAAAAAAACAAGAGAGAGACATCAAATTGTTAAAGAACAGAAAAAGACTCACCTTCAGTTTTCTGTATTGTATCATTACAATCCTTATAGTTGAAAACTACCATGCCAGTATTTCTTGACCTAACCAAAAACACAACTGACAAACGTAAGTCTTTATAGCACGAGCCGAGAAGAAACCACTCATCTATCAAACATAGAATCACAGCTCTAAATACAGAAACATATCCATATACTCTAATCACAGATATAAATGCCATCAGTTTCCGTATTAGATCGATGAAAAATAAATAAAACATCACTGTAGCAACTACATCTACAAAGAAAAACTCATACTTTCTTTTGCCATTTGCTCGAATTGCGTAGCTCAATGTTCTCGGAAGAAACGATGGCTGCATATAAACAAAGAACAAATCACAAAAGAAGCACACACTCGTCACGAGACAGACTAGAACCAAAACTGTAATCTGAGCTAAAAAACTGATTACAGAGAGAACAAAGGCAATAATGCATACGTTAGTTCGAGAGCGAAGGTGAAGAATGTTGTATAGTCGAACTGGTTTACTGTAAACCAAGAGATTCTGATCAGCTGAAACCACCTCCTCCGGTGAGGATTTCGCACGACAATTTTGCCTACACATCTCCTGGTTGTGCAAAATTGTGCTCCTCGAGAAATTAGGGTTTATACGTCATAGCGATCAACTCGATGCAACAAATTAGATCCCGATTACTACAATATAACGAGATCAATCAATGGTTATCGAAGAAGCAGCAGATCGAGTAAATAACAACAACAAACAATTGGGACAAAAAAAACATCAAATTACATAACAATAGCGTTATGTTTCCGATTCAGAGTATAAGATTCGTCGGAATTTTTTTCCGTCGTCGTTAGATCTCAGAGGGAAATTCAAATCGTAAGATATAATCAATGGTGATATTTTGAATTTGTAAGGGAAAACGAAACGAATTCATGCTACTGTAATGTGGAGATTCGGTAACATGAACAGGTACTGAGCTGATACCTTGTCGGAAAGAGTCGATACGCCGTAGAAGAGAGGGATAATCGCCGGAAATCGAGGAGAAGGAGATAAGTTATCTTCTATTTCTCTTTTAATTTACTTCTCTATATTTTATTCCTTTTTTCCCAATCTTATCATTACATAATCTTTTTTTTGTGGTCAAACTTTAAAATTTACAGAAGACCACAAATAAACAAAAGAAATATTTTCGAAAACAAAGTTGGCAAAATACATAAATTTCTGGAGTCAAAACCCTAAACACATACAAGGTAATTAGCATCAAAAACAAAACAAAAAAAAAAAGACTATATCTAAAAACCTAATCAAATATCACAAATTATTTAGCAAAATATTATTTGACCAAATGAGACAATTTTGTTATTTGTTTAATTATAAAGTTTTCAGATTATTGAAAATTAACCTAAACAATAAAAATTATTGATTATAAAGTGTTAATTCACACTTCCGTTTATCAAAAGACATTAACGGATAAAACAGTACCATGCACATTAATTGATAGATATTATGCACATAAATACACAACTTGAGTTTGATTAAAAACATAACACAATCTAATATAACGTAGAAGATAATAGATCATTAAATCTTTTTATCGTCTTCATTAAAAAGTAAATGAAGACTATGTACTATAGTTTTTTCCTTTTTATTTATTTTGTTTTAAAAGAATTCATGAGATAATGCGTTGTAAGAAAAAAAAAATAATTTAAATCTGTTGAAATGATTATTAAATCTGTTGAAATGATTATACACGTCACAATTAATTTAACATAGAGAAATTGAGTTGCACAACAAAAATTTTCAAGTAAATTGGCAAACTAACGAAAATCTTAGCAAACACCCTATTGTTTTGCTAAAGAATCTCAACACTTTTTCTCATTCACCTAACTAGCTTTCCAATTTTTGTTATGCAAACTAATTCTTTAAAATAGCATGACAGAAATTTATGTCTCCCAAAATAACCAGTATACCACTCCTATTTATTCCATTAGCGACCCTAGCACCATAACCAAACACCTATAAGTGCAATGTTGGGGTCGGATTTCACCCGCTCAACGTTGAAATTCAAAGTTATGCAAGCGCAGCGTATAGACACGAAATCGCATTAACGTACAGATGTTATATGATTCTCTCAAGACATTTTCTAACTAGAAGATGAATTCTTTCTCCTTTGCTAAGTCTTTTCCGTCCAAGAAGGGAGTTTTCTGAGTTCTCTCTACTCGCAGCAGAAGTCAGGAGTGCAGAACCGGCGCCGTGCTAGCAAGGTCACGCTGCCAGCGATGTCGCAGTGCCAGCAAGGTCACACTGCCAGCGATGACACACTGCCAGCGAGGTCACACTGCCAGCGAAGTTACACTGCCAGCGAAGAGCAGTGCCAGCAAAGAGCAGTGCCAGCGAAGTACAGTGCCAGCGAAGTACAGTGCCAGCGACGACACTGACCACCGAATACCTGCCAGAGAAAAGGTTCCCTGCGCTAAAGCCCGGTTCAATGGCGAGGCCCACTTTGACACAACCGACGTAAGGAAAAGGAAATCCGCGAAGATTTAGGAAAGTGAAAATTATCTTTAAGAAATATGTCTAGCCGACTTAGGGAGCTATATATATCAATGTACAAACCCTTGTAAAAGGGATCCGCAACTTTATTCACAAAAACATATACAGCAATAACAAACGTTTCTCTTTACTCATCGTTTCGTTTGTAGCTTAACCTAGAAATCTATGTTTCCTCACGAAACCCTTACAAATCTAATTGTGCTAGTTTTGACTCCCACATGCAACTTGGATACATCCTAGAAAAACATGGGAGGTTAGTCGTCAAATATTGCTCAAAAATTTGGGAGATACAAAATGGATGGGAACCAACGCATTTCTCTGTTTTGGTTTATGCCCTTGAGGCTGAAGTTTTCCATTTGGTAATCCACTATTTGTTTTGAAAATATGGGCTACAATCGTATATTGTTTAAGTGCGCCTTAAAAAAACTAGTTTCAACTTTGAAAACTCTCATCTTGGCCTTGTTTTAGGATTGTAGTCATCGACTTCTGCAAAAAAGTGTGAGTGCGCCTTGGTCTAACTTAAGACAGTTGAGTTAGACTGTTACCGTCACGACTCAAGACGCTGAGTTGAGAATTCTTCGAAAAGATGCAAAACAAATTAAATTAAAATTTGCCATTTGAAAATTCTAGCTACGTGTTACAATTATATTAAACATGGCTTCTTTAAAACGTCATTATATACTATATGAAAAATATATACATATAAACTATTAAATTTCACCAAAAGTTGTTGAAAAGGTGAGTGTATATGTAGTAAAATGTCTTAACATGTGATTTGAAATATTCAAATATAGTTCCAGTTTCTTGGTTGGGTGGTAATTACTACTTACGTCAATTTTTATTGACTGAGTTGCCATACAAAAATATTGTGCTATGCATTTGGATGCAACAAATATTCGACTTGTTATTCGTGTATGTACTTACGTCATCAGGTTGTTGTAGTTGTGACGTATACCAGATTTTTTTTTGTAACTTTCGTATACCAGATTGAAGACTGGTTCTTTTTCCGTGTAAGATATTTGATTTTGTTGCAAACTTTATTATTACGAAATTCTGATTTATTATATTTTAATTTTCCTAACAACTCAAATTTGAATTTGTTCTGTTGTTTTACATCCGTTGATGATCAATTGAATTACTATTATGATTTTCATTTTTTTATAACTTAGAGTAAATCTCAAGTATATAGAGAGTTTAGACTAATCTCTGGAAAAGATGCAGCTAATGGATAGACAATTAATGGATAGACCCTCTTTTCAGATATGTAAATGGGCCGAAATCAAAGACTCATATTTATATGGATGTCCAATGCAATATCTTTTAGTTTCACGTAGCATATGGATCGAACTTGAAATGTGTTGGCGTCTCAGTTCCGTCTCCTTATGACTTGACCACAATGTTTTGGACAATTAATAAGTAATCTGCATGCAACAATTTTTTTGTTTTAAGTATCTTTTGCAATAGATTGACCAATACGTTTTGAAAAATTATGCGCTCTTGTATATATATAGAAACAAACATTATATAAACACAAAATACTACGAAGCTAAGCACAAAATACGTTATTTTTGACGGGTGTTACGTTTAGACGGTAGGTGTCATTTATACAATGCTACAATCCCAATTGTGTAATTAGGAAAAAAAATCAATGAACTTGTTCTGACAATAATATCTAGATAGTCTTTTTCAAAAAAACAATATATACATAGACAAGAATACAATTAATGTTTTTCATTTTATAAAAGTTAAGCATACGATCGATTGGAAATCTTTGCAAAGTTGAGGAAATCATCACTATGTGGAATATGGAAACTTGTGAATATGCATGTTTGACACAATTGTTCAATAACGTAGGGAAAATATTGTAGATAAATTGAAAATCATGCTATGAATCTATATGTTTGACACAAATGTTTGAAATGCAATAATCTTGAAGCCGTGCTTGGACCGCACGGTATGTTGGTAAAAAAATGTACAATATCGTATGACAATAAATCACTTTCACACCTAAAGTCCCTCAATGTAAAAAAAGAGTGAATCATAAATTAAATTAATTGACCAACTCATACATTCTTGATCACAGTCAAAACATAGTCCTTGTCAAATTAAGTTATCTAATTCCATCCTTAACTCTTTTAAAAAAAAGAAAACAAAAAAAAAATATATATATATCCAAAGAGTTGCCAAGGGTCCATAGTTTTTTTTGGACTATGAATCATAATGGATTACATGGATATTTAAATTTTCTCTCCATTCTAAGTATTTAAACTTGAGATCTAAAAATACTATTTTTAGTGGCCAAACAATTCACCGGTTGAGTTTTTCATTTTATAAAAGCTATGTATACGATCGATTGGAAATCTTTGCAAAGGTGAGGAAATCATCACTATCTGGAATATGGAAACTTGTGAATATGCATGTTTGACACAATTGTTCAATAACGTTGGGAAAATATTGTAGATAAATAGAATATCATGCTATGAATATATATGTTTGACACAAATGTTTGAAATGCAATAATCTGAAAGTATGTTGACACACTTTCACACCTAAAGTCCCTCAATGTCAACAAAAAGTGAATCATAAATTAAATTAATTGACCAACTTATACATTCTTGATCACAGTCAAAACATCTAGTAGAACCTCCATAAATTAATACTCTATAAATTAATAATCACCATAAATTAATAAATTTCTCTGGTTCCGAATCGAACCAATGTAAAAATTATCAAATTTCGATAAGATGATAAGATAATATTTTTTTTTGAAATTTCTATGTAAAATATGGTCCAACAATAGTGTAAATTAATAATCATGTGTAATTATCTATATATATATATATATATATATATAAATTTTGGCTTTAGTATTTTTTCTTTTACTTGTTACATCTAAAAAAACTTTTATGATTGTTTTTTCGGTATCCAAAACTTGTGAAAAATAATAGACGCGATAATTTATTATGTATACATAACTCTTTTCAAATGTATCATAATATGTATCATAGAGTTGTTCATAATCATGTTTTTTTCTATCGTTTGTACTTAATAAAGTGTATTATTTTTATATGGATAGTATATTATGATGTTAACATTCATTCTATTGCAATAACCAAAAGTATAAATTAGAATCTTGAGTTAATATATATCACTTTTACAAATGGATTTAATTAAAATTTTAATATAATTTCATTTAACTTTTTTTAAAGAAAATCTTACCTAAAACAAATATTTCTCTATATATAAATTTATATTTATTAATTTATCGATTAATTAATATCTTTCTAAATTAATAAATTTTCAAAGTCTCAATATTATTAATTTATTATAGAGGTTTTACTGTAGTCCTTTGTCAAATTAAGTTATCTAATTCCATTCTTAACTCTTTATATATATATATATATCCAAAGAGTTGCCAAGGGTCCATTTTTTTTTTCGGACTATGAATTATAATGGATTACATGGATATTTTAATTTTCTCTCCATTCTAAGTGTTTAAACTTGAGATCTAAAATACTATTTTTAGTGGCCAAATAATTCACCGGTTGAGTTTTTCATTTTATAAAAGTATGCATACGATCGATTGGAAATCTTTGCAGAGTTGAGGAAATATCACTATGTGGAATATGGAAACTTGAATATGCATGTTTGACACAATTGTTCAATAACGTAGGGAAAATATTGTAGATAAAAAGAATATCATGCTATGAATATATGTTTGACACAAATGTTTGAAATGCAATAATCTTAAGCCGTGCTTGGACCGCACGGTATGTTGGTAAAAAGTTGTACAATGTCAACAAAAAGTGAATCATAAATTAAATTAATTGACCAACTCATACATTCTTGATCACAGTCAAAACATAGTCATTGTCAAATTAAGTTATCTAATTCCATCCTTAACTATTTTTTTTTTAATATATATCCAAAGAGTTGTCAAGGGTCCATAGTTTTTTTTCTTTTGGACTATGAATCATAATGGATTACATGGATATTTAAAATTTCTCTCCATTCTAAGTATTTAAACTTGAGATCTAAAAATACTATTTTTAGTGGCCAAATAATTTACCGGTTGAGTTATCGACGCTAGGTCATAGTTATATTAGTATGCATGACTTGAATCTTTTTTTCTTTTTCTTTATTGATTAACTAATTTGGTGTTTGAACTTTTCATTTCACCCATAACATGTAAAACTTAAAACCATCGTGTGAATCGACTAAGCCGAGTAAGATAATTAGCAAGACTATCTGTTCATACCAACAAGACTAAACTTTTGTTGTTGTTGAAATTTGAAAATACCCCTTTTTAACTTTTATGCAGACAACAAAAAAACAATTGACTTTTGCAAACTTTGTTGGGATAATTGGCTAAAAATACAACAAAAAATTATAATTTAAAAAATAACAAAAAACTCCAAATCCAATGATCTACATTTTGCCATATACCTCATTTTTTCTAACTTTTTTTATTTTTTTGGTTATTCAACAAAAAAACCCAACTTTATTTTATCTCTAATAACAAACAAAAAGAGTTTGTTTTTCTGCTAGGACTGTACCTTAATTTAGGACAATCCAACGATCCTAGTATCTAGGAAGAAGTCGGCATAATAGACCAAAACTTATCTAACTCTTGAACAAGACTCACATAACATTAGTCCTACTTTTGATTCCGACTTGTCTATCAAAACGGCAGACACAACACAACACAAGATCGATAAATAATCTATAAACTTGTACATTTACTAACTCGTAAATTCTGATATTAGTTTTTAGTATATTTAATTATTAAGAATACATGATGATGCCGTACGTACTATCCAGGATTAATCCGCCGATTGGTGAACTTTTATGGGTTTTTTTAAATATAAAATTATTAAAATTTGAGTAAAAAGAAGAAAGAAAATGTTTTTGGTTGAAATAGTGGGGTGTATTGAAATATAAAATTAATAAAATTTAAGTAAAAAGATAAAATAATGGATATTTTATAGAACTTTTGGAGAGAGAGTTAGAACTTTTGGAGACCGAATTAGGATATGTTTAAATATAAAATTAATAAAAGTTAAGTAAAAAGATATAAAAAAAAATATAAAATTAAATAAAAAGAAGAAAAAATGTGTTTTTAATAATTTTATATTTAAAGAACCATTAATAAACATGCTGTAGGGACTTTTCTTGAAAACACAGGAAACTTTTGGACACTAATAAATTAATAATGAACACGGTCCGAAATATCCTGATTAAATTATGGCCAACCAATACGGTCCAAAGAATTATAATATTCCTTAAATAATAGGAAAACAAATCAAATAAAACAAAGTCAAGTCAAACAAAAGGGTCAATATGGTAATAACATTCAAACTCCAAACCAATTACATTACAGCCACCATCGAACAAAAAAAGTTCATTTAAATACACATGAGACTATTTGGTATCATCTCTGTTATTGCTTTGCTTGACTCATCAAAACTCGAGAGCTCTCTCTTATATATCTCTCTCCTTCATCAATCGCTGATGCAGACACTTACGCCTAACACCGCCGATATATTCCAAACAAAACGCCGTCGTATCACCTGCAACGCACAAACCTCGACGTTGATCCCCACGAAGCCCATTTCGGTTTTTCCGGTGAAACAAACAAACCAAGAACATCTCAGAAACCTCGAAAATGTTCTTAAAACCACAAATCATCAAGAAAATGTTTCTTCTCGTCAAGATAAGACAACTTCGACGTCGACTTTACTCGGTGGTTTGAATTTGGCAAGAATCTGGCCTCAAATGAAAGCAGCCGTCGACGAAATGTCGCCAAAGAATCTCAAGAAGCTTCAAAGACTTCTCTCGAAGTCAGAGGAGCGTTCGCCGAAGAACAAGCTGGGGTCTAAATGGAGGGAGCTACACGGGTCGAATAACTGGGTCGGATTATTGGATCCTTTAGACGAGAATCTCCGGCGAGAGCTTGTACGTTACGGTGAGTTTGTTCAGGCGGCTTATCACGCGTTTCACTCTGACCCGGCAGGATCACCGAGACACGTGGCGTTACCCGATGGTTCTTACAAGGTGACGAAGAGTCTTTACGCCACGTCATCTATTCGTTTGCCTAAGTGGATCGATGACATGGCACCTGATCTAAAGTGGATGACTAAGCAGACGAGCTGGGTTGGGTACGTGGCGGTATGCGATGATCCGAGAGAGATCCGACGGATGGGGAGGAGAGAGATTGTTATCGCGCTTCGTGGAACCGCCACGTTGCTTGAGTGGTCGGAGAATTTCAGGCCCAATCTTGTTTCTATGCCCGAGCCCAAACCCGAACAATCTGAGCCGACCCGGCCCAAAGTAGAATGCGGATTTAACAGCCTCTACACGACTTGTAGCCAATACGCGCCGAGCCTGGCCGAGACGTTAATAGAGGAGATCAAACGGCTCGTCGAGCTCTACCAAGGCGAGGAGCTTAGCATCAGCGTCACCGGACATAGTCTCGGTGCCGCTATCGCGCTCCTCGCCGCAGACGACATCGCGACGCGTGTAAATTACGCGCCACCTGTGTCAGTATTTTCTTTTGGTGGACCTCGGGTTGGAAACCGCGAGTTTGCCGATAGGCTCGATTCAAAAGGAGTGAAAGTCCTTCGCGTTGTGAACAGCCAAGACTTGGTGACGAAAGTCCCCGGAATATTCTCCGATAACAACAACAACCAAGGGCAGAATCGTAATAACAACGGGAAAAGTCAAAGAGGTATCATGGAGATGGTAGAGAGGAACAACCCATGGGCTTACTCGCATGTAGGAGCTGAGCTGCGTGTGGACATGAAAATGTCTCCATACTTCAAACCTAATGCTGACGTGGCGTGTTGTCATGACTTGGAGGCGTATTTGCATTTGGTCGATGGGTTTTTGGCGTCGAACTGTCCGTTTCGGACAAACGCGAAACGGAGTTTAAGGAAGTTGTTGGATGAGCAACGATCTAACGTTAAGGCTTTGTACACGGGAACGGCTTTGAGACAACACCGTTTTGTTTCCGATAACGGAGATGTTTTGCCAAGTCCGTCGTCTTCATGAGCTTTGATTTTTCTTCTTCCTTTAAACTATTTATTTATTTATTTTCTCACCATATTCATTCATTTTTTTTCTTCTTAAAATTCTGCACTATAATTTTTTTTTTTTTTTTCCTTTTTAAAAAGACTATGTATTTGTTATAATTTTTTGTTTTTTATGGCCATTGGATGTTTCTGTGGCGCCTAATGCTATGTGCCGATTATAAAAGTTGTGCAATGGAGACTTTTGGCGTTTGTTTTAATAAATGGTGATTTAGTTGTTGTTTGTTGCAGAGTTGTTAACCATAATAAAAATTATGTTACAACTTACAAACACGCAAACGGTGTTGCATATATATATATATATATATATATTTTTTTTTTTAAGTGATTATAATATGTGTAGACAGTCCATGATTGGAAACTATATTTTTTTTGTTAAAAGACTAGAAAACTTTGTTTAAAAAAAAAAAAGACTAGAAAACTACATTATTATTATTATACACATTCAGAATCATAATCTATTAGTTTATACTTTGTTCTATTGTTGTTACTGCATACGCATGTTATGTAAATGTAGATGATTTTCTATTTACGTAAAAAATCAAAAAAATTACAATGAATAAACATGTTGTAAATTGTAATCGTTATCTTATCGGATCACCTTTTTTTTTTTTTTTAATTTATTCTTGTTCCCTTTATAATAAGGACCACTTGAACGTGAGAATTGCAAAAAATCTCAAAACCATAAAGAATTTTAAGTGGGCCTGAATACCATAATAGTAGAAAATGGCCCATGGATAAATAAATATCTTTGCTCAATATAGATCTATTTTGTTTTGCTGCATCGTACGGTTCGATTTGACTCATTATTTTACATCTTACCATACACTTGGTCACACTCGATCACTGAGGAAGCTGGGTTTTAAGTGATTAGGTTTAGCACTCCGACTCTTCACCGCCGCTTTTTGGCCACTCCAAACATTTCCACGCATTTTCATTTCTCTTCTTCTTCACCAACTCTTCAAAGCTCCTATTATCATCTCTTTCGATTCCGACGTTTTTCTTTAGATCTACAAATCCATGGCTTCGTTATATCACTAGTTTTGTTTGTCTTTCTGTGACATTTTTTTTTTTTTGGAGGAAACAGAAACGAAAACTAGGTTTTTTTTTATCAAATTCGATTTCGAGAAATGGCGACTTTGAACCCTTTTGATCTTTTGGGTGATGATGCTGAAGATCCAAGCCAACTCGCCGTCTCTATCGCTCCATCGGAGAAAGCTGATAAGTCCAAGAAAGGTGGATCGATTCAGAGCTTGCCTGCTAAATCTGGTGGAAAGCTTCCATCGAAACCACTTCCTCCTGCTCAAGCTGGTTCGTATAATTTCGCCAACTTTTGGATTTTCGTATAGAGTAGACTGTTTGATCATCTATTCATGGAATCTTATCTGATTAGCTTTGATGTCTGTTAATTAGAGAGAGAGAGATGCAAGAAGTGATATATGTTCTTGAAGATTCATTGATTGCTGTTTAAAGAAACTCCATTGATGTTTGTTAATTAGTGAGATGAGCAATTAGCGATGCATATTATTGAAGATTCATGGAGTTTCTGTTTGGAGATTGGGATTTGATTTAGTTTTGGTGTTTGTTAATTAGTGAGAGAGGCAAGGAGTGATGCTCCACGTGGTGGTGGAAACCGTGGCGGATTTGGCCGTGGTCGTGGTGGGCACAACCGTGAATCTGGAGGTAACAATGGATATTCAGGAGGATACAACAAACCTTCTGAAGGAGGGGATGTTTCAAAGTCTTCTTATGAGAGGCGTGGTGGTGGATATGGCGGTGGTGGTGGTGCTCCTCGTGGATCTTTCCGTGGTGGTGAGAGTGGTGGAGGTCGTCGTGGTGGATTTGGCGGTGAAGGTGGTGATGGTGAACGTCCTCGTAGGACATATGAGCGTCGTAGTGGAACTGGCAGAGGGTTTGTCTACACTTTTTTTTTATTTTCCATGTTACATATATTGCCATTCAAATGACTGCATCAATCTGATAAGCTCAAGTTTATCTTTTGTTTAGGGGTGATTTCAAGCGCGATGGATCTGGTCGTGGAAATTGGGGAACTCCAGGAGAAGAAGTCCTTGACCAAATCCTTACTGGGTAAGTGTTTGTTTTATTGATTTCATTTCTGAAATATCGTGATTGGGAACCTCAACTAAAAGAAGCTTCTCTGGATCTTTAAGTGAGACTAAAGAAGGAGCTGGTGTTGAGACTGAGAAGGATGTTGTCGAGAAGCCATCCGGTGATGATGTAGCTGCTGATTCCAACAAGGAAAACACTGTTGAAGTAGAGGAGGAGAAACCCGAGGAGAAGGTAAGCCGTTAAATTAAGAAAGATATTAGGTTACTGTTTGCTTTTCACAAGTTAGTTCATGATATAAATATTATAGGATATCATGACCAGAAACGTAGACTTGTATCGGCTTGTTATTCTCATTAATTGCTTATTGGCGGCTTGTGTTTTGGTAGCAAATGACTCTTGATGAGTATGAGAAAATACTTGAAGAGAAGAAAAAGGCTCTTCAGTCTCAGACAACCTCTGAAAGGAAAGTTGATACTAAAGTGTTTGAGTCAATGCAACAACTCTCAAACAAGAAGTCTAATGATGAAATCTTCATCAAGTTGGTAAGTCATATCCTATTCTATGTTATTATTCTCCATATTTTGTTCAAAACTAGCTTTAACTGATTATGAACCTTGCTTTGATCTATTCCTCAGGGTTCTGACAAGGACAAACGCAAAGATGACAAAGAAGAGAAGGCTAAGAAGGTATATAGATCATTGTTGAGTTTGTTGTAGAATTCAATAAGTTTGCTAATGATGTGTGTTTCTGGATTTGTAGGCTGTGAGCATCAACGAGTTTCTGAAGCCGGCTGAGGGTGAGAACAACTACCGTGGAGGAGGTCGTGGTGGCCGTGGACGTGGTGGTCGTGGCCGTGGAGGTAATTCTACTGGTGGGGGAACTGGTGGTTACCGCAGTGAACCTGCCCCTGTCATTGGAGATACCGCTCAGTTCCCATCTCTTGGGGGCAAGTAAGATCCATCCATGAAAAACACCAAATCTCGTGCGGTCTCTTTCAGTCTTCCTTCCTCGAGACTGAAGGTTTTTGTGCGAGAGTCTACGGTTTACCAGTCCTTTTGTTGTCGGGTGTAAATGTTTAGATGTCATCAGGTTTTAGAGTTTATGCTACTTGTTTTGCCTGACTGGTTTTTTCACGTTTGGAACAATACACTTCTTTTGGTTTTTACCATTTAGTCTTTGTTGTTTTTCTTATTTATGAAACTTGTTTCAGACAGACGAATCTAATGTTATCGGTTTTGAGTCACCACTCTGTTTCACCACTCTTATTCGTATTTGGACATTGTATTATCAGAAATAAAATTTTGTTAACAATGTTTATCAGATTCTTGAATGTTAAATGTAGTAAAAAGATTTTGTAGATCTTTGAGTTTTGTAGATTTGACCATACGTTCGTATGTCTCTGTCATAAACAATAATGAAACAATGCTTTCTCGCTACAAATTTCGTCGTCCATTCAAACTCTGTAAATTTCGATTCTTTTCGAGCTATGTTGAAAACCCTGAAGCTATCTCTAAGCGATCGTCTTCGTCAACCTCTTGTTCGTCGTCAAATCCATCTCTGGTTTGTTCCAATAACTTGACGATAATTAAACATTCTGATCAAGGCGAGATCTTTCAGTTGAACAAGGTTATTGCTAGATGTGTACGTTCAGGAGATTTAGACGGAGCTCTAAGAGTGTTTAATGGGATGAGAGTGAAGGACACAGTGACCTGGAATTCACTTCTCGTTGGGTTTACAAAAGATCCAAGCAGAATGAGGGAAGCACACCAACTGTTCGATGAAATCCCTGAACCAGATACTTTCTCTTACAACATCATGTCGTCTTGCTACGTTCGCAACGGCAACTTCGACAAGGCCAGGAGCTTCTTCAAACAGACGCCAGTCAAAGACGCAGCGTCGTGGAACACGATGATCACGGGATACGCACGGAGAAGCGAAATGGAAAAAGCGAGGGAATTGTTCGACGAAATGACGGAGAAGAACGAGGTTTCTTGGAATGCAATGATCTCAGGTTATGTAGAATGTGGGGATTTGGAAATGGCATTAAGTTTCTTTAAAGCGGCTCCGGTTAGAGGCATAGTGGCTTGGACTGCAATGATCACAGGGTATATGAAAGCTAAGAAGGTGGAATTAGCTGAAGCAATGTTCAAAGACATGACAGTGAAGAGAAATC
Organism: Arabis hirsuta; assembly: GCA_964056655.1. Taxonomy (NCBI): domain Eukaryota; kingdom Viridiplantae; phylum Streptophyta; class Magnoliopsida; order Brassicales; family Brassicaceae; genus Arabis; species Arabis hirsuta. Next base: position 32,505,182 of record OZ053307.1, on the reverse strand, counting down.
TTGTAACTTGGAATGCTATGATCTCTGGTTATGTCGAAAATTCTCTGTCAGAAGATGGGTTGAAGCTTTTCAAAGCAATGCTTAAGGATGGAATTAGGCCTAACCCGTCCGGACTGAGCAGCGTACTGCTTGGCTGCAGCGAATTATCGGCTTTACGGTTAGGGAGGCAAATCCATCAGTTAGTGTGTAAAGCTACATTATGTAACGACGTTACCACATTGACTTCTCTGATCAGTATGTACTGCAAATGTGGAGATCTTGATGATGCTTGGAAACTCTTTAAGGCGATGAAGAGGAAAGATGTTGTGCCGTGGAACGCGATGATATCCGGGTACGCACAGCACGGTAAAGCGGAAAAGGCTCTGTGCTTGTTCCGTGAGATGAGAAAGAACAAGATCAGACCGGATCGGATAACGTTTGTTGCGGTTTTGTTGGCATGTAACCATGCTGGACTAGTGGATATTGGGATGGAGTTTTTCGATTCGATGGTGAGAGATTACGGGGTAGAACCGCGGCCTGATCACTACTCGTGTATGGTTGATCTTTTGGGTCGAGCTGGGAAGCTGGAGGAAGCATCGAAACTTATAAAATCAATGCCGTTTAGACCACATGCTGTAGACTATGGGGCGCTCTTAGGGGCTTGTAGGGTGCACAAGAATGTTGAAATGGCTGAATTCGCGTCTAAGAAACTTCTTGAGCTTAATCCGAGAAATGCAGCCGGGTATGTTCAGCTCGCGAATGTGTACGCATCGAGAAACCTTTGGGAAGACGTTGCAAGGGTTCGCAAGAGAATGAAGCAGAGCAATGTTGTTAAGGTGCCCGGATACAGTTGGATCGAGATTGGAAACAACATTCACCAGTTCAGATCAAGCGAACGGATTCACCCTGAGCTAGACTCAATACACAATAAACTGAAAGAGCTAGAGAAGAAGATGAAACTAGCTGGATACACTCCAGAGCTAGAGTTTGCTTTACGCGACGTAGAAGAAGAACATAAAGAGAAGCTATTGTTATGGCATAGTGAGAAGTTAGCTGTTGCTTTCGGGTGCTTAAAACTCCCTCAAGGTTCACGTATACAAGTGTTCAAGAACCTGAGAATCTGTGGTGATTGTCATAAAGCAATGAAATTTATTTCAGAGATAGAGAAACGAGAGATCATAGTAAGAGACACCACAAGGTTTCACCATTTCAAAGATGGGTCTTGTTCTTGTGGTGATTACTGGTGAAAAAGACGAGCTTTCTTTAACTACTCTCGATTTGGTCAACGTAGTAACGACTGTATATATTTATAGTATGCGTTATTGTCTGAAAAGACAAGAGCTTTGACTTGAGAAGGAGAGAGATGCGTAGATCGGCGAGTGGTTCTAGAGTTTCCGATCAATTTCCGGCGAATTCTCCGGGTCGATCTCAGAGTGTTACAGCTATGGAAGAAGATGTGGAGCTGCTTTTGCCAAGATTTGACCCGAATTCTCACGCAGGGAAGAGAGAGAAATGGAGAATCAGATTTGCAGAAAATGTAATCCATTTCATTCCATTGATTCTTCTTCTCTGCGTCGTAATCCTCTGGCTCTTCTCTCATTCAGGTAACGTCTAGAAAAACCATTGTTGTTGGTTGGTTAAATCGCATTTCTTGATTTTTGTTTTGATGGTTTATATATTTTTATCCATAGATGCAGAAATCAATTCAATATCTCTAAGAATCTATTGAGTAGTGAAACTTAGGAATTCACAAAGACCCATCTTTATATGAGGAATTGAGGATTGAGATGTATGTTTGAATCTTGTCTTTAATTTGTGGTTTCAATTTGTCATATAGATATAGTTGCAATTCTAAACCGGTGATGGATTTGGAAATGGTCAGCAGCGACACGGAGTTGTGTTACAGAAGCAAAAAACTGAAGCTTGAAGAAGACATGTTTTGTTTCCATTTGTGATTCTTTGTTGTGTTGTCGAGACAATTCTCTCGGAAACTTTTTAAACTTTTTTTTTTTTTTTTTTTTAATTTCACACATTCATACTCATATTGGCCACAACTATTTTATAAAAATGTTAAGGATGATTCGTTAACAAGAAACGGTTTTTTGTACTCGCAAAATATGATACCACAACAGAACTCAACAGCAAAATACAGTTGGTTCTTTACATTTTTTGGAATCAAACTCAAGATAAAATGTAAAAACACTACTAATTTTTTTTTTTAATATTATTTTGTCATGCTTAAATTGGTAAAATCAGTAAATTCACCAATTTCCCTTGAATATTTAAACGTATCAATTTCAATATTAATGGAAAAATATCCTAAAGTAAAATAATTTGGGATAAAAAGAAATTAGTAAAAAAATCAGGAAAGAGTTAAGAGTTATAAAACAGTGGTTATAAACCCCATTTGACCCAAAAAAAAAAAAAAAAACTTTTATAAACCCAAATCGGATTTGACTTGTTCTTCCTCGCTCAATGAATTCCTCCCAAGCTTGCTTCTTTGATTTTCTTCTTACACCAATAAGTGATTTCGCATAATTCAGGTTTGTCTTAATCTCGAACTAGATCGGAATTGATAACTGTTTCAGTTGGGATTTAGCCGTAAAGTTTTAGATCGGGAATCCAAATTGTTTGTACATTTTTGTTTAGAGACTGGAGTTTAGGAAACGGAACCTAGTTCTGGATTCGTTGCGTCTACTTGATCCTCAATGTATTGGTTTGATTCATTCATGCACATATTGGTCCAAAAGATCACAGAAATTGATCTACTTTGAATCAATCCATACTCTTTTTGGGTTTATATTCACTTGTTGAACTCTCAAAGCTCCTTGCTTGAAAGCTAAAGTCTTTAACTTTTTTTTGGTCACCTATGTATCATCTCTGGATTTGTTAATTGAAAACAAACCCTGTTTAGCTAAAAGTGTCAGTCTTTCACAGAATCTTGAGAAATCTGTAATTTTCTAGATGAGTATGTTTCTTTTGCTGAAACATGGTATTGGATTTTCCGAGTTGCTACAAGTTTTGTGCTCAGTCTTGAATGGATTCTCTGAGTTGCTTAAAAGTTTTGTGCTTTTGTTTTCCCACAGGCCTCATAGAAGAGACAGTCTCTAGAAGCATAAATGTTGACTCGGTTTTGGTAGAGTTTTCTTAAACATTCCTTTTGAGTTGAGGCTTAAGGAGGTTCTTATGCGCCTTTCGAAATCATGATTGAGGTTAAGCGATCCGGTTCTTCCACGTGGATCACCACAACACTCCTTGATTCTTTCTTGATTCTCTTTAAAACCAAACACATCTTACTCCCAATCTTTGCCTTTATAGCGATCCCTCTCTCAGCCTTACACCTCTCCCTAACTCTCTCTTCCTTTCGCCTTAAAAACCATGTCTTTCGTTTGGAAGCCCTAGCAAACGTTGTGCACACACGGTTTGAGGCTAGACAGATCTGGCAAGAGTCTAGAGAAGACGCTGTCTCTCTTTTACTTCTCAAATCCCGGTATTTTGTCCCATCCTTCATCCTCTCATGTATCGCCTCCATTACCGTCATCACATCAACTTCCTTCTCACACCACGGCATAAACCCGTCTCTGAAATCATCGTTTGCTTCAGTGAAGTCCTCGTGGATGCGGGTAACAGCAACTTCCATCGTTGTATATGGCCTGCTCCTCCTCTTCTCACCTTTTCCCATGTTTTTATCAGCTCTGTTCGGTTCCACGCCCGCCTTGCGATACCTAATCACGGTTCTCAGTATTGGCATTGAGGTATACATAATGGCTATAACAGGGCTTGGCCTCGTCGTCTCTGTACTGGAAGAACGATATGGTTTTGATGCGATTAGGGAAGGAACAGCCCTGATGAAAGAGAGGAGGATAACAGGATTGGCGTTGGCAGGTGTAGTTGTGTTTCTATCGAGTTTCATTGGGCATGGGATGGAGAAATTGGCAAAGGAGCTAGATGTGGACTCGAGCTCAGGGTCGTGGTGGAGGTCGGTGGTTGTGACTGGTGGCTGGGACGGGTGGAAGCTGGTCTGTATGTATGGAGCAGAGGTGGTGCTGAGTTATGTTGTGATCACCGTGTTTTACTGCGAGTGTAGGAAACGCCATGGAATCAGCGATGCAAATGTTGCTGACGAACAGGGTCTTGCTATTTAAAATTAGTCCCAAACGCTTTTTCTCTTCTTAATTCTTGTGAATTTTTTTTGTATACAGTTTTGTTCTTTGTTACATTCTAAAATGAAGCAGATCAAAGTTACCTGTTCAAACAATTCATCCAAAGCTTATCTCATCATGCATGCTCCATTAAGACAAAACAAAACAATCGAAGATTCAAAGTGACATCCTGTGTATGACAAGTCAGTAGTTTCTGGAGTGTCCCTTCATGTAATCTGCAAAATAACAGTCATCTACAGTATTACATAAAATATTTTTGGATTGATACTGAACAAGAAATTGTGAGACACAGTATTCTACTTGGTTCGAGCTTAATAATGCTTACCCGCAATCTCTTCATGCTTCTCTCTGTTTCATCAGCTTCAAAAACATGTGGAAGAGTGTTTTGAATACCAAGTCGGTTCTCTACTGTTAAACAGTCCTCAGAGATTCGTAAAATATAAAGGCACTTGTTCACCGGACAAGATCAGATTCTTGAAAACAGATTGTTGCTGAATCAGAACCTCTTGATTCAAGTTGATGCAGTTGATGAAATAAAGCTTGAATTTTGGGAAATAAACTATATGGATGAGAAGACGAAACCTCGTAACGGACTGGTAACTTAGACTTTGCCGACTCTTATTCCAGGTAGCTTCACTCAATGTCCTGCAGTCTGAAAAGTCAACTTCCTTGAGAAGTTTCAGTTTAGAAATGTTTAGGGAAACACGTATTAAACTTTTGCATTCTTTCATATACAGTATAGGCAAGAGAGCCTAGAGAAGTTCTCGATCCACCAAGGAACTAATATTATTATCTTTATGGTTTGTTCTGCACTCATGCTTTATTATAAGTGCATGTTAAAACTTTAATGATGATGATAATACTGGAAAGGTCTTCAAAATTCCATTGATAAAATAACTTTAACATAAAGGAAAACATATTTGGTACTTAAGTCCATCATTTATGTTTCGCCTATATATATATAATAAGCTTGTTGAGGCTGTTTCCATCAGTTGGAAGTAAATAAGCAAATTGTATTGACTAAATAATTATGTTGATTATAGCATTAGGGTTTCCAAGTAAGTGTGTGCAATAAGCTTCACATCTAAATACTAGACAATAATATTTCACTCGCTTTTTTCTCCTTCGATATACCTTTCAAGCAACGGTATATTTTATTTGGCGAGAAAGAAATTGTGGAAGATATGGTGACTCTCCGATTTTCTCTTCTCGCCTCATTCAACAAATCGACAAACAAGTTCGAAATAGAATCTCCTCCGTTTATTGCGGCAACTCGAAGTATGCTGACCCACAACATGGTGGTTTGGTTTAGTACAAAGCTTTGTTTCCTCCTCTGATTTTTTAACCATATGAAGTTCTAAAGTTTTCAGAAACTCAAAAAGAGCCACATCAGTTGAGAAAACGTTTTTTTTTGTTTTGAATAAATTTTATATTTATTCAAAACAAAAAAAATATGTCGGTTTAATAATTAGATAAAAAAAATATATATACATATATAAATAAACAGGAGAAAATCCTAGCAGAAAATGGAAACTCTCATTGACATCTTTTATAAATAAACAGGAGAACATCGATCATAAGAACACAGAGAGACAAAACAAAGTTGAAAAATTTACCTAGAATAACCTACTTTTTTTTTAAAATAGCTAGAATAACCTTACCATTTTTTTTATTGCTGAAATAACCTATTCTGGATTTTTTTTCCTTTCATAATACCAAAATTGTCTTTGACAGATTCTGCCGAGGTATTGACAGACTCTGCCGAACATTGGTAGACTTTGCCAATGTTCGGCAGAGTCCGCCAATATTTTGACAGAGTCTGCGTATTTCTAGATATTGGCAGAGTCTGGCAATACATCGGTAAAGTCTACCAATGTTTCCGCAGAGTCTGCCAATGATTCGGCAGAATCTGTCAATACCTCGGCAGAGTCTGCCAATATCTCGGCGGAGTCTACCAATGTTTCGGCATAGTCTGTCAATATTTTGGCAGAATCTGCCAATATATCAGTAGAGTCTGCCAATGTTTCGGCATAGTCTGCCAATATCTGGGCAGAGTCTGCGAAGGACAATTTTGGTATTATGAAAGAAAAAAAAAATCTAAAATAGGTTATTTCAGCAGTAAAAAAATAGTAAAGTTATTCTAGCTATTTAAAAAAAAAAGTAGGTTATTCTAACTATTTAAAAAAAAAGTAGATTATTCTAGCTATTTAACAAAAAAACAAAAGTAGGTTATTCTAGCTAATCTCTTTTGATCTTCACCTGATTAAGCATCAAATAATAAATCATTACACAAAGATTTTACCGGTTTACGATATGGAGACCAGACCGGCGATACGCAATGTAAGACATGAATCTGACCCGGTTACATGGATCGTAAACTATGAATCCAAGAAATACAAAATCGATTCCAAAGTCTCAGGAACTTTCTCACTAAGGATCAAGGAAATTGAGCGGATTATTATCAGGAGTCCTTGGGGTCGTGAATCTCTACTTAGACAAAGAAAAAAAAAATGCAGAAGTAGCATTCGTATATGAGATTCCACCTACTTTCCTTGAAGATAACAAAACATTCAAAAGATTTGTTGGTAACGTGTTGTCCAAGGAAGGGATCGATAGCTGGATTCAGCAACGCGTCGTTCCTATAATCTCCAAAGACGTGATTACGATGAACCGCGGTTGTGGAGGAGAAGGAAAAGGTTTCATTGTTGAAGTTTAACTTGAACTTGTTGAAGAAACATTGATGGAAAACTGGTTAGGCGTCGATGAGAATGACCCTGATTGTCGAAGGCCAATAGAACAACGATGCATCATATGTCTAGAAGAGTTATCGTCGTCGAGTGAGCAGAAGAAGAAGAAGAAGATCTTGAAGTTGCGTTGTGGCCATAATTTTCATAGTGATTGTATTTACTCGTGGCTACGCCGCAAGCATTCATGTCCATCTTGTCGCGGCGACATCAACAATCCTCGACCGAGGTGAAAACCTCCCAATTATGTTGTTTCTACTTTATTTTGTAAAAAAATAAGAAAGCAAAGACAAGTATTGGTTTTTCTTTCTCTATGTTTTGTCTTTCAAACAAATCACTTGTAAAAATATCTAAAAGGTCTCTCAGTATATGTTTTTCAAACTGTTTATTTGACTTAATTGGGATACACATTCTCTATCGTAATTAGGGTTTAAGAGACACAAATTGTTCACTAGTTTGTCCTTTGTTCTCCGATCTTTCGGCAAATAAACATCCAATTCTGAAGAACAAATAAACAGAGATAGAAAAGAGCACATACACATCTGCGCCACTTTAGGGTTAGTCCTTGTTTTCGGATTTACAACTGATGCTACTGGATTTGTATTCAAATATCAAAACCCTCTTATTTGATATTTGAATCCTAATGCTGGCGGTAAAGAAGAACAGAGCATGTGTATTAGCGATCTAATGCCATACAAATGCACCAATAGATGATAAGAGAATCTAGAAGAGTAATAAGATAGTTTATTACTTCAGGGAAAGATGATTCACGATTATGCAGTTTGGCCACTTCCCATAATTGCCTCGTCGTTGAGCAATGTCCCTGGGAAACAAGAGGGCGTTGTAAGAAGACAAGAACATGAATTGGCTTTCCCATCTTATATGTTCTAATACCTCAGTCCTACATCTTTAGGCTCAAGGTACAAGATTTACTAGGGGGTTATATCCCCTAGTAAAGTTAGAAAAAAATCTTTAGTTTTAAATTAAACTCTGAAAGAAGTACAAGAGCCAAAACTACTACACCTTAACAGCGCCAGCTTCAGGCCGAGCGCAGCATTAGATTCACATGAAGAAGCTCCTTCTCAGCTTCCCCCAGAAGAGCAGCGACGCATTTTCTCATACATGTAGGAGCTTTGGATCATACTTCATGGTTTGGAATTGGACCAGGCATTGTCTCTAGCAGAAAGTTTCAAAGCTCTTTCTTTCCATGGCATGTCAAAGGCTCTCTTCTCTTTTCACCTGAACGGTTACTTCCTTGTGGTGGTCACAACTTTTGACCCTTCTGCCCCCTGGCAGACGATTATAGATCTATATTCCAATATCTTGTATGTAGCTCCGCCCCTAATCCCTGAAGAAGTTGATCAGCATGCTATTCGGTCGTCGGCTCAAACAAGAAACAGCGAGCCTAAGAGATTTGACTCCACCACTCATCCGCTTCTTGCTTCTCCCACCCTCTGCACACGGTTGGTTGTAAACAGTTTCCAAGCTTCTCCCACTCTCTACATCGCTTTCTTTGTACCTGTTGCAAAGCATCTTCCAATACCATCCGAAGACAGAGAGGCGTTCAAGGTTCGTATACCGCATCCTTTTATCCTTTGTACCGAACATGGAAATGTTTGTGGGCCGTAGCGGTGAGAGCCATAGATGCCGGAAAAAGTACCGGTATCAAACTCAAATTCAATGTTGCTGTAGTCGAGTTCAGGTTGAGCATCATTGAAATAATCTGAAGAGATGGAAAAGTGGAGCATAACCAGATGATCCATCTCACATGATTCCACGTCAACGCGTTCCTTACCATTTATGCCTCCGAAGTACCAATTTACCCAGATGACTGAAGGACAGTTTTTGTTGTCTGTCAAAGGTTCCAGCACGATGCAAGCCTTAAATCTCAAAGATCCTTGTGAGAGAGAGCTCTGAGCTATAGGGAAAGTAAGAGAATTTCCACAAGATCGATGCGTGAAATACATAGGCACTTCCCCACCTGGTAAGATCGCATTGTAGAAGTCTGATGGTAGAATAAGTCCTTGTGCTTCTTGGTCCAAATTGACGCAATTGTAGAATTTAAGAAGAGCCCGTGGATTGTAAGAGGAGTGATCAAAATCCTGGAGAGATTCACAGTTATTTCCATATAAATCCGTAAGAGGAAAAGAAGCTTGATCACCAGTGGTGGGTACTACCATTGTGGCCCCACTTGCATCACGGAACGTCGTAACTTTTCCACAGTCTGAAAAGTCTACCACCTTGAGAGGTTTCAGTTTAAAAATGTTTGGTGAGATGTTTTCTAACCTCTTGCATCCTCTCATTGATAATGTAGCGAGTCCAGAAATATTCTCAATCCAAGAAGGAACTTCTTCAATTGCAGTGTCATCTAGAAATAGCCTTAAAATGCTGGTTGAAATTTGTGGAAAGGTCCTCAACCTTGAGCATCCACTGAGATTGACGTCCTGAAGAGATATCAAGTTGATGTCGGTTGGAAGAACCTCCAGCTTCGTGCATCTATTCATATCCAGTTGATACAGTTGATTGAGATTTCGAATTGAAGAAGGAAGCATCACTAAACTAATGCAATCGTTGAGTTCCAATCTCCAGAGATTGGTGGCATTTGAAAGATCTGGAATTTCTTTCAGGTTTTTACATCCTGATAAGTCCATCTGACTGAGATTTCCAAGTGACTGAAACAGAGAAAAACGTTATTATGATTCTAGCCAAGAAGAAAAAAGGTCTCATTCTTCTGGATGCGGAAATATTATGAAACATTAAATAATGAGATTTAGAAGAACGTCACCTGGACTCCTTCCCATAGCTTCTCAAGCTTGCTATTTCTCAGATCGAGGTGAACGAGATATTCTGGGTTAAAGTTAGGAGGCATACATCTCAACGGGCACTCCGTCCAATAGAGCATAGTGAGACCTGTGAGGTTCTCAATCCAGAAACAAACGTCTTCTTTTTCTATAGCAGTTCCTTCATCTAGACGGAGCCTTGAAATGTTCGTTGAAATCCGAGGAAAACTTTTCAACCTTGGGCATTCACTGAGATCAAGGTAATCGAGAGATTCCAAGTTGATATTAGTAGGAAGAGATTCAAGCTTTCTACATCCACCCATCCATAATTCCCTTAGTTTCTTGAGATTTCGAATTGAAGAAGGCAGCGTCATCAAAGATGTAAGTTGAACATGTATTTCCTCGAGATTTATGGCGTTAGAAAGATCTGGAATTTCTTTCAAATATTTGGACCCATACAAATTCATCTTCTTGAGACTATGAAGTTGCTGAAAACAAAAAAGGAGAAAACATAACACACTAATTAGTAACACCATTGTAGACTAAGAAATATACAACTTTAAAAGTATACCTGAGATCCTTCCCACAGCTTTTCAAGCTCACTATTCTCCATTGAGAGCTCAACCAGAGACTCCACTCTAAAGTTACAAGGCAAACTTTTCGATGGATAGTTCTCCCAATATAGCAATTTGAGTTTACGGGGCAAATAAACAAGACCTTGAGGTAAAAACACTCTCCCTTCACCAGTCATCTCCTTCCGCGACTTATTTTTGTAAATTTTTAAAAACTGGAGATTACGCATCCCATCAAATGATTTTTCATTTATGAACAACGGCTTGTTGATTTCTAATGTATTAAGATATATCCCTAGCATAGTTTCTGTACCCTGAAGAACAAAAATCCCAAGAAAATTATTATTTTAGCAATCACAACATCAAATACCAAATGACATGCTTAAATTATTATTGAATGTACACGCAAGAAACTTACAGTACTGTCGGTAAATACATCATAAATATCTTCAGCATCCACCAAAAAGCGACGTTTTCCAGGATTGTATATGGCCTCTGCACGAACAATTTCTCTACCCAACTTCTCTAGCAAACCGTGCATATCCACAATACTCAGTGGTGGTACTATACTAATGAGGGACTTATCAACCAGGATTCTAAGATCGATATTAACACTATTTCCGAGAAAGTTTTTGATGTCATCGACTTTCTCACCATTGAATAAACAAGCGATATAGAGGAATACTTGTTGAATTTTGCAATCTAACTCATCGTAGCTGACTCTTAATGTTTTCTCAATTTTCCCATCCAGTTCATTTCGGAGCCTAGGAAGCATCTCCATCCACTCCTCCTCGTCCTTTCCTTTTAAAGAAGAACCCAAGACGTTGAGAGCCAAAGGAAGATTACCGGCAAGGCTTACGACTTCAACTGCGAGGTTGATGAAACCATAAGGTGGATAGTTTTGTCCAAAAGCAGATCGACAAAACATTTGAAGAGCCAAATCTTCAGATGGTAACTCCACCTCATAAATAAGGTCGATCTTATGAGACTTGAGAAGTTGCCTATGTTTCGTAATCACAATAATTCTGCTCCCGAATCCAAACCATCCAATTTGTCCCACCAAAGTCTTAAGTAGCTCTAGATCATCGACATCATCAAGAACGATAAGAACTTTCTTGTGCTTTAGCCTTTGTTCCACCACACCTAAACGGCAAATCCTTATGTCCTTTTGACATAGCAGTTCTCCTAGAAACTGTTCTTCCCAACACAACTTCATGCCATAATCGTCCAGATTAGTTCTTCTATAAATTCCGAAAGCCCGATGGTGGAATTGGGTAGAGAGTCGACTGAAAAGAGCTCTAGCTATGGTACTCTTACCTATCCCTGAAGGTCCCACAATCCCAACCATTCTCACTTCCTCAGACTCCAAACACAACAATGAGTCTAATCTCTCTAGATGAGCTTCAATCCCCACCAAATCACCAAAATCATCGAATGGAGTAATAAGCTTATTCGAAACATCGTCGGCTATTTTCTCAATCATGTTTGCTTCATCACACCTAATATAACAAAAGAAATATCCCTTAAATCAAACAGTTTGGAGTCTATGCAACAAAAAGCACAAGTAAGGGAATCAGAAACAAGGTACCAGTTCCGAGAATCCTCTCCAGCAATATTTGCTACCTCTGCGAGAGCTTGGATCCACCATTGTTTCTCATCCTCTGTTTTTCCCTTGCACGTCTCTTCAAAGGCCTTGCCAAACTCTCCGGTCTGGTTCCTGACATGAGAAGGATCAATGTCGCCGTAGAAAATCGGAATCACCATCTGACCCAACTCCTTGTAGCACTTGTGAATTTCCACCAATTCGTTTAAGCACCAAGTGGAAGAAGCGTAGTTCTTAGAGAAGACGATGATCGAGATCCTCGATTCTCTAATCGCCGATAAAAGCTCAGTTGCAATCGGACGGCTTCTCTCGATTTCATGGTCTATAAATGTAATGATCAATCTGCGATCGAGCTCCTTGAGAAGATGGCTAAGGAACGATTTGCGAACATCTTCTCCGCTGAAACTTACGAAAACGTCGTATCTCCGGCTACGGGAAGAAGAAGAAGAAGCCATTTGAGACGATAAGAGAGGAAACAAAAACTTCAAATTCGCCTTCAATACTCTGAATAATTCGGATCAAATTCTTTCTTGCCCTCAAAAGACACTCAATTAACAAATGACCCAAAAGACAAAATTCAATTAACAAATGACCCCAAAGACAAAACTCAATTAACAAATGAGCCGTTATAACTTGACTTTCTTTTTTGTTTAACTTTTAATGCGAAAAGAATGGAAATGACATAGTAACCGGACAAAAATCGATTACTTTCGGACCCAACCACTTATATCTACCCGAGACTTTTACCCGTTCCGACTAAACCAGCTAAAAACCGCCCACGACCCTCTAAAATTACTAAAATCCGATTCAGTTACAATTTTCTAAGGCAAATTCAATTTTCCTCAACTTCGTTCGATAATCAGGACAACTACGAACAACCAAATCCGCGAACTACGAATAAAGTATGTTAAAATCTTTTCAATTTCGAGTAGGTTTTGTCCGATTTGTATTGTACAAAATGGGTTAAATCAATTTGATTTTGATGCCGCGTACAAAAAAAATCCATCGGTGTCAGTAGACTACTGACAATGATTGCCCATCTTTTGTTGTTTTAAACTGACAATGACAATGATTTCCCAACTGTAATTTGATTCTAAGTTGACTTATTAACCTGAGTCCATTTAATAACCTCAGGAATCACATCCATAGAAAACCATCGAATTAAACCGGTGATTTTTAACGAACCGGATAAAATAGAACCAACACACTAGTCCCTAAAGAACACATAATTCTACATGTTCCTAAAGAACACATAATTCTACATGTCATCACCTCTCTCAATCATCTATCTAAATACTATATCAGATTATGTAATGTACATTGAAGATATATCACGTTTTGGGAATGCTGCCAAAGCAACAGAACGCAAAACGCAAAACGCAAAACGCAAAATATGAAAACCCTCTCATTTGATATTTGAATCCAAATCCTGGCGGTAAAGAAGAATATAGCATGTGTATTAGCCATACAAATGTAGCAATCGATGAATGAAGAATTTAGAAGAGTAATTATATGAGATTAATACCTCAGGGAAAGATGATTGATGGTTATGCTGCAGTTTGTTCGTCACTGCCTCGTAGTTGGGCAATGCTGATATATCCTGGTTTTTATGGTTTTTATATGGTGTTTATTATTCTATCTAATGATTTTTATGCGGTTTTATGTCTTAAGTGGTAGTTTTAGTGTGTTTGTAGTGTTTAGAGTCTTTTACAGGTTAATTGAGCAAAAAGGTTGAGAAAAGAGATATTGGACAGTTCTGAAGCGTCATATGTCAGGCAATCGTTGGAAGCCTTAAAATCATTGGATTGATCTGAATTTTGGACACGAGATAGATAATTGAGTCAGCTTGCATACAAAAGAAGATTGAAGTCATTTGGATCAACGGTCAGAAAGTTACACCAATTCTCGTGAAGACCTGTCATTCTGGCTAAACCGACGAAAATAAAGGAAATTTTCAGTGTTTCCTAATTTGACTTGGTTTTGCCAGAGATTTTGACCTGCACGATTTTAGACCTATAAATACATGTTTTTAGCCACTTTAGAGAAGAAACCCTTGTAATTTATTCATCTGTTTTGATTCTAAACTTTTGGGAGAAGATCTCTAATCCCTATTGACAATTTGGAGAAGATTTCTGAACCCTCTTGTTTATTTATTGATTTCTTCTTTTCTTCCATGGATTCTTCTTATGATTTGATTTCTATCATGTCTGAGTAGTTTTCCAATTGGGTTTTAGGGTTTCAAAGGGATTTCAGGGTTCGACTGATTAAGATGTTGATTTAGGGATTGATAACTTGGTTTCTTCATCTAGGTTGTTCGTATTGCTGGAACTTGATTAGCTACCTTGTTTCTGATCTTAGGTTGTTTAACGCATCAAAAGTGTTTGTTTAAAAGCCTGAAATAACCTATTTGAGCAAAGCATCCCTAGCCAACGAAAGCTGATGTTAGGGTGTTTTGTGAACATATCAAACTTGACCATTAATGCATGTTTAACCTCTTGAATTCAAACGACAGTTTAGGATCTTAGGTTGTTAGACATAGTAATTGATGCTACGACAGTAGATCAATTTGATTTCGTGATTTGAGTTCTAGAAAGATTATTAAAGCTTTCCCTGACAATTTATCTATTTTTGAATCCCTGAAACTCTGCGAATTCCCTGATACCCAATACTTTTTATTCATAAGTTTACATTTTTTAGTTTATATTCTTGTTTCGATTTGCATTCACAATCATATTTCCGTCTTAGCTTAGTTTTATTCTCATATATTCGTAGTGTGATACTTGGTCCTTGTGGATTCGATCCCTGCATTACTACAATCATTTGCTGTGCACTTGCAGTAGTTATATAGGGTTAAAACTCTGTGTTATCAAATGCCCTTAATGTTCCTGAGAATCAACTAATAAAAGGTGTTTTCCCCATCATTAGATTGGGTATAACAAAGTAACTGCTGCAGACCACACGTCTACCTGAAGCAAACAGGCTCAGAGAAAAAGCTTTCCCATCGTAAATTTTCTAATAAACATGCATCTTTAGTCTCAACGCACAAGATTTATATGATTCATATATGGATTTAACTAGTAACTTGAAAGCCTAAACCCATTAGCATTCTTTACCAAATATGCAAAGCTTTAAGTGAGTGATGTACCTCTGGAGCTCGGAAGCCTTTGGTTCCTGAGCAAGGACCATCTTTCTTCTGAATTGCATCCCCTAGTAAAATAAAACAAATAAGACTTCGGGTTTAAACTAAACTCTGAAAGAAGTACAAGAGCCGAGGCAACTACTCACCAGCAATGTGTAAGTGTAATTGAGGTAATAACTAGTGCAGAAAATAAACGACACAAGAGAATTTTTACGAGGTTCGTTTCCTACTCCTCGGGACCAAGTCCAGAAATCAAATCCACTAGAACCAGAAAGAAAATACAACTTATTTTCAAACGCGTAAATCAAGTACAACTTCTTAATTTACCGCTCTGTTCAATAACATGGATTCTTCAGGATAACCTAATCCTGAGCTAAACTCCCCTTGAGCCTAGACTTGAGTTTTGTGGAACCTCCACACACCAACACGCACGGTTGGCAACGGCACACAGCCACGAGAAACCTTCTCCCAAACTCACTTGATCAGCTCAAGCAGCACGAACTGATACAGCAGCAGCAGCACCAACTGTTACAGCAGCATCAACCACACATAGCAAAGAGGACGCCTTCTCTCAATCAATCTCTCTGTAATTTTTCTTCTAAGAGGCGTCAGAGAACTCCAGCCACGAGCCTCCTTCTATATATACCTATAGAGCACATCTCAAAACCCTAAAGAAACTTTCCTTCTTTGTAGTTATCCTTTCCTTATTTTTCTCTTCAAATATATTCTCCTTTCCTCCAAGTAAATATATTCTTCTTTCCTCCAAGTAAATATATCTTTCCTTTTTCTAGCCCAAACCGCGCTTGTGCATCTCCAAATTCGAACTCCTCTTCACAAATCACACAGCTCAACTTTTGTATCACTTCCTTGTAGTACAATCGACTGGTACAGGAAAAACTCAACCAACTCCTCTTCACAATGCATCTTCACAGTGCCAGCTTCAGGCCGACCACAAAAATAGATTCAGATAAAGAAGCTCCTTCACAGCTTCCCCCCGGAAAAGCAGCGACGCGTTTTCTCATACAGGTAAGAGCTTTGGAATTGGACCAGGCATTATCTCTAGCAGAAAGTTCAAAGCTCTTTATTTCCATGGCCTGGCAAAGGCTCTCTCCTCTTTTCACCTGAACGGTTGTTCCTTGTGCTGGCCAGAACTTTGGATTAAAAATATTTTGTTTGGAAGCTCCTCCCCTAATCCCTGGAGAGGTTGATCAGCCTGTTATCCGGTCGTCGGCTCAAACAAAAAGCAACGAGCCTAAGAGATTGGACTCCACAACTCAACACAAACTAACCTGCATCCACTTCTTGCTTCTCCCACCCTCTGCACACTGTTGGTTGTACTCAGTTTCCGAGCTCCTACCACTCTCGTCATCACTTTCTCCATACTGATGGTTGTACTCTGTTGCATTGGTTGTACTTGTTGCAAATCATCTTCCAATACCATCCAAAGATGGAGAGGCGTACAAGAATATACCACATCCTTTTATCCTTTGTACCAAACATGGAAAAATTGGTGTGCGGTACCGGTGAAAGCCATAGATGCTGGAACAAGTACCGGTATCAAACTCAAATTCAATGTTGCTGTAGTCGAGTTCAGGTTGAGCATCATTGCAATCATATGAAGAGATGAAAAAATGGAGCATAACCAGATGATCCATCCCATATGGTTCCACGTAAACGCGTTCCTTACCATTTATGCCTCCGAAGTACCAACTTACCCAGATGACTGAAGAACGATTTTTGTTGTCTGTCAAAGGTTCAAGCACGATGCAAGCCTTAAATCTCAAAGATTCTTCTGAGAGAGAGCTCTGAGATATAGGGACACTAAGAGAATTTCCACAAGATCGATACGTGAAATACATAGGCACTTCCCTACCAGGTAAGATCGCACTGTAGAAATCTGATGGTAGAATAAGTCCTTGTGCTTCTTGGTCCAAATTGACGCAATTGTAGAATTTAAGAAGAGCCCGTGGATTGTAAGAGGAGTGATCAAAATCCTGGAGAGATTCACAATTATTTCCATATAAATCCGTAAGAGGAAAGGAAGCTTCTTCAGGCACTGGTAATTGATCACCAGTGGTAGGTAGTACCATTGTTACCACACTTGCATCACGGAATGTCGCAACTTTTCCACAGTCTGAAAAGTCTGCCACTTCAAGACGTTTCAATTTAAAAATGCTTGGTGAGATGTTTTCTAACCTCTTGCATCCTCTCATCGATAATGTAGCGAGTCCAAGAAAATGCTCAATCCAAGAAGGAACTTCTTCAATTCTAGTGCCATCTAGGTATAGCCTTGAAATGCTGGTTGAAATGTGTGGAAAGTTCCTCAACCTTGAGCATCCACTGAGATTGAAGTCCTTAAGAGATATCAGCTTGACGTTGGTTGGAAGAACCTCCAGTCGATTCAGTTTATTGAGGTTTTGAACTGAAGAAGTAAGCATCACCAAACTTTTGCAATCCTTGAGATGCAATCTCCTGAGATTGGTGGCCGTTGAAAGATCTGGAATTTTTTTCCGGTTTTCACATCCTGATAAGTTCATCTCCTCGATATTTCCAGGTGACTAAAACAGAGAAAAAACGTTATTATGATTCAATCACCAGGGCTGGGATTTTGACTACTCTAGCCAACCAGAAAATTCTATAACAAGAAGAAGAATGACCAAGAAAGGTCTCATTCTTTTGGATGCGGAATTATTATGAAACATTAAATAATGAGGTTTAGAAGAACGTCACCTGGACTCCTTCCCATAGCTTCTCAAGCTTGCTATCTTTCATATAGAGGTGAACGAGATATTCTGGGTTAAAGTTAGGAGGCATACATCTCAACGGGCACTCCGTCCAATAGAGCATAGTGAGACCTGTGAGATTCTCAATCCAGAAACAAACTTCTTCTTCTTCTATAGCAGTTCCTTCATCTAGACGGAGCCTTGAAATGTTCGTTGAAATCCGAGGAAAACTTTTCAACCTTGGGCATTCTCTGAGATCAAGGTAATCCAGAGACTCCAAGTTGACATTAGTCGGAAGAGATTCAAGCTTTTTGCATCCACACATCCATAACTCTCTCAGTTTCTTGAGATTCCGAATTGAGGAAGGAAGTGTCACCAAAGATGTAAGTTGAACATGTATTTTCTCGAGATTTATGGCGTTAGAAAGATTTGGAATTTCTTTCAAATCTTTGGACCCATACAAATTCATCTTCTTGAGATTATGAAGTTGCTGAAAACAAAACAGGAGAAAACATAACACACTAATTAGTAACACCATTGTAAACTAAGAAATATACAACTTTAAAGTATACCTGAGATCCTTCCCACAGCTTTTCAAGCTCACTACCCTCCATTGTGAGTTCAACCAGATACTCCCCTCTAAAGTTCTCCCAATAGAGCAATTTGAGTTTACGGGGCAAATAAACAAGACCTTGAGGTAAAAACATTCTCCCTTCACCAATCACCTCCTTCCGTGACATATTCTTGTAAATTTTTAAAAATTGGAGATTACGCATCCCTTCAAATGATTTTTCATCTATGAACAATGGCTTGTTGATTTCTAATGTATTAAGATATATCCCAAGCACAGTTTCTGTACCCTGAAGAAAAAAAATCCCAAGAAAATTATTATTTTAGCAATCACAACATCAAATACCAAGTGACATGCTTAAAGTATTATTAAATGTACATGCAAGAAACTTACAGTACTGTCGGTAAATAAATCGTAAATATCTTCAGCGTCCACCAAAAAGCTGAACCGTGCATCTCCACAGTACTCAGTGATGGTGTTATACTAATGAGGGACTTATCAGCCAGGATTCTAAGATCGATATTAACACAATTTCCGAGAAAGTTTTTGATGTCATCGACTTTCTCACCATTGAATAAACAAGCGATATAGAGGAATACTTGTTGAATTTTGCAATCTAACTCATCGTAGCTGACTCTTAATGTTTTCTCAATTTTCCCATCCAGTCCATTTCGGAGGCTAGGAAGCATCTCCATCCACTCCTCCTCTTCCTTTCCTTTTAAAGAAGAACCCAAGACGTTGAGAGCCAGAGGAAGATTACCGGCAAGGCTTGCGACTTCAACTGCTAGGTTAATGAAACCTAAAGGTGGAGAGTTCTGCCCAAAACATTTGAAGAGCCAAGTATTCAGATGGGAACTCCATCTTATGAGAGAGACTTGAGAAGTTGCCTATCTTTCGTAATCACAATAATCCAAACCATCCAGTTTGTCCCACCAAAGTCTTAAGTAGCTCTAGATCATCGACATCATCAAGAACGATAAGAACTTTCTTGTGCTTTAGCCTTTGTTCCACCACACCTAAACGGCAAATCCTTATGTCCTTTTGACATAGCAGTTCTCCTAGAAACTGTTCTTCCCAACACAACTTCATGCCATAATCGTCCAGATTACTTCTTTTATAAGTTCCGAAAGCCCGATGGTGGAATTGGGTAGAGAGTCGACTGAAAAGAGCTCTAGCAATGGGTAGAGAGTCGATTCTCTAATCGCCGGTAAAAGCTCAGTTGCAATCGGACGGCTCCTCTCGATCCCGTGGTCTTTGAATCTATTGATTAATCTGCGATCGAGCTCCTTGAGAAGATGGCTAAGGAACGATTGGCGAACATCTTCTCCGCTGAAACTTAAGAAAACGTCGAATCTCCGGCTACGGGGAGAAGAAGAAGAAGCCATTGGAAAGCACTTCAATACTCAATAATTCTGTAGACAAAATTTGTTCATCTTCTTCTTCCCAGTGGAGAGACTACAGAGAGTAAGTAAATATTGGGCACACTGTTTCTCAATAGTCCAAAACTGATTTTTCAAATCTTTGACTTTAGTATCTTAAACTTTGAAAGTTGGCTTTAAATGTAATTAAGTGATCAAAAAGTTTTTTTTTTTTAGTAATTAACTCACTAGATTTCCATTGTAGTTACCTAAAACCAGTTAACTTTCTTAATATTTTTTTATTGTAAAAAATGTAAAGCCGGAAATTTTCTACTAACATATTATTTAAGAAGTTAAGTGATACATTATAAAAGACTAATTGAATTTAGTATCTCTAATGGTAAAAAAAAATTAAAACAGGATGTCAAATTCGGTTAATATTCACAGTTGTACCATTTAAGTTTTTTATTAATATATTAATGAGAAACAAAGAGATATAGTGTGTAAAAGACAAGTTGAATTTAGCACCTCCAATGATCAAAAATGAATTCGATATGATGATAAACGCGATTAGTATTCACACATATACAACTTAAACAACAAAGAGATATAGTGTGTAAAAGACAAGTTGAATTTGGCCCCTCTAATGATCAAAACTGAATTCGACAGGACGCCAAATACGGTTAGTATTCACAACTATACACTTTAAGCTTTCTACTAATATATCAATTAGAAAGAAAATGATATCTGAAAACAAACCGAATCTAACATCTCTAATCATCAAAAACTTTTTGACAGGATACTAAATTCAATTAGTATTTATAATTGTACCACTTAAATTTCTACAAATAATATGATAGTTTAGAATCTCTCCCTAACAAATTTAGATCGGACCGTGCCTGGATACTCTATACATATTTTTATAACTAACATAGTTCCCCATCTAATCCACACACACATTTCATGCCACTAACCTACACATATACAATACACAGAAATAAATTAACACTAACCTCAAAGAGAACGGGGTACAGGTTTTGACGCCGTCCAAAATATAGTGGAGTCCTAGTACAAAAGAATGAAAAAATCGATCAAATTTATAAATAGAACAATAGTGAAACATTTAAATGTTATAATGAAAATAGAAAATGGTGTATACACGTTTCTTTATACTCCAATGACTACGAATTGTTACAAATTTATACAAAAGAAAGTTATGCAAATAAGTAAAACGAAAGTTTAAGGGATAATAGATGTAGTGAAAATAATATAAAAACATCAGTTTTGATGTCTATAAATCTTATAAAAGTAAAAGAGATAAAAACTGAAAGAAAAGTTTAAAGGAACAGAGCTTAATCTAGTGAAAGCAATGTTTTTAAAACCGGACCGCCGATCGAACCGAAGAAACTTTTGGATCATGGATCAATGTGGTCCGACCGGGTCGAACTGGATTTAATAGTTTTAAAAAAAAATAGTAATATAAATAGTTTTTGTATAACTATAATATCTAAATATCTAATATAGCTTTTGAATAAACATATTTTTAAAAACTAATCACGAAGAAAATCATTTTAATAAAAAAATCTATTCAAAGACAAAGTTTAATGAGAAATAGTTAAGTTTATATGTAAAAAAAAAAATTAAAAACATTAAACCATAACAAAAATTAACTAAATTCAAAACTAGTATTTGTTTCTATAAATTTTAATCATAAAAAAAAATTTAAATATGGAAAAATGGAAATTTAAAAACAAAAAAAAAAAAACTCAAATCCGGGTCAACCCAACCCGGCTAGCCGGCCGGTTCGTGGTCGAACCCGGTCCGACCTCCGATCCGGTCCGATTTTCAAAACATTGAGTGAAAGTAATACAAGAACCTCTAGAAATCTGTTCGGTTTGGACAACACTAACAAACAAACAAACAAACAATGTAGGGATGTTGTTGTGGGTTAAAAAACCCAATCCAACCCAACCCGAACCCAAAATAAACCTGCCCAAAAAAACCCATAAAATAAAAAAAACCCAAACAAAACACATGTTTAATAAGTAACCCAAAGGAAACCCAATATATTTCGGGTTACCTATGGGTATCCAATTTATTTTTTTCTTTAAGAATTTTTTCTTATATCAATTTTTTTCTCTATAAATCTGTAAAAATATATTAATATTCAAATTTAATGTTTATATCATTCTTTTTGTATCATTCTTTTTATATTCAAATTTTTTATATTTTCTTTATTTTTATGTTCAAATTAAAAATATATCATAATATGAACAAATTAAAAATATGGACTCTTCTAAACCCCATCAATTTGTTTTTTTTTTTTTAGATTCTTCTAATTCATACAAAACCTACGGTTTAGTCACTCTCTTTCACTAATTGATTAACAATGTTTCAAATCGATTTACCAATCCAATTACAAAACCCAAAACAGAAAATCTATAAAAACCCAAATCTAACTTTCGATGCAAATCCATGTTGTTCATAAAAATCCCCAATCCATATTCTTCATAGAAATCCCAAATTACTACCCATCTAAGTATCTGTTCAAGGCTGCTTACCAAGGAAAAATCTCCGGAGGAATCACCATCTGAGAGTTAACTCCGTCACCGGCGTCGGAAAGTATCGGATTTGATGGAAGAAAAGAGAGAGCGATGTGATTAGAGTCGACAGGGAGAGAGATTGTGCTGAATTCAGATATTGTCAATACCCTAGAATAAAACGATGTCGTTTTAGGTAAGGTAGAAATTAAAAAAAAAAAACCCATTGGATACCCAAAACCCAATAGAGTAAACCCAGTTGGATAATTTTTAAAACGGGACTCGCCCATTTAAAACCGGCGAAATTTGTAAACCAAACAAGCATGTTATGGGCTTAAAATCTCAGTTGGGTTTCGGGTACCCATTGGGTTTTTACCCAACATTAACATCCCTAAAACAAAGAAAACAAGAAGTTATATTGGATTGTAAATAGATAAGTTATTAAAATTGATAAGTCTGCATATTTCAACAAAACATATTAACACTTGAATTTCTTTCTAGAATTGTAATTGCAAGTAGAATTTGAGAGAGAGAGAGCTAACCTTGAAATGGGTACTCGTACTAACACTCTAAGTTAGAGAATTATTAGTTCGAGAGAGATTTTACAAAAATTAGATAAGAGTTTATAGAATACTGAAAAACCTCATTTTATTTATTTTCTCCTGTGAAGAAGGAAAGATGAGTTAATTGGTCCAGTTGGGTTTTATATATAGGCTGTGAATGTATAGCGTGGTTAGTGTGTCTCAAGGTGCGGGACTGTATTTAGTTACCATTCACACACAAATTTCTTTCTTGTTTTTAGCAAAAAAAAAAAAAAAGATAATAAATAATAGAAAAACAAGTGCGTTCCAAAATTATGAAGTAAGCTAACAGATTTCATAGTGCGGGATAACTACACTCAATAAGGTGTGTTTAGCTGCTGTTTCTCATTTTTAATGATTTTTATTCAATTTTTTTTTTTTTGGTTAAAAAATTATGCATACTTATTTAATGGATTAACATATTTCTGTAAAAAAAAAAATATTTCTGATATTTAAAACATTTAAAAAAATTAGTTGAAATTTGATAATTAATTTATCCCGCACCGCATATTGTTTTTTAACCATTCAAACATTGTCCCGCACCACTTGTTCCGCACTAACCGCATTATGCTTTTTTCCTTTCCGCACCGTACCTCTAAAACCGCTTGTCCCGCACCGCTCAAAATGCTGTCACCATTCGAAGCCTTAGAAGTAAAATTTAAACGTTTTGAGTGTTATTATATCCGTTGTGCGTCTAATCATGAATATTGTGGCCAATTTTTTTACCGTTGTATTTTTATAGACAATCAGATTTATTTATGGGTCATCTGTTAGAATAACAAAAAAAAAAAAAAAAAATCTATTAACTAAAATGAACCTATGTAGCTTAATGGCATCCATTAGAATTAGGACAAATTATAAATTTGTTGTTGTTATTGAGCCCAATTTCCCTTTATTTATTGTGGTTGATTTAACTTGTAAAAATGAAATCTGAAAAGGAGAAACGAAAAAGGTGTTGTAAAATGGATAAAGCATCCACAAGTGGTGCGGTGAGTTATGGAGTGAAGATTTAAATATAAAATGTTTTAGTTATTTGCTTGTACATTTGTAAGATTAGTTTGGTGTTTGGCCTACTGCGTTAGCAACCAGTGAAGACTGCTGCGATTGCGTTTGCAGCTTAAGGAGCCTTTGTTTTCTAAGGGTTTCATGAATTGGAGAGAAGAAGTCGTGCTTGAGAGCATCCTCTGCACTGATTCGTAGCCTCGGGTTAACGGTCAAACACTTGTCAACGAGGTCAAGAAGCGATCGTGGAACCGCGTCTAGAAACTCTCTGCGTTTTGAGTTGAGTTCAAACCATTTTCTCAACTCCATTCCCTTTAAATACCTTGGCTCGTACAGTTCCTGTAACAACAACACAAAAGTCTACATGTCATCATCCGTCGCAATCATCTATACAGATAATATAATTTTGCATTTTAAAATATATCACGTTTTGGGAGTTTTGTCAAGGCAATAGCACGAAAAACGCTAAAAATGAAGACCCTCTTATTTGAATCCAAATACTGGCGGTAAAGAAGAACAGTGCATGTGTGCATTAGCCATATCTATAGGGGAAATATGATGAGAGTAATACCTCAGGGAAAGATGATTCGCGATTGTGCAGCTTGGCGACTTCCCATAATTCTTCACTGCCTCGTAGTTGCGCAATGTCCTTAATGTTCCTGAGAGTCACGAGGACGTTGTAAGAAAGCAAGAAAGAGAAAATAATGGAATCAAGTGATGGAAGATTCAATCAAGTACAAATCTCAACTGTTCAGGGTCACCAGTGAAAGGTAATCTTCCCATCATTAAGTATAATAAAGTAACTCCTGCAGACCAAACGTCTATCTTAGGTCCTTGGTGCAACGATTTTAAACAAACCTGCAAAAGCCAATTAAGCCAAGAACAGGCCCAGAGAATTAGTTTCCCATCTTAAATGTTCTAATAAGTACCTCAGGAGTGCATTGTTAGTCTCAAGGTTCAAGATTTAAATGTCATGTATGTATATAAGCAGTAACTCGGAAGCCTAAACACACTAGCATTCTTTATCAGATTTGCAAAGTTTTAAGGGAAGTGAGCGATTGTTACAGTTGATGTACCTCTGGAGCTCGAAAGCCTTTGGTTCCTGAGCAAGGACCATCTTTCTTCTGGCTTACATCCCCTAGTAAAGTAAGAAAAAAATTCTTAGGGGTAAATAAACCTCTGAAACAAAAACAAGAGTCAATGATTACACCAGAAATGCACCTGCTTCAGGACGACCATTAGAGCGGAGTGGCATTGGGGTCAGATAAAAAAGCTCCTTCTCTGATTTCCCTGGAAGAGCAGCCACTCGTTTTCTCATAGACGTAGGAGCTTTGGATGATACTTCATGGTTTTGAACTGTACCAGACATTGTCTCCTGCAGAAAGTTTAAAAGCTCTTTCCTTCCATGGCAAGGCAAAGGCTCCCTCCTCTTTTCACCTGACAGGTTGTTCCTTGTGCTGGCCACATCTTTGGCTGAAGTTAAGCCAGACCCTTCTGCCCCTTGACTGTTGAATCGATCCCATCTGCTCATATCAGTCCGACCTCTTATCTTTCCCGCTGTTTTCTTCAGACTATTAGGCGCTAAAGTTGTCTGAGAAGATTTGTTGGTCACTCGGTTTGTCACGTCATGTGATTTAACCAATGTATGATGCTTCTTGCTGGCGGTTGAAAGATCTGTAGCTGCTTTCGATTTACCTACAGAACAAACAAGAGATAGCTTTAGTTTCCTATTCTTTACCTAAGTACAGCCCAAATACACGAGAGGCAAAGTTTACCGGTTCTCCTGTACTTCTGGTGCAAATCCTAGTTAAGCCATACCGGAAAAAGATGAGATTCATATCAGTGGGTGGTAACACATAAATATGAATACAAACGTTTGTGTTAGCTCGAGCCTTTCAGTGCCTATGTCAGACACTGACCATAGTATTGACTAAGTAGGTTCATTATCTCAACTTCAATTGTAAGAAATACTAACCAATAACCGTTGCTAAGAAAGTATTAATAATAGAAGGGTGACAAAGAATTGCTAACCATGGCAAGGTTAAAATCAATGAGGTAGCCTTTGCTGGTCTTCCTAGAGAAAAGGAAGTTGCCTGGTTTAACATCTCTGTGAACAACACCCTTCACATTTGCAGAAGAAACACAATATAACTGGTTAAGATTTGTCTTATTGAAATACGAATGCGGAAATATATCATTCCAAAATCTGCACCTGCTTATGAAGGCTTGACAGAGCTTTGAACATGCAGTAGCCGTATAACTGAAGCTGATACACGTCTATTTCCCTCTTCAATAAATCAGGTCTGTCATGTTCAAGGTGCTCAAGGATGATGCAATCGGAATCTCCATTCTTGAGACAGCCTTCATACTTAATTATAAAGTTTTTCCCCCTAAGTAAACCAACATTTAAGAAATTTCAGATCTTTAGGTTTAAAAATGTGAGAGGTTCATTACCGGATCATACTTAGTTACTTACCCAAAACGCTCCAGCATTCTGAGTTCATTATTAACATAATATTTCTGAGCACCAGCATGGGGACCTGTGTAGAAAACACATTAGGTCATTGTGATGCAGTGACAAAATCTAGCAAGTAGCAACATATCATTTTGTTACCATACATTTAATGGCAAACTCTGTTCCATCAGTTTTCCTTTTCGCTTTATAAACAATTCCGTAGCCACCTGCAGTTGGAAATCAAGAATGTTTAGCGGATAACCATTTAAGTTGTTTCAACACAAGGGGTTGATGAAATAGTCACGAAAGAATTACCTGAACCTTCTTCCTCTATGATGGTGTAAGAATCAAAATCCGGGAATGTCTTTTCTTTCTCCTGATCCTGAACACAAATATGAGAACGTTTAATATAGTGCATTAATGCTAAAACTCGGTGCAAATTGTCATCAACATGGGAAGCTATTTATCAATAAAAAGTAAGGGGATCACCCTAGATGAAATAAACATGTCTACCTTCTGTTCTTTAGGTGGAACGGAGTTAAAAAATTTCTTTGACTTCTGGGTAGCTTTACTTTTTCTAGTTTGTTTTTTCTCAGGTGAAATTCTGTACGCTTTGCTGTTTCCCGAGGATTTGTACAGATCCTGAGTTTTCTGCACCAAAGATCTATCTTGATTCACTGTTGTAGCAGAGGGCAGCAATGGTAGCTCACAGACAGGGGTGTTGAAGACATCTACAGGGTGGTCCTCTTGCTTTAATGGGTTACAACTCACGAGCAATTCCTCAGTGTCTTCCACAATGTACACTGATCTTAACTCATTTTCTGATGGCATTGAAGGATCAGACTGCACATAGGTAGTTTGTATTTCCCCCTTAGGGAACAGATCCTTCCCGTTTCTATCCTCATCGTCAGCAAACTGAAAATCTCCAATCTCAAGTTGCTGACAATATCCAACCTTTAGAGGAGATGGCAAATCTTGCTTGCTTTCCCCCAAACAATGCACAGTATCGACATCCACTGAACCGTCGGAGAAAATATCACAACCAAAAATCCGAGTCCGAGAAACAGACGGAGGATTATGGTCAAATACCCCTAGTTCTCGATCATTCGTACTAAAAACTAAACACGAAGCTTGTGATTCAAAAGCTTTAATAGTTTCAAGCATGGATCCATTGGCAATAGTTGGGATGTCGTTAGCTCTACTATCCATTACAGAACAATTCACCTAGAAACAAAAAAAAAAAAAAAAAAATCAATAACACAAACTCATTTCCCTATTGTTAGAAAACTAAACTATACCGTGAAAAACTTCATTTTTATTAAGAGATTACTTACATTTCCTTCATCCTTCCGGCTTCTTTTTGGCAATGGCATAAGCTGTAGCTCCTCTTGTTCCTCAGTTTCTGAAATGTTTTCCATAAATAACCCAAAACCGATAAGTGAATAATCTCTATGCAAGTGTGACTATCAAAAAAGCAAGCATAGTACCTCTCATAATCCCGAGACCATTTCGCTTTGCCTTGGGAGAAATAAAATCCACAAAATTCGTAATCTGTTCAAGCAAATAATTTTCCGGCAAACCCAAACTACGAGCGAAACTAGCCGGAGCGGAGAGAAACACGCACGAGAGAGTCACGAAGAATCCATCTCCGGTGAGGGAAATAGGCGATTTAGGGATCGAGCAAAGAAATCTCACGAGCTCAGGAGAAGCTTGGAAGTGTGTAAACTTCGAAGAAAGATCTATCACTGGTTCTGGATGACCAACTGAGAGTAAGAGACGACATAATTCCAAAGCTTGCCGGCGATAGAAACGCTCGTCGTCGTCGTCTGAATCGGTAAGAGCAAGAGGTAGAAGATCTCCGACGGGTTTCGAACTCCAGAGTTGACGCCGTACTGAGTTCTCCGACATTGCAAATCTGGGAGTGAGAGAGAGAGAGAGAGAGAAACTAGGGATTGCGAATTTGAGATTGGGGAAATGAGGAAGAGGCGGGAAAATGGCACGTGCGTGCGTGTGACATTTGTTTTGAGTTGTTTGTACAATAAATGTTCCCGCTCATTTCACTGACAGCTGGATTACGACCAACATTTGACTATAGGCCCATTTATAAATAAGCCCATACAACTACGTCATATATGCCATTATAAAGCCCAAATGTTATACTTATAGAATTGTTTATGGAATATTGGAAAAACATTTAGGAATTTTTTTAAGAAATACCAAAAAAAGTAAATGAACAGAAAATAGTAGTATTTTTGAAAAATGATATTTTAGAAAAAAAAAAATCCAAAAGAAAAAAATATAGGGATTTTTCACCTAATTCTAAAAAAAGAATACATTTGACCAAGGGATCAAACCGATTGCAATTCGAATCATGTTTTTAGTTTCAACAAACACTGAACAAACCGAAATATTAGGTCATGATCAAATCAAATTTATGTGTGTGTGTGTGTAGAACATGTGTGCTTGTGATGGTATGATTATAAAGATGGATAAATAGTAAATGAAGGCCAAAAGAGTACTCGTGAGAGACAAAGCAAAAAAGACTATGGGGTAACCAAAAATGTCGGTTAGTGGGTGCGGACATAATATTAGCCGTGGTTGTATGATCAAATACAACACAAATGGTCCCTTTTTGTTTTTTGTTTTGTTACATAGCATAAAATTTTATCCTTTTCTATAAAATATTTTTTAATCAAAATGCTATGTAATGATATCTTGATTTGGTTTATGATTCTCTAATAAAATTACAAAAAGAAAAAAATTTGAACATCGTTCTAGCATATCAATGGCTAACACATTAATGACCTTTCTAATAATTTTGACATGGCCCCTTAAACCAACCCGTGAATCGGATTGATGGTTCCGCTCTAAAGAATAAAAATAAAAGATTAAAAATTTATAATCATAATATCCCCATTTTCATGTCTATTGATTATTCTATCTGTACCTACAAAGAGATTTCACATTGGAATTTTCCTCTTTATTTTTGCAATATGTGGATAGAAATAAATCAGCATCCCATACCTATCCATCGACTGATACGTTTCACACAATGTATCCAACGGTCTAAAAAATAAAACCAAAATAATCTCTAATATATATCTCAAATATCACAAAAGAACCTTCACTTTTCTCTCCCACTCTTTCTTTAAATTATACAACTCACACACATATTCAACTCTCTCTCTCTCTGTGTCTATATATCACTTTGCAATAAACCACTATTCAACACACACATAACCATGGCCTCTTCACAATCCTTCCTTTTGCTCACATTGTCTATGGTTTTAATTCATTTCTCTTTAGCTCAATCTCCCATGATGGCTCCTTCTGGCTCAATGTCGATGCCGCCGATGCCTAGTGGCCGCGGAAGCTCGGTTCCTCCAGCTATGACTCCACCACCTATGCCTATGACGACTCCACCACCAATGCCTATGGCTCCACCACCTATGCCCATGATGTCTCCACCACCACGAATGCCTATGGCTCCACCACCCATGCCCATGACACCACCAATGATGCCAATGACTCCATCAATGAGCCCAATGGGCCCAACAACTATGCCTATGGGCCCAACCCCAAGCCCATTATCAGTTCCCGACATGGCTTCACCACCGATGCCACCATCAATGGCGTCTGGTCCTTCCCCGGGAGCAATGCCACCAGCGATGGCCTCGCCCGATTCCGGAGCATTCAGTGTTAAAAACGACGTCGTTGCATTTTCGTGCATCGTTGGAGTTGTTGCATCTCATTTTCTCCTTGTTTGAGATGATTGATTATTGAATTGGTCAGCAAGAGTTTCGTTTTGGTGTAATTTACTTTCATTTTTTTCTTCGAACTAGTTTTCATCATTTTGTCATCTTATATAAGTTTATGTTTGGTACGTTCGATTATTTGTTCAATTGGTCAGACATTTGTTTGCATTATTTGCTCAATTTAATGGTTGACTCTAGTTGAAGAGGGAGACTATAATCTCCATGCGTATGTAATTAAACAATTCTTAAAAAGACTATATATAATGTTTCATTTTCCAAAATTATCACAAACTAGTCAAACTATCGCAGAAAGAGTATATATATATATATATATATATATATATATATATATATATATATCATGTTCTAGATTTAAAATTTGTTATATATTTAGTTGATGGAAGGTAAATTATTTGCGAACTCTTTCTAAACTTTGTAAGAACTTTTCTAAACTTGAGTTTGTGGTATTTTTTGTTTTGTTTTTGGTTTTTTTAAGCATCTCCTTGTTTTTCATTAATAAATTAGTTATCCAAATTTTTTCAAAAATAAAAAAAAAAGGTTATCCAAATTGGTAAGAAAAGAATCACATCTTTGTAGGGAACAAGAGATCGTGATCTTGGAATTTTCTGAAAACCATTATTTACATTTCACTGTTGAAATCAAACCTTATAAAGTTAAATTCTCATTGACTAAATATAGAAAAGAGAAATACCTATATATAAAAACTAATATTAGCATAATAAAATTGTGGAATGTAGGTGAAGATAAAGACTACTACACATGTCTATTACCATCACCATTTATTTGCATTAATAAATATACATTATATAAATAAAATATTTTGTTTGTAGAAAGTGAGATAATTTCAAAAATCTTGAATTTAAGAATTGTTGAAGGCCATTTAGTGATATGCCCGACCCAAAAGGACAGCTAAAAAGAAAATGACGTTCACATGTCTGTCTTTCTCAATTGTTCTGGCTACCATTTTCCAGTATATAAAAATAAAATCCAATATTTTTCTATTAATCTCGATCATTTGCGTTTTTACTTGTTAATAAGTCATTAACAATGTCATTACGTACAGAGATGCATTTTTGGTTCATTTAAACAGTACGAGTTAGTAGAATGACAAAAATATAAGTACTTGTCTTTTGTCGACATGTATATACTTTTGTTACATATAGATTTTTACAGAGTTAATTAATGGAGAACCTTTTAACTAGGTAAACCAAGAGATATTCATTTGATAAATTAGATATCTAAGTAGAAAAATATATATAACTGATACGAGAAATTAATCATGATACAAGAATATACATGTGCAAAAAATTTATTTGATAAATTAAATATCTAAGTGTAAAAGTAACATGTTGCGTAGAAAATTCATTTGTTTCATAACAAATAAACAAAAAAATATAGAATCAAACGTATTAAAAAATCATGCTTACTCACACGATTTTTTTGGGGTTATTTTTTGATCCAATTGTCATACAAATACTCTTTTCGTTTTAACAAAAAAAAAAAAAAAAAAACTCTTTTCTTAAGAGATTTGAACATTCTTTCTTGGCTTGGCGATTTTGTGCAAGATTTCAAATCATTCACTTAGAATTGTCATCACCTGCTTCAGTAGAACGTAAATGCGCAAACAGAAAAGTGCATAGGAGATGATTGTACAGCATACTTAATCCTAATCATTCATTCGCTGCAATAGTAGCATTTTCTTTGTCTTCACAGTCCAAAGCTAATGCATTTTCTTTATCTTCCATCTCTTTAGTCTCATATTGCTTTGCTTTATTCAATTCGCTATTGTTTTCGACCAAGAAGCCGAAGCAAAGTTTTGATATAATCCCTTGCAAAAAATTTAGGTTTCGAGATTAGGTTTAGATCGAAAGCCCCAGCCGTTGCCACCACCGAGCTTATTGCTCTACTTGACCGCTCACTTACTCAGAAGCCACCGGCTCCAGAACATGGTGTAGGATTACGGAATCATATTTGAAATTCTCGAATTGAATATTAATGTGTTGATGAGCTGTGAGGCCTATGGCACATGGGCCTTGTATGCACATGGGCTTTCTATGATGAAATAGAAAATCGTTATCAGCCCAATAAGTTTTGTTTCCTCCACTCTATCTCCTCTCTCTCTCACACACAGACACTTATTACCACATGGTGTAAAGTTGCTTTTTTGACTTTAGAGTGTGAAATGGGAAAATCACTTGGAAATTTCCTGCTAGCCTCCTTTTCTCTGCTACAAACCGTGTTTCCCCTTTGAGATTTATCCAACACCAGATTAGGTTAATTTCTGTAGTCTCTTCTTCTCCATTTTCTTTTCCCATGGCTTCTTCTTCTTCTTCTTCTACTCGCACCTGGAAATACGATGTTTTCCCTAGCTTTAGCGGTGAAGATGTTCGCAAAACATTTCTTAGTCATCTTCTTAAGGAGCTCGATCGCAAATCAGTCATTACATTTAGAGACCATGGCATCGAGAGAAGCAGCCAGATCGCGCCTGCGCTTTTACTGGCGATAAGACAGTCGAGGATCTCGATCGTCGTCTTCTCTAAGAAGTATGCTTCTTCCACTTGGTGTTTGAACGAATTGGCGGAGATTCATGAGTGTTGTAAGGGATTTGGTCTGATGGTGATTCCGGTTTTCTACGACGATGTTGATCCTTCTCATGTCAGAAAACAGACCGGAGAGTTTGGCAAGGCCTTTGATAAGACCTGCGAGGGCAAAACAGAGGATGAGAAACAAAGGTGGATCCAAGCTCTCAAAGAAGTAGCAAATATCGCTGGAGAGGATTCACATAATTGGTATGTTCTTTTTTTTTTTTTAATCAAAAAAAATTGGTATGTTCTTTTCTCAAAATATGTTTTTGTCATCTTATTAGAATAAAAAGTTTAGAATACAAACCGTTCAAAATAACATTACAAACCACAAAACTTAAAATGGAAACCTGGACAAACCGATCGCTCTGGTTTACAAAACACAGATCGAATTATTGAACTATCAACACAACACAAGCAACATACATTAAAATTCCAACACAAACAGCAGACACTAAAATCCCAAAATATCACATTAACGTAGACCTATCACATTTTTCATTATCAAAAATGTATTTTAGCCAAAAGGGAAAACCCATTGCCACATAAGAATGGATTCTCAAATCCTTTGTAACACTTTGAGCAATTAGAAATGCACCTCTATTTGCTGGTCTGAATTCATTCTCCAACCTCCAAAGTTCAAATGCTTCAAGCTTATAACACACTTCACCTGCCTGGTAATGGAAGGATGGCCAAGCTCTCGGCCTGTTAACAGCTTCTACCAAATCGTGAGCCTCCACAGAAAAAATGATTCGATTTAAGCGATGAGACTTTAAGCTATCCATTGCCCAAAGAATACTTTTAAGTTGCGCATCCTTTAACGAAAATGTCTGAGTAAAACCCCTGCGACTATGAAGCTTCACATTGCCCAGAGAGTCTCTCAAAACCCACGCAGCTCCTCCTAAACCAAAACGTTCATACCAAGTGTAACCAATGTTACATTTTAGCCACGATTCTGGTGGTTTTTTCCACTTAACCTTTTGCCTTGTATTTCTGGATGTTGCTATTTCATCCAAAGATTGAGCATAAAACCAGGCATCAACTTCTGCCATGATCTTTTTCACCGTATCAGTGGCTAAGTATAGATGGCCCTTGAAGAGAAGGTTATTTCTGTTCTTCCAAAAGAACCAAAGAATCCAAGGAAAGAATCTTCTTAACTCCATAGGAATAGAGTTATTGTTTCTGTTCTCCAAAAGAGTATGAACATTTGCATAGACCGAAGTCTGATTAAAACCATCTCTAGGAAAAGGGTAGGAAGTAACAGCCCAAACTTGCCTTGCAAGGGGACAAGTAAAAAGGGCATGGTTAATTGATTCTCCATCACTACCACAAATTTGACACCTAAAGTCCATGTTCATTCCCCTAGCTACTACCACATCAGCAACCGGGACAACGCTACTCAAAATTCTCCAAAAGAAAGCTCTAATCTTAGGAGAAGTTTTGAGAGAGCATACCTCAGTCTTTAATCCATTAAGCGATGGCATCATCTCAGCTTCTTGAATCAGCTCCGATTTGCTAGAAGTCCAAGCAAGCCAATAACCAGATTTGACTGAATACTCACCACTCTTGTTGTGTAGCCAAACCCAAAAATCATCCTTCCAAACAACCGGTTGATGTTTCAAAATGCTCATGGCATCATCCTGATAAAACAATTCATGAATAATGTTCGTGTTCCACAATCTGGAATGACCATCAATTAAATCTGAAACCCTAAGGTTGAGATCAATTATTGAGTTTTTCATCAGAGGCCTTCTCCTACCATTATCAAAAATCCACGCATCCATCCAAACCATAGATGATTTCCCATTGCCCACCATCTTCTTAAGTCCTTTTTCCAAAAGCTCTCGGCCAAAAAGAATACTTCTCCAAGCATAAGAAGGCCTTGTGCCTGCATGAGAATCTAAAAACGGTTGTTTGACAAAATATCTGCTCTTTAAAAATCTTGAGAAAAGGCTGTGCGGATTGTTTAAAATTCTCCAGGCTTGCTTTGCCAAAAGAGCTTGATTGAAACACCGAATATCTCTGAAACCAAGACCCCCCTGTTCTTTTGTCAGACACATCTTTTCCCATCTTATCCAGTGGGTTTTCCTTTTATGCTCTTGAGAGTTCCACCAGAAGCTAGCCATTGCCCTAGTGATGTTCTCACAAGTGTACACTGGTAGCTTGAAAACTGACATAGCATACACAGGAAGAGCAATTGCTACAGCTTTGAGGAGAACTTCTTTTCCCCCTAGAGAGAGAGATCTATCAAACCAACCAGATAGCCTATTCTTAAGCTTTTCCTGAATATAACCCAACAAGTCTTTCTTAGACCCACTAAAACACTCTGGAAGCCCTAGATATTTTCCTGTTCCACCTTCCCCAGAAATTCCAGTCAAACTTTTAATCTGAACCTTAAGTATCTCATCCACCTTACTACCAAAAGTTAAGGACGATTTTTCTGGATTTACAAACTGACCTGTAGCTTTTCCATACACCTTAAGAATCCTATCAAGTTCTCCACATTGCTGAACATTGGCTTCACAGATAAACAAGCTATCATCTGCAAATAAAAGGTGATGAATAGAAGGCCCAGAATTTGAAAATCTAATACCACTGATTAGACTCTTCTTTTCAGCCATATTCAAGAGATGAATCAAACCCTCTGTGCAAAGAACAAAGAGAAAGGGAGAAAGGGGATCTCCTTGTCTCAAACCTCTTTCTGGTTTTATCATTCCAAACGGTTGATTGTTAATCAAAACCGAGAAAGTGACAGAACTAACGCATGTCATAACCCAATTTATCCATTTATGATGAAATCCCAAAGCCGATAGCAAAGCCTTCAAGTAGTTCCATTCCACCCTATCAAAGGCCTTGGACATATCAGATTTGAAAGCCATGAAACGATTGGAAACCAAATGATGAGTCTTCAGAGCATGAACAATCTCATGAGCAATCACAATATTATCTGAAATTAGCCTGTCAGAAACGAAAGCTGATTGAGTGGGAGAAACAATTCTATCAAGAAAAGGTTTGAGCCTTTTCACCATAATCTTGGAAACGATCTTGTACATGACAGAGCAAAGGCTTATTGGTCTCAAATCAGACATCTTGACCGGTTTAACTATCTTTGGCAGCAAGCACAACTGAGTATAGTTCCATTCCTTTGGAAGATTACCATTGATGAAAAACATTTGAACCTCTGAAGTAACTTGATGACCAACCACATCCCAATATTTCTGATAAAAAGTCTTGTCATTCCATCTGCTCCTGGTGCACTAGAGGGCCTAATAGAGAAGACAACATCTTTTACCTCTTCATTTGTGACCGGCTGAATAAGAGAATCATTCATTCTCTTAGAGACCTTTGCTTTAAAACCATGAAATAATTCTTGGAAATCATCAGGGTTAGTTGACTTATAAAGATCAGAAAAGTAAGCAGTAGCTACTTCCCCTTTAGAAGCTTCTGCATGTTGCAAATTTCCTTTTACATCCATCAGCTTCTCTAGTCTTTTCTTGTTTCTGTTTGACTTTACAGAGCTATGAAAGAAGCTAGTATTTCTGTCTCCTAGTTCCACCCACTGGTCTCTACTCTTTTGGCTCCAATACTTTTCTTCCTCCTTATAAGCAGTGACTAATTCATGTTTAAGCTGAGTCATCTTCAACAAAGATGGTCTTGTGGATGAATGTTCCTCTTCTAGGGACGCTTCTAGGTGATGAATTTTTTCTAATGAATTTAAGCTATTGTTCTTTTTCCATCTGCTCAAAGCTCTTCTGCAACTTCTAAGCCTATCTGCGACGTGGAGATTTTGATTCCAGGCTTGTATTATAGTTTCTTTCACATTGGGTTTGTCCAAAAACCTGCAGTCAAATCTGAAACTGCCCCTATACGTTTCAGCTGAAGAGAGCAACCTAACCAAAACGGGCCGGTGGTCAGAACCTCTCTTAGTCAAAAATTCCTGATTGGATGCTGGGAACAATTTAAACCATTCCTTGTTTGCAAAGCTTCTGTCAAGTTTGCATTGAATCCAATGTGTATAACGCATCCCACCCCAAGTGAAACTGTTACCAGTGCTAGGGAGATCCAACATCTGACAATCACGAATCATATCAGAAAAAGCCTCAAAAGTCGTATCACTTCTACTCGGACCACCAAGTTTCTCCTGATTGCTAAGAATATCATTAAAATCTCCTAACATTGCCCAAGCCTCCTTTCTAGAACAACCAATCCTGGTGATTCTTTCCCACACTATATGTCTAGCTTTCATGACCGGCTCACCATACACACAAGATAAGAAGAAACCGACATCCCCAAAATGAACATGTAGATCCAAAAGATTCTTATCATAAAACTTAATATCAATAGCAATGCTATTCTTCCAAAATAAGGCTAAACCACCACTCCTTCCGATCGGGTTAACAGTAAACACCCTATCATACCCTAGCCATTCTTGAAGATCCACCAAAACGTCTCTACTATACATTGTCTCCATAAGAAATAAAATATCAGGGAAATGGTTTTTTCTCATCTCCTTGAGTCTAGGAATTGTCAAGTTCTCATAAGTCCCCAAACCTTGACAATTCCAACTCATGATACTCATTGGACAGTGGAGGATCCCCCCATTGGGACCTCCACCTGGTTAGAAGTCTCAACATCAGGTCCTGTCAAGACTTTAAGCCTTTGGGTTAAAGGAGTTTCTTCTTCAACATCCCCATCAGCTTTCCTTTTTCCACAGTTGCCACTCAGTACACTTTCCACATCCGAAACAGTCATAAAAATCTCATTATCTCCATTATCTCTAAGTTTTCTTTTCTTCATATGAGGTCTTTTTCTAGGTCGACCCTTTTTGGGTGATTTCCCGGAAGAACTAGCATCAGATAAGCTTGTTCTATAACCCGTTGGAGAATCACCTAGAAAAGGGTCACTCAAACATAAACCACCATCAAGTTGACAATGATCCATGATATAAATCCTAGAATCAGCAACACCACCGACCATAGCATCTTTCAGCAATTTTTCCTTGGCACACTTCCCATCTCTTTCAGCCAAAACAGCTCCACTCTCCTCGTAATTGAAAACAATACCTTTACCTTTATCAACATCAGAGGAAACAACCGGCTCAGAAAAACCCCGATGCATTGTTTTCAGAATAGAAACATCCTCAATCCTCTTCTCCACAGTGCACTTAACTCGGGATTCTCTTATGATCCGCTCAGGACCATTAGCCACTAACAAATACAACCTCATTCCTTCCAATTCATCCAAATCAAAAACCATTCTGCCATTAAGATGCTGCAATCCCACTTGCTCTTCACTGAGTAAACCAAACAAAGGATCATCTTTTTTCAACACAGGTTCTTTGATCACCCCCGTCACATTATCTTTAACAATCTCATCCACAACCGGAGCCGCAATTTCATTCAGGAAAATCGGACATCTCTCTTGAGCATGAGTGAGCCTTTTACAAGTGTAACACCGCTTTTGCAACCGCTCAAAATCATACCAGACTGTGACCACACCACCAGAAGGTAAATTAACAACCTTAGATCTTCTAACCAGTTTAGAAACATCATGATCCACACGGACTCTAATGAACTCCCTAGTTTGAGCTTTTAAGGGATCGAAAGCTACCTCAGTAACATGCCCAGCAAATCCTCCAAGAGATTTGATAGATTTGAGAGTTCGGTGATTCATCGGAATGTTCCTCAACTGAACCCAAACTGGAATGAACTGGAGATAACCGGCCGGCGGAAACTCCACCCACCGTTCCATCACCACGGACCATTGATTGTAGGTGTGAACCCCTCTTTCAAGAATATTGCGAAGATCATTCTCACTCCGAAAGATGAACTGGAACCTCTCGCTTGATAAAACTATCTCCCTAACCTTATCATATAGTTGCCACTTCCTGGGTAAATCAACAACCAGATCGGAAATGTTTTGGAATTCAGGATTGAGCACTCTTCCCACCAAACTAAGACGATTCTCCTCAACCGAGCAGAACTCAGGTGAATCCGGCAAATCAAACGGTTCATCCAGCTCATCGATGCTAAGATTCATCAGAATCTTATCTAACTTGGACGACATGAACTCCAAATCTTTCAGAACAATCTCTTATAAAATTTCTTATAAACAAAAACCTTTCCCCACAAAACCCAGACGAGAAGACAAGAGAATAATCTTCTACTTTGTATGGAATCTGTAAAAATTTTCCTCAAAAACAAGATGGAAATCGTGAATAGTAACCAAAAACACAAAAAACCCAGATATTTTTCTCTCAACCCGATAAGAACGATGAAAAGTAAACCTTCTGTATGACAAAGCGTGTTTTAAGCCGACACCTAATACTAAACTGAGGATACTTCTCTCTACCTCCTGAGTTATCTTAGAATTCGGGTTTCTTTGTATAGATTTCCATATTGTTTTTTAAAGGGCCTTTAGTGTTCACTTTAAATTATTAAATGGGAAATAATGTATTATATTAGTCTTGTTATCTATAATTAATTATAGTTGAACCTCTGTAAATTAATATTTTTAAATTAATATTTTCTATAAAGTAATAAAATTCGCTGGTCCCAAGTTGGGTCAATGCAAAAATTTACAAATATTGAAACTTCTATGTAAAATATGATCCCAATAATAGTATAAATTAATAATTATATATATATATAACTATGATAATGTACTAAAATATGGTTTTAATGATTTTGTTTTGATGTAAAGTTGAAATATTGTTAGAACTTATCTTCAACTTTACTTATTGAATTGACAACTTTTATGATTGTTTGTAGGCATGTATCCAAAATTTGTGAAAAAATATAGATAAAATAATTGATTCTTTGCACATAATTATTTCTAAATGTATCCACCATCAACACTAAAGATAATAACCATGATTTTTATAAATTTTATACATGAAAAAAATGTACCATTTTAATTGAATAGTCTATTATGATATTAATATTCATTCTATTGCGATAATCAAATATTTTAACATAATATCAAGTTAATGTATGTCATTTTTGTAACTAATTTTTTTAATATAACATCATCCGAAGAATTTTTTTGAAAGAATTACTTCTTAAAAAAGGATATCTCTATAAAAATATTAATTTATCGATTAATTAATATCTCTCAATTAATAAATTTCAAAATTCCAACATTATTAATTTATAGAGGTTTTACTATATCTGACATTAGGTAAAAGAAAATTCAGTATCTAACATTTAATGTACACAAAATTCTAATTATAGCCTTTCTAATTTACTAAGTATTTTTGTTTTTACTTTAAATAAAAAACAAAAATTAAAGAAAAAAAAAGTCGAGAACCTAACCTAAGTCCGCAACCTTTTCTTCCTCTTATTCTTATTATTTGTCGTCTTCCTCTTCTTCTTCCTTCTTTTTTTTGTTTTTTCTTCTTCCTCTTCTTCATCTTCTTTTCAATTTCTTCGAATTGAGAAGATCCGAAATTATGAAAGATCTAAAATTATCCAAGCGACTATTTTGTTATGGTCTTGAACCCATCAATAACAAGGTGAATGTCTACTATTTCATCATTAACAAGGTGAATGGTATAACTGACTACGAAGTATAACTACCGAACTAGATAAATGCAAACTATTTTTTTATCACTATACATGATTGAATAGCTAACTATTCGTATATAACTGTTTTAGTTAACTATATTTAATTAGAAGTGTTATTTAGTAACTATCTTGATAAACATAGGCTAAAATATATATGATTATAAAGATTATATAGTTAACTATATTATTACAATTGAATTAATTATTGTAAAGACTATATAGTTCACTATATTATTAAGTGAATAGCTAACTACAACAACATAAAAAGTAAAAAGATAGCAACTATACAAAGTAAGAATTTTAGCTAACTACAACTAACATAGAAAATAGAAATATAGACAACTATACAAAACTCTCCTTGCTTTCGAGATCCACCGACTACAATAACATAGAAAGTAGAAATAT
The DNA here is from genome assembly GCA_964056655.1 of Arabis hirsuta. Taxonomy (NCBI): domain Eukaryota; kingdom Viridiplantae; phylum Streptophyta; class Magnoliopsida; order Brassicales; family Brassicaceae; genus Arabis; species Arabis hirsuta. The sequence goes on along the minus strand of OZ053307.1, from coordinate 32,464,644 downwards.
AGTAAACTATACAGCCGTTTGAAATCAATGTTGGAATTTTAGTTAACTACAACAACAGAGAAAATACGAATATAGTTAACTATAGTGTCAAGATCAATCTCGATTTTTGTTTCCTTCAAAGATCGGAATGATTTTGATTCTATCAAAAACAAAAAAAAAAGTGACGGTGTAGGTGCAAGTTTTTTAGAATTTTTACTACTTTCCTTAAAATAAATGACTACTTTTCTTAATATTAGATTTTGACTATTTTCTTACCATTTTTATTTCTCAACTTACGTAGAGGCAATTTCGCCCAAATTTTTTTTTCTCTACTATATACCTAAATCTCATTATGCATATATTAGTTTTATAATTATCTACTCCATAGCTAATATCAAGCTAGTTAACCCTTATTAAATATAGTAAGAATTATATAAATTTAAGAAAAATTAACCTAAAAATATTGAGCAATTTTGAAAAATGCCACTTTTGAATAACAATGGATTTTGAAATCCTTAATTGAAAAACAATGAATTTTGAACTTTTTTAGTGAAGAGATTGGTAAATACAAGAATCAATAACACTAGATTTTAATAGAGTATTTAAAATCAACAATTGAATAACAGTGAATGGTGTTTGGTTTTAAACTCTATTAAAATCCATCATTGAATAACACCCACTAAGAGAAATTTTGACAAATGTCACTTTTTACAAAATGATACATTTCTAAAATCTTTTAAAAACTACCATTAATTAATATAATATCATTTATTCAAAATATTATTTACTTAAAATATTATTTGAGTTTCGGTTAACTATTTTGTGTTAGAATTTATGGTTTATTAGAAGTCAAAACCTCTTTTAGAATTTAGGATTTTAAGAATTAGTGATTAAAAACCCCTTAATAGCTTTTAAAAATAAACAACTCATGGTGACATTTTTGAAAATAAACACACGAAAAAAGATATTTTGTAATTACTATATAAATTAATAAGCATAATAAAATAATAAATTTCATTGAGCCAATGTAAAAATTAACAAAACACGATAAAATATAAGATAATAATTTTTAAAAACTCTATAGACATATCTGGTAATAATATCATAAATTAATAATTACATAAACTTATACATACATAACTAAAATAATGTACTAAAATATAACTCTAATGTTATTTTCTTTACTGAACTTATTGGGGCATGTTTCTGATTTTATTAGCTGCATCAAAATCTCTTAGTGATACCTTTTCGATATTCATCCAAAACACTTGTGAAATGTTCTAAAAGCAATAAATATTTTTTCTCACGTAACTATTAGTATCAACAATAAGAATAGTAGCCATGTTTTTTTCTTCTAAATGTTGATCTTAGAACATATATAGTTTCACATGGATAATCGAATATGCTATCAAATCCATTATATTGAGATCCTTTAGATTATTAATCATAATTTCAAGTTTGTGTATGCTATTTTTATAAGTTTGTTTTTAATATAAAATCATCTGGAATAAATGTTTAGAAGCATATGGAGGGAAAAAAATCTCTTTCTATAAAAATCAAACATTATTAATTTATAGAGCTTTTCCTGTATTGAATTTTAGGAATGACGATTCGAAGATGATTGAACAAATCTCCAAAGATGTGTTGAAGAAACTTCTTTTGACACCGTCGGATGACTTTCGTGACTTCGTGGGGATTGAAGCTCATATAGAGGCAATTATGGATTCAAAGTTGTGCTTGGAATCTGGGGGAGTGAGAATGGTAGGGATTTGGGGTCCTTCAGGGATCGGTAAGAGTACCATTGCTAGAGCTCTGTACAGTCGACTCTCTTCCACCCAATTCGACCATCGGACTTTTGCATCTTATAAGAGAGCCATCGAGAACAGAAAGGTACCCGACTTTAACGTCAAACTGGCTTGGGCACAACAATTTTTGTCAGACATTCTAGGCCAAAATGACATAAAGATAGAAAGTTTAGGTGTGGTGGAACAAAGGCTTAAGCACAGGAAAGTTCTTATCATTCTTGATGATGTGGATGAAATAGAGCTACTAGGGACTTTGGTGGGGCGAACCGGATGGTTTGGATCTGGAAGCAGAATTATTGTGGTCACTCAAGATAAGGCACTTCTCAAAAAACATGAGATTGACCTTATTTATGAGGTGGACTTCCCATCTGAAGATTTGGCTCTTCAAATGTTTTGTCAATCTGCTTTTCGGCAAACCTCTCCAACTGATGGTTTTATGGAGCTAGCTGCTGAAGTTGCAAAGCTTGCCGGTAATCTTCCTTTGGGTCTCAACGTTTTGGGTTCTTCTTTAAGAGAGAAGAACAAAGAGTATTGGGAGAAGATGATGCCTAGGTTCCGAAAAGGTTTGAATGGGAAAATTGAGAAAACTTTAAGAGTAAGTTATGATGGGTTAGATGAAAAAGATGATCAAGATATATTCGTCTACATTGCGTGTTTATTCAATGGTGAGAGTGTCTATTACATCAATAACTTGCTGGCAAAGATTTTTGGCACTAGTGTTGACAATAGCCTTACAACGCTAGCTGATAAGTCACTCGTACGTATAATCGGACCAACCGGTTTCGTACAAATGCACATTTTGCTGCAGAAGTTGGGTAGAGAAATTGTTCGTTCGGAATCACCTAACAATCCTGGAAAACGTCGATTTTTGGTGGATCTAAAGGATATATCTGATGTACTTGAGAATAATACCGTAAGTCTTTATATATGCTTTTCATTCCTCACTTTATTTGAATTTAGTAATCCAGTCTTTTGGTGTTTGATAGATTGTTGGGATTTTTGTTGAGACAATGACTTTCTTTTGTGTCGATTTTCTCCAGGGCACACAAAATGTCCTAGGCATACGTTTGGGCACATCAAAAATCGATGAGCCATTGTTTATAGATGAAAATTCATTTGAAGGAATGCGTAATCTCCAGTTTATTAAATTTTTCAAAGAGTGGTGGCTTCATAAGACCGGTGAAGTCATATTCTATTTACCTCATCAAGGCCTCAGTTATTTGCCCCGTAAACTCAGATTGCTACATTGGGATGAATATCCAGCAAAATATATACCTTCTAACTTTAAGGCAGAGCATTTGGTTGAACTCATAATGAAGGATAGTAAGCTTGAGAAGCTATGGGAAGGAGCTCAGGTACCAACTTTTAACTTTATTTTTTACGGTGTTGCTTAGAATCTGTTTAGAATGTTTTGAACGTGTGTATTATCTCTTCCCTTACTTTGTTTTCAGCCACTTCGAAGCCTCAAGAAGATGATGCTAGCTGGATCCAGAGATTTACAGGAAGTTCCAGATCTTTCTAATGCCACAAATCTTGAAAATTTGCAGATGTCTAGATGCACATCTTTGGTGACACTTCCTTCCTCAATTCGGAATCTCAAGAAACTAACATATTTATGTTTGAATGGATGCTCAAATCTCGAGGTTCTTCCAACTGATGTCAACTTGGAATGTCTTGACTACCTCAATTTGACTGACTGCTCCAGGTTGAGAAGTTTTCCTCGGATTGCAAGAAACATTTCAGAGCTTTATCTAGATGGAATTGCAATGGAAGAAGAAGATTGTTTCTGGATTGAAAATCTCTCGAAGCTCACTAAACTTGAATGGGGAAATTGTCCTCTCAGATTTATGCCTCCCAACTTTCACCCGGAACATCTCATTGACCTCAGAATGACAAACAGCAAGCTTGAGAAATTATGGGAAGGAGTCCAGGTAATTTAACGTTCTTTTTAAGTTAAAATATGAATATGATGGCACTTTAGCGTCCCAGTGGAGCGTGAAAGTCTATATTTCACACTAGAATAGTGTTATCCGGTCACGTTGGAGTTGGCCTAAGGCAACAATAACAATGGTTTTTACTTTTCATGTTTTAGTTGCTTACAAATCTCAGGTGGATGCATTTGGAAAGTTGTGAAAACCTGAAAGAACTTCCAGATCTTTCAGAGGCCACCAATCTAGTCTACTTGGATTTGTCAGAATGTGAAAACCTGAAAGAACTTCCAGATCTTTCAAATGCCACCGATCTAAACCACTTGAATTTATCAAATTGTGGAAGCCTGAAAGAAATTCCAGATCTTTCAAATACCACCAGTCTCGAGAAGTTGCATTTGTCAGGATGCAAAAGCCTGAAAGAAATTCCAGATCTTTCAGAGGCCACTAGTCTCACAAGTCTGCTTTTGTCAGGATGCAAAAACCTGAAACAAATTCCAGATCTTCCAAAGGCTACCAATCTCATGATGTTGGATTTGTCCGGATGTGAAAACCTGAAAGAAATTTCTAATCTTTCAAAGGCCACGAATCTTGAGATATTGGTACTCGACAACTGCACAAGTTTGGTAAAACTTCCTTCTTCAATTCAACATCTCAATAAACTGAGGACGTTGAACATGAGTGGATGCACAAGTCTCGAGGTTCTTCCAACCAATATCAATTTGGTATCTCTCACTCATCTCAATCTCAATGGATGCTCACGGTTGACAAGTTTTCCTCAGTTTTCTACGAGCATCAAAGAGCTCGATCTAAGCAACACTGCGATCGAAGAAGTTCCCTCTTGGATTGAGAATATCGTTGGGCTCAGTGAACTGTTGATGAGGGGATGCACAAATCTCGAGGATCTTCCAACCAACATCAACTCGGTATCTCTCACTTCTCTCGATCTCAGTGGATGCTCACGGTTGACAACCTTTCCTCAGTTTTCAACGAGCATCAGATATCTCTACCTGAGCCACACTGCGATTGAAGAAGTTCCTTCTTGGATTGAGAATATCATTGACCTCACTTACCTGTGGATGACACGTTGTGAGAAGTTAAAAATCATCTCCGCTAACATTTGGAAACTGAAACATCTTCATTTTGTTGATTTTACAGACTGTGGAGGAGTCACGTCAGTCAGTGATACAAGTCTGGTGAAAACTGTAGCAGGTTTACATGCACAGAGTACTACAAATCACCCTATGGATTTGTATCCCTCATGGTCCTGGTCACATACTGAGTTCCTGTTCCATAGTTGTTTTAATTTGGATCAAGACGCGCAGAAATTCATCCTACGCTCAGATTCCCGTTTTGCAGTCTTGCCTGGTAAAGAAGTGCCTACGTATTTCACGCATCAAACTCGTGGAAGTTCCTTAACTGTCCCTTTACCTCAAAGCTCTCTTTCTCAAAACCATTTGAGATTTACGGCTTGCATCATTCTTGACTGTGCAACCATTGATTATTATTGTCCTAAGATTATCATTGTCCGCTGGAAATTCAGGGGCGTAACGGGTATTATTTACCCTAACATATACCCTTGCGCGATGGATCATCTGGGGGTGTTTCACTTTGATTTCTGCCCTCGAGAAGAAGTCAATGATCCTCCTTCTCAATTGGACTGCAACAGAGTGGAGTTTGAGTTCGAATTCCATAGCTCTCGTCATTGTCATTGCTACAACGTATTAGGCACTAAAGACCGCAACCTACAAACTTGTCCCAATTTTCCCTATAAGGTGAAAGAATGCGGTGTTCGAGCCTTGAGTGTCTCTCCATCTCAGGATGCTAATAATAGAAGCTCTGAAATTGAGTACACGGATCAATCTAGAGAAAGTGATGAAGAGACTGAGAGAAGCAAGAAGCCAATCCGGGTATGCTTTGGCAAATATCCAACACAAAATTATAATGAATGTTATCACTTGACTCTCTTTTTCAGGATCAACATGAAAATGAAAACATTATTTATTCTCATCGTTTTTCACCTGATGATTTGTTATGATGCAGATGACAGTAAACCCATAATAAACCAAAATCATGGAGTCTTAAACTTCAAACTTTTATTTGGTGGATATATATGTTTTAAACTTCCAATGGGTGGAGATATAGGGTTGGAACTTTGTTTCCATGGATATATGTAAAGAGGGTTTAGTTTGGTGGGTATATAGTCATATATGATAGTTTTCATGGAGAAATAGACAGTTTTCCGGCATAAATCCAACAGATAACTATAATGAAAATATTGTTTATTTTAATAGATTCACCTGCTGATTTGTTATGATGCAGACGACGGTTGAAACACCTGAAGAAAATTCCAACCTACTCGACGGCAAAACTGCAGTGAACTCGGGGTCGATGGCTCCGTGTGTTGAGGAAGAAGCAAGAAGCAGTGAAGAGAGCGGAAGAAGCAAGAAGCGAATACGGGTATTACAACAGAAAAATTATAATGAATGTTATCAGTTGACTCTCCTTTTCAGGATCAACATGAAAATGAAAACATTATTTATTCTCATAGTTCCACCTGCTGATTTGTTATGATGCAGATGACGGTTGAAACACCTGAAGAAAATTCCAACTCTCTCTGCGGTCAAACTGCAGTGAACTCAGGATCGATGGCCCTGAATTTGGAGATTTCCTTAGGGCCAGGTCAAGCTCCTCCCCGTGTTTCTTCTAGAAGCAAGGTGCCCTCGCCATCAATATCTTCAGGGAACTTCCATGGTGATGAAGCATCACTGAATCTTTCCCTTTCTTCTTTTGACCCGTGTCTTGTGAGAGAATCTTTGTATTTTGATCCCATGATAACGGAGCAACAAGATGCATGGACATCCGGCGAGGATCATTCATTGTCTCCACAGCTTACCAACTATTTCATTTGACTACAACATCTTTGATGACTCCAAAGGTTTAGGAACGAAGAGGGCCGAACAAATAGGCTCACGCTCGAAGCCCTTTCTCTTGTAAGACAAGCACATAGCAGCAGAGTTTCGACACATTTAGAAATAGAGTGAACACTTTAGCTTTGAACATATTTGAGCGTGAGCTAATTGTCTCTTTTACTTTAAGATAACTTCTGCGGATCGTTTCGGGCTAAATTGGCTTTAACGATTTGTAGAAGAAGTGATTTTTCAAAATCGAAATAAAAAGCTGTGTTTTTATGTTTGTTTTTATATATTGGAAACAAATCTAAATCGTTGACAAAACACAAAATCTATTGAATTGTTGTTTCATAATTTAGGTGTAAGTGTTGTTGATTGATCGACGTGGGTGGTGGAGTACGATGGAGTTGATTTTCGTAAGAATCTGAAGTCGTCGGAAGATATATTCAAGGAGAAAATCAATTGGTGTGAACCAGATTCGGCGTTGGGTGTTTATGCTAAAGAGAAAAACGTAATCATTCAGGGTCTCTTGCCAATTCAACTATCGGGCTTTCGTATCGGCTAGAAGAACCATCCAGGATGACCATATCATGAAGCTGGGCTGGGCAGAACAATTTCTATCAGAAATTCTAGGTCAAAAGGATATAAAGATAGAAAGTTTAGGTGCGGTGGCACAAAGGCTAAAGAACAAGAAGGTTCTTATCGTTATTGATGATGTGGATGAAATAGAGCTACTGGAGACTCTGGTGGGACGAACTGGATGGTTTGGATTTGGAAGCAGAATCATTGTGGCCACTCAAGATAGGGCTCTTCTCAAGTCACATGAGATTAAACTTATTTATGAGGTGGAGTTCCCATCTCAAGATTTGGCTCTTCAAATGTTTTGTCGGTCCGCTTTTAGGAAAACTTCTCCACCTGATGGTTTTATGGAGCTTGCTATTGAAGTTGCGAATCTTGCTGGTAATCTTCCTTTGGGTCTCAACGTCTTAGGTTTGTCTTTGAGAGGGAAGGACAAGGAGGAGTGGGTGGAGATGATGCCTCGGCTCCGTAATGGACTTAACGGTAAAATTGAGAAGACATTGAGAATCAGTTACGATGGATTAGATGCCAAAGATCAAGAAATATTCCTTTACATTGCATGTGTACTCAATGGCCATAAAGTCAAGTACATCAGAGACGTGCTCGGAGATCGTGTTAACATTGTGCTGAGAGTGTTGAATGATAAGTCCCTCTTACGTATAACATCACCCGGCAAAACTGTAGAGATGCACAATTTGCTAGAATTGTTGGGTAGAGAGATTGTTCGTGGAGAGTCCATTAACAATCCTGGAAAACGTCGGTTCTTGGTGAATGCCGAGGATATTTGTGATGTATTTAACGATAATACCGTAAGCTTTTAGATATCCTTTTTCATTACCGAGTGTTTACGAATTGTTGTGATTGTTAAGATAATGATTTTGTATAGTGGGGATTTTATTTCAGGGCACAGAAGTTGTCCTAGGCATATGTTTGAACACATCAGAAATCAAGAGCCCATTGTTTCTAGATGAAAAGTCATTCCAAGGGATGTATAATCTCCGATTTCTAAAAATTTATAAGGAGCGGTTGCAGAAGATTGGTGAAGACAGATTGTATTTACCTCGAGGCCTGGTTTATTTACCCCGCAAACTGAGAGTATTATATTGGGATGAATGTCCATTGAAGTGTATTCCTACTAACTTTAAGACGGAGTATCTGGTTAAACTCAATATGAAAAACAGTAAGCTTGATAAGCTGTGGGAAGGAACTCAGGTAATACTTATAAATATGATTTATTTTAGAACAAAACTTGCTCTTTTCTTCATTTTGATGAATGGATATGGAGAAAACATAAAGTTGGAAGAAGTCGAAATTGAATACCTGTATTGTCTTTACTTATAAAGGAAATTGAATACATGTATTGTCTTTACTCATGTTTTTATTTTCAGCAACTTCGAAGTCTCAAGAAGATGAGTATAGCTGGATCGAGAAATTTAAAAGAAATTCCAGATCTTTCTTGTGCCATAAATCTCGAGAGAATGGATCTTTTCAAATGTACATCTTTGGTGACACTTCCTTCCACAATTCGGAATCTCAAGAAACTGATAGATTTAAGGATGACTGGATGCTCGAAGCTTGAGGTTCTTCCAGCTGATGTCAACTTGGAATCTCTCATTCGCCTCGATCTTGAAGGATGCTCACGGTTGAGAAGCTTTCCTAAGATTTCAAAGAACATTTTAGGGCTCGGTCTAAACGGAACTGCTATAGGAGAAGAAGATTCTTCTTGGATAGAGAATATCTCTAGGTTCTCCCATCTATATTGGAACTTTTGTCCATTGAAATGTTTGCCTTCTAACTTTCGTCCCGATTACCTCGTTTATCTGAGTATGAAAAATAGCAAGCTTGAAAAGCTTTGGGGAGAAGTCCAGGTATATATTTCGAAAATTCTTTGTGATAAAATTTCTATGGGAAAGTGAAATTATTTCTCTTTAGCTAATGTAGGGGTGAAATTATTTAATCAAAGTGAAATTATTTAATTAAAGTGAAATTTATTTTGGGAATTTTTTGGGGAAAATTATTAAAAATGGCATAATTACTAAACCAAATTTGAAACTTAACAAACGTCATAAAAAACATATAAACCTTAGTAACAAGTTTTTATTACGAAAATGCCATCTAAAAAAAATCAAAAATCAAAAATTTGTTTAAAACCGCAGAAATACCATCTAAAAAAAAATAAAAAACTCAAAAACCAAAAATTTGTTTGAAACCGCGGCCGTGGAGGCTGCGGAACCATCGGAGACGAGATTGGCGGAGGTGTACCGCCGAATTTATATAAAATCGGATTGAAAATCACAAGAAAACAAAAAAAAACTTGAAATCTTTTAATTTTTGGTGATAAAAAGATATATAATGTTAGATCTACTAGTTTTAGCCTAAATCCAGTTGAAAACAAGTTAATATAGGAAAAACGAGTTAAAAGGTAGTTGGCCGCCATTGTTAGGGTTTGACAGAAGTTTGGTTGTGACAGAAGCACGATAAATTACGATTTTACCCTTCATTGAATAACTCTACCACTACTATAAATAAGTCTACTACATATTTATAAATCTACCACTACTGCAAATAAGTCTACATATTATAAATCTACCACTACCACGACTATAAATAAGTTTACCACATATTATAAATCTACCACTACTATAAATAAGCCTACCAACTAAATGTTGTGTTAGTAAAGAAGTGAAAAGACTGAATTAATCTTTCCTTTAACATATTGTTTGCAAGTCTTTCCTTTAACATAAAGCTCTGATTCTAGAGAGATTTAATCTCTGAAAATCTTTAGTGTTCTATTTAATCTCGTAACAAATTATATACCATGATGGGGGTACAGGAACGTAAAGCAATAAGGCATGGGTTAATAACCATAACGAAAGCATAAGTCGATATGAAATAATCAAAACATGGTTATCTGTTTTAGATTACCGAACCAGTAAAGCAATAATAAATCAGATTAACTAAATGTCAATATTTTAATCTGTTTTAGATAGGCAATTAACATGAATCGATTATATAGCATCATATGCATATATTTATTGCGATGCAATTATGCCATGACTACATATTATAATCTTATATTGTATTTGATTACTATGCAGTTATGCCATGCCTACATATATTATAATATTTTAAGATTCACAAGTTGGTGGTGAATTAACTTAATTTTCTATTAGAATTCAAAACAAAAAAAAACTAATCGATCAACATTTAAAAGGAAAAACAAGCAACTTCACCGTAACCAATAAATAATAACTAAGCGATCGGGGTAACGAAACAACCAATAAGTAATCTATATGCAAAAACATGATCGGTAATGAAGCAATACTTAAACGATCGTTTCGTTTAAAGCCTGACTTGATAATACGCATGATTCTAAAAGATGAGGTATTACCTGGATTGATAATGAATATGGGAGAAATCGAGATGCCATGTCGTCGACCGATAATTTATGATTGATAAGGAGCATGCTTATATGTAGTAAATATGTTGGGGTAACATATGAATTTTATAATACTATTTGTATTGAAATTGATGAAGAGAGAGAGAAAAGAAGAGAGAGATATTTATATTTACTGTAAATATAGATCCTATATTTAGAACTTCAATCCTATATTTAGAACCCCAATCTAATATTTAATTCATAAAATCCTATCATATTTACCCATATTTACCAACAATAATTATGCTCTAAGTAATGACGGAGACAACGTCTTTTCTCAAACGGCTCGACTGGAAACGAAAAACAGAGACAACTTCAGAGAGTACATATAGGAAACGCGTTTTAGGGTAGGGTTTTTCGTGCTAATAATGCCTTATAAATAAGGAAATATTGTGAAAATAGGCTAAAACATTTACAATTAAATAATAGGCCATACCTTTTGAAATTAGAAAAAAAGGCTAGTTTTGTCCTTTAAATGTTTTTAATTTCAAAAAGTATGACATAGTAGTATACATAAGCATCTCGGCATTCAATGGAAACAAAGAAATGTAAGATTTTTACTTAAAATGACAAAATTTTTAATTAATGCATTCACTTCTTTCTATTTAAAGGGAAGAATTAAAATCAGCAAAATTCTCAATTAAAACCATCTAAACTTTTAAGTACTTCGAGATTCTTATGTTGTTGACAAGCCTATAAGATCTAGAAATCTGCAAATCTTATTGTATACAAGTATACATAATACATCGGCCTGATACTTTAGTTTTTTAAAACATTATTTGATTCAAAACAATGAATAATATTTTTATTTTTGTTTTTCTTATTGTTGCCTTATGTTTTGGCAGGTCTAATGAATCTCTTTGTAACAAGAACACAGTAGCTTTCCATAACCACCTTGTTTCAAGTCGTAGTATTCTTAAAGTTCATTGTAAATCTGAAACCGACGATTTAGGTGACCATTTTTTGAAATCTGAAAGTCCAACATACAAATTTAGTTTTCATGATAATATCGTCGGTACGACAAGGTTTATCTGTAATTTGTGGAAGGGAGCTAAAATGGAGTATCACCAATTCATTCGAGCATATGTTGAAGATCAATTTGTTATTAGATGTGGAACATTATACTCATGGGATATTAGAGATGATGGAATTTATTTATCAATAGATGATAAACCAGAAGAGCTCAAATACCAATGGATTAAAGATTAACATGCTTATGATAATAGTTATGTTGTGTTTTAGTTTTGATTTATGACTCAAATCCATAAATTTATAAATAGATTTAGTTTTTTTTTTTTTTTTTGTAAACTCTTTCTAAGAATCTGACATTTAGCATCTTAAGAATGTGACATTGTCCTTCGTGGTTGCAGTTACGACACAAAATAAACGTCTAGAACAAACTTCATTTGAGATTGAATTCATGGCAACTATCTAGATTTTTTGCATTTGCCGTTGTTATTCATGTTTATCCTCTAAAAAACCTCATTGTATTTTCCTCGCTCCACCTTCCTGACTGCCTCGTAATCATCTTGCTTCCTTGATGCATTCATATTTTGGCATCTTTATCATACATTTTATTTAGTTTTTATAGTCATTATACTTTCATTTTGCATATTTCTCATCATTTTAAGTCTCATATAGAATAAGTTGAGTTTTAGAGTTTTAAATAACATTCCATTGCATTTGCATAGTCCTTGAGTCATTTATAGGTACTTTGGAGGCTAAAAACCAAAGGAGAAAAGAATGGAAGCAAAGATGCAGAAAATGGTCAGAAGTTAGGTACTCGTCGATGCCATTTCCACCGATGGATCGACCTGAAAATTGGCCACATGCTAGGGAATCGAGTTAGCTTTCATTTGGAAGAAATTTGAGGTCATTCTAACGGTGCGATCAAAAGTTATGAAAGGTTTAGTGAAGATAGGTCCGTCTGGCGAGCAAAAGAAGCAAGTGCAGAACTTTAGTAACTAGATCGATCGATCCATAACTGGATCGATCGATCTGATTATCCAGTTTTTTTCGGATGACCTGCGGATCGACCGAATTTGAAGGCAATGGGTGGATCGACCGATCCACATATGGATCGATCGATCCATGCCCCAGAACTGCCCAAAAATCACTTTTCCTAACTTTGTTTTCTTTAATCAAAACGTGTTTTAATGCTCCAAAAACGTGTTTGAGGCCTTAAAAGCTGGGTTTCTCCCATCATTTACCTATCTAATCATTTTTCTAGTTCATTTTTGTTTTTAGAGAATTTTATTTTCTTGATTCAAGGATCAAAACCTTGATCTTTTCTTGTTCTTAGTCTTGTAATTTTTGTTTTTGTATGTTTGTAAGCTTTAGAGAAGAACTCTCCAACCTTGTATCATAGAGAAGACTTCTCAACTCTTTTATCTTTTTCTTTGATCTAGTTATGTTTATGGTTGTTATATCATCTCTTTGTGAATTTATTTTGAATATGTGTGAGTAGATCATTAGTTAGGCTTGTGGGTGTTCAAAGGAATTTATGGATCATTGAATTAGACATAAATAGGGATTTGTACTTGTCTTCATCTATTGTTGTTCTTATTGCTTGAATTAGGATTGATCACCTAGTTCATGATGTTAGGATGTTTAATTCACCAAAAGTGTTAGATTAAACGCCCGAAAGAACATAGATGAGCAAATTGTCCTTAACCAACGAAAGCTGATGTTAAGGCGATTTGTGAACTTATCAAACCGGTTCGTTAATGCTTGCTTAGAATTCTAGGTTCAAACGACAGTTTAGAATCCTAGGTTGCTAAATAAAGTCTCTGATACCACGACAGTGGATTGGTTATAAAATTATGTTTGAGTTCAAGATTGTCCTAAATTGTACCCTGAATAAATGTCTGATTTATGATCTATGATTCCCCTGCGAATTTCCCTAAAGCCTAACGTTTTTAATCCATAAGTTTACATCGTTTTAATTGCTATTTTCGTTTCAATATTGCAAACAATCATATTTTACCATCTTAGCTTAATTTCAATCCCATATTTTCGTAGTGTAACACTTGGTCTCTGTGGATTCGATCCCTAAAATACTACAACAGTTGCTGTGCACTTGCAGTAGTTTGATAGGGTTAAAACCTGAGCATATCATTCTTGAGAAAGGAAACACAAAGAAGAAGGTCGAAACTTTTTAACACCAAAAGCATCAAACGCAGGACGCACAAACCCATCAAACGCAGGACGCACAAAGTTCTTCTCCCCAACTATGTCCTTTTCCTTTTAGATTGGAAATGGGCCATGGGCTCTTTACTCTAGCATATGTAGGCCCATTTTGCTATGTTTCTGTCGGCATCAACTTTTCTTTTGTTGACATCATTCGCAAAAAAAAGAAAAAAATGATAGAGAAAGTGAGGGCAGAGAGAAAGAGTCGATAGATGTAGAATTTGATGATAAGAGCAACATTGAAGAAGTTTTCTTACACTCTACCACGTCTTGAAGAAGTCAACGAAGACGAATTTTCTTTTCTCGCATTCTTATTTTTGCTTGCATTTCAGTGTTTTCTCTATCGTCTCCCATGGCTTCTTCTTCTACTTCTTCTCCTCGCAGTTTGAGATACGATGTTTTTCCCAGCTTCAGCGGTGAAGATGTTCGCAAATCATTCCTCAGTTACCTTCTCGAGAAGCTTCAACGCAGATTAATCATTACATTCATAGACAACGGCATCGAGAGAAGCTTTTATCAGCGATTAGAGATTCGAGGATTTCGATCGTCGTCTTCTCTAAGAAGTATGCTTCTTCCACTTGGTGCTTGAATGAATTGGCAGAGATCCACAAGTGCTTCAAGGAGATGAATCAAATGGTGATTCCGGTTTTCTACGAGCTTGATCCTTCTCATGTTCGAAAACAGACCGCAGAGTTTGGCAAGGCCTTTGACGAGACCTGCGAGGGCAAAACAGAGGATGAGAAACAAAGGTGGATAAGAGCTCTAGAAGAGGTCGCAAGTATAGCCGGATATGATTCTCGGAACTTGTATGTATCTTCTTTTCTTAAATTTGTTGACATATCATGGAGGAGAGGTACGTGAAATAGGAAAGATGGCTAGTGATAACTTTACCATTAGTTCAGTGTGTACGGTTATTAAGGAATTTCTTGGGTATGATGATAACCTGAAAAAAATGTCATGGTATCCACCAAATGATGAGACGAACAAGAAAGATGGGTACGACCCAACCCCATTTTATATAAACAGCATGGTTTTCAACTTTTAGAATGATTCAAAACGCAGTGTTTTATATTTTGTCATCAATATTACGGTGAGGATTGTATAGCTGGTTGACAGGCACTTGGTGGGTTGACTTGCATTTAAATCACTTGGAGGATATAAACGCAAACTTTGATCACTTTGCCGGTTTTTTTGCAGTATTCCCATAAAAATAAAATCTTATATTTTTTCTATCAATCTCGATCATTTTCGTTTTTACTTGTTAATAATTCATTAACAATGTCATTACAGAGATGCATTTTTGGTTCATTTAAGAAGTACAAGTTAGTAGAATGACAAAAATATAAGTACTTGTCTTTTGTCGGCAATGTATTTACTTTTGTTACATATAGATTTTTATAGAGTTAATTAAGTAACTAATGGAGAACATTTTAACTAGGTAAACCACGAGAGATATTCATTTGATAAATTAGATATCTAAGTAGAAAAACATAACTGATACGAGAAATTAATCATGATACAAGAATATAAATGTACAAAAACTTTACTTGATAAATTAAATGTCTAAGTGTAAAAGTAACACGTTGCGTAGAAAATTTATTTGTTTCATGACAAATAAACCATAAAATATAGAATCAAACGTTTTCAAAAATCATAATTTGTAAGAATTCATAAATCAAAACGATTAAAAAAAAAAATCATGCTTATTTCACATGATTTTTTTCGGGTTATTTTTTGAAATAGAACGTTTTCAATTGTCATACACTTCAAATACTCTTTTCTTATGAGAACTGAACATTTTTTTTCTGGGCTTGGCGATTTTGTGCAAGATTTCAAAGCTAGAGAGACGATTATTCTCGAATTGGGCCTATGAGATATGGGCCTTGTATGTTCTTTTCATCTCCCATGAAAAATCTATAATCTCCCCAATAAATCTTTTTTTCTCCAATGAGTCAACCCCCCAAGTGTCCCCAATGCGTCGTCTTCTTCTTCTTGCAGCCTAAAGAAGATAATGTGTTATGTTTAGTGTAATAAGGTGGAAGCCACCTCGAATTTTCCTGCAAGTTTCTGCGAAAATAAACGCATTAATATTTCATTAGTTTTGCTTCCTCATTGATATTTCTCATTTCCCAATAAGTTTTGTTTTCCTCCAGTCTTTCTCTCTCTCTTATTATTACCACATGGCGTCGTCGCTCACTTGAGTGTAAAGTTGCTTTTTTGACTTTTGAGTGTGAAATGGGAAAATCACATGGAAATTTACTGCTAGTCTCCTTTTCTCTGCTACAAACCGTGTTTCCCCTTGAGATTTATCCAACACCAGATTAGGTTAATGTGTTATCTTTAGTGTAAGGTGGGAACACCTCGAATTTTCCCGCAAGTTTCTGCGAAAATATACGCCAGATTTCTCATTCCTTTTTTTTATATAAATATTCCTTTTTAATATTCAATAAGCATGATAGTGAGTGATTTCTTTTGAGAATTCGTGTATATCTTTATTTAATGGCTTCTTCTTCTTCTTCTAGTCGCACTTGGAAATACGATGTTTTCCCAAGCTTTAGAGGAGAAGATGTCCGCAAAACATTCCTGAGCCACCTTGTGAAGGAGCTTAAAAGCAAATCAGTCAATACATTCATAGACAACGGCATCGAGAGAAGTAAAACGATCGCGCCTGAGCTTTTACTGGCGATAAGACAATCGAGGATCTCGATCGTTGTCTTCTCTGAGAACTATGCCTCTTCCACTTGGTGTTTGAACGAGTTGGCGGAGATCCACAAGTGCTTTATGGAATTGGGTCAAATGGTGATTCCGATTTTCTACGACGTCGATCCTTCTCATGTCAGAAAACAGACCGGAGAATTTGGAAAGGCCTTTGATGAGACCTGCAAGAGCAATACGGAAGATGTGAAACAAAGATGGGTGAGAGCTCTCGCAGAGGTTGCAAATATGGCCGGAGAGGATTCTCGTAACTGGTATGTTCTTTTATTTCTTTGATTTGATTGCGTTTGATTTTCTTAGTGTATGATTTATTTCTCAGTGATTACAGTACTACTAGAGAATTACGAATATTTCTTTAAATTTCACTTTAGTGGATGATCATCTAAGGAACTAACATTTTTTTTTAACATTGAACAAAAAAATATAACTCTGTTATTTTCTTTTACTTAATGTTGAAAACTTATTGGAGCGTGTTTCTGATTTTATTAGTTGCATCTTAGTGATATCTTTTCGATATTCATCCAAAAAACTTGTTAAATGTTCTGAAAGCAACAAATAATTTTTTTCACACGTAGCTATTAATATCAACAATAAGAATAGTAGCCATGTGTTTTTTCTCTCTAAATGTTGATCTTAGAACATATATAGTTTCACATGGATAATCGAATACGCTATCAAATCCATTATATTGAGATCGTTTAGATTATTAATCATAATTTCAAGTTTGTGTATGTTGTTTTGACAAGTAGATTATCTTTAGTTTTGATATAACATCATCTGAAATAATTGCTTAGAAGCATATGGAGGGAAAACAATCTCCTTCTATAAAAATCAAACATTATTAATTTATAGAACTTTTCCTGTATTGAATTTTAGGAGTGACGATTCAGAGATGATTGAAGAAATCTCCAAAGATGTGTTGAATAAACTTCTTTTGACACCGTCGGATGACTTTCGTGACTTCGTGGGGATTGAAGCTCATATAGAGGCAATTATGGATTCAGAGTTGTGTTTGGAATCTGGGGGAGTGAGAATGGTAGGGATTTGGGGTCCTTCAGGGATCGGTAAGAGTACCATTGCTAGAGCTCTGTACAGTCGACTCTCTTCCACCCAATTCGACCATCGGACTTTTGCATCTTATAAGAGAGCCATCGAGAACAGAAAGGTACCCGACTTTAACGTGAAGGTGGCATGGGCACAACAATTTCTATCAAAGATTCTAGGTCAAAAGGACATAAAGAGAGAAAGTTTACTTATGGTGGAACAGAGGCTAAAGCACATGAAGGTTCTTATCGTTCTTGATGATGTGGATGAAATAGAGCTACTAGAGACTTTGGTGGGACAACCCGGATGGTTCGGATTTGGAAGCAGAATCATTGTGGTCACTCAAGATAAGGCGCTTCTGGAGTCACATGGGATTGACCTTATTTATGAGGTGGATTTCCCATCTGAAGATTTGGCTCTTCAAATGTTTTGTCAATCTGCTTTTCGGCAAACCTCTCCACCTGATGGTTTTATGGAGCTAGCTGCTGAAGTTGCAATCCTATCCGGTGATCTTCCTTTGGGTCTCAACGTTTTGGGTTCTTCTTTAAGAGGGAAGAACAAAGAGTATTGGGAGAAGATGATGCCTAGGCTCCGAAAAGGTTTGAATGGGAAAATTGAGAAAACTTTAAGAGTAAGTTATGATGGGTTAGATGAAAAAGATGATAAAGATTTATTTATTTACGTTGCGTGTTTATTCAATGGTATGAGTGTCAATTACATCAATAACTTGCTGGAGAAGATTTTTGGCACCAGTTTTGACCATTGCCTTACAACGCTAGCTGATAAGTCACTCGTACGTATAATCGGACCACCTATACTCGGACCACACCCTATCGTACATATGCACATTTTGCTGGAGAAGTTGGGTAGAGAAATTGTTCGTTCGGAGTCAACTTGTCCTGGAAAACGTCGATTTTTGGTGGATCTAAAGGATATATCTGATGTATTCGAGAATAATATTGTAAGTCTTTATATATGCTTTTCATTCCTCACTTTATTTGAATTTAGTAATCTAGTCTTTGGTGTTTGATAGATTGTTGGGATTTTTGTTAAGACAAGGACTTTCTTTTGTGTTGATTTTCTCCAGGGCACAGAAAATGTCCTAGGAATACGTTTGCGCACATCAGAAATCAACGAGCCATTGTTTATAGATGACAAATCGTTTGAAGGAATGCGTAATCTCCAGTTTATTAATTTTTGCAAAGGGCAGGGCCCTCATAAGACCGGTGAAGACATATTCTGTTTACCTCATCAAAGCCTCATTTTTTTTCCCCGTAAACTCAAATTGCTACATTGGGATGACTATCCAGCAAAATATTTACCTTCTAACCTTAAGACAGAGCATTTGGTTGAACTCATAATGAAGGATAGTAAGCTTGAGAAGCTGTGGGAAGGAGCTCAGGTACCAACTTTTAACTTTATTTTTTCTTTATTTTGTACAGTGTTGCTTAGAATCTGTTTAGAATGTTTTGAACGTAACGTGTGTATTATCTCTTCCCTTACTTTGTTTTCAGCCACTTCGAAGTCTCAAGATGATGACGCTAGCTGGATCAAGAGATTTACAGGAAGTTCCAGATCTTTCTAATGCCACAAATCTTGAAAAATTGCATTTGTCTGGATGCACATCTTTGGTGACACTTCCTTCCTCAATTCGGAATCTCAAGAAACTAACAGATTTATGTTTGTCTGGATGCTCAAATCTCAAGGTTCTTCCAACTAATGTGAACTTGGAATGTCTTGACTACCTCAATTTGACTGAATGCTCCAAGTTGAGAAGTTTTCCTCGGATTGCAAGAAACATTTCAAGGCTTTATCTAGATGGAACTGCAATGGAAGAAGAAGATTGTTTCTAGATTGAGAATCTCTCGAGGCTCACTGTACTTGAATGGGAAAATTATCCTCTGAGATGTATGCCTTCCAACTTTCACCTGGAACATCTCGTTAAACTCCATATGAAAGGTAGCAAGCTTGAGAAATTATGGGAAGGAGTCAAGGTAATTTAACCTTTTTTTTTTTTAAGTTAAAATATGAATATGATGGCACTTTAGCGTTCCAGTGGAGTGTGAAAAGTCTATATTTCACACTAAAATAGTGTTATCCGATCACGTTGGCGTTGGCCTAAGCCAACAATAACAATGATTTTTTACTTTTCATGTTTCAGTTGCTTACAAATCTCATGTGGATGCATTTGGAAAGTAGTGAAAACCTGAAAGAAATTCCAGATCTTTCAAAGGCCACTAGTCTCACAGAGCTGATTTTGTCAGGATGCAAAAACCTGAAACAAATTCCAGATCTTTCAGAGTTTACTAGTCTCAAAAAGCTTATTTTGTCAGGATGCAAAAACCTGAAAGAAATTCCAGATCTTTCAAAGGCCATCAATCTAGTCCACTTGGATTTGTCAGAATGTGAAAACCTGAAAGAATTTTCAAATCTTTCAAAGGCCACTAATCTTGAGATATTGGTACTCGATGACTGCACAAGTTTGGTAAAACTTCCTTCTTCAATTCAACATCTCGATAAACTAAGGACGTTAAACATGAGGAGATGCACAAGTCTGGAGGATCTTCCAACCAACATCAACTTGGAATCTCTCACTTATCTCGATCTCAGTGGATGCTCACGGTTGAGAACTTTTCCTCAGCTTTCAACAAGCATTAAACAACTCGAGCTAAGCGAGACTGCGATCAAAGCAGTTCCGCCATGGATTGAGGATATCGATGGGCTTACTGGACTATGGATGAGCGGATGCACAAGTCTGGAGGATCTTCCAACCAACATCAACTTGGAATCTCTCACTTATCTCGATCTCAGTGGATGCTCACGGTTGAGAACTTTTCCTCAGCTTTCAACAAGCATTAAACAACTCGAGCTAAGCGAGACTGCGATCAAAGCAGTTCCGCCATGGATTGAGGATATCGATGGGCTTACTGCACTATGGATGAGCGGATGCACAAGTCTGGAGGATCTTCCAACCAACATCAACTTGGAATCTCTCACTTATCTCAATTTCAGTGGATGCTCACGGTTGCGAACTTTTCCTCAGCTTTCAACAAGCATTAAACAACTCGAGCTAAGCGAGACTGCGATCAAAGCAGTTCCGCCATGGATTGAGGATATCGATGGGCTTACTGGACTATGGATGAGCGGATGCACAAGTCTGGAGGATCTTCCAACCAACATCAACTTGGAATCTCTCACTATTCTCAATTTCAGTGGATGCTCACGGTTGCGAACTTTTCCTCAGCTTTCAACAAGCATTAAACAACTCGAGCTGAGCGAGACTGCGATCAAAGCAGTTCCGCCCTGGATTGAGAATATTGATGGGCTTACTAAACTATGGATGAGGAGATGCACAAGTCTGGAGGATCTTCCAACCAACATCAACTTGGAATCTCTCACTACTCTCATTTTCGGTGGATGCTCACGGTTGAGAACTTTTCCTCAGCTTTCAACAAGCATTAAACAACTCGAGCTAAGCGAGACTGCGATCAAAGCAGTTCCGCCCTGGATTGAGGATATCGATGGGCTTACTAGACTATGGATGAGCGGATGCACAAGTCTGGAGGATCTTCCAACCAACATCAACTTGGAATCTCTCACTTTTCTCGATCTCAGTGGATGCTCACGGTTGAGAACTTTTCCTCAGCTTTCAACAAGCATTAAACAACTCTATTTGAGCAAGACTGCGATTGAAGAAGTTCCTTCTTGGATTGAGAATTTCATTTGGCTCACTCACCTGGAGATGAGAGGATGTGAGAAGTTAAAAGAAATATCGGCAAACATTTGGAACTTGAAACATCTTGAGTGTGTTGATTTTACAGACTGTAGGGGAGTCACGTCAGTTAGTGATACAAGTCTGGTGAAAACGGTAGCAGAATTACATGAGAAAATGTATCTCTCCTGCTCTGATTCAGGTACTGAGTTCCTATTCTACAATTGCTTCAATTTGGATCAAGACGCGCAGAAATTCATCCTACACTCAGATTTCAAATATGCAACCTTACCTGGTAAAAAGGTGCCTACATACTTCACGCATCGAGCTCCTGGAAGTTCCCTAACTGTCCCCTTACCTCAAAGCTCTCTTTCTCAAAACCATTTGAGATTTACAGCTTATATCATTCCTAATCCTAACCTTGCTGCTACTGGCTTCCAAAATTCTTATGAAAAGATCATTGTCCACTGGAAATTCAGAGGTGTAGAAGGTGCGCACGAATTTTCCCTTGCCATGGACTCAGCTGAGATGGATCATCTGGGCGTGTTTCACTTTAATATCTTCTCTCAAGAAGATCCTCCATCTCGATTGGACTGCGAAAATGTGGAATTTGAGTTCAAATACCATCTCAATTGGACTTCCGATCTTGGCTTTGAAACTAGTTCCTTATTGCCCATAAAAGAATGCGGTGTTCGAGGCTTGGATGTCTTTCCATCTCTGGATGCTAGTGATAGAAGCTCTGAAGCTGAGTACACCGATCAATATAAAGAAAGTGATGAAGAGAGTGGAAAAAGCAAGAAGCGAATGCGGGGTAAGCTCTGGCATAAATCCAACAGAAAACTATAATAATTGCTATCTCGTAGATTCTCTTTTCCATGAAAATGAAAATATTATTTGTTTTAATAGATTCACCTGTTGATTTATTATGATGCAGATGACAGTGGAGCCAGCTCAAGTACATTCCAACCTACCCGGCGGCAAAACTGCAGTGAACTCGGGGTCGATGGCTCCATGTGTTGAAACTTTGTATGGTAATCCCATTAGAACAGAACAAGAAGACACTCATTGTGACTCAAAATCTTACAAATCTATCTTATTTTAACTCTGATCAAGTTGAATCTTCAATGACACTATCTTTTTCGTTTTCTTGCAGATGATGGAAATAACATTTCGTGAAGTTTCCAACTTATTCTGTAGCCCAACGGTCCCAACCCAGTGCCAAGAAACCCCAACTTAGAAACAAGTGATTCTACTCCATCTAATTAGTCAGTGTCGTTTGTGTTTATAAGTTTTTCATTTGTATTTAATCGACCTGAAAAAGTGAGTAAATTGTTTATACACAGAGACTAAAACAATATCACTTTTGTCACTTGTCACAGTTCAGTCAAAATTACTAGGGACTATCTCAACTCCATCCAATTAACTGACAAGTGTTGAAGATGTTCTATTATTCTCAAGCTTCATGCATTTGAAATGACTCAGTAAAAGAAAAACTCTCAAAGTCAACAGAGATGGAACCTACTCAGCTGTCCAAAGATGTTTTCACCATGGAATCCAAAAATGTTGTTTGCTTGTCCGTGTCTGCTTCCTTGATAATTCGTCTGAAACACTTACTCTGCTATGTCTTCACCTGTTAGTTTGGTCGACTTTCCTGCAGGATCCAGACACTTACTCTGGTGTTTGGATTGATTCTTCTCTGCTATGTCATCACCTGTTAGTTTTGTTAACTTGTATTTTAACTCCTTTCGCTATTTTCTTATTGCTTACTAAAATCCGTTGATGACAAAAACAAAACCCAATATAGTTTACATTAGTGTTTGTGGGCCTGTGGCTGTGGCTCTCTCCTCTTCAATTTAACGGATAAAAATCTTATGGTTCCGAGTTTTCGGAGGGAGTTCCATTTACATATAGAGAAAACTACATGCAGAGAAAACTGGAAATTATACTGAGGAATTAGTCAGCTCCTTTACATATAGCGAGTTCCATTTCCGTGAGTGCTTCAATTTGGATCAAGACGCACAGGAACTCTTCCTACAATCAGATTTCTATTATGGGGTCTTACCTGGTAAAGAAGTTCCTACGTATTTCACGCATCGAACTTGTGGAAGTTCCTTGATTGTCCCTTTACCTCAAAGCTCTCTTTCTCAGAAATTTTTTGGATTCACGGCATGCGTCATTCTTGGATCTTTTACTGACTTCAATGATGTTTACATGGACTCAACTAAGATGGATCATCTGGTCGTGTTTCACTTTGCTTTCTACATTCAAGTTTGTCCCATTTTGCCTGACAAGATAAAAGGATGCGGTATACGAGTCTTGAATATCTTTCCATCTCTGGATGCTAATGACACAAGTTCTGAAACTGAGTACAGCCACCACCAGCCTAGAGAAAGTGATGCAGAGAGTGGGGAGAAGCAAGAAGCGAATGCGGGTAAGCTTTGGCATATTTCCAACTCAAAACTATATATATAAATGCTATCTATCTCTTTTCCAGGATCAACATGAAGATGGAAAAACTATTTATGATGGAAATTAAAATTATATATGAACGTGATTTATTATTATGATGCAGATGACAACAATTAGAATACCTGAAGAATCATCCAACTCTCTCTACGGTTTTCTCTGGCTCTGCTTTCGACAAATTTTCAACACAATTAGTTAGTGCAATACGTATTGTTTGGATGCTTCAGAATATTGTTTGCTGTCTACTTTGATAAACACCACGGGGATAACAAAATTCTCTTCGTATTCCTATGTGACCATTTTACTAGTTTCAATTCCATGTATTAGTCTTGTTGGTAGAATAAAGAATGAGTAACAAGTAACTGTTACATGCTTCTCCTTGTATCTCTCGGAGCATCTAATGCATATTTCGAAAGTTCACATTCCATCTTGTTTGTCTTGTCTAGAAACAGCTCGATCTTAAAGATTTTGGACAAGAGAAATTCATTCCGAATTTGTATAGAACCATCTAATTGGAGGCCTACCTCGACCAAAGCCATTTATGGAGTATACGAAATTTCTTATTAGTAAACAGTTATGTCAAGAAAACAGATTAGACAAAAACATTTCTTGTTAAAATGTCCCCTGCGAATAATTCAATTTAGTTGAACATGCCAAGTGAATTCGTTTAAAAAATAATTCGTTGTATCATCATGATTTGTTGTTTGGGTTCCTCCCTTCTGTGAGAATAGTGAACTCGGGATCGATGGCTCCGAATTTTGAGCTTTCCTTAGGGCTGATTGGAGCTTCTCCTCATGTTTCTTCTAGAAGCAAGGTGCCCTCGCCATCAAATTCTTCAAGGAACTTCCATGGTGCCGGTCACTGAATCTTTCCCTTTCTCCTTATGATCCGTGTCTTGATGAAGAAGCTTCGTATGTTGATCCCATAATAACGGAACAACAAGACAGTGACACATGGATACCCAGTGAGGATACTTCGTCTTTTCCACAGCTAATAAACTTTTTCAGGCGACTCAAAAATCTTACAAATCTATTTTGTTTAAGCTTGTTGATCAAATAAATTCTTCAGTGACTATTCTACGTGATAAAATACAGAGTACAGAGCGTCGATAGTTTCCAATCTAGCCAGAAACATAGGTTTGCTAATGGTCGCAACTTTATTAGTTTCTCCATTGATCGGTTTTGTTTCCTCCATGGTTTCAACACTGTTACTTGCTGCTCTTTTTTTCCTATCATTGTGTAACTGTTATGACAGTGAAAACTCGTTTGCACGGTTGTCACCCAGGCCCGTGGCTATGTGAATCTCAAAGAGACTTTGGCCTGTGGCCCAATTTTTTTGAAAAAATGTTAGAGGCCCATAATTTTATTAAAGCACCATTAGAAATAATGTAACGTGAAACATACTTTTGATCAAAACTCAAAAGATTAAATTGAGGTTATTAAAAATAACAACTAATTAGAAGTTGATAAAAAATCTAGGGTAATACTCAGCCGCTTAATCTCTTTCACTTTTCTTAATCGGAGATAATCGTTTTTTTTGTCTATCTCTATTAAGAACACTACCAATTGGTAAATAATCTCTTTATTATAATTGTGTTCATCTAACATTAGTTTTGATTCTTTTATCTGATTAAGAATAATCCAAACATGATTTGAAACTTAGTAAAAAAAATACGATCTCTAATCCTAAATTGGAATAACAGGTTTATAGGTTTGAAATTCTATTTATAATTCATTCTAAATAAAAGATATGATGTGCTCAAAGTCAAGCACATGTTATGATTGTTTTGCTTTTTTTATGCAGCTTTGTTTTGTTGCTTTTATCAAATCATTGAATCGATGCATATGTTATGATTGTTTTGCTTTTTTTATGCAGCTTGACTTAACGAATATTTTGTTTAGAAGATTACTGACTTATCGTAACATTGTTTTTCGATTCCAGAAAAATATCCCTGGGTAACATGAAGAGACAATTGTCTGGAGCAGATAAGCTGAGAATTAAAAAAAAGAAGGAAGAAGAAAACAAGTCTCTAGCAGGTTCGCTATTTAGGTATTTCAAAAAGAATGAATCTGTTGATGATATTGTAGAAAATAATGGTGGGCTTGATGGAGTGGATGAGAATATGGGTGAATGTCGTAAAGAAGAAACAAATGTTCAGCCAGAGAATGTGAATGTTGTGACTGAGGAAGATTTGAGTGAAAAAGAAGATGCAGTGAATGAAGAAGACTTGAATGAAAAGGAGAGTGAGAATAAGAACGAATGTGAAAAAGGCGATGATTTCATGGAGCATTGCGGGGTTTTGGATATGTATGATCCTGGAAATTGGGAAAACATAAAAAAAGGATGGAATGAATGGAGAGATTTTATGGTTGTCCAAGGTCCGACAAAAAGACTACCAATTGATTTTGAGTTCCCAAAGAATGGTGTTAAAAGGCACTTCTCACATTTTTATTACACAAGAGATATAGGAGGTGGAAAAAAGCACGATCGACGTTGGCTAATTTATTCAAAGTCATTGAATAAAGTCTTCTGCTTTTGTTGTAAGTTGTTTAATCAGCGTGACAACTGTCAGTTGGCATCTGTAGGATTCAATAATTGGAAGAATATTTTGAGAAGCCTTAGAGAGCATGAATCTAGTCGGGAACATATTGTATGCATGAATCAGTGGGTGGAACTAGAACTCAGATTGCAGAAGAATCAGACCATTGACAAATATGCTCAAGATAAAATGAATGAAGAGAGAACTCACTGGAGGAAGGTGTTGTTGAGGATAATTTCTGTGATAAAGACTCTTGCTAAACAAAATTTAGCATTTCGTGGAAGCAATGGAAAGATTGGAGAAGATGGGAATGGGAATTTCTTAAGTTTTATCGAGATGCTTGCTGATTTTGATCCTGTGATGATAGAGCATCTTAGAAGATTTAAAGAAGGTGAATCTCGTTACCATTACCTCAGCAACACAATTCAAAATGAGTTGATAGCTTTGTTAGCTAATGAGATTAAAGCTATGATTATCAAGAAAGTTCAGGCTGCAAAGTTCTTCTCTATCATTCTTGATTGCACTCCAGATATTAGTCACCACGAACAAATGACTGTTGTAATTCGGTGTGTGGATGTTTCAACCACTTCAACTAAGATCGAAGAATTTTTCTTAACATTCTTGAAAGTTGATGATACATCTGGAGAAGGACTTTTTCGTGAACTTCAAGATGTGTTGGTTGCTTTTGACTTGCAAATTGATGATCTGAGAGGGCAAGGCTATGATAATGGCTCTAATATGAAGGGAAAGCATAAAGGAGTTCAGAAAAGATTACTTGAGATTAATCCAAGGGCGTTTTATACACCTTGTGGTTGTCATAGTCTTAATCTTGCACTTTGTGATATGGCGACCACTTCTTCAAAGGCGATCTCATTTTTTGGAATTATTCAGCGTATTTATTGTTTCTTTGCATCTTCAAATAAGCGGTGGAAAATATTTGAAGATAAGGTGGGAGGCATAACACTTAAGTCTTTATCAAATACTCGATGGGAGAGTCATGTTGAAAGTGTTAAAGCAATACGATTTCAAGCTCCTAAAATTATGGACGCTTTAGTTTACTTTGCTGAAAATAGTGATGACCCAAAAGAGCAGAGTGACGCTGAGTGCCTTGCAACAAGTGAAACACATGGAATTGGAAGCTTTGAGTTCTTGGTTTCAATGGTTATTTGGTATGATCTTCTTTCTGCTGTGAACATTGTCAGTAAGAGTTTACAATCGGAAGATATGAACATTGATGTTGCTATCTCTCAATTGAAGGGGTTGGTTTCTTACTTTCAAAAGTACAGAGATTCAGGTTTCGAAAAGGCCAAATTGGAAGCTATAGGCATTGCAGAGTCTATGGAGATTGAGGCTATATTCCCCAAAAAAGCAAAGCGGATCATTAGAAGAAAAAGACATCATGACGAGGAATGTAAGAAAGTTGAAGGAAGTGTGGTATTATCCCCAGAGGAGAGCTTTCGAGTTGATTACTTTATTCAGATTGTGGATCAAGCTCTCTACTCACTTGAAACGAGATTTGAGCAGTTTAAAAATTATGAAAAAATATTCGGCTTTTTGTTTGATTTGAGGAAGCTGCAGTCAGCGAGCGATGATAGTTTGATGGCATCTTGTACCAATCTGCAAGACTCTCTAACTCATGGGAAGCATTCAGATGTTGTTGCTAATGATCTGTTTTATGAGCTAAAAGTTCTACGAGAAGCTTTACCCAAAGAAACTAAGAAGCCTATTGAAGTGTTAGACTTTTTGAAACCGGTTGAGGATTGTTATCCAAACTCATGGATCGCTTATCGGATATTGTTGACGATTCCAGTTTCAGTTGCATCTGCTGAAAGAAGTTTTTCAAAGTTGAAGTTGATAAAATCTTATCTTCGCTCGAGTATGTCACAAGAGAGATTGAGTGACTTGGCTATCTTGTCTATCGAAAGGGAATTGGTTAAAGATGTTGTTTTTGAAAGTTTTGTTAGTGATTTTGTTGCAAAAAAGGGAAGAAAAGTATTATTTTAGAACTAGTAGTTTGTAGTTTTGTTTTAGACAAAAGGATTATTATTTATTTTATATAAATTATGGCAGATATTTTTAGTAATTAGTAGTCTTGCCTCTGGCCTTCTTTTCTCTAGCCACGCCTCTGTTGTCACCCTTGAGAAACTGCAGTTTGTTTCCTGCTGCATCATGTTGTGGATGTTTTGTTCTTCTCAAGCTGCATGCAGTTGAGATTATTAACTTACTCAGCTGTCTTGATGCTTTCACCACCATGGAATCCAAAACTGCTTGCAGTCAGTTTCTTCTTTAGTAGAACGTAAATGCGCAAACAGAAAAGTGCATAGGAGATGATTGTACAGCATACTTAATCCTAATCATTCATTCGCTGCAATAGTAGCCTTTTCTTTGTCGTCACAGTCCAAAGCTAATGCGTTCTCTTTAGTCTCATATTCCTTTGCTTTATCCAATTCTCTATTGTTTTCGACCAAGAAGACGAAGCAAAGTTTTGATTTAATCGCCATTTAGGTTCCAAGATTAGGTTTAGATCGAAAGCCCCAGCCGTTGCCACCACCGAGCTTATTGCTCTACTTGACCGCTCGGTGATCTGTCACTTACTCAGAAGCCACCGGCTCCAGAACATCGTGTAGGACTACAGAATCATATTTGAAATTCTCGAATTGAATTTGAATGTGTTGATGAGCTGTGTGGCCTATGCCACATGGGCCTTGTATGCACATGAGCCTTGTATGATGAGATAGAAAATCATTATCAGCCCAATAAGTTTTGTTTCCTCCTCCACTTGAGTGTAAAGTTGCTTTTGACTTTTGAGTGTGAAATGGGAATATCACTTGGAAATTTCCTGCCAGTCTCCTTTTCTCTGCTACAAATCTATAAACTCCCCAATAAGTCTTTTTTTCTCAAGTCCCCCCACCATTTTCCTGCAAGTTTCTGCGAAAAGAAACGTTCTCATTCCTTTTTAATATTCCATAAGCATGTTAGTGAGTGATTTCTCTTGAGAATTCGTGTTTATCTTTTTTTTTAATGGCTTCTTCTTCTTCTACTCGCACCTGGAAATACGATGTTTTCCCTAGCTTCAGAGGAGAAGATGTCCGCAAAACATTCCTGAGCCACCTTGTGAAGGAGCTTAAAAGCAAATCAATCAATACATTCATAGACAACGGCATCGAGAGAAGCCAGCAGATCGCCGACGCGCTTTTATCGGCGATAAGAGAATCGAGGATTTCGATCGTCGTGCTCTCTAAGAATTATGTTTCTTCCACTTGGTGTTTGAATGAATTGGCGGAGATCCACGAGTGCTTTAAGGAGATGAATCAAATGGTGATTCCGGTTTTCTACGAGCTTGATCCTTCTCATGTTAAAAAACAGACCGGAGAGTTTGGAAAGACCTTTGATAAGACCTGCGAGGGCAAAACAGAGGATCAGAAACAAAGGTGGGTAAGAGCTCTAGCAGAGATTGCAACTATTGCCGGATATGATTCTCGGAACTGGTGTGTATGTTCTTCTTTTCTTTGATTTTATTGCGTTTTATTTTCATAATGTATGATTTATTTCTCAGTGATTATAGTACTACTAGAGAATATTTCCCGTATTGAATTTTAGGAGTGACGATTCAAAAATGATTGAAGAAATCTCCAAAGATGTGTTGAATAAACTTCTTTCGACACCATCGGATGAATTTCGTGACTTCGTGGGGATTGAAGCTCATATAGAGGCAATTATGGATTCAAAGTTGTGCTTGGAATCTGGGGGAGTGAGAATGGTAGGGATTTGGGGTCCTTCAGGGATTGGTAAAAGTACCATAGCTAGTGCTTTGTTCCATCGACTCTCTACCCAATTCGACCATCGGGCTTTTGCATCTTATAAGAGAGCCATCGAGAACAGAAAGGTACCCGACTTTAACGTGAAGCTGGCTTGGGCACAACAATTTCTATCAAAGATTATAGGTCAAAAGAACATAAAGATACAAAGTTTAGGTATGGTGGAACAAAGGCTAAAGCACATGAAAGTTCTTATCGTTCTTGATGATGTGGATGAAATAGAGCTACTAGAGACTTTGATGGGACAACCCGGATGGTTCGGATTTGGAAGCAGAATCATTGTGGTCACTCAAGATAAGGCGCTTCTCGAGTCACATGGGATTGACCTTATTTATGAAGTGGAGTTCCCATCTGAAGATTTGGCTCTTCAAATGTTTTGTCAATCTGCTTTTCGACAAACCTCTCCACCTGATGGTTTTACGGAGCTAGCTGCTGAAGTTGCAAACATTTCCGGTAATCTTCCTTTGGGTCTCAACGTTTTGGGTTCTTCTTTAAGAAAGAAGAAAAAAGAGTATTGGGAGGAGATGATGCCTAGGTTCCGAAATGGTTTGAACGGGAAAATTGAGAAAACATTAAGAGTCTGTTACGATGGGTTAGATGAAAAAGATGATCAAGATATATTTCTTTACGTTGCGTGTTTATTCAATGGTGAGAGTGTCAGTTACATCAAAAACTTGCTCGAGAAGAGTTGTTACATTAGTGTTAGCACTAGCCTTAGAACGCTAGCTGATAAGTCCCTTGCACGTATAACCACACAAGACGAAATTGTGAAAATGCACATTTTGCTAGAGAAGTTAGGTAGAGAAATTGTTCGTTCGGAGTCAATTAACAATCCTGGAAAACGTCGATTTTTGGTGGATCTAAAGGATATATCCGATGTATTCGAGAATAATATTGTAAGTCTCTATATATGCTTTTCATTCCTCACTTTATTTGAATTTAGTAATGTAGTCTTTTGGTGTTTGATAGATTGTTGGGTTTGTTGTTAAGACATTGACTTTCTTGTGTGTCGATTTTCTCCAGGGTACAAAAAATGTCCTAGGAATACGTTTGGGCACATCAGAAATCAATGAGCCATTGTTTATAGATGACAAATCGTTTGAAGGAATGCGTAATCTCCAGTTTATTAATTTTTTCAAAGAGTGGTGGCCTCCTCATAATACCGGTGAAGTCAGATTCTGTTTATCTCATCAAGGCCTCATTTATTTTCCCCGTAAACTCAGATTGATACATTGGGATGACTATCCAGCAAAATATTTACCTTCTAACTTTAAGGCAGAGCATTTGGTTGAACTCATAATGAAGGATAGTAAGCTTGAGAAGCTGTGGGTAGGAGCTCAGGTACCAACTTTTAACTTTATTTGTTCTTTATTTTATACGGTGTTGCTTAGAATCTGTTTAGAATGTTTTGAACGTGTGTATTATCTCTTCCCTTACTTTGTTTTCAGCCACTTCGAAGTCTCAAGAAGATGAATATAGCTGGATCCATATATTTACAGGAAGTTCCAGACTTTTCTAATGCCACAAATCTCGAGATATTGAATTTTTCTGGATGCACATCTTTGGTGACACTTCCTTCCTCAATTCGGAATCTCAAGAAACTAATAGATTTATATATGTCTAGATGCTCAAATCTCGAGGTTCTTCCAACTAATGTCAACTTGGAATGTCTTGACTACCTCAATTTGAGTAAATGCTCCAGGTTGAGAAGTTTTCCTCGGATTTCAAGAAACATTTCAAGGCTCCATCTAGATGGAACTACAATGGAAGAAGAAGGTTGTTTATGGATTAATAATCTCTCGGGGTTCATTGAACTTCATTGGGCAAATTGTCCTCTGAGATGTATGCCTCATAACTTTCATCCGGAACATCTCACTAAACTCTCAATGAGACGGAGCAAGCTTGAGAAACTATGGGAAGGAGTCCACGTAATGTTTTGTTACAAAGTTTAATTAAGTTTAAGATTACGGGTTATGCCATCTATTTATATTAATTATATTTTTATATAAGAAAAGAATCATTTTAAAGTATTACATAAATTAGAATATTATGCTTTCATGGGTAGTTCAATTTATTCGGTGTTTTACTTTGCATGTTTCAGTCGCTTACAAAACTCACGGAGATGGATTTGTCAGGATGCAAAAGCCTGAAAGAAATTCCAGATCTTTCAAATGCCACTTGTCTCAGCGGGTTGTACTTGTCAGGATGCATAACCCTGAAAGAAATTTCAGATCTTTCAAATGCCACTAGTCTCCGCTGGTTGTACTTGCCAGAAAATTGCACAAGTTTAGTAAAACTTCTTTCTTCCATTCAACATCTCAATGAACTGACGACGTTAAACATGAGCGGATGTACAAATCTCGAGGATCTTCCAAGAAACATCAACTTGGTATCTCTCACTACTCTCGATCTCAGTGGATGCTCACGGTTGAGAACTTTTCCTCAGATTTCAACAAGCATTAAAGACCTCTATCTGAGCAAGACTGCGATTGAAGAAGTTCCTTCTTGGATCGAGAATATCATTTGGCTCACTCTCTTGGAGATGAGTGGATGTGAGAAGTTAAAAGAAATATCGGCAAACATTTGGAACTTGAAACATCTTAAGAATATTGATTTTACAGACTGTGGGGGAGTCACGTCAGTTAATGATACAAGTCTGGTGAAAACGGTGGCAGATTTACATGAGGAAATGTATCTCTCCTGCTCCGATTCATATACTAAGTTACTATTCCACCATCGCAATTCACATACTGGGTTCCTATTCAACAATTGCTTCAATTTGGATCAAGACGCGCAGAAATTCATCCTACAGTCAGATTTCAGATATGCAATCTTACCTGGTAAAAAAGTGCCTACATACTTCACGCATCGAGCTCCTGGAAGTTCCCTAACTGTCCCTCTACCTCAAAGCTCTCTTTCTCAAAACCATTTGAGATTTACAGCTTATATCATTCCTAATCCTAACCTTGCTGCTACTGGCTTCCAATATCCTTGTAAAAATATTGTCCACTGGAAATTCAGAGGTGTAGAGGGTGCGCATGAAGTTAGCCATGCCATGAAATCAGCTAAGATGGATCATCTGCTCGTGTTTCACTTTAATATCCTCTTTCAAAAAGATCCTCCATCTCAATTGGACTGCGAAAATGTGGAATTTGAGTTCAAATCCCGTTACACTTCCCATTTTGGCTTTCAAACTAGTTCCTTATTATTGCCCATAAAAGAATGTGGTGTTCGAGTCTTGGATGTCTTTCCATCTCTGGATGCTAGTGATAGAAGCTCTGAAGCTGAGTACACCGATCAATCTGAAGAAAGTGATGAAGAGAGTGGAAGAAGCAAGAAGCGAATGCGGGTAAGCTTTGGCATAAATCCAACAGAAAACTATAATAATTGCTATCTCGTAGATTCTCTTTTCCCGGATCAACATGAAAATGAAAATGTTATTTATTTTAATAGATTCACCTGTTGATTTATTATGATGCAGATGACAGTGGAACCAGCTCAAGTACATTCCAACCTACTTCATTGAACTTCCATGGTGATGAAGCATCGCTGAATCTTCCCTCTTTATCCTTTTGTTCCATGTCTTGAGGAAGAAGCTTTGTATGTTGATCCAATCATAACGGAACAACAACACACAGGGACAACCAGTGAGGATATTTCGTCTTTTTCACAGCTTACCAACTATTTTAGGTGAGTGCAAAATCTTACAAGTCTCCAACTCTATGCCAAGAATTGTATTAAGTTCCATCCAATGTGTGAGTCTCGTTTGTCTTTAGCAGCTGAACTTTTTGTGATTTATATAAATCTGGAAAAACCGAGTACAAAAATAATACGTTCTCGAAGCGAAAAAACATATATTTCTTGAGTAATCGAACAGTTACAATGAGATTTACAATAGCTAATGCCCTCTATTTACAAAGGACTCTTCTTCTTATCCATACTATTTCTGTGATTATCAAATAAATTGTTTATACATCACTTTTGTCACCTCTCAGAGATTAATCAAAGTTATTATGGACCGTCGTGTGAAGATATCAGACTTGTGGTGCCACTCTCTTTGTACAGCTATTGAGGATGCAAATGCTATGGGAGTTTGTTCCATGTAGAGTATTTGTAGGTCGACCATAAGGTTTCGTTTGCTCCATGGTTTCAACTTTTTTACTTGCTGTTTATTCACATGATTTCGTTTTTTTTTTTTGTTGCCATTTTTTCAGGTGCCTTGAAAAATCTTACATATCGATTGTCCTCTAATTCAAAGATCAACTGGGATATTCAATGACTATAGTGAT
This sequence comes from Arabis hirsuta, assembly GCA_964056655.1. Classification (NCBI taxonomy): domain Eukaryota; kingdom Viridiplantae; phylum Streptophyta; class Magnoliopsida; order Brassicales; family Brassicaceae; genus Arabis; species Arabis hirsuta. Next base: position 32,430,230 of record OZ053307.1, on the reverse strand, counting down.
AGACAATTTCATAGATTCAGACTAACCAGATTTTTTCCTGCAGATTCTGGAAGTAACATTTCGAGAAGTCAAACCGGTTACATCTCCAACTCAGTGCCAAGAATGGCGTTAAGCACGAGTTATTTGATCTACTCCGTCCAATACATCAGAGGCGTTTGTGTTTAGCAGCCTAACTTTGTGTGTGTTTGTATCAATCTGACAAAAGTGACTACAATAAAGTATTCATACACAAACTAACAGTATCACTTTTGTCAATTCTCTAAGATCGATCAAAGTTACTATGGACTACGTGTGAACCAAACGCAAGATATATCAGACTTGCGATGCCACTCTCCTTGTACACTTTTTAAGGACATGAATGCTGAGGAAGTTTGGTCCCTTTGGGAGAGTTGCTGGTCTTTTCTCCCTTGTAGCAACAACATAAACAGAGGATTTATTGATGACTGCAAGTTCCTTAGGTTCTCGTGATTTCCTCCATGATTGTAATTCTTTTACTTGCTACTTTCTTCTTTTTACTTAATGCTACCCTGAGGAAATGCACAAAATTGTCGGATGTGATTTTATTATTATGGTGAGGCTTATATATTGATAGGAAACAGAAGCGAGATCTCCTTCTTATTCTTATTCAGGTCTTGAAGTTTTATATATTGATCAAGCAAGTGTTTTTACATACATACTCAAACAATCTGACCCTTCTCAAAGAACAATCAAAGTTACAAGAATCTAAACTGAACCAACAATATCTTTATAAAGCAATCTCAGTCTTGTTATGCCACTCTCTAGGGACATGAATGCTATGGATGTTTGGTCCCTTTGGGACAGTCACATGTCTTTTTTCGGCTGTGGAGAAGCGCCATTCGGTGATGCAATGCAACTAGGGACGAACAACTACCAGAAAGAAATGCTCTGAGACTGAATACTACCAAACGATATGGAGAAAGTTACAACCATCATGGACCTCAAGGTTTTACAAATTTTGCAACTCCAAATCTACGATTAATGTATTTTATAATCATTTCATCATGTACATCTCAAGATTGACCTTATTTATGAGGCTCTTGTCGAAGCAACAACACAAACATAGGTTTGTTAATGGTCGCAACTTTATTAGTTTCTCCATTGATCGGTTTTGTTTCCTCCATGGTTTCAACACTTTTACTTGCTGCTCTCTTTTTCCTATCATTGTGTAACTGTTATGACAGTGAAAACTCGTTTGCACGGTTCTCACCCTTGAGAAACTGCAGTTTGTTTTCTGCTGCATCATGTTGAGGATGTTCTGTTCTAAAACTGCAGTTTGAAATTCTCGAATTGAATATGAATGTGTTGATGAGCTGGGTGGCCTATGGCACATGGGCCTTGTATGATGAGATAGAAAATCATTATCAGCCCAATAAGTGATCTTTCTCTCTCTTTTTCCTGCTAATCTCTTTTTCTCTGCTACAGATTTCTCATTCCTTTTAATATTCCATAAGCATTGTTTAGTGACTAATTTCTCTTGACAATTCGTGTATGTATATCTTTTTTTTTTTAATGGCTTCTTCTTCTTCTTCTTCTTCTTCTACTCGCACCTGGAAGTACGATGTATTCCCTAGCTTCAGAGGAGAAGATGTGCGCAAAACATTCCTGAGCCACCTTGTGAAGGAGCTTAAAAGCAAATCAATCAATACATTCATAGACAACGGCATCGAGAGAAGCCACCTGATCGCGGACGAGCTTTTATCGGCGATTAGAGAATCGAGGATTTCGATAGTCGTGCTCTCTAAGAATTATGTTTCTTCCACTTGGTGTTTGAATGAATTGGCGGAGATCCACGAGTGCTTTAAAGAGATGAATCAAATGGTGATTCCGGTTTTCTACGAGCTTGATCCTTCTCATGTTAAAAAACAGACCGGAGAGTTTGGAAAGACATTTGATAAGACGTGCGAGGGCAAAACAGAGGATCAGAAACAAAGGTGGGTAAGAGCTCTTGCAGAGATTGCAACTATAGCCGGATATGATTCTCGGAATTGGTATGTTCTTCTTTTCTTTTATTTGATTGCGTTTTATTTTCTTAATTATCTCCCAAAGGATGTATGATTCTCAGAAGAACTCGTATGTTCTCATCTTTCTTTGATTTCATTGCGTTGTATTGTCTTAATACACATATGTTGAATTGACATTTGACTATTCCTTGAGCTCAGGAGTGGCGAAGCAGAGGCGATTGAAATAATCTCCAAGGATGTGTTGAATAAACTTATGCTTACACCATCGGATGATTTTCGTGACTTTGTGGGGATTGGAGCTCATGTAGATGCAATTATGGATTCAAAGTTGTGTTTGGAAACTGGGGGAGTGAGAATGGTTGGGATTGTGGGGCCTTCAGGGATTGGTAAGACTACCATTGCTAGAGCTCTCTACAGTCGACTCTCTTTCACCCAATTCGACCATCGGACTTTTGCATTTTATAAGAGAGCCATGCAGGACAAAAAGATAGCGGACTTTGGCATGAAGCTGAGTTGGGCAAAACACTTTCTATCAGAGATTCTATGTCAAAAGGACATAAAGATAGAAAGTTTAGGTGTGGTGGAACAAAGACTAAAGCACAGGAAGGTTCTTATCGTTCTTGACGATGTGGATGAAATAGAGCTACTAGAGACTTTAGTGGGAAAAGTTGAATGGTTTGGATTTGGAAGCAGAATTGTTGTGGTCACTCAAGATAGGGCACTTCTCAAGTCACGTGAGATTGACCTTATTTATGAGGTTCAGTTTCCATCTGGGGATTTGGCTCTTCAAATGTTTTGTCAATCTGCTTTTGGGAAAGCCTCTCCACCTGATGGTTTTATGGAGCTAGCTGCTGAAGTTGCAAACCTTTCCGGTAATCTTCCTTTGGGTCTCAACGTTTTGGGTTCTTCTTTAAGAAAGAAGAACAAAGAGTATTGGGTGGAGATGATGCCTAGGCTCCGAAACGGTTTGAACGGGAAAATTGAGAAGACATTAAGATTATGTTACGATGGGTTAGATGAAAAAGATGATCAAGATATATTCGTCTACATTGCGTGCTTATTCAATGGTGAGAGTGTCAGTTACATCAAAAACATGCTCGAGAAGAGTTGTTACACTAGTGTTAACACTAGCCTTAGAACGCTAGCTGATAAGTCCCTTGCACGTATAACCACACAAGACGAAATTGTGCAAATGCACATTTTGCTAGAGAAGTTGGGTAGAGAAATTGTTCGTTCGGAGTCAATTAACAATCCTGGAAAACGTCGATTTTTGGTGGATCCAAAGGATATCTTTGATGTATTTAACGATAATATTGTAAGTTTTTTACATATGCTTTTCATTCCTCACTTTATTTGAATTTAGTAATCCTAGATTGTTGGGATTTTTGTTAAGACCATGACTTTCTTTTGTGTCAATTTTCTCTAGGGCACAAAAAATGTCCTAGGAATACGCTTGGACACATCAGAAATCAACGAGCCATTGTTTATAGATGACAAATCGTTTGAAGGAATGCGTAATCTCCGGTTTATTAAATTTTCCAGAGAGTGGTGGCCTCATGAGACCCGTGAAGTCAGAATCTGTTTACCTCATCAAGGCCTCATTTATTTTCCCCGTAAACTCATATTGCTACATTGGGATGACTATCCAGCAAAATTTATACCTTCTAACTTTAAGGCAGAGCATTTGGTTGAACTCATAATGGAGGATAGTAAGCTTGAGAAGCTGTGGGAAGGAGCTCAGGTACCAACTTTTAACTTTTTTTTTTCTTTTTTTTTTATGGTGTTGCTTAGAATTTGTTTAGAATGTTTTGAATGTGTGTATTATCTCTTCCCCTACTTTGTTTTCAGCCATTTCGAAGCCTTAAGGCGATGAATTTATCTGGATCTCGAGATTTGAAAGAAATTCCAGATTTTTCTAATGCCACAAATCTCGAGATATTGAATTTTTCTGGATGCACATCTTTGGTGACACTTCCTTCCTCAATTCGGAATCTCAAGAAACTAATAGATTTACGTATGTCTGAATGCTCAAAGCTTGAGGTTCTTCCAAGTGACGTCAACTTGGAATCTCTTGATTACCTCGATTTGCGTGGTTGCTCCAAGTTGAGAAGTTTTCCTCTGATTTCAAGAAACATTTCAAGGCTTTATCTATATCGAACTGCAATGGAAGAAGAAGATTGCTATTGGATTGAGAATCTCTCGAGGCTCACTGTACTTGAATGGGAAAATTGTCCTCTAAGATGTATGCCTCCTAAATTTCATCCGGAACATCTCACTAAACTCTCAATGATAAATAGCAAGCTTGAGAAACTATGGGAAGGAGTCGAGGTAATGTTTTGTTACAAAGTTTAATTAAGTTTAAAATTACGGGTTATGTCATCTGTTGGATTAATTAGATTTTTATATAAGAAAGAATCATTTTTAAAAGTATTACATAAATTAGAAAATTATGCTTTCATGGGTAGTTCAATTTATTCGGTGTTCTACTTTGCATGTTTCAGTCGCTTACAAAACTCACGGAGTTGGATTTGGTATGTTGTGAAAGCCTCAAAGAAATTCCAGATCTTTCGAATGCCACTAGTCTCAGCCGGTTGTGCTTGTCAGAATGCATAACCCTGACAGAAATTCCAGATCTTTCAAAGGCCACCAATCTTGAGGAGTTGGATTTGTCGGAATGCAAAAGCCTGAAAGAAATTCCAGATCTTCCAAAGGTCAATCATCTTGAGATATTGATACTCGACAATTGCACAAGTTTGGTAAAACTTCCTTCTTCCATTCAACATCTCGATGAGCTGGATTTGTCAGGATGCATAACTCTGAAAGAAATTCCAGATCTTTCGAATGCTCTTCATCTCAAAGAAATGAATTTGTCAGGATGCAAAAGCCTCGAAGAAATTACAGATTTTCCAAAGGCCAATCATCTTGAGAGATTGATACTCGAAAATTGCACAAGTTTGGTAAAACTTCCTTCTTCCATTCAACATCTCGAGAAACTGGAGAGACTGTCCATGGGAGGATGCACAAGTCTCAAGGTTCTTCCAACCAACATCAACTTGGTATCTCTCACTTATCTCGATCTCAGTCGATGCTCACGGTTGAGAACTTTTCCTCAGCTTTCAACAAGCATCGAAGAGCTCAATCTAAGCAACACTGCGATCGAAGAAGTTCCTTCCTGGATTGAGAATATAGTTGGGCTCAGTGCATTACAGATGAGCGGATGCACAAGTCTGGAGGTTCTTCCAACCAACGTCAACTTGGTATCTCTCACTTATCTCGATCTCAGTGGATGCTCACGGTTGAGAACTTTTCCTCAGTTTTCAATGAGCATTGAATATCTCAATCTGAGTGATACTGCGATCGAAGAAGTTCCTTCCTGGATTGAGAATATAGTTGGGCTCAGTGCACTACAGATGAGCAGATGCACAAGTCTGGAGGTTCTTCCAACCAACATCAACTTGGTATCTGTTACTACTCTCGATCTTAGTGGATGCTCACGGTTGAGAACTTTTCCTCAGATTTCAACAAGCATCGAAGAGCTCAATCTAAGCAACACTTCGATTGAAGCAGTTCCCTCCTGGATCGAGAATATCGTTGGACTCACTTACCTGCAGATGAGAGGATGTGAGAAGTTAAAAGAAATATCGGCAAACATTTGGAACTTGAAACATATTCAGTGTGTTGATTTTACAGGGGGAGTCACGTTAGTTAGTGATACAATTCTGGTGAAAACGGTAGCAGAATTACATGAGGAAATGTATCTCTCCTGCTCCGATTTAGATACTGAGTTTCTATTCCACAATTGCTCCGATGCAATCTCACCTGGTAAAAAAGTGCCTACATACTTCACGCATCGAGCTCCTGGAAGTTCCCTAACTGTCCCTTTACCTCAAAGCTCTCTTTCTCAAAACCGTTTGAGATTTACAGCTTATATCATTCCTAATCCTAACCTTCCTGCTACTGGCTTCCAATATGTTTATGAAACGATCATTGTCCACTGGAAATTCAGAGGTGCGCAGAAAGTTATATCAGGCATGGGCTCAGCTAAGATGGATCCTCTGCTCGTGTTTCACTTTAATATCTTCTTCCAAGAAGATCCTCCGTCTCAATTGGACTGCGAAAATGTGGAATTTGAGTTCAAATACCATCTCAATTGGACTTCCAATATTGGCTTTCAAACTAGTTTCTTATTGCCCATAAAAGAATGCGGTGTTCGAGTCTTGGATGTCTTTCCATCTCTGGATGCTAGTGATAGAAGCTCTGAAGCTGAGTACACCAATAAAGATGAAGAAAGTGATGAAGAGAGTGGAAGAAGCAAGAAGCGAATGCGGGTAAGCTTGGGCATAAATCCAACAGAAAACTATAATAATTGCTATCTCGTAGATTCTCTTTTCCATGAAAATGAAAATATTATTTGTTTTAATAGATTCAGTTGTTGATTTATTATGAGGCAGATGACAGTGGAACCATCTCAAGTTCATTCCAACCTACCTGGCGGCAAAACTGCAGTGAGCTCGGGGTCGATGGCTCCATGTGTTGAGGAAGAAGCAAGAAGCAGTGGAGAGAGCGGAAGAAGCAAGAAGCGAATGCGGGTATTATCCAGTAATCCAACAGAAAATTATAATGAATGCTATCACTGTACTCTCTTTTTCAGGATCAACATGAAAATGAAAACATTATTTATTCTCATAGTTTTTTTTTGATGAAATTTATTTATTCTCATAGTTCCACCTGGTATTTGTTATGATGCAGATGACGGTTGAAACACCTGAAGAAAATTCGAACTCTCTCTGTGGTCAAACTGCAGTGAACTCAGGATAGATGACTCTGAATTTGGAGCTTTCCTTAGGGCTAGGTCAAGCACCTCCTCATGTTTCTTCTAGAAGCAAGGTGCCCTCGCCAGCAATATCTTCAAGGAATTTCCATGGTGATGAAGCATCACTGAATCTTTCCCTTTCTCCTTTTGATCCGTGTCTCGAGGGAGAATCTGATCCCATGATAACGGAGCAACAAGACGCATGGACATCCAACGAGGATCATTCATTGTCTCCACAGCTTACCAACTATTTCATTTAACTGCAACATCTTTGATGGCTCCAAAGGTTTAGGAACGAAGAGGGCCGAACAAATAGGCTCACACTCGAAGCCCATTCTCTCGTAAGACAAGCACATCGCTGCAGAGTTTCGACACAACTAGAAATAGAGTGAACACTTTAGCTTTGTATGTTCGAGTAGAGAGAACAAAGGTTAGAGTTGAACATGGAAAACAAAGGTTTGTATTGTAGCTTATGGAAGTGATGAAAGATGGATTGGAAGACTTATTCAGTCTCATTAGAATTAAGATACAACGTACATATATATATAGGAATACCATTTAATCAACTTTCGTTACTAATGCAATCATAAGATATATATACAAATCATACAATGGATTATAGATATTTATATATCCTTACAGTAGCTTCTATTGAACCGCAAATATATAGTGGAGTCTGACTGGCACAAGATATCTCGCGAGATCAGGGTTTAAGGAGCCTAAACTGGTTGAAGTGTTGTGTTCTTTCGTTTCTTGCTCTGTTTTCATTTCAAGTTTAATCCTTTACTTCCAAACTAGAGGGAAAGTGAGGATAATCGGACAAAGACTCAAATTTTATATAGGATTGAACCACACTCTCGTTTTTCTTTGAGGGTTTTGTTTAAACATATTTGAGCGTGAGCTAATTGTCTCTTTTACTTTAAGATAACTTCTGCGGATCGTTTCGGGCTAAATTGGCTTTAACGATTTGGATGTTGGAAAATGGGCCATGGCCTCTTTACTCGAACATACGTAGGCCCATTTTGCTATTCTTCTGTCGGTTTTTTTTTTTTTTTTTTTTTGTTGTTGTTGTTGTTGTTGACATCATTGACATTTTTTTTTTATAGAAAAACCATGGTGATGGAAGAAAGGTCTTGCAAGTAGCAAGTATAGCCGGAGAAGACTCTCGGAACTGGTATGTTGTTAACTCAGAACTGGAATTTCTTTGCATAGATTTCCAGATAGTGCCTTTAGGGATATTCACATTTTACTATTGGATTTTAGGAGTGACGAAGCATAGATGATTGAACATATCTCCAGTGATGTGTCCAATAATCTGTTGATTTTCGTGACTATGTCGGGATGGTTGGTTGGGATTGTGGGTCTTTCAGGGATTGATAAGAGTACCATAGCAAGAGCTCTTCAATAGTCTCTCTAGCCAATTCCACTATCGCGCTTTCCTAACTTATAAAAGAACCATCCAGGACGACATGGCATGAAACTGGCTTGGGAACAACAACTGGTGTCAGAGATTCTCTGTCAAAAGGACATAAAGATATGCCATTCAAGTGTGGTCGGACAAAGTCTAAAAGACAAGGAAGTTCTTATCGTTGTTGATGATGTGGATGATCCCGAACTACTAAAGACCTTGGTTGGGCAAACTAGATTGGTTGGATCTGGAAGCAGAATCAAGATAAGAAACTTCTCAAGCCTAATATTGACCTTATTTATGAGGTGGACTTCCCATCGAAATATTTGGCTCTTCAGATGCTCTGTCGGGGAAAACTCTCCACCAAATGGTTTCACGAAACTCGCAGTTGAAGTTGCGGAGCTTTCGGGTAATCTTCCTTTGGGTCTCAATGTCCTGGGTTCGTATTTGGTACAAGGAGTACTGGATGGAGATGCTGCCTAGGCTTCAAGATGGTTTGGATAGTAAAATAGAGAAAGCATTAGGAATTAGTTATGATGGGTTACATCGCAAAGATGAAGAATTATTCCTCTACATTAAATAGAGAAAGCATTAAGAATTATTCGCCAAGAATTCAGTGGCGAGGGAGTCAATTATATCAATGTCTTGCTCAAAAAGAGTGTTAACATTGGGCTTAGGATATTGGCTGATAAATCCCTCATACGTATATCACCATCAAACAATACTGTACGAATGCACAGCTTGTTACAGAAGTGGTGAGGTCAGATTGAATTTAGCTCAAGGCAGTCTTACCTGGTAAAGAAATGCTTTCGTATTTCATGCATCGAATCGAACTTGTGGAAGTTCCTTAGATGTCCCTTTGCCTCAAAGCTCTCTTTCTGAAAGCATCTCCCTAAGCATTTGTAAATTGAGACATGTTGTGGAGGTAGACTTTCCAAGCTGTGGAGAAAGTGATGGAGAGTGGGAAATGCCCTGAGAGTGAAAACTACTAAACAATGAGATTAAACCAGAAAGAAGGAACAATTACCGGAAAGAAATGCTCTGAGACTTAATACTACCAAACAATATGGAGAAAGTTACAACCATCATGGATTTTCAGCCGTCTCAGGTAACTCAACATCTCACAACTCTATTCTATTCTTCTATAATCAATTATTCTTGGAAATTCAGACTTTTAGTTCAACTTCATTTGGAAACTAGAGATGAAATTGAAATTTGACCTGAGAGAGAATGCAGATGAGGGATTGGACATGGTTACGAGCGATGGAATCACCGATAAAAGCCCACCATTTGTTCCACATTTTGTCAAGAATGAGGTATCTTCCTATCCCGGATGGAGGTATCATTTAGGTAATTATAGTCAAATTTTAAGATAGATTTGATACAATATATTTTGTGGATTAAAATGTCAAATTAGGTGTGAAATGGGATTTGATACAATATATTTTGTGACCTGTGGCTATGGCCCATGATTGCTCAGTAAAAATCTTATAGATTTGACTTTTGAGTATTGAGTGTGAAATGGGAAAATCACTTGTAGGAAATTTCCTGCAAGTCTCCTTTTGCTCTCATATCTCTGCTATATAACTCTGTTATTTCCTGCAAGTCTCCTTCCATACGAATTTTAACATCTCTATCCTTTTTCCATGGCTTCTGCTTCTTCTCACACCCTGAAATACGATGTTTTCCCAAGCTTTAGCGGTGAGGATGTCCGTAAATCGTTTCTCAGCCACTTTCTCGAGAAGCTTCAGCGCAAATCAATCATTACATTTATAGACCATGGCATCGAGAGAAGCCGACCGATTGCGCTAGAGCTTTTATCGGCGATTAGAGAATCGAGAATCTCAATCGTCATCTTCTCTAAGAAGTATGCTTCTTCTACCTGGTGTTTGAATGAATTGGTGCAAATCCACAAGTGCTATGAGGAATTGGGTCAGATGGTGATTCCGGTTTTCTATGACGTTGACCCTTCTGATGTTAGAAAACAGACTGGAGAGTTTGGAAAGGCCTTTGAAACCACATGCAAGGACAAAAAAGAAGATGATAAAAAACGATGGAAGATAGCTCTTGCAGAGGTAGCAGGTATAGCTGGAGAAGATTCTCGGAACTGGTATGTTTTCTTTTTTAAAATTTGTTTCGAGATATCTCCGAATCCGGATTTCTTTGCATAGATTTCGAGATTGTGCTTATTAGGAATTTGACTGTGCTTATTGGGATTTTAGGAGCGACGAAGCAAAGATGATTGAACAAATCTCCAATGATGTGTCCAATAAACTTTTTACACCATCCGATGATTTTTGTGACTATGTCGGTATTCAAGCTCATGTCGATAAACTTACAGTTTTGGACATGAGCGGATGCACAAGTCTCGAGGTTCTTCCAACCAATATTAACTTGGTATATATCTCTCACTTTTCTCTGTCTCAATGGATGCTAAAGGTTGAGAACTTTTCCTCAGCTTTCAACAAGCATTGGATATCTCGATCTGAGCGACACTGCTGAAGAAGTTCCTTCTTGGATTAAGAATATCGTTTGGCTCATTGAACTGCGGATGAGAGGATGCGAGAAGTTAAAAGCCATCTCGGCAAATATTTGGAACTTGGAACATATTGACTATGTTGATTTTACTGACTGTGGAGGAGTGACGTCAATCAGTGATGCAAGTCTGGTGAAAACAGTAGCAGAATTACATGAGGAAATGTATCTCTTCTGCTCCGATTCGTATACTAAGTTCCTATTCCATAATTGCTTCAATTTCGATCAAGACGCGCAGAAATTCATGCTACAATCATATTCCCGTTTTACGGTCTTACCTGGTAAAGAAGTGCCTACGTATTTCAGGCATCAAACTTGTGGTAGTTCCCTAATTGTCCCTTTACCTCAAAGCTCTCTTTCTCAAAAAGATTTGGAATTTACAATTTGCATCATTCCTGAACCTGCTACTGACTTCCAACATTCTGATTCAAAGATCATTGTCCACTGGAAATTCAGAGGTGTAAAGGGTGTGCATAAAGTTAAGCTTGACATGGACGCAGCTAAGATGGATCATCTGGTCATGTTTCACTTTGATATCTGCCTTGGAGAAGAACGCCTTGATCCTCCATCTCAATTGGACTGCAACAATATGGGATTTGAGTTCGCATTCCATTACACTACCGGTCTTGGCAACATACTAACTTTTTCTTTATTGCCCATAATAGGATGCGGTGTATGAGTCTTGAATGTCACTCCACCTCTGGATGGTAACGATAGAAGCTCTAAAACTGAGTACACCGATCAATCTGGAGAAAATGATGTACAGACTGAGAGACGCAAGAAGCAAATGCGCGTAAGCTTTGGCATAAATCCAACAGACACATGTACATGCTATCTCTGGATTCTCGTTTTCAGGATCAAAATGAAAACATTATTTATTATAATAGATTCATTTGTTGGGTCTATTATGATGCAGATGGCAGTTGTAACATCTCAAGAAGATTCCAACTCTCTTTGCGGCCAAACTGCAGTGAACTCAGGATTGATGGCTCCAAAATTCGGAGCTTTTTTCTTTTCTTTCAGATGCCAAGAACTTTTTGTGTGTGTTTATATCAATCTGAAAAATCTAAGTACAATAAAGTGTTCATACACAAGCTAAAACAACATCACTTTTGTCACTTCTCAAAGATCAATCAAAGTTACTATGGACTATCGTGTGAATCAAACAGAAGGTTTGTCGATGGTTGCAACATCCCGAGTTTCTCCATTCATCGGTTTTATTTCCTCTATGGTTTCAACTCTTTCACTTGCTGCTCTCTCCTTTGTAACCACTACAGTTCTGAGGAAAGGCACAAAATCATCGGATTACATTGTGAAACTGTTATGACAGTAAAAACTCGTTTGCACGGTTCTCAGCCTTGAGAAACTGCAGTTTGGTTGCGGATGTCCTGTTTTCACCATGGAATCCAAGAACGTCTACAGTACAGTGTTGTTTCTTCTTCGTGTCTGCTTCCTTTGAGAATTCGTCTTTTCCACTGAAACACTTAATCTGCTATTGTCATCACCCCCTTCAGTAGAAAGTAAATGCACGAACATGTGAAAATATGATCCAACTTGAAGAACCAAGATGGAGAAGGAAACGGGAAGAAGTACAAAGAAGAGAAGCATATTTGGCTTAAAGTGTATTGAAGACACTAAAGGAACCAAAAGGTTTGATTAAAGATCAAGAAGTAGAGACTCTACATATATCAGAAGGTTTCAAAGGTCTACTCGGCTAAACGTTAGTCAAGTTAAGGTTTCACCGACTGTTTTTTCGGTATAAAAATAGAGGCTTGCTTCTTTGTTAATCTAAGCCGCTTTCGAGCACTTCATGGCATCAGAGTAAGCTAGATAGAAAGGTGTTGTCTCTAGTTCTAGGCTTAGCTCGTAGCCATCTTCTTCCCTTGATATCTTCTTGTACTCTCTCGGATTGTTTAACCGGAGATAGAGAGAGTCTATGATCTTCTTACTGTAAACCACATCGGAGGTGTTTTTGGATCTTCATAGTGGATGCAGTTGTGGAGGAGAGTCTCCACCCCTGAGACGTAGCTTCGGTGAACTCAGGGTGAACAAATTTTTTGTGTCTTTAATATCCGTAATTGATTATTCGTTTTGGGACGGGATTCAAGTACAAATCCCTAACAGAACAGATAAGCGGACTTAGCTACCTTTGAGTCTTTTTACATGTTTCTTCCTTCTGTCGACTTTGTTTCTCACTGAAACATAGTTAGATTGGTCGACTTTCCTGCAGGCTTCAGATAATATATTTATGCGATAACAGAATCAAAACGCCAAGTCAGTTAACAACATTTTACTCACCCTTTACTGTCGAAGCCTGAAGAATTTTCTATATCGTCACTGTCTCTATCGACATTCGCTGCATTAGTACCACTTTGTTTGTCATCACAGTAACATTCCTAATGCATTTTTTTTTTTTCAATCTCATATTGCTTGACTTTATCCAGTTCACTCTCATTTGTTGCAGCAAGATCTTCTCTGGATTCCAAAGTTGGTTTCTTAGGTTTCAAAGCCGAAGCAATGAAATGTTGTGTGATTGTTATGATGAGCCATGAGATATATGGCTCATGTTTGCTCTCGTTAAAATACTGATTAAACAAATATTGATGAACTTGAGGTTTGAGCGGGAACACTAAAAGAAATTTCTTGGCGGGAAGTTTGCTGTAAGTCTTTCAATATGAATGGAACACTTAAGATTTTTTTTTTTTTTGGTAGGAATGGAACACTTAAGATGAATGTAAGTCTTGTTGCTGTAAGTCTTGGCGGGAACACTTAAGATGAATGAATTTGGTTAATAACACAAAAAAAAACTATAATCTAAAAACTAACCAAAACGAAACCTAGTGGATATTTCCCTATTACTTTTTCTTTTTCTTTTTCTTTTGAGGTTTAAACTTTTGACTTCAACAGGTTAAGAATGCTCCACTTTCCCTTGAGAATTTTAGTATATTTTTTTCCATGGCTTCTTCTTCTTCTTCTCGTCGCACCTGGAAATACGATGTTTTCCCGAGCTTCAGAGGAGAAGATGTCCGCAGATCGTTCCTCAGCCACTTTCTTGAGAAGCTTCGAGGCAAATCAGTCAATACATTCACAGACAACAGCATCCAGAGAAGCCGTCCGATTACACCTGAGCTTTTATCGGCGATTAGAGAATCGAGGATCTCGATCCTCGTCTTCTCTAAGAACTATGCTTCTTCCACTTGGTGCTTGAACGAATTGGCGGCGATCCTCGGGTGTTATAAGGAGCTGGGTCAGATTGTGATTCCTGTTTTCTACGAGGTTGATCCTTCTGATGTTAGAAAACAGACAGGAGAGTTTGGCAAGGCCTTTGAAAAGACCTGCGAGGGAAAAAGAGAAGATGATATAAAAAGATGGAAGAAAGCTCTTGAAGAGGTAGCAAGTATAGCTGGATATGATTCTCGGAACTGGTGTGTTCTTTTCTTAAATTTGTTTCGAGTTATCTCAGGATTCGGATTTCTGTGCATAGAATTCGAGATTGGGCTTTTAGGAATTTGACTGTTGGATTTTAGGAGTGACGAAGCAAAGATGATTGAACATATCTCCAGTGATGTGTCCAATAAACTTTTTACACCATCCGTCGGGATTGGAGCTCATGTAGAGGCAATTATGGATTCATTGTTGTGCTTGGAATCTGTGAGAGTGAGAATCGTAGAGATTTTGGGGCCTTCAGGGATTGGTAAAAGTACCATAGCAAATATCGCTGGAGAAGATTCAAAGAATTGGTATGTTCTTTTCTTAAATTTGTTTCGAGTTATCTAAAGAATTGGGGTTTCTTTGCATAGATTTCCATATTGTTTTTTCAAGGGGGTGTTCACTCTAAACTAAAGTAAAATTTATATAAATTAATAAATATTAAATTTCGTCGGTTTTGCATTACCCAGTGTAAAATTAACAAAACTTTGATAAACTAATAAGATAATAACTTTTTTCGCTCAGGTAAATCATCTATCGTTCCTCTCTTTTCAATTTTTTTATGCTACTACCAGAAGATTGAAAAAACGAAGTGAGATGCTTTTTGATTTATTATGTTTTTCGATTGATATGTACTTTTGTTTCCTCAATTTCATGTCAGGTATTCCTGTGGTGATTCTCTGGACAATATGAAGCGTGATTTCACACCAATCGCTCAATTAAACCATGTTGCTGAAAAGAAAATTTGGAAGATTAAAGCTCGAGTTTCCCGTATTTGGCGATTCCAAAACAATGATAAACCTGGAGATGTTGATAGACTTGAGTTAATACTTGTGGATGATAAGGTAGATAACCAAATCCTAATTGGTCATGTTTATCTGATTGCATTGTTCAACATTTATAGGTTTTATTGTTATTTTGATTTTGATGCCAGGGAGATCGCATACAAGCGTGCATAGGAAGAAAATTAATATCCAAGTTCGAAAAGGATTTTGAGGAAGGAGAATGTCGCATTCTGATGAATTTTAAGCTGTTTCGGAATGGTGGAAGTTTCAGGGGAAGTACACATCCCTTCAAAATCTTTTTCACTTGGTCAACATATGTGAAGAATTGCGAGGAGATTCCGAACCATTCACTTCGTTTCAATTTCATCCCTTTCGAAGAGTTGCTCTCTCAGTCACATGACGAAAAAGTTTTCGTCGGTATGTGATATTTACTGTCTTTGTATTTTTATTCAAAGTTAAACATTTGATTCATGTTCTTATGAAATTTTACTTTTTCATATAGATGTGATTGGCGAAATCATTGAAGTGCATGGTTTAAAGAAAGTAAATGCACGTAATGTTCCCTGTAAATTGTTGAATCTTCAACTAAAGAGCATCAGGTCAGTAGCTTCCAACTTAGTATCCATAATTAATATATTATGTACCCCTTTATTAATCGTTCTTTTGTTTTACAGTGGTTCAACAATTGATTGTGTATTTTGGGGAAAATATGCTGAAGACATACATGCGTATGTTCAATCCTTCTCTGGTGGACCAATTGTTATGCTTTGTAGTCTCATGAGGATTAATATTTATAATGGTAGGTTCGACCAAATTATATCACATAAAATTGCATGATTATTCATCCATATTAACGTTTTTTGTCATTAACTTTTTGAAGGGAAAGTATCAATCCAAAGTGTAAAATCATCAACAAAGCTCTTCATGAATGTTGACATTGCTGAGATAAACGAATTCAAAGAAAAGTAACCAAACATGCTTGAATTTTGTTGGTTTTAGATAGAGATTTTATTGTTATACTTTATTTCATGTTATTATTTGTGTATATATAATAGGATGCCAAAAGATGTCATCTCTACTACACCCAGTGTCTCCATTTTGGCTTTGTCAAATTCTGACCAAGTTTCCTCAGATAACTTTTCATTGGTTTCTTGCAAAACTATTTCTCAGCTGCTTACATCACACAAGGTTAGTTGTCTATTTTAAACTTTCTCAACTATTGTACTAATTACACATCCAACTATTTTGTTTTCATTCGTGAATAGCCTCAGGAAATAACGTGTTCTATATATGCAACAATATGTGCACTTAAAACTGAGATTCCTTGGTTCTACATCGGATGTACAAAATGTTTCAAAAAAGTAAACGAATACTTAAATCCGGAAACTGAAGAAATAGAGGCTGATAAGTTTACATGTGATACCTGCGAGAAAATTTGTACTTCTACTGTAACAAGGTTTGACATTAATCTATGCACATCATCTGCCTATTTTTGTAGACATGCGTATTTTACCATTACAAGTGTGATAAATTATAGTTTATTTTCACAGGTACCAAGTTCATGTAAAAGCAATGGATGAAACAGGAACCACTTCTTTCCTTCTGTTTGACAAGGAGGTCATTCAACTAATTCACAAATCTACGTATGAATTGCTAGAGCAACAAGTTCAGGTAAAATTCATCCTTTATATTCATCTTAATATCATGTTTTAATTATTATTTTTTTCCAAACTGTGGCAGTTCAACCGTAGGAACGAATTCCCTCCAGAACTCCTAGCTTTAGACAATCGTCAGTTCGTTTTTACCGTCTACAAACCTTCTACAACAAAAAATTCCAGACCAACCACTTTTAAAGTTGTTAAAATCACAGATGACCCTGCAAAACTTTCAATGTTTTGTGGTGATGATGTCAACACGGTATATATAATAAAATGTCCCTTTATTATCTTGCACTTATAATTTTATTTGGTTTAAATTATTTTACAAAATTTCCATGTAGAATGATACTGCTGCGATTGGTCCTAATTTCTCAAACTCCACAGCATTCACTACCAACTTGGTATGACGCTCTTCCGCTTTAAACTTCATGTTTGTAATTTCTCATCACTTATACAATCTATGCTATATTTTACAAGTAATAGAAGATATGAAAAAGTTACAGTTTATCATTAGATAAATTTACAATCTATTATCGGTTCTTTCGGGATAAATTTACAATCTATTTTTGGTTCTTTCGGGATAAATTTACAACATATTATCAATTCTTTTTGGTGATGCTTTTTTCTTGATCAGATTGATGATGTCTCTTTCAAAGCGTCTAAAAACAATTCGACAAGCGGTTCGACGGAATATCCTGAGACTCCAAACAAAAAGCGAACAATTACTTATGTAGAAATGTCATCACCAATTGAGGATAGTAATGCACAACTTTCATCAAAGAAGCATAAACCAAAGCTTGCTGCTTTGACTGGAGGAGAAACTGGGCAACCGAAACCGAAAGCTGAGCCTAGAACTAATTAAGGATGCTGGTACAAAACTTTCATCAACAAAGCAGAAAGTGTCGGCAAATCTAATTCCAAAAAAGTAAAAAGAATGATGATTAATCAGCTGTGGTTTTTTTTTTGTATTTTTACCAAGTATCATATAACTTCTATCCTTTTTTTTTAGTTTTGGATAACTTCTATTTATTTCCATGTTTTATTAGAACTTGATGTTTTGTAGGATTTCAACTACGTACAGCAATTTATAATTATGTTTTTTCTCATAAATTGTGTATCAACTAATCCTATCAATTTTTATAATTTCCAAGGTCAGTCAACTTTGTTTTTTTTATTGCAATCTGTAAACGGTTGATACTTGTTTGCAACTCCGATAAAAGTTACAAATTTCAGTAGAAGTAGAAAATAACTAAATATTTTACTTTTCATATGTTACTGAGGAAGAGAAACTACCGGTTATATGATTGGACTAAATAACCACGTAAACACATGTCACTATTTCAATGAAACTCCAAAGGAGAAATTGTTTAAACTAATTTATTTTGGCGGGACTTGAAAAAGATTCAAAAGAAAACCGTTCTACATATTTACGTTCTTCCTTGCTCTGTTTCTTTACTCTCTCCACCCTTGCTCTACATTCTTCCATGTAAAGCATTTCTCTATGCTTTCAGTTATATTTAAAACCTGCAAAAGGTCACTCCACTTTCATAACTAAATTCCCTATCAGAACAAACATAATGCGTACTCCCCTATCAGAAGAAGTAATTGAATTTCCACCTGAACTGGACTACGATAACGTGAAGTTTGCGTTTTACGATCGTATCTATGGTTGTTCTCACAAGCTAGATGAACTTACTTGCCACACTGAAGCTTGTCCCTATTCGGCTCAAAGGATAAAAGGATGTGGCATACAATTCTGGCATGTCTCTCCTTCTCGGAACGATAGTGGTGGTGAAACCTTTGAAATTCACAGAGAATCGTCATCTTCTTCAGGTAACTCCAAACATCTTAAAACTCTAATGCAAGAACAACTGGGGATTAGCCGTTTTCTTCTTTTGTTAACTGCAGAGGATGAAGCAGAATACATAGATAATTTATGTGTTGATGACGACTACGAAAGCCTGCCTTCTTCAGGTAACTGTAACATCTTGCAACTCTACTTTTCTTCTAATTTGGGATCAGCATAGGATTAGGCCATGGTTATACTGATAACGACTTGATGATTTCATAGTATTTCACACAAGCCAGTTTTTTATTCTTGCAGAGGAAGAAGAAGATTTGAACGTCAATTTAGCTGACAACGAAGAGTTGAACTTCTCATTTTTTTTTGGTAACTGAAACATCTTAAAAGTCTAAATTTTCTTCTAATAAGGGGATCAACCCATGGTTATAACTTATAGTGATAATGACTGGATGATTTATTTCATAGTTTTTTTCACTAGCCAGTTGTTTCTCCTGCAGAGGCAGAAGATAATTCGGACATCTTCCAACTCATTCTACTCTAACTCCAGAAGATATTGCCCATTGGATCCTTGAGTCTACGAACCAGTGCTAAGCATTGACTCAGGCACGAGTTATCCAAGAAATCATCCTCTTTTTCGATTTCACAGCTTACCATTTTGTGTTGATCAATCTCAAAAACACAGTACAATAACGTGTTTATAGTGTGTACACACTAAATAATGAACCAAAGTTGTAGGACTCTCGTGTGAATCGAACCAAAGATGTATATATCAGACTTGTGATGCCAGTCTCTTTGTACAACTCTTAGGGACGTGAATGCTGTGGAAGTTTGGTCCCTTTGGAACTGTTGCAGGTCTTTTCTCCCCTGAAGCAACAACACAAACAGAAGATTTGTTGATGCTTGCAACTTCCTTAGATTCTGCATTCATCGGTGATGTTTCCTCCACGGTCTCAATTTTTTTACTTGCCATTTTCTTCCATGTAACCCTGAGGAAAGGAACAAAATTGTTATGAACAAGTCAATACTCGTTTGGCCAGTTCACTCAAGTGATAGAATACACTTTGTTTTCTGATAAGCAGTTTTTCTTACCTCTTACAATTCACCATATTTTCAGAGGCATCGTGTCTAACGAGTTGTTTGGATGTTCCTCTTGAAACATTACCTCTTGTGTTCTTCTATAGCTGCAGTTGAGATTATTATGTCACGAAAAGAGAAAATTTCACGATCATATGCTTTGGTTCTATTGTTTCAGATATAACTTACTCGAGTTGGCTGACGTTTTTGATCCAAGTTTTCACCATTGAACCCAAGAATGCTTGCACTTTCTTCTTTGGCAAGTGCACACTTTGGTTTATTCTCCGTGTTTGTTTCTTGAGAATTTGTCTTTCTGTAACATGTAAATACTTTATGAGAAAAAGAAACTAGAGCTGCATATTACAGAATAAACATCTTTGGTGGGTTGTAATTATATTGCACATCGTACATCGGTTCTTAGTCGAAAAGGCTTTGGATTCGTGAGCTTAGGTTTTGTATACTTGACTCGGGTATTAGGTGAAACAGTCTTTCCATTGAAACACTTCTCTGCTACTGTCATCCCCTGGTTCGTACAAATACATATATACAAGAAGATGATAGCAGAGCCCAATTAGAAAGTATTGGGAAGAAAGTTACCTTTTGAGTGGTTTTGAAAATTTCTTTCTTGTCAAAGATTTTCTTTTTCATTGAAGGGTCGGTGTTATGCTCGACTTTCCTACGAGATTCAGACAAAATAAAGTATATCTGTGAGGTATTTGCTCCAAAGTAAAGCAAATAAACAAACATTTTCCTCACCTGTTACTGTCCAAGGCTATAAAAATTTTCCTTATCATGGCTTTCTCTATCGACATCTGCTGCACTAGTAACATTTTC
Source organism: Arabis hirsuta (assembly GCA_964056655.1). NCBI lineage: Eukaryota > Viridiplantae > Streptophyta > Magnoliopsida > Brassicales > Brassicaceae > Arabis > Arabis hirsuta. Next base: position 32,409,908 of record OZ053307.1, on the reverse strand, counting down.
TTTGTCGTCACACTCCAGTGGTAATGCATTTCCCTTTTCTTCAATCTCTGTAACAACCGATCGGGTAATTTTAATCTACCCGAACCCAAATCGAGTTGAGGTCGGTTCGGTCCGGTTCGCCTATTGCCAACCTCAAGACAAAACCGGTGGAGCAAAAAAAAACAAACTCGGTTTTCTATCAAATAGGCCGGTTTTCTTATTCTTTTTAATTAAGAGCAATCGTACCAATATTAACCAGGATAAGAAAATCTGTGGCTTTGACTTTTGAGTGTGAAATGGAAAATCATCAAGTGGAAATTTCCTGCAAGTCTCCGATCAGTATCTGCAATGCAACAACACTGTTGTTTCCGATAAGATTGTTCGAACACTTAAAGTTTTAATCTCTACTCCTTTCCTAATATCCCGTTTCCATGGCTTCTTCTTCTTCTCGTCGCACTTGGAAATACGATGTTTTCCCGAGCTTTAGCGGTGAAGATGTCGGCAAATCATTCCTCAGCCACTTTCTCGAGAAGCTTCAGCGAAAATCAATCGTCACATTCATAGACCATGGCATCGAGAGAAGCCGTCCGATTGCATTTGAGCTTTTATCAGCGATTAGAGAATCGAGGATTTCAATCGTCGTCTTCTCTAAGAAGTATGCTTCTTCCACTTGGTGCCTGAATGAATTGGCGGCGATTCACGAGTGCTTCAAGGAGATGAATCAAATGGTAATTCCGGTTTTCTACGAGCTTGATCCTTCTCATGTTAGAAAACAGACAGGAGAGTTTGGCAAGGCCTTTGATAAGACCTGCGAGGGAAAAAGAGAAGATGATATAAAAAGATGGAAGAAAGCTCTTGAAGAGGTAGCAAGTATAGCTGGTAAAGATTCTCGAAACTGGTATGTATGTTCTTTTCTTAAATCTGTTTAGTATATTTTATCTCAAAATTGGGATTTCTTTGCATAGATTTCGAGATTGTGCTCTTAGTAATAGGAATTTGATTATTGGATTTTAGGAGTGACGAGCAAAGATGATTGAACAAATCTCCAATGATGTGTCCAATAAAATTTTTACACCATCCGATGATTTTCGTGACTTCGTCGGGATTCAAGCTCATATAGAGGCAATTATGGATTCAGTGTTGTGTTTGGAATATGGGGGAGTAAGAATGGTAGGGATTGTTGGTCCTTCAGGGATTGGTAAAAGTACAATAGCTAGAGCTTTGTTCAGTCGACTCCCTAGCCAATTCGACCATCGGGCTTTCGTATCTTATAAGAGAACCATCCATGACAACTATGGCATGAAACTGGCTTGGGAAAAACAATTTTTATCAGAAATTCTAGGTCAGAAGGACATAAAGATAGAAAGTTTAGGTGCGGTGGAACAAAGGCTAAAGCACAAGAGGGTTCTCATCGTTCTTGATGATGTGGATGAAATAGAGCTGCTAGAGGCTTTGGTGGGACGAACCGGATGGTTTGGATTTGGAAGCCGAATTGTTGTGGTCACTCAAGATAGGCAAATTCTCAAGTCACATGAGATTGATCTTATATATGAGGTGGAGTTCCCATCTCAAGATTTGGCTCTTCAGATGTTTTGTCAATCTGCTTTTAGGAAAACTTCTCCACCTGATGGTTTCATAGAGCTCGCACTTGAAGTTGCAAATCTTGCCGGTAATCTTCCTTTAGGTCTCAACGTTTTGGGATTTTCTTTATGGGGGAAGGACAAAGAGCACTGGGTGGAGATGATGCCTAGGCTCCGAAATGGTTTGAACGGGAAAGTTGAGAAAACGTTAAGAGTCTGTTATGATGGTTTAGATGAAAAAGATATATTCCTCCACATTGCGTGTTTATTCAATGGCGAGAGTGTCAATTACATCAGTAACTTGCTGGAGAAGAGCTATAGTAGTGTTAACACTATACTTAGAACGCTAGCTGATAAGTCCCTCGTACGTATAATCGCACCAGATGAAACTGTGCAAGTGCACATTTTGCTACGGAAGTTGGGTAGAGAAATTGTTCGTACCGAGTTTAACAATCCTGGAAGACGTCGATTCTTGGTGGATGCCGAGGATATCTCTGATGTATTTAACGATAATACTGTAAGTTTTTATATATGCTTTTCATTCCTCACTTTATTTGAATTTAATCTTTTGATAAATTGTTGAGATTTATGCTAAGACAATGGTTTTCTTTTGTGGGGTTTTTTTTTTCAGGGCACAGAAAATGTCCTAGGAATACGTTTATACACACCAGAAATCAACGAGCCGTTGTTTATAGATGACAAATCGTTCGAAGGAATGCGTAACCTTCAGTTTATACAGGTTTACAAACACTCGTGGGCACAGAAGATAGATGAAGTCAGATTGTATTTACCTCAAGGCCTCGTTTATTTACCCCGTAAACTCAGATTACTACATTGGGATGAATATCCAGCAAAATATATACCTTCTAGCTTTAGTGCAGAATATCTGGTTGAACTCAGAATGGAGGATAGCAAGCTTGAGAAGCTATGAGAAGGAACTCTGGTATTTACTTTTAACTTTTCTTTGTTAGAATCTGTTTAGAATGTTTTGAACAAGTGTATTTTCTTTTCCCTTACTTTTTTTTCAGCCACTTCGAAACCTCAAGGCAATGCATAAATCCAACTGAAAACTATAAATGCTATCTCTCCATTCTCTTTTTCAGGATCAACATGATAATGGAAACATATGTAAAAGATTCTCTTGCTGATTTTTTGGTTATGCAGATGACAGTTGTAACATCTCAAGAACATTTCAACCTACCAGGCCGCCAAACTCTATCTCCAAATTCTGACCTTTCATCGGGTCCGGATAGAGCTTCAACTAATTTCCATGGAGATGGAACATCGCTGTACCATTTACTTTCTCCTTCTTATCCATGTGTGGAGGGAGAAGCTTTGTGTGTTGATCCCATGATAACGGAACAACAAGACACGGAGACACCCATTGTGGATCCTTCATTCTCTTCACAGCTTCTAAACTTTTTCAGGTGATTTGAAACTCTCAATTTCGATTTTACTATATTCAAAGATCAACTAGAATCTTCAACTAATATAATGACAATAACTATAGACGATTTCATAGAGTCTCATGATAACCATTTTTTTCCTGCAGATTTTGGAAATAACATTTTGAGAAGCTTCCAACTTATAGCGTTTGTGTTTAGCAGCTGAACTTTTTATGTGTTAACAACATTGGTCTGAAAACAAAAATCACTTTTGTCACTCTCAAAGATGAATCCAAATTACTATAGACTATCGTGTGAAGCAAACCAAAGATATCTCAGACTTGTGATGCCACTCTCCTTGTACAGCTCTAAATCTGGAGCTTTCTTAGGTCTGGGTGAAGGTTCTAGCAGCTTGCATGGAGATGGAACATCGCTGTATCATTCACTTTCTCCTTCTTATTCATGTATTGAGAGAGAACCTTTGTATGTTATGACATGAACAGAACAACAAAACACAGACACTCATCGAAGATCCTTTGTCGTCCACACAACTTATCAACATTTTCAGGTGACTCAAATCTTACAAATCTATTTTATTTTAAGTCCTCTTCAATGACTATATAGTGATAATGACAAATGATTTCATAGATATGTCCCATTTTTTCCTGCAGATGATGGTGGTAACATTGTGTGAGGCCTGAGGCACGAGTTATTGTCTAAAAGCTGAATGTTTTTTTGTACTATCATTGTCAGTGTTACGACAAATTTGTCAGTGCTACATCCATGGTTATCAGTTTTGATTGCAATTGTCCATATTTTTCGTGCCTGACAAGTGTTGTGCTTGAGTCCTTTCAAGAAAGTTTTGTTCTTCTCCAGCTGCAGCTGAGACCAATCTATTAGTTCCAAAAGATAGATTGCTACAATATTAGTTGTTTTCTCTCTGTTTCAGTCGCTTGGAAGTCTCTTGGAGATAGATTTTTGAGAATGTGAAAAACTTGAAAGAATTTCCACATCTTTCAAAGGCTCACCAAATTGGAACGTTTGGATCTTAACGATTCCGAAATTTTTGTGGTGGTTTGTTTGTACAAGGTTGGGCTTCTTTCAACCGAACTCAACTTGATCTCTCTCTCTTTCTCTCGATCTCATTGGATGCTTATGGTTGAGAAGTTTTCCTCAGATTTCAAAGAGCATTGCATATCTCTCTCTAGACTACACTGCGGTTGATTGAAGTAATTCCTTGTTGGACTGAGAATATCTCCATCCTTATCCTACTGACAATGAGAGTTTGTAGGAATTTTAAAAGCATCTTCCTAAGCATTTTGTGGAGGTAGATTTTTCAAACTGTGGAGAAAGTGAAATGCCTCGAGACTGGATACTACTAAAAAATATGGAGAAAGTGACAACCATCATGGATTCTTCACTGTCGTCTTACGACTTATCAACAACTTTTTTCAGGTAACTCGACGAACATCTCACAACTCTTTTATATTCTTGTATAACTTCGAATTTTGTAGAACGTTAGAAAATTCAAAAAGTTGATTTGATAATGATAGGGAATAGAGAGATAGCCAAAAGTAATGTGACGAACATCTACATAGATTTTTCAAAGTCTTCCTCAGTTGCCCTATAATTGCTCGTTCCTGTTCTTTTTCTCAAAATTTTCAACCCAATAAAAGTCTTTTGTGTAATTTAGAGAGATTTTTCAAAGCTAGAGAGGCAAGTATTCTCGAATTGGATATGAGCTGTGTGGCCAATGAGATTTGTATGCTCTTTTCATTTCCCCATGAAAAGTCTTTTCTCAAGTCTCCCCAATAAGTTTTTCTCAAGTCTCCCCAAATTGACTTGAGTGTAAGGAAGATAAATGTTTCTCTTGAGTGTAAAGTGGAAACCACCACGAATTTTCCGGCAAGTCTCTGTGAAAATCAACCTCAAGTATCTCCCTGCTACAACACTGTTCAGAGTTTCTTTAATTTCCCTAAGAATGTTAGTGAGTGCTACTACACCTTTTCCCATGGCTTCTTCTTCTTCTTCTTCTACTACTCGCACCTGGAAATACGATGTTTTCCCGAGCTTTAGCGGTGAAGATGTCCGTAAATCGTTCCTCAGCCACCTTCTCGAGAAGCTTCGACGCAAACTAATCATTACATTCATAGACAACGGCATCGAGAGAAGCCGTCCGATTGCATTTGAGCTTTTATCAGCGATTAGAAAATCGAGGATCTCGATCGTCGTCTTCTCTAAGAAGTATGCTTCTTCCACTTGGTGTTTGAACGAATTGGCGGAGATCCACGAGTGCTTCAAGGAGATAGATCAAATGGTGATTCCGGTTTTCTACGAGCTTGATCCTTCTCATGTTAGAAAACAGACCGCAGAGTTTGGCAAGGCCTTTGATGAGACATGTGAGGGCAAAACAGAAGATGAGAAACAAAGGTGGATAAGAGCTCTAGCAGAGGTTGCAAGTATAGCTGGATATGATTCTCGGAACTGGTATGTATGTTCTTTTCTTAAATTTGTTTCAGAGTTGAGATTTCTTTGCATAGATTTCTAAGAGTGTTCACTTTTAACTATTGGATTTTAGGAGTGACGAACCAAAGATGATTGAGCAAATCTCCAGTGATGTGTCCAATAAACTTTTTACATCATCCGATGATTTTCGTAACTTTGTGGGGATTGAAGCTCATGTAGAAGCAATTATGGAGACAAAGTTGTGTTTGGAATCTGAGGAAGTGAGAATGGTAGGGATTGTGGGGCCTTCAGGGATCGGTAAGACTACCATAGCTAGAGCTCTATACAGTCGACTCTCTACCCAATTCCACCATCGAGCGTTCGTTACTTCTAAGAGAGCCATGCCAAAAAAAAGGATAACCATCGTGGACGACTATGGCATGAAGTTGGGATGGGCAAAACAACTTCTATCAGAAATTCTAGGACAAAAGGACATTGAGATAGAAAGTTTGGGTATGGTGGAACAAAGGCTAAAACTCTGGAAAGTTCTTATTGTTCTCGACAATGTGGATGAAATTGAGTTGCTAAAGACTTTGGCGGGACGAACCAGATGGTTTGGATTTGGAAGCAGAATCATTGTGGTCACTCAAGATAGGCATATTCTCAAGTCACATGAGATTAAACTTATTCATGAGGTGGAGTTCCCATCTGAAGATTTGGCTCTTCAGATGTTTTGTCAATCTGCTTTTGGGCAAACCTCTCCACCTGATGGTTTTGTGGAGCTAGCTGCTGAAGTTGCAAAACTTGCCGGTAATCTTCCTTTAGGTCTCAACGCTTTGGGTTCATCTCTAAGAGGGAAGCTCAAGGAGGAGTGGTTGGACATGATGCCTAGGCTCCGAAATGGTTTGAACAAGAAAATTGGGGATACATTAAGACTCTGTTACGATGGATTGGATGAAAAAGATGATCAAGATATATTCGTCTACATTGCGTGCTTATTCAATGGTCAGACTGTCAATTACATCAAAAGATTGCTACCTGACAGTGTTTACCCTAGTGTCATTACTAGCCTTACAACGCTAGCTGATAAGTCACTCGTACTTATAATCGAACCACATCATACTGTACAAATGCACATATTGCTGCAAAAGTTGGGTAGACAAATTGTTCGTGCAGAGTCGATCAATCCTGGAGAACGTCGATTTTTGGTGGATGCAAAGGAGATATCTGATGTATTTGAAGATGATACTGTAAGTTTTTATATATGCTTTTCATGCTAGACTTTATTTGTATTTAATCAAGTCATTCGGTGTTTGATACATTGTTGTGATTGCTGAGATAATGATTTTTTTTTTGTTGGGATTTTCCTACAGGGAACAAATAACGTTCTAGGCATATATTGTAACACATCAGAAATAAACGAGCCATTCTCTATGGATGAAAATTCGTTCGAACGAATGCGTAATCTCCAATTTCTAAAATTTTACAAAGATCAAGGGGCACAAAAAACCGGTGAAGTCAAATTGAATTTGCCTAGAGGCCTCATCTATTTGCCCCGCAAACTTAGATTGCTATATTGGGATGAATTTCCGTTGAAGTGTATGCCTTCTAAGTTTAAGGCGGAGTTTCTGGTCAATTTCAGTATGAAAAACAGTAAACTTGAGAAGCTCTGGGAAGGAACTCAGGTCATACTTATAAATATGATTTATTTTAGAACAAAAGCTTTTTTGTCATTTTGATTAAATGTGAAGAAAATATAAAGTTGGAAGAGGTAAAAAATGATTTACTTTAAAAGAAATTGAACAGTGTATTATCTCATGTTTTTGTTTTCAGCAACTTCGAAGTCTCAAGAAGATGAATATAGCTGGATCCATAAATTTAAAAGAAATTCCAGATCTTTCTTATGCCATAAATCTTGAGAAAATGGATCTTTTGAAATGTACATCGTTGGTGACACTTCCTTCCTCAATTCGACATCTCAAGAAACTGACTGAGTTACGTGTGGTTGGATGCTCAAAGCTCGAGGTTCTTCCAGCTGATGTCAACTTGGAATTTCTCAGTACCCTTCATATCAGAGGGTGCTCACGGTTGAGAAGCTTTCCTAAGATTTCAAAGAACATTTCAGAGATCTATCTTGATGAAAATGCTATAGAAGAAGAAGATTTTTCGTGGATAGAGAATATCTCTAGGCTCGAGTTACTATATTGGAAGTTTTGTCCATTGAGATGTTTGCCTTCTAACTTTCGTACAGAATCTCTCGTTCATCTCTCTATGAAAAATAGCAAGCTTGAAAAACTTTGGGAGGGAGTCCAGGTATATATATCTCGAAAATTCTTTGTTAATTTTTCTCTGTTTTAATTTTAGCACTTGATGATAGGGAAATTGGAGTATATAACCAACACAAAAATTATAATTAAAAACCTAACCTATTAACCTAATTTTAGTGGATATGATTATGCCACATGGGTTAATTTTGGCTAGTTTCCTAGTTATTAATTTTTTTTTGTTATTGAGCAAATTAGCCCAATAAATCATCTATATATTAAAAGAGAAGTATTGGGAGACCATTTTTGCTGATGTGTCAACACCAGATTGTTTACAGGTTTTTTAAATAATTAAAATCTTCTAAATACTTACTACTACTATCTTTCTAGCCAAACATCCTTCTAGCCAAACATTTTTACTATTCTACTAGCCAAAAATAATTAGAATTATCCTCAATATTTTAGAGGAAAAACATTTTGGGATTAATTTGTTTAGATGTCAACCTCTCAAATTTTTAGAGTTTTTAATTAAGAATTAAAATCCTATTATTAATTATCTACTATTCTATTACCCAAACACTCTACAATCATATTAATTTTCTACTATACTATTATCCAAACACTACACAATCACACAATCCTTCTAACCAAACATCGTTAGAAAACACTTTTTTATTTTTTATTTTTTTTTAAAAACGAAAATAAAAGAAAATTTACTATTAATATTCACTGACTCTTATAATTACCTTAAATCTATAAAATTTAATTCATATTTGCAATTTTTTTATTTTGTATATTTTAGTCATAAATCGTATTTTTGAAAATTATAATATTAAATAATACATTTTATTAATAAGTGATATATATTGAATAAAAACTAAGAATTTGTTGTGTTCAGATATTTCACGAGTGGAATACATTTCTATACAAAATAATTGCAAAATTCATATATATATATATATATATATATATAAAGGAGTTTTAGATTTTGTATAATAATTTTTCTAAGAACTATAGATTGTTTTTTAAACTAAAACTATATTAATTTTACTCGCATATCACATTATCCCACGTATAACACGGGTAACTATCTAGTTGTTAATTAAGAATGTAACAAAAATTAGTATGTGTGGCAAAAACTCTACCGTTAGATTTATTTAGGTTAAATGGTTAAAGATTTTGTTATAATTTTTTTTGGTGGTTATGTAATGCAAGTGAAAAGTATCTTTAAAAAAATTGGTACATACATAGGTATCCAATTTTGTTTACTTTTCAGAAATTATTCTATGCATTGTTAATATTTTCTTTCCTTGTTTCAGTCACTTGGAAATCTCAAGGCGATGGATTTGTCAAGGTCTGAAAACTTGAAAGAATTTCCAAATCTTTCAAAGGCCACCAGACTCGAGATATTGTTTCTCAATGATTGCAAAAGTTTGGTGACGGTTCCTAGTTCAATTCGAAGTTTAAATGAGCTGTATTTGTTGAGCATGAGAGGGTGCACAAGGCTCAAGTCTCTTCCAACCAACCTGAACTTGAGATCTCTCACTTTTCTCAATCTCAGTGGTTGCTCACTGTTGAAAAGTTTCCCTCAGATTTCAAGGAACATTGCCACTCTCCTTCTCAACGACACAGCGATTGAAGAAGTTCCTTCTTGGATTAAGTGTTTCTCTAAGCTCACTATACTCGAGATGAGAGGTTGCAAGAGGTTGAAAAACATCTTTGCAAACATCTTTGAATTGGAAGAGCTTAAGAAGGTAGACTTTTCCGATTGTGAAGGACTCACAGAATTCGGTGATGCAGATATTTTCAAATCTCTCAAGGGTGTCTCTCACTCTTTCTACCATCCAAGGGTCTGTCTCAATTTCAATAACTGCTTCAATTTGGATCAAAACGCACAGAAACTCATCATACAATCAGATTTCAAGTACGCTGTCTTACCAATTGGACAAGTGCCTGAGTATTTCACGCATCGAGCTTGTGGAAGTTCCCTAACTGTTCCTTTACCTAAGAGCTCTCTTTCTGAAGAATTTTTGAGATTTAAGGTTTGCATCGTGCTTGAACCTACGACTGACACAGAGTTTGATTTACCACGCGTTGGGGTACGCTGGTATTTCAGAGGCAAAACCGGTGTGCATCATATTAACTTTGATCGTGCGTCGGTTAAGATGGATCATCTACTTGTGTTCCACTTTGGATTCCCTACAGAAGAAGTTACTGAATTTCCACCTGAAATGGACTACGACACTGTGCACTTTGAGTTTTACTACCGTCTCTATGGTTGTTCTCACAAGCTATATGAACGTACTTGTGACACGGAAGCTTGTCCCTATTCGGTCCAAAGGATACAAGGATGTGGCATACAACTCCTGCATGTCTCTCCTTCTGATGAAACCGTTGAAGTTTACAGAGACTCGTCATCTTCTTCAGGTAACTCTAAACATCTTACAACTCTAATTCAGGATCAGCTTGGGATTAGCTTCTTTTTTTTTGGGTTCCTTTAGTGGATATTGCAAAAGTCATAGAAGAAGCAGAAAACATGGAAAACATAGATAAGTTATTGATGGAGGATTACGACAACAAAAGCTTGTCTTCAGGTAACTGGAACATCTTACAACTCTACTCTTCTTCTAATTTATGTTCTTGGGATTAGACCATGGTTATACTAATACTAGTAACGACTTGATGATTTCATAGTTCACACTAGCCTTTTTTTTTTCTCCTGCAGATGAAGAAGTTCCGGACCGCCCTTACACTGACTACGAAGAGTACTTCTCATCCTTTTTTGGTAACTGAAAAATCTTATTACTAATTTTCTTCTAATCAAGGGTTCAACTTGGGATAAACCCATCGTTATAGTGATAATGACTGGATGCTTTATTTCATAGTTTTTCTCACTAGCCAGTTGTTTCTTCTGTAGAGGAAGAAGAAGATTCGGACAATCTTCCAACTCATTCTACTTCAACTCCAAAAGATACTGCCCAATGGATCCTCGAGTCTACGTACCAGTGGATCCTGGAGAAACTGATGTAGAGAGTGGGAGAAGCAAGAATCAAATGCGGGTAAGCTTTTTGGCATAAATGCTATCTCTTGATTCTCTTTTTCAGGATCAAGATAAAAACATAAACATAGACTCACTTGTTGATTTATTTTGATGCAGATGACAATTATGTTGGGAATAAAAACTTTGTTATGGAGAAAGTATTTGAGAAATTTAAGAGAGAATATAAATGTTGAGAAGTAGAAGCTTTTATTACTTAGAAAGTTTATTGGAACAACTTAATTACAAATGAAGGGAAGGGAGGTATTTATAGCCTCCAAAGTACAAAATATCTAGAATATTTTAGTCCTAAATCTAGAGAATTCTAACAATATTTTATTATAATTATCTAGATAATTTCATAGAAATATCTAGATTATTTTTCTCTACTATTTTCTAGAACATTTTAAGGAGGTGGTGATGTTAGATATTTTCTAGAGAAAACTCTAGAACATGGATCAAGCCCAATATTTGATTATTGGATTATTGGTCCAATAATTAAACTTGATCCAAAATCAAGTTTAACTCTCAACACCCCCTCTTAAACTTGATTTTGCTACTCCAAGCAAACTTCTCATTTTGATAAAGTCTTCACGCTTAAGTGCCTTAGTGAAAATATCAGCTACTTGATCATTCGTCTTCACATACTCCAACTGCACTTCTTTCTTGGTAATACACTCTCTGATGTAGTGATAGCGTGTGTCAATGTGCTTACTTCGATCATGGAAGACTGGGTTCTTTGCCAAAGCAATAGCTGAGTTATTGTCCACAAAGATCTTCGTTGGTTCTTCTTGTGCCAAACTCAGCTCCTTTAACAGGTTCCGTAACCAAATAGCATGGCAAACACAAGAAGTGGCTGCTACGTACTCCGCTTCGCAAGTAGAAAGAGTTACAATCGGCTGCTTTTTCGACATCCATGTGAACGCTGTATCTCCAATATAGAACACAAAGCCACTTGTGCTTTTTCGATCATCTACGTCGCCACCCCAATCGCTATCGCTATATCCAACAAGCTTGTAATCGTTAGAAACAGAGTAATACAAGCCAAAGTCCATGGTACCTTTGATATAGCGAAGAATCCTCTTAGCCGCCTTGAAGTGAGTTGTTGTTAGATGTTCCATGTAGCGACTAACAACTCCAACTGCATATAAGATGTCAGGCCTTGTGCACGTCAAGTAACGTAAACTTCCAACCAAACTCTTAAAGAGTGTTGGATCCACACCTTCTCCTTCTTCGTGCTTTGATAACTTGGCTCCACATTCCATTGGTGTGCTAACTGGGTTTGAGTCATCCATCTTGAACTTCATTAGTATCTCCTTAGCATAGCCTTCTTGAGTGATGAAGATTTCATTGTCTTCTTGTTTAACTTCAATTCCAAGGTAGTAAGACATTAATCCAATGTCCATCATCTCGAACTCCTTCGTCATCATCATCTTGAACTCCTCGAACATGCTTGGATTGTTACCGGTGAATATCAAGTCATCTACATATAAGCATGCAATCAATATATCTCCATTTTGAATTTTGATATAGAGTGCATGCTCATATGGACACTTGATGAAGTTTTTCTCCTTGAAATACTTATCAATTCGAGTATTCCAAGCTCTTGGAGCTTGTTTTAAGCCATAAAGCGCCTTCTTTAACATCAAGACTTTGTTTTCTTCTCCCTTGACAATGTAGCCTTGTGGTTGCTCAATATAAACTTCTTCTTCAAGATCTCCATTTAAGAAGGCTGATTTGACATCCATTTGATGTATCCTTCAATTGTTTTGAGCCGCAAGTGAAATGATTAGTCGAACAGTTTCTAAACGAGCAACGGGAGCGAATACCTCATCATAGTCGATTCCGGCTCTTTGACTATAGCCCTTTGCCACCAATCTTGCTTTGTACCTTTCAACTTCTTCTTTAGAGTTCTTCTTTGCTTTATACACCCATTTCACACCGATCGCCTTGTGCCCATTTGGAAGTGATGCTAACTCCCAAGTATCATTCTTTTGTATCGCCTTGATCTCTTCATCCATTGCATTTCTCCATGTCTTCTCTTCCATAGCTTCTTGAAAATTCATGGGCTCGCAATCCACAAATAGACAAAATAAAGTAAGATTGTCTTGATTTTCGGTTACCTCGTAAATCTCTTCAATACTTCTAAACCTTGGAGTCCTTTCACTTGAACTGTCATCTCCTTGAGAACTCGGTGTAGGTGAAGTAGGTGGTGTTACAGACTCCTCTCTTGGTTGCTCCACATCATCTTCTTCAACACATGGAAAGAAATTATACTCTTCATCATTTGATCTCCAATCCCATTCTCCTTCTTCATCAAAGATGACATTTCGACTGGTGATTGTCTTCTTTGTATCAGGATTGTAGAGCTTGTAGCCTTTGGAGTTAGCGTCATATCCAATGAAGATGTACTTCTCACTTTTGTCATCTAGTTTGCTCCTCTTCTCATCCGGCACATGAGTATGAGCAATGCTTCCAAAGACTCTTAGATGAGAAACACCGGGCTTCCTTCCACTCCAAGCTTCTTGTGGTGTTTTCCCCCAAACACTTCTTGTCGGAGATCGATTTGAAATATAAACAGCACATGCAACTGCTTCTGCCCAAAACTCCTTTGGTAATTTCTTACTTTTGAGCATGCTTCTCGCCATCTCAAAAATTGTCCTATTCTTCCTTTCCGCTACTCCATTTTGTTGAGGGGATCTCGGCACCGTCAATTGTCTTCGAATGCCATTATCTTCACAATACTTCTGAAATTCTTTGGATGTGAACTCTCCTCCACGGTCGGATCTCATGGCTTTGATCACAAGGCCACTTTCCTTCTCGACATGGGCTTTAAACTTTTTAAAGTTTTCAAACACTTTTGATTTTTCCTTTAAAAAGTAAACCCATGTTTTTCTTGAAAAATCATCAATAAAGAGAAGGAAGTAGTTACTTTTACCGAGTGATCTTGGTTTGATCGGACCACACACATCCGTGTGTATGAGTTCCAGTGGCTTCCGAGCTATTGTGCTTGACTCCTTTGGAAAACCCATTTTGAATTGTTTTCCAAGTAAACACCCTTCACACACTTGATTTGGATGCTTGATGCAAGGCAAACCTCTCACCATTTGTTTCTTCGAAAGTAGCTCCAATCCTCCAAAGTTGAGATGTCCAAGTCGAAGATGCCAAAGCCATGACTCCTCTTTGTAACACATCTTGAGACATTGCGCGATGTCACTTTGAATGTTAAGGACAAACATTCGATTTTTTGACATCGGCACCTTGGTAATGAGATTGCTTCCTTGGTCTCTTATAGAAAGGTGATTATCTTTTAATCGAATATCATAACCTTTCTCTAAGAGTTGTCCAAGGCTCAAGATGTTGGTCTTCATGCTTGGGATATAATAAACGTTGGATATAAACTGGTGATCTCCATTCTTCAATCGGATAAGAATATTTCCTTTACCTTTCACCTCCATCTTCGATTCATCTCCTAAAGCCACATTTCCTTTTACTGATTCATCAAGCTCCACGAACATGCTTCTTCGGCCGCACATATGATTGCTTGCACCGCTATCAAGGTACCACTTTTGATTCTCTTCTCGTTCATCATTCTTGTAAGCCATCAACAACATATCTCCTTCTTGATTTATATCTTCAACATAGTTTGCCTTCTCCTCGACTCTTTTGTTGTTTGGAGCTTTACATTTGGAAGCATAGTGACCATACTTTCCACAATTATAGCATTTAATGTTTGACTTATCGTACCTTGATTTTGGATTTCTTCTCCCACGACCTCTTGATGAGCTTTCTCCTCTTTGGTTGGTGTTGTCTTCATAGGGCCTCCAACCTCTTCCATTTCCGTATCCACGACCTCGTCCTCGGATTTGACCACCACCACGCCTTTGATAACTTTGACCGATTTCTTCTTTAGTTTGATCAATCCGCATCTTGAGTACTTGTTCGGCGATATCTTCCTTTTTCTTCTTCTTTTCTTCATATACTTGTAGGGATCCAAGAAGTTGCTCCATTGTCATATCTTCCAAATCCTTTGTCTCTTCTATAACGGTGACAATATGCTCGAATTTTGGATGTAACGATCTAAGAACTTTCTCCATGATTCTTACTTCATCTAACTTCTCTCCATTTCTCATAAAGTTATAAGTAACCGTTAAGACTCTTAAAAAGTAATCGGACACGAGTTCACCTTCCTTCATTTGCAACGCTTCAAATTCTCCTCTTAGAGTTTGAAGACGTACCTTCTTAACTTGCTCCGCTCCCTTGTAAGAGGTTTGAAGCTTCTCCCATGCTTCTTTAGCCGACTTTGCTCCCGCGACCTTCTCGAACGTGTCTTCATCTAATCCTTGATAGATTAGACAGAGAGCTTTCTTGTCTCTCTTCTTTGAGTCTCTCAAACTATCCTTTTGAGTTTGAGATACACTACTCTCATTCTCCGGTTCGACGTAGCCTTTCACGACTATCTCCCACACGTCATGTGCTCCTAGAATCGCCGTCATCCTTAGACTCCAATTGTCATAGTTGCTCTTTGTGAGCATCGGGACTTGGAACGGAATGCCGTTACTCGCCATCTCTAGGATCTTGAAGCTCTGATACCACTTTGTTGGGAATAAAAACTTTAAGGTTATGGAGAAAGTATTTGAGAAATTTAGGAGAGAATATAAATGTTGAGAAGTAGAAACTTTTATTACTTAGAAAGTTTATTGGAACAACTTGATTACAAATGAAGGGGGAGGGAGGTATTTATAGCCTCCAAAGTACAAAATATCTAGAATATTTTAGTCCTAAATCTAGAGAATTCTAACAATATTTTATTATAATTATCTAGATAATTTCATAGAAATATCTAGATTATTTTTCTCTACCATTTTCTAGAACATTTTAAGGAGGTGGTGATGTTAGATATTTTCTAGAGAAAACTCTAGAACATAGATCAAGCCCAATATTTGATTATTGGATTATTGGTTCAATAATTAAACTTGATCCAAAATCAAGTTTAACTCTCAACAAATTATAACATCTGAAGAACCTTCCTGGCAGTCAAATTCTAACATCTGATGGAACAGCGTTTAATCATTCACTTTCTCCTTCTTATCCATGTTCCGAGGGAGAAACTTTGTACGTTGATCCCATTATAACAGAACAAGAAGACACCCATTGTGGATCCTTCCTCGTCTACCCAGCTCATAAACTTTTTCAGGTGACTCAAAAGCTTACAAATCTATCTTATTTTAACTCTGATCAAGTTGAATCTTCAATGACACTAGCTTTTTCGTTTTCCTGCAGATGATGGAAATGACATTTCGTGAAGTTTCCAAGTTATTCTGCAGCCCACCTGGCCACGGTCCCAACTCAACGCCAAGAAACCCCAACTTAGAATCAAGTGATTCTACTCCATCCAATTTTTTTTTTTCTTTTCATCATGGCACAGTGGCCAGTTTTCAAGATTTTTAAACCTCTTATTAGAAAATTGCTAGGTTCGAACCTAGCCATGGTGAGATGGCAGCAGAGGTGAAGCACCAGTAGCCAACTTGCTCCTCTCCTACTCTATCCAATTAATCAGTGTCGTTTGTAAAAGATTTTCATATTGATCTGAAAAAGTGAGCAAAGTGTTTATACACATCACACAGACTTAAAAAATATCACTTTTGTCACTTGTCACAGCTCAGTCAAAGTTACTATGGACTATCTTAGGGATGCAAAGGCTATGGAAGTTTGGTCGCTTTGGGAATAGTTACAGGTCGAAGCAACAACACAAATGGAAGGTTTGTTGATGGTTGCAACTTCCGTAGTTTCTCCATTCCTCGGTTTGGTTTCAGTTCTTTTACTTTCTCCTCTTTTTTTTTCTAACTACTGCAATTTGGAGAAAAATGCATAAATCGCCGGAGTGCATAATTGTATAACTGCTATGACAGTGAAAACTCGTTTGCACGGTTCTCACCCTTGAGAAACTGCAATTTGCTGCGGCTGTTCTTCTCGAGCTGCATGCAGTTGAGATTAACTAAGTAAAAGAAAAGGAAACCTGGTTTCAGGTTTGAAACTTATGGGAGGAATCCAGGTACTTAAATCGCAGTTAATTGTTAATGGAAAACCCTGCTTGGTCTTTCTTCGCGTTTGCTATATGGGAAAATATATAAAACATTTGAGTGTTATTTTAGTTATAATGAAAGGAAAACGAATCTATTGTATAATGGTTTCACTGAACTTTTACTAATCTTTAAGAGTAAAAGAAACAGTTGTTACAAGAATTAACTAATCTTACACTTTTAGATTATGCTAAAGTAGTGAAGGTTCTTAATTTATGTGGCATATACATATGTTTTAGGGCCGTTTATGTAATCAGTGACAATAAAAACTCTTAACGTTGTTCAAACCTTCTTTGAGCACCTCCGTCAATGGTTTCTTAACAAGAGACTCTAATTTAAAAAGTATTAATATTTTAATATAATTTAATTATTTCATTAAATTAAAATATTTACAAAAGAATTAAACCAATAAAAATAGGATATGTATGTAAGTCTTCTCTCAAAAGTTTTGAGGAGACTAATCTTTCCCTTTCTCCTACTTTTTCTATTTTGTTTTTAGTTTTGATTTATTTTTAAATGTACTAGAGACCCCGTGGAGATACTCTTAGAGCATCACTATTGGTGAATTTTTGTGGGTTTCTTTAAATATAAAATTATTAAAAATTGAGTAAAAGGAAGAAAAAGAGTGTTTTTGGTTGAAATAATGAGGTATATTGAAATATAAAATTAATAAAATTTGAGTAAAAAGAGGAGATAATGGTATTTTTGGAAGAAGAGTATCTTTAGGATAAAATTTTAGAGATTGAGTTAGGGTGTGTTTAAATATAAAATTAATAAAAGTTGAGTAAAAATATGAAAGAGAAAGTATAAAATTGAGTAAAAGATGAAAGAGAAGGTATAAAATTGAGTAAAAAGAAGAGAGAGTGTTTTTTTAGTAGTTTTATATTTAAAGAAATTCACAAAAGTTCATGGATAAAGATGACCAATAAATGAGGTCTAACATTGCACTGACTATTCTCACGCTCAATAATTGCTTCAGTCTGAACCGAGATGGGCGGTAACTCATCATACTATCATACTTCAAGCCTATGATCTTACCAGTACATATGCATTTCACACTTCGAGCTTGTGGAAGTTCCCTAATGTTCCCGTTACATAAGAGCTCTTTTTCTTTAGTGAGTACTCTACTTATTGATGCAGGCCTGAGCTACTTATTATACTCCCACCATTTACGATTAGAAGGCGAATTGTCTCTTTTACTTTGGAAAACTTTTCGGGCTAAAAAGATCGTTTTGGGCTGAAATGGATTAAATTTGAGGTGCTGAAAATTGACTATGGCCTCTTTACTCAAACATACGTAGGCCCATTTTGCTATTCTTCTTTCGGCATCTACTATTTGTTTGTTTAGTTTTTGATTAATTAACGTATAGTCAAATCATGGAAAAAAATTTTCCGGTATAAGATTGTGGCGTCAGCATTTACGTTTCTTTTGTTGACATCATGGACAAATCTTTTTTCTACAGAGAAACTTTGAAGTTTTCTTATTACACTCTACACCACTGCGAAGTTTTCTAGGAAACGAAGGAGAAATTTCTCTTCTCGCATTATATATTGAAACCGTGAGTATTTTCCATTTGACTATTTTCTCACGGTTGGAAATGATTTTTTTTTAACTTTGTTTCTTCTCTCTATCTCCCATGGCTTCTTCTTCTTCTCGGAGTTGTAGATACGATGTTTTTCCCAGCTTCAGCGGTGAAGATGTTCGCAAATCATTCCTCGGTCATCTTCTCAAGGAGCTCAATCGCAGATTAATCGTTACATTCGTCGATAATGGGATCGAGAGAAGCCGCCCGATTGCGCCTGAGCTTTTATCGGCGATTAGAGACTCGAGGATCTCGATCGTCGTCTTCTCTAAGAAGTATGCTTCTTCCACTTGGTGTTTGAACGAATTGGCGGAGGTCCACGAGTGTTATAAGGGTTTGGGTCAGATGGTGATTCCGATTTTCTACGACGTCGATCCTTCTCATGTCAGAAAACAGACCGGAGAATTTGGAAAGGCCTTTGATGAGACCTGCGAGGGCAAAACAGAGGATGAAAAACAAATTTGGAAGCTAGCTCTTGCAGAGGTTGCAAATATGGCCGGAGAGGATTCTCGGAACTGGTATATTTCTTCAATTTTTTTGTTTCGAGTTATCTTATCTCAGAATTGGGGCTTCTCTACATAAATTTCGAGATTGTGCTTTTAGTAATAGGAATTTGACTGTTGGATTTTAGGAGTGACGAAGCAAAGATGATTGAACAAATCTCCACTGATGTGTCCAATAAGCTTTTTACACCATCAGATGATTTTGGTGACTTCGTTGGGATTCAAGCTCATATAGAGACATTGAATTCGCTGTTGTGTTTGGAATCGGAGGAGGCCAGAATGGTAGGGATTGTGGGGCCTTCAGGGACTGGTAAGAGTACCATTGCTAGAGCTCTTTACAGTCGACTCTCTAGCCAATTCGACCATCGAGCGTTCGTAACTTATAAGAGAGCCCTCCAGGACAAAAAGATACCCGACGTTGGCGTGAAGCTTGGCTGGGCAAAACAATTTCTATCAGATATTCTATGTCAAAATGACATAAAGATAGAAAGTTTAGGTGTGGTGGAACAAAGGCTAAAGGAAAAGAAGGTTCTCATTGTTCTTGATGATGTGGATGAAATAGAGCTACTAGAGACTTTGGTGGGAAAAGTTGAATGGTTTGGATCTGGAAGCAGAATTGTTGTGGCCACTCAAGATAGATCACTTCTCAAGTCACACGGTATTGACCTTATTTATGAGGTTCAGTTACCATCTAGAGAACTGGCTCTTCGGATGTTTTGTCGATCTGCTTTTGGGCAAAACTCTCCACCTGATGGTTTTATGGAGCTTGCAGTTGAAGTTGCAAACCTTTCCGGTAATCTTCCTTTGGGTCTCAACGTTTTGGGTTCTTCTTTAAGAGGGAAGGATAAAGAGCACTGGGTGAAGATGATGCCTAGGT
This sequence comes from Arabis hirsuta, assembly GCA_964056655.1. Classification (NCBI taxonomy): domain Eukaryota; kingdom Viridiplantae; phylum Streptophyta; class Magnoliopsida; order Brassicales; family Brassicaceae; genus Arabis; species Arabis hirsuta. The sequence continues at coordinate 32,390,172 of OZ053307.1, read as the reverse complement.
TCCGAAATCGTTTGAACGGGGACATTGAGAAAACTTTAAGAATCTGTTATGATGGTTTAAGTGAAAAAGATGATCAAGATATATTCGTCTACATTGCGTGCTTATTCAATGGTGAGAGTGTCAATTACATCAATAACTTGCTGGAGAAGAGTTATTACACTAGTGTTGACACTAGACTTAGAACGCTAGCTGATAAGTCCCTCGTACGTATAACCGCCCCACATGAAATTGTCGAAATGCACATTTTGCTACAGAGGTTGGGTAGAGAGATTGTTCGTGCAGAGTCAATTAACAATCCTGGAAAACGTCGATTCTTGGGGGATAGGAGGGAGATCTATGATGTATTTACAAATAATACCGTAAGTTCCTATGCATGATTTTGATTCCTCACTTTATTTGGATTTAATCAAGTCTTTTGGTGTTTGATAAATGGTTGTGATTTTTGTTAAGACAATGATTTTCTTTGGTGTGGAATTTTTTCAGGGCACAAAAAATGTCATAGGAATACATTTACACACAGCAGAAACCAATGAGCCTTTGTTTATAGATGAAAATTCATTTGAAGGAATGCACAATCTCCAATTTATTAAATTTTACAAATGGCCATGGGAGCACAGTAAAGTCAGAATAAATTTACCTGGAGGCATCCTTTATTTGCCTCCTAGACTCATATTGCTACATTGGGATGGATATCCAGCGAAATATATACCTTTTAGCTTTAGTGCAGAATATCTAGTTGAACTCAGGATGGAGGACAGTAAGCTTGAGAAGTTGTGGGCTGGAACTCAGGTTCATACTTTTAACTGTTTTCTTTATTTATTTCCTAGTTTAATGCAGTGTTAGAATTTGTTTAGAATGTTTTGAACGTGTGTATTATCTTTTCCCCTACTTTGTTTTCAGCCACTCCGAAGCCTCAAGGCAATGAATGTATCTGGATCCAGAGATTTGAAAGAAATTCCAAATCTTTCTAATGCCACAAATCTCGATAGTTTGAATCTTCGCTATTGCACATCTTTGGTGACACTTCCTTCCTCAATTCGGAAACTCAAAAAACTAAGGGAGTTATGGATGTGTGGATGCAAAAAGCTTGAATCTCTTCCTACTAATGTCAACTTGAAATCTCTCGAGTACCTTGGTTTGAGTAAATGCTCAAGGTTGAGATGTTTTCCTAAGATTTCAAAAAACATTTCATGCCTTTATCTAAATGGAAATGCAATGAAAGAAGAAGATTGTTTCTGGATTGAGAATCTCTGGGGGCTCACTGTACTTGATTGGAAAAATTGTCCTCTGAAATTTATGCCTTCTAACTTTCACCCAGGATATCTCACTGAACTCGTAATGAGAAAGAGCAAGCTTGAGAAATTATGGGAAGGAGTCAAGGTAATTTAAAGTTTTAAATAAAGTATAGGTTTTAGAACAATCTTTTATTTTTCAGGAACGGTCACTCATAGCTGCTTTTTTGGATATACAAATAATGAAGCTGTTTAAATTATATTAAGATATTGTTCGATTTTCGAATCACTTATTTCGGTTCGTATCCGGATTATGATTTGGTTTTAAATGACTACTAGATTTTGACCAAGCGCAAGATTGTAAAAACCAATATTTAATCTCTCGCAATATCATCTAATTTTGATTAAATAACATGTCATGATGCTAGCTGATGAACTGGAGTTACTTGACAGTTTTTTTTGTTAGTTATAGGTTTACAAAACAAGAATCAAGGCCACAATAACGTTGGTTTTTTCTCTTCATGTTTCAGTCGCTTAGAGATCTCAAGACGATGGATATGAGAAATAGTAAAAACCTGAAAGAAATTCCAGATCTTTCAAATGCTATTAGTCTCAAGTATATAATCTTGTCAGAATGTGAAAGCCTGGAGGAAATTCCAGATCTTTCAAAGGCTATCAATCTCAAGTATATAATCTTGACAAAATGCAAAAACCTGAAAAAAATTCCAGATTTTTCCAAGGCTATCAATCTCAAACATATAGATTTGTCAAGATGTGGAAACTTGGAAGAAATTCCAGATTTTTCAATTCGACATCTTGATAAACTGAGGACGTTGTTGCTGAGAAAATGCACAAGTCTGGAGGTTCTTCCAAGCAACATCAAATTGGAGTCTCTCATTTCTCTCGATCTTGAAACATGCTCACAGTTGACAAGTTTTCCTCAGCTTTCAACGAGCATTAAAGAGCTCAATCTAGAAAACACTGCGATTGAAGAAGTTCCTTCCTGGATTGAGAATATCGTTGGGCTCACTCACCTGCGGATGAGAGGGTGCACAAGGCTGGAGGTTCTTCCAACCAACATCAACTTGGTATCTCTCACTTTTCTCGATCTCTGGGGATGCTCACGGTTGATAAGTTTTCCTCAACTTTCAAAGAGCATTAAAGAACTCTATCTAGGCTACACTGCGATTAAAGAAGTTCCGCCCTGGATCGAGAATATCATTGGGCTCACTAGCCTATGGATGACTGAATGCACAAGTTTGGAGGTTCTTCCAACCAACATCAACTTGGTATCTCTCGAGCATCTCGATCTCAGTAGATGCTCAAAGTTGAGAATTTTTCCTCAGCTTTCAACAAGCCTTAGAAATCTCTCTCTTCATGACACTCTGATTGAAGAAGTTCCTTCTTGGATTGAGAATATCACTGGGCTCAATGACCTACGGATGACCGGATGCACAAGTCTGGAGGTTCTTCCAACCAACATTAACTTGGTATCTCTCACTTCTCTCGTTCTCAGTGAATGCTCACGGTTGACAAGTTTTCCTCAGCTTTCTACGAGCATTAAAGAGCTCAATTTAGACAAAACTGCGATTGAAGAAGTTCCTTCCTGGATTGAGAATATCGATGGGCTCACTCGCCTGTGGATGAGAGGTTGTCACAAGTTAAGAAAAATCTCGGCAACAATTTGGAACCTAAAACATCTTCAGTCTGTTGATTTTACAGAGTGTGGAGGCATCACATCAGTCAGTGATGCAAGTCTGGTGAAAACGGTAGCAAGATTACATGCGGAGAAAATTGAAAATCACCCGATGGGTTTGTATCCCTCTAGGTCCTGTTCAAATACGGGGTTCCTATTCCGTAACTGTTTCAATTTGGATCAAGATGCGCAGAAATTCATCCTACAAGTAGATTCCCGTTTTGCGGTCTTACCTGGTACAGAGGTGCCTACGTATTTCACATATCGAACTCGTGGAAGTTCCTTAGTTGTCCCTTCACCTCGAAGCTCTCTTTCTCAAAACTATATGGGATTTACGGCTTGCATGATTATTGACCCTGCGACTGACGTCATTGATTATAGGCCAAAGATCATCATTGTCCACTGGAAATTCAGGGGCGTAATGGGTATGTGTAATATTGACCCTAACCCATACTTTCCTGAGATGTATCATCTGGTGGTGTTTCATTTTGATTTCTGCCCTAGAGAAAAAGTCCATGGTCCTCCATCTCAATTGGACTGCAACAGTGTAGAGTTTGAGTTCGAGCTCCACAGCTATCGTGATTGTCATTGCTACAGCGTATTCGGCACTAACGACCGCAACCTACAAACCTGTCCCATTAATTCCTATAAGGTAAGAGAATGTGGTGTACACGTCTTGAATGTCTTTCCATCTGTGGATGCTAATGATAGAAGCTCTGAAACTGAGTACACTAATCTATCTGGAGGAAATGATGAAGAGAGTGGAAGAAGCAAGAAGCGAATGCGGGTAAGCTTTTGGCATAAATCCAACAGAAAACTATAATTGCCAGTTTCTTTATTCTTTTTCCAGAATGAACATGAAAATGAAAACATTATTTATTTATTATAATAGATTCACTTTTTGATAAATATTATGATGCAGATGACAGTTGTAACATCTCAAGAACATTCTGTTGGGGAAAATAAATTCACTACTGGATACGTCTTAGTTAGTGCTGGCTCGAACAATAGACTTGGTTCCATACTATTTAGGCCAGGTCTAATAAGCTGGTGACATGCTATTACCTGACAAGGCATCGTGTATGTCAAGTAAAACGAGGTATTGACTTGTCGTAACCAGGTCAGATATTGTCAATGAATCATCTACGTCAGGTAGAACGAGGTCATAGCTTGACTCTACCTGAGAATACCTCATCTATGTCAGGTAGAACGAGGTCATAACTTACTAATACCTGACGAGGGATCATCTACACAAGGTAAAAGTCAGGTAACAACCCACTACTACCGGACTATACGTCGTCTACGACATGTTAAATGAGGTAGTAGCCTACTACTACCTGACAATAGATCATGTATGTCATGTAAAATGGAGAAATTACTTGTCACTAGCAAGTGAGACCTCGTTACCACTTTGCCATGAAGTCGTTAGCGCCGTTACGACGTCGTTATAAGGTTAGTTCATTTATTGGATATAAAATAAATACATGTCTATTAAGATAACTACAGATGGACTTGGCGATGGGGATTATAACGAGGTCCATCATTATCTAGACTTCACAGTATGAAGAGGGACATCCTAGAGAAGAGGAGGGGACACGAAAATACACAGAGAAAACCTAAGAGCTACATCTTCACAGCATCCCAGCGATTGCAATCAGAGATCTAGCCTTGTTTTCCACATCCAACGAAGTTCTTTATAACGCTTTAGACATCTAGACGTTGTAATACTACTCGGCTACAAGCCTACTTCGTTGATTAATAAACTCTACTTCTCTCTATCATTCCGTAGATCTGTGTACTTGCGAACCTGGTTAAATTTTCCCGAAACAATTGGCGCTAGAAGGAGGGGTTACATATTTAACTACGTGAGACATGGTGAACGGAGATGAAAACGTGACAAATACGGGAGGTGACAACCCTCAAGATCTCGCTGCTCAACTGGCAGAACTCGCCGCCCAGATGAAGCGGGCCGAAGAACGAACAGCGTTGCTGGAAGCAGAAAACGCTACGTTGAAAGCTACAAACGAGTCTCTACTTGCTGGAAGTAGAAACACTGAGCTCGAGGCTCGAAACCGATTCCAGAGACGTGTCGATCCGATGCAGTTGCTTGATGGAACTACACCTGCTGCAGATGCAAGGACGGTGCGGCTTCCAGGAGCTGGTGCATCTATCGCCGATGCAGTTAGAGATGAGGTTCAGACACAAGTCATCCAATCTTTGCTTTACCCTAGTGAAGCAGCAAATACCCGTTCAACAGGAGATCCACACCTGATTATCAAACGTCTCGAAGACATAGAAGCGATGATAAAACGACTTCCTGGTGTAGCACCGCCAATAACAAAGAGTGCACCTAACTGCTACGCGGATACTCCGTTCACGGACGAGATCGCGCTTGTAGAGATGCCTAAGAGGTTTTCGTTTCCCTCAATGATGATGTATGACGGAACCACAGATCCTGACAATCACATCGCACAATACAAACAACGAATGTTTACCACTGCGATTGCAAGAGAGTATAGGGAAGCTAGCATGTGTAAAGGATTTGGTTCAAGTCTTACAGGACCTGCGCTCCAATGGTTTACGAACCTACCGAACGGGTCAATAGGTTCATTTGCTTCACTAACTGATCGTTTTGTTGAACAATTTGCAAGTAGCAGGAACCTTGAGAGAACATCAGACGACCTCTACGAGGTGATCCAGAAGGAAGACGAATCGCTGCGCAGTTACGTGGGACGTTTCAACAAGGAAAAAGTATCCATCTCAAGTTGTGTCACGTCTACTGCTATATCAGCGTTTAAACGAGGTTTACTACCAGATAGTGACCTGTACAAAGAACTGACAAAGTATCAATGCAAAACCATGGAAGACGTGCTCTCAAGAGCATGGGCGCAAATCAAGTGGGAAGAAGATCCTGCTTATTATTATCGACGCTCTCCACGAGATGAGTCACGCGAGGCAAGGAGGGAAAGAACCAACATGGATGACAAACCCTAAGTGTGTTTTATCTATCAACAATGTATGAACTACGAGCGATTTGATCCCGCCATGGGTACGTAGGCAGCCTTAATAAAGGCACAGTTGCGAATCTAAAAAAAAAAAGTGATGCAACAATGCATTTTCTATTAACTTGTGTACTTCACAACATGTCTACGGACGCAGATTATAATATAGGAGCTTTAACATGTCAATCTCACGAGGTCTTTTATACAAGTACTCAAGTAGTAGTCAAGCTTAAGCACGTTTAGAAGCACGACTTCCTCAGAACTAAAAGGCACGCCCTTAATTCATGATGACTACGGTCAAGAACTCAGTCAACTAGGGGGGCAATACTTCCCAAAAACGTGATAAGCAGTATCCACGAGATAATCTAAAGGCACGACCTGACGAGTAAGAGGTTATGACGACAGCCAACACCTGACAAATTAAGAGGTACATCCTCATAAGGAAATGACGAGTGCCAATACCTGACAAAACAAGAGGTACAACCTCGCAAACAAAAATGGTCATAACCTCACAAGACGAAGAGGGACGCCTCGAACTTGTGACAATCACTATAACAATATAGGTTAGAAGGCACAGCCTCTCGGAAAATGCTCAATGAAGTAAATTCCGAATAAATAAAGAGGTACGACCTCGCAAAGTATTGAATATAGTCAGGTAGACAAAAAGATACCGGCTTCCTTAGGTTATCAAAAACATTCGTTACCACATTAAAACGAGAGGCAAGACCTCCAAAAATACGACAACATGATTTTTGGAGAAACAACCTAGATGATGCTAAACATATAGCCACGTCTGACCAAAGGTGTGCCAAACATGAGCGTTGTAAACCTGATTGATTAATAATCCTTGTTACAAAAACCTCCTAAATAGAAAAGTAGCAACTGTCGTTACATGACAAGATCAGAAAAGACTACTTCCAAGTGATTGTGAAAACCACAACAACTTGTCATTAAGAGGTATGACCTCCCTAAAAAGTGATTAGAATACTCACTACTAGCTAAATCACGAGGTATGACCTCAAGACATGTTGACTACGGTCATAATCAAGTACTACTTGGTAGAGGGAGAGGTAAAGTCTATGAAAACCTCCAAATAATAAGTGGAACCTCACCATGAGCTTGATCCATGCAAATTCTTCCTCCCTAAACCTCACCAACTATAGTCGGGAACCTCACCAATGTAAACAAGGCGAAAACATCCATGAGATGAATTTGCAACTTGTCAAATATAATAATTTAGCTCGCCAAAAGTTGTTCTATCACAAAGAACTGCGAGTTTATTGAATTTAGCTAGCATGAAAAATGCTCGATAGCAGCCAATGTACCACTACTTGAAGAAATAAATACTTCCTCTCGTAGACTTGGTCGATTTGAAGCAACACATCTTTTCCAACGTGACATGTTATTCGCGTGTACATCCTCATAGACCCCTCAATGTCATAAAATGGACGTAATACTTGTTTCTCCGTGAGCTTGGACGTCGTTAAATCAAAACATATTGAGAGTCTACATGTGTCTAGACGTAAAATCATATGTATACGTACATAATACGAAAAATGCAACTTACAAGTCTAGACGATACGTCGCCAGATGAAGTCCACCACACCAAAGCTCTAAGTTAACTACTCTTCAAGTTCTAAATAAGAAATTAAAGAGTGGGGGGCAAACTGTTGGGGAAAATAAATTCACTACTGGATACGTCTTAGTTAGTGCTGGCTCGAACAATAGACTTGGTTCCATACTATTTAGGCCAGGTCTAATAAGCTGGTGACATGCTATTACCTGACAAGGCATCGTGTATGTCAAGTAAAACGAGGTATTGACTTGTCGTAACCAGGTCAGATATTGTCAATGAATCATCTATGTCAGGTAGAACGAGGTCATAGCTTGACTCTACCTGAGAATACCTCATCTATGTCAGGTAGAACGAGGTCATAACTTACTAATACCTGACGAGGGATCATCTACACAAGGTAAAAGTCAGGTAACAACCCACTACTACCGGACTATACGTCGTCTACGACATGTTAAATGAGGTAGTAGCCTACTACTACCTGACAATAGATCATGTATGTCATGTAAAATGGAGAAATTACTTGTCACTAGCAAGTGAGACCTCGTTACCACTTTGCCATGAAGTCGTTAGCGCCGTTACGACGTCGTTATAAGGTTAGTTCATTTATTGGATATAAAATAAATACATGTCTATTAAGATAACTACAGATGGACTTGGCGATGGGGATTATAACGAGGTCCATCATTATCTAGACTTCACAGTATGAAGAGGGACATCCTAGAGAAGAGGAGGGGACACGAAAATACACAGAGAAAACCTAAGAGCTACATCTTCACAGCATCCCAGCGATTGCAATCAGAGATCTAGCCTTGTTTTCCACATCCAACGAAGTTCTTTATAACGCTTTAGACATCTAGACGTTGTAATACTACTCGGCTACAAGCCTACTTCGTTGATTAATAAACTCTACTTCTCTCTATCATTCCGTAGATCTGTGTACTTGCGAACCTGGTTAAATTTTCCCGAAACACATTCCAACCTAGGCGGCCAAACTCTAGCTCTGAATTTGGACCTTCCATCGGGTCTGGATGGAGCTTCAAGCAACTTCCATGGAGACGAAACATCGATGTACCATTCACTTTCTCCTTCTTATACATGTCTTATGGGAGAAGTTTCAGTATCTTCACGGCTTCTAAACTTTTTCAGATGACTCGCAAATCTTACATATCTATGCTAGTCTAATTCAAATAAAAATCAACTAGGATCTTCAATGACTATAATGGTGATGATAGATGATTTCATAGATCCGCACGCTAACATTCTCCCTGAAGATTTTGCAAATAGCATTTCGTGAATGTTAGGGTTTTAGAACTGATTTAAGTGCTTTGATCTCAGACTTTAGAGATGAACTATAAACTTAAACAGGAAGTATTTTCTCCAAAGATACCTCTCGATGGGAATCTTCTCCTACAATTTTACTATCATGCATCTTCAAAGTTACAACTCCAAGTTTCTTTCTTTGTTACAGATTTGGGAATAACAAAGAAGAAGAACAAAGAAGGAGGTTACAAACTTCCGAAAAACACACACGAAGAGGAGGAAGACTCCAAATTTTCTCTGCTATCTCTTTGTAGTTTCTCTCTTGCTCTCTCTACTGCTCTCTGCCTTTTTATTATCTTCTGTATTTTCGGGTGATCTTCAAGCTTAGCACACGTCTTCCTTATATTGAAGACACGAACATGCCTTCTATGTTTCCTTTCTGTTTCATTGGTTCGTTTTTCTCTGTTGATTTTCTTCTTTGTAATAAGATTTGTAAAAGGATTTGGGCCAGAGACAATTTGACTGAGGCCATAGATTTATATTGTATAATAATTCAAATAAGAATCTAAACTGATGAATGAATTTTTAGATTGCGGTGTTAGGAGTGATGGACCAAAGATGATTGAACCAATTGTAAGGGGTTTTAATCCAAATTAGTGCTTTGGATATGAAATTAAACTTTGATACAGAGAATTTAACGAGTTACATGGCAACTATATCCATCTGAATAGTATTTTGCCTAAAAATGGCATGTTTGAAGGAGTCTTTTTTTTAACAAACATTTATATTGTAGGACAAAGTTTATCCTGAGATGTTTAGCCATGAAAATTGATTATTGATTTTTTTCCAGAAACTTGTATATTGCAGAAATTTCTATCTTTAATTATGATTTAGTTCCAAAGAAAAGAGCCTACACAAATTTATTCAAGAGTCTGTTATTAATTATTTTTCGTTTATATTCCGTGTTTTGATTTGGTTATCTTTGGTTTTGTTTTCTATATTACCCCTAGGTGATTCTCCCGCATGTACGCGGATAATTTATTTATTATCTATTTTTTTAATTTTACACTTTAAAAATGTGAAAATATATTTATTTTGATTTTTATTATTGATGTTATTTTTGATGTTTTTGTTGTTAAATTGTTTTGTAAACAATGTTATTTATGTTAATAATATGAATTTTCAAACGTTAAGTTTTACTATTTTATTATTTTATATACGTAATCTTGTTAAATCAAAATATATTATTTAATTTATTGGGATGCACAATCTATTATAAAATTTTGAGATTCCTCTAACAAAATAATGAATCCACTATTTGATCATCTTTTTAAAAAAAAAACCATTTCTTCACATTGAATTTTGAATAAAAACTGAATTCGTCATCGTTATATTGAAACTGATATCAAAATTTATTCGTAAACAAAAAAAAGGAATAAAACTTGAGAAATTTTAAAAAATGCCACATCTCATATGCCACTTTACAAAAATGTCACACTTTAAAATTGTTTACAAGCGTGCCACTGTTCATTGAACCAAAAGTCAAATCTGTCCTTTTCTTCTTTTGTCTTTTTCTCTTTCTTTTTTCTCTTTCTTCTTCCTTTTCTCTTTCTCTCTCGTGAAAGAGATCTGAGAAATTTTTCTTCTTTCTTTTATCTTTCTCTCTCTCTTCTCTTTTCTCAGATCTCTCGTAAAAGAGATATGATAATTTTATTCTTGCTCTTTCTAATTTGCTGGATATATATGAAAAAGAAAAAGAAAAATATTCTCAGAGAAGCTCAAAAGGAGAAGAAGAATCAAAAACGTTTTGATCAAAAATATAAACGACTGTAAATTTTTGAGTTTGGGTAAACTATTATGCATTTAGGGTATAGATTTGGGGGTGGGGGAGAGAGGGTTAGGGTTTTTTAAAACCTTATAAAAACCTTATAAATTATTTTAAACAGTTTTTCAAAACCTTTAAAAAACCTTACAAAACTTTTAAAAAACCTTATAAAACCTTATAAAAACCTTTTAAAAACCTTATAAAACCCTTATAAAAACCTTTAAAAAACCTTATAAAAACCTTATAAAAACCTTATAAAAACCTTTAAAAACCCTTATAAAACCTTATAAAAATCTTTAAAAAACCTTATAAGGGTTCTTTACAAGGTTTATAAAGTTTAAAAAACTCTTATAAATCTTTTAAAAACTTTTATAAACCTTTTAAAAACCTTATAAATTATTTTAAACAGTTTAACAAAATTTTTTAAAAAAACTTATAAAGCCTTTAAAAAACCTTTAAAAAATCTTATAAAAACCTTATAAACCTTACAAAACCTTTAAAAAAACCTTACAAAACCTTTAAAAACCTTATAAAAACCTTTTAAAAACCTTATAAAAACCTTATAAAACCAAAATCCAAAGAAACCTCACTTTCGGATAGTATTTACCTCTCACAATGCACAAATTTGAACTTTATAAAAACGTCAAAACTCTAGATCACTCAGAAGAACAGCAAGAAAAAAATTAACCATATTGAAATCAAACCCAAATTGACAGATTGAAATCAATTACAAAATCAACCCAGATTTGTTATCAAAATCAAGAACAAAATAAAGCAAAACGAAACAAAACCCAGATTTTTAGATCTAGATCCAGATTGAAATCAACACAAATCAAATTAGCAACTCGTATATGTAACCCAAATCGAATAAATCTCAGATTTGTAACACAAATCGAATCAAAAACTCAAATCTGTAAAATAAACCAAATAAAATCATATTTGCGAAAATTAAAACGAGATCAATAACAAAAAACTCATAAAATTCGATCTAGATCTAGAGAAAAATAGAGAGAAAGAGAAAGAGAGAAAGAGAAAAACAAAAAGCAGATCTTGAGTTTTGTAGAAAAAGTGATAGAGAAAAAGGAGAAGAAGGAGAATGTGAAGGTGAGAGAGAAAAGGAGAAAAAGAAAAAAAAGGAGAAATAGAGATGAAAATTACCTCTAATAAGCTTCGATTTCCTCTAGAATGAGCTCTAGAAAGCTTCAATTTGTTTCAGTTTCGATTTCCTCTGTAAAAGCTATGATCTTCGAGCGGAAGGCGAGAGAGAAAAGATGTTCTTTTGAGAGAATTTTCTGTAAGGGGTAAACTTGTCCTTATTGGACAAAATTGTGGCATTTTTGTAAAAGAGGGGACCCGCGTGGTATTTTTGTAACAGTGGAACCAATTTGTGGCATTTTTGTAAATCTCCAATAAAACTTTCATACAACATAAAGAGTAAGTACTTTACCTTTTTTTTCAAACGTTTGTTATTTTCTATTTTTTATGGTTATCCTCTTTTACATTTTTCATATTTTGTTAAAGAAAAAACGATTTTTAATTACAATCCACTAATTAGGAAAATATTATATTTACATATTGACTTCACTTATTATTATATTACTTAACACAAATTTGAAAATATAAACACTGAAAACCTCATTTATACTTAGAATTATTTAGATCGACAATATTATAATCATAGAGAAAACCCATTTCTAAAAATATAATTTGTTGATAAGAGAAGAAAATAAATTGGTCTTATCATCATCTCCTGTATATATAATATAATGGAGGTTAGGTATAACTTTTTGGATATAAGTTAGATTGATTAGTGGGCTAAATACAACAAAAATTTATGGACTAAACTTCTGTAAAAATTAAAAGAGTTTTGTCATTAGTAGGCTAAATTTTTTAAAGAGTTTTGCAATGTCACATTTAGATATTGTATGACATTGCGTGGAGAGAGTAAATACAGTAAAACCTCTATAAATTAATACTCGATAAATTAATAATCACCATAAATTAATAAATTATCTCGGTCCCGAGTCGGGCTAATGTAAAAATTTACGAAATTTGATAAGATGATAAGATAATAATTTTTTTGAATCTCCCATGTAAAAATATAGTCCCAATAATATCATAAATTAATAATCATGTATAATTATGGATATATATATATATAATTTTTTTTTTTGGCTTCAGTACCTTTTTATTCTACTTACTATATCAAACAAATTTTTATGATTGTTTTTCAGTATCCAAAACTCATGATAAGTTATAGACACGATAATTGATTTTGTATACATAATTCTTACCAAATGTATCATAATATATATCGTTGCTGACTTTATCATCACATTACAAATGATAACCATGTTTTTTTTCTAAATTTTGGTACTAATAATGTGTATTAATTTTAAATGGATAGTATATTATGATGTTAATATTTATTCTATTACAATAATAAAAGTATAAATCATAATCTCAAGTTAATACATATTATTTTTACAAATGAATTTAATTAAATTCTTGAACAGAATATCATTTGAATTTTGTTAAAAAAAAATTGTACCTAAAACAGATATATCTCTATAAATTAATATTTATTAATTTATCGATTAATTAATATCTTTCTAAATTAATAAATTTTCAAAGTCCCATCATTATTAATTTATAGAGGCTTTAACTGTATGAAGAAGTCACATAACTTTTTTTGAATAATCACTTCTAAAATAATATGTAGAAGATATAATAGAAGGGTTGTATAATTTTCTTGGGTATAATCACTTAGCTATGAAAAAAAATTTAAACACCATTAGATAACCATGTCTTCTTGCTTTGGTTATTGATGGCCAAAATCATGTTAAGAAAATAAAAAGCTAATTAGGTGTCTTAATCATCTATGTATTTTTTAGTTTGATTAATTAATATAATAGACCATGGGAAGCCGTCCGATCGGCCCTGAGCTTCTGTCAGCGATTAGAGACTCGAGGATCTCGATCGTCGTTTTCTCTAAGAAGTATGCTTCTTCTACATGGTGTTTGAATGAATTGGTGGAGATCCGCAAGTGTCATGTAGAATCGGATCAGATGGTGATTTCGATTTTCTACGAGCTTGATCCTTCTCATGTTAGAAAACAGTGTGGAGAGTTTGGCAAGGCCTTTGAAACTACATGCCAAGGCAAAACAGAAGATGATATAAAAAAATGGAAGAAAGCTCTTGCAGAGGTGGCAAGTATATCTGGAGACGACTCTCGGAACTGGTATGTTGTTCTTTCCTTAAAACTTGTTTCGTAGGTTATGTCTCAGAACTGGGAAAGACGAAGCAAAGATGATTGTACATATCTCCAGTAATGTGTCCAATAAACATTTTGTTAGAATTATGCGTAAATATATATTTAGAATGAGAGATTAAGAAAGGAGAATAACATTGGAGAATTGAAGAATGAGAAGAATTTGAATTGAATGTTTTCATTTCTTTGGTTTACAATCTATATATAGAAGAACAAAATGACATGCTTTTCTAATCCATGCTCTTTTGTCTTCTTTAACCTATACTTTGATTTAATCCATACTTTGATGTCATCTTCTTCATCCATACTTTGATGTCTCATACCCATACTTTGATGTCATCTTCTTCACCCATACTTTGATGTCTCATACCCATACTTTGATGTTTCCTCTTGTCTTCTTTCATTTGTCAATACTCCTCCTCAAGTTTAGCCATAGAGATAAGCTTGGAACCGTAAAGATTCACCTCATTAAAACCTTAGTGTGAAAAACCTCGTGGGACAAAAACACACTGAAGGAAAAAGAGTATGAGCCTTACGGTTACTTGATCTCTATAAGCCCGAGCTTTGAGTGAACAAACTCACACACCTTTAAGCTAGCGGCCTTGGTGAATATATCCGCTAGTTGATCTGAGCTTCTTGTGTAACACGGTAGGATGAGTCTTCGTTCCACGGCTTGTCTTACTTTGTGACAATCCACTTCAATATGCTTGGTACGTTCATGGAATACCGAATTTGAGACAATATGAATGGTCGCTTGATTGTCGCAATGCATCGTTATGGGATCTTGTGACTCAATATCCAAGTCTTTGAGGATTGCCTTGATCCATGTGAGTTCGTTGGTAAGTTTCTTCATAGCTCTATACTCTGCCTCGGCACTCGAACACGCTACCACCTTATGTTTCTTCGTTTTCCAAGTGACTAAGTTACCTCCTACAAATGTACAATAGCCGGTTGTGGATCGTCTATCCCTCCTATCATCGGCCCAATCAGCATCACAATACCCAACTATCTCTGAACTCTCATTGCAACCCATCCAAATGCCGTGACATGAGGTTCCCTTTAGATACCTTAGAATCCGGTCAATCATGTTCCAATGGTATACCTTTGGAGCTTGCATGTGTTGGCTTACCTGATTCACAACAAAGCACAAGTCGGGTCTAGTAATAGTTAAGTAGATTAGCTTACCAACCAACTTTCGGTATTGTTTCACATCATCAAATGGGTTGTCTTCTATCTCCCCTTCTCGTTCTACTTTGTAGCCTTCTTCTAAGGAAGTTTTAGCCGGTTTAGCATCAAGCTTTCCTGTTTCACTCAAGAGATCATGAATGTATTTTCTTTGTTATACAAAGAGTCCCTCCTTAGAGCGGCACACTTCGATCCCTAGAAAATACTTTAGTTCACCGAGGTCTTTAATCTCAAATACTGATTTAAGATAAGATTTTGTGTTTTGGATACCTTCCTTGTCGTTCCCGGAGATGATGATATCATCTACAAAGATGAGAATTACCACAATACATTTTTGGCCTTTTAAGGTGAAGAGTGTATGGTCTGATTCCGACCGTTTGAATCCTCTATCTCGCAAGGTCATGCTCAATTTGTGGTACCAAGCTCTTGGTGGTTGTTTTAGTCCGTAGATCGCCTTTCTTAATCTTAGAACTTTCCCGGGTGTAACCGAATCTTCAAGACCCGTTGGAGGAGTCATATATACTTCGTCTTCTAGTTCTCCTTGAAGAAACGCATTCTTGACATTCATTTGCCATAGATCCCAATCCAAATTTGCGGCCAATGATAAGATGATCCTTACGGTGTGTAGCTTAGCCACCGGAGCAAATGTATCATTGTAGTCCTCTCCATATGTTTGAGTGAATCCCCTTGCCACTAGACTCGCCTTGTGCCTTTCTATATCACCACTACTGAGATATTTGATCGTAAACACCCATTTAGAGCTCACGGCTTTCTTGCCCTTAGGTAGATCGGCTTCATCCCAAGTGTGGTTTAGTTCCATAGCTTTGCGTTCTTCACCTACGGCCTCTCTCCATACTTTGTGTTCCTTGGCTTCTTCATAGCTTGCTGGAATATATTCTTCATCAAGTTGGCCAATGAAGACTAGATGCTCTTGAGGAATGTGGGTAAGATTGCACACTGCTTGAATTGGATGGGCTACCGCATTGCTGTTGTAGTAGACCCTTGTATCCTTCCAACGACTTGGAAACGTTTGCCGTGTACTCTTTCTTAATGGAATAGGTTGTGGTTGCTCTTCTTACGTTGACTCATTATTGGGCATTCCTTCGATTGACTCGCCTTGGTCATGAATGTTGGAGTGTATTCCTTCGATTGACTCGCCTTGGTCATGAATGTCGGAGTGTATCTCATCTTGGTTGCCCACCTCATGGCCAAGGGGAGTGGACCGCGGTGTTGGGCTTGGAGCAGTCGGACTAGGCATGGCTAGATTAGGTGTAGAATCTTCATTTGGGCATGTCCCGGCTCCGATTGGGCTTGCGATCCCAAGCGTCTCTAGGATCCGTCTAAGGTTGGTGGCTCGGTCCGAGGAGGTATGGGAAAGATCTTGCAAGTCTTCCCAATCCCTTTGATCGTAGTAACCTTTCCTTTCCACAAACTTGACATCTCGCGATATTAGGACCTTCTTTGTCTCCGGATCATAGCATTTGTACCCTTTTTGGGTGGTAGAATATCCAATGAACATAGCCTTTGTGCTCTTGGCATCAAGCTTGTTCCGAAGCTCCCCGGGTACTAATACAAAACACACACAACCAAACACACGTAAGTGATTAAGAGAAGGTTTGGTTTTGTTGAGTACCTCAAATGGGGAGTTGTCGTTAAGAATTTTGGTTGGGATCCGATTGATGAGGACTGTATCGTAGGTTTTGTCTCAGAACTGGGAATGACGAAGCAAAGATGATTGAACATATCTCCAGTGATGTGTCCAATAAACATTTTATATCATCCGATGATTTTCGTGACTTTGTCGGGATTTAAGATCATGTAGAGGCAATTATGGATTCAAAGTTGTGTTTGGAATCTGAGGAAGTGAGAATCTTGTAAAGCTTCCAACTTGTTTTGCAGCCAAACTGGTTACAACTCCAACTCAGTGCCAAGAATTGCCTTATGCTCAAACCGGTTATTCTACTCCATCCAATAAATCAATGTCGTTTGTGTTGCTTAGCAGCTGAATTTTTTGTGATATATATAAAGAAATCTGAAATGGCTGTGTACAATAAAGTGTTTATACAATCACTTTTGTCACATCTCTTCTCATAGTTCAGTCAAAGTTACTATGGACTATCGTGTGAATCAAACCTAATATATATCTCAGAATTGTGATGCCACTCTCTTTCTACAGCTCTTGAGGATGCAAATGCTATGGAAGTTTGGTCCCTTTGGGGTAGTTCCAGGCTTGTCGAAGCAACAACACAAACATAGGTTTGTTAATGGTCGCAACTTTCTTAGTTTCTCCATTCATCGGTTTTGTTTCCTCCATGGTTTCAACTCTTTTACTTGCTGCTCTCTTTTTCCTATCACTGTGTAACTGTTACGACAGTGAAAACTCCTTTGCACAGTTTGAGAAACTGCAGTTTGCTTTCTGCTACATCATGTTGTGGATGTTCTGTTGTTCTCAAGCTGCATGCAGTTGAGAATATTAACTGAGTAATAGAAAAAACGTCCAACTTAATCCAAGACTGTTTGCAGTCAGTTTCTTCTTTAGCAAGAGTACAGTAGTGTTGTTTCTTTTTCGTGTCTGCTGCCTTTGAGAATTTGTCTTTTCCACTTAAACACTTAATCTGCTATTGTCATCACCTGCTTCAGTAGAACGTAAATGCGCAAATAGAAAAGTGCATAGGAGATGATTGTACAGCATACTTAATCCTAATCATTCATTCGCTGCAATAGTAGCATTTTATTTGTCTTCACAGTCCAACGCTAATGCATTTTCTTTATCTTCCATCTCTTTAGTCTCATATTGCTTTGCTTTATTCAATTCGCTATTGTTTTCGACCAAGAAGCCGAAGCAAAGTTTTGATATAATCCCTTGCAAAAAATTTAGGTTTCTAGATTAGGTTTAGATCGAAAGCCCCAGCCGTTGCCACCACCGAGCCTATTGCTCTACTTGACCACTCGGTGATCGATCCGTCACTTACTCAGAAGCCACCGGTTCCAGATTATCGTGTAGGATTACGGAATCATATTTGAAATTCTCGAATTTTGTTTGTAGAACTGAAAGTTTTCGACAGATCTCAACTCTGCCAACGAATATGGCAAGACTTATAGAAGAGCTAAAGAACGAGTTAGACCGAGCGCAAGAAGATGATGATACTACTTTGGAGAAAATCGAA
The DNA here is from genome assembly GCA_964056655.1 of Arabis hirsuta. Classification (NCBI taxonomy): domain Eukaryota; kingdom Viridiplantae; phylum Streptophyta; class Magnoliopsida; order Brassicales; family Brassicaceae; genus Arabis; species Arabis hirsuta. Next base: position 32,371,958 of record OZ053307.1, on the reverse strand, counting down.
GATATTAGAAGACGGTTGTGTACTGCTTTCAGCGAGGAGGAAAAGTTTTGGAGCCAAAAAAGTCGACAACTTTGGCGTAAAGAAGGAGATCAAAATACACAATTCTTTCATGCTTCGACAAAAAAAAGAAGGGCACGGAATCGAATCCTTCGTCTTAAAGACCGAAATGGAGCATGGGCAGAAAGCGCTCCGGCAATCGAGCGAGTGGCGACACAATATTTCCATGAAACTCTTCACCACCTCGGGTCCGCAAGACCAAGAATCCTCACTCCGGTTTATTACCGAGAAAGTTTCTGAGATAACGAATCGAAATCTTACAAAGGACCCCACCGAAGATGAAATTAGAGAGGCCGTGTTTGACATTAACCCGGATAAAGCACAAGGGCCAGACGGCATGACAAACAGACTTTATCGAAGATTCTGGCAAACTATGGGCCAAGACATAACTAAGTTAGTTAAGAGCTTCTTCTCGTTGATAGCTTCGACCCACGACTCAACCAGACAAAAATATGCCTAATACCAAAGAAAAATAGGCAAAAAGAAATGTCAGAATTCAGGCCTATCAGCTTGTGTAACGTGAACTATAAGATCATCTCAAATCTCATGTGTAAAAGGCTAAAACTAGCACTCCCGAATTTGAGATCGGAGACACAATCGGCCTTTATGGCTAGACGTCTGATCGCGGACAACATCCTGCTAGCCCAAGAGAACTTTCATGCCTTAAGCACAAGCTCGATGTGTAAATCTACTTTTATGGCAATCAAAACGGATATGAACAAGGTTTATGATCGGGTAGAATAAGGATTTCTAAAAGCACTTATGCTAAAGATGGGCTTTGTAGAGAAATGGGTTGAACTACTAATGTTTTGTATCTCTTCGGTCTCGTACCAGATTCTCATTAACGGAGAGGCAAAGGGTATGATAAAGCCCTCGCAGAGACTCCGTCAAGGAGATCCTCTCTCTCCTTTCCTGTTCATAATATGTACGGAGGCACTTATATCCCTCTTAAAAGGGGCAGAAGAAGAGAGACAGATTACGAGCTTGAAAGTCGCTAGAGCGAGCCCTCCAGTATCTCATCTTCTCTTTGCGGACGATAGTCTTTTTTTCTGCAAAGCCGACAACCTGCAATGTGCATAGATTTTTAAGATCATTAAGACCTATGGAGACGTTTCGGGACAACTTTTGAACCCAAATAAGTCATCTGTCACCTTCGGAAACAAGGTTCCCACCAGACTTCGAAGAGAAATAAAGATAGCTTGTGGCATCAATAACGAAGGAGGCATGGACATGTACCTAGGACTACTTGAACAGATATGTGGATCCAGAAAAAAAGTTTTTGCCTATGTTCAAGACAAACTAAACAACCGAATCAATGCACGGTCTTCAGAATTCTTTTCCACCGGAGGGAAAGAGATCTTGATCAAATCTGTAGCTCAAGCAATTACGGCATATGTTATGTCGTGTTTTATTTTACCCGATTATATAACAGAAAAACTCGAGAGTGATATCTCTACATTTTGGTGGAGGAAAAAACAAGATAGTAGAGGTATTCACTAGATCGCATGGAACAAAATCTGTGCTCCCCAAGAATTGGGTGGTTTGGGATTCCGAGATCTCCATGATTTTAATGTAGCTCTCATTGCTAAGCAATTATGGCGTCTTATCCAATATCCATCATCTCTTCTAGCTCGCGTTCTAAAGGGATGATATTTTAGACTTACTAGTCCCTTGGAAGCTAAGAAAGCTGATTCCCCATCGTTCGGTTGGAAGAGTATCATGGCAGCTAAATCACTACTTCAACAAGGTCTTAGAAAAACCATCGGCGCGGGAACCGCCACACAAATTTGGAGCGATCCATGGATCCCCGACATCCCGACCCGTCCGGCGAGACCACTAAATGGAAGCAAACAATTTTGATCCACTACTAAAGGTCAACGCCTTATGAGAGGTGATTCGCGATCATGGGATTTACCTAATCAGAGACCTAATCCATCATGAAGATATCCCTCTTATTTTAGGGATGAGACATAGTCATAATTCCATACCTGATAGGTATGCGTGGAGTCATACGACCACAGGGGTCTACACCGTTAAGTCAGGATACACACTTGCTAGCAGCATCAGACGCTCTCAAAAACCCATGTTTGCGTCTGAACCAAGTATTACTTGTCTTCTGAGCCAAGTATGGAAGATCCAAGCTCCTGGAAAGCTTCAACATTTCATGTGGCAAGCACTATCTAGTTGTGTTCCTACATGCCAACGATTGACTTACAGACATATGGGTTCAAACATGACATGACCACGATGTGGTTCACTAGAAGAAACGATTAATCATCTACTCTTCGAATGCACGCCAGCCTTACAAGTTTGGGCATTATCGGACTTTCCGTCCTCTCCGGGTGTCTTCCCGAGTACCTCTTTATTCCGGAATATGGACTTCCTATTCTCGCGAACAAACGAGATCGGTTTATCCGAGTCTCAAAGAGAATCTTTTCCATGGATCCTCTGGTATATCTGGAAAGGCATAAATGATAAGGTGTTCAACGGAAAAATAATATCCCCACAGTATACTCTCTAGACAGCGACCGTCGAGGCAGAGAGTTGGAGTATTGCTAATCGAAGAGAAGAGGAAGAAGAAGCAGAAGATCTACGTCAACAAGGTGACTCACATGATTTATCTCTCCAGAACCCTCAAATCTCGACATGCCAGATCGATGCATCTTGGATTGATCAGGGTCCGGTCAGTGGATTAGGGTGGTGCCTAAGAGACTATGCGGGCCTCCTTACTTTCGGAATGAGAGGATGTAGTCGAAGCATCTCAGCACTTCATGCTGAATCGACGGGCTGCTTTGGGCGATGGAGTGTCTAAGTGAGAGGAGACTCTTTTCAGTGAGGATTGAGACGGATTGTGCAAGTCTGATCTCTATGATCACACATCCACTAGATTGGCCATCTTTCAATGCGGAGCTTGATGGTTCAATCTGCGAAGACAATCCTTTATATCTTTTAGTTTAGTTCATATCCCACGTAGTGGTTATGTTCGGGCCGACTCTCTTACAAAGGGAGCTCGAGCACGAGGTTATGTATTTTCACATGTAAGTCAAATATTTTCGTTTGGAGTGACCCGTCAAGAAAACCATCCAAGCGGAACCACTTGATTTAATATATCTGGTGATTGATGAAAAAAAAAACTAACTAGAAAGTGAGAAATTCAAAAATGTTGAATTTAAGAATTGTTGAAGGCCATTTCGTGATATGCCCGACCCAAAAGGACAGCTAAAAAGAAAATGACGTTCACTTGTATGTCTTTCTCAATTGTTCTAGCTACCATTTCCAATATATAAAAATAAAATCTTATATTTTTCTATTAATCTCGATCATTTGCGTTTTTACTTGTTAATAAGTCATTAACAATGTCATTACAGTTTACAGAGATGCATTTTTGGTTCATTTAAACAGTACAAGTTAGTAGAATGACAAAAATATAAGTACTTGTCTTTTGTCGACAATGTATTTACTTTTGTTACAAATAGTTTTTTATAGAGTTAATTAAGTAACTAATGGAGAACCTTTTAACTAGGTAAGATTTTTTTTCGGGTAATTTTTTGATTCAATTGTTATACACTTCAAATACTATTTTCTTAAGAGATTTGAACATTCTTTCTCGGCTTGGCGATTTTGTGCAAGATTGCAAAGCTAGAGAGTCGATTATTCTCGAATTGGGCCTATGAGATATGGGCCTTGTATGCTCTTTTCATCTCCCATGAAAAATCTATAATCTCCCCAATAAGTCTTTTTTCTCTAAAAAAAAGTCTCCCCAATGAGTCAACCCCCAAGTCTCCCCAACGCAGCCTAAAGAAGATAATGTGTTATGTTTATTGTAAGGTGGAAACCACCTCTAAGTTTCCTGCAAGTTTCTGCGAAAATAAACGCCACATTTCTCATTCCTTTTTTATATTCCATAAGCATGTTAGTGAGTGATTTCTCTTGAGAAAATCTTTTTTTTTTGTTTTAATGGCTTCTTCTTCTTCTTCTTCTTCTTCTTCTTCTTCTTCTACTCGCACTTGGAAATACGAGGTTTTCCCTAGCTTCAGAGGAGAAGATGTCCGCAAAACGTTCCTCGGCCACCTTCTCAAGGAGCTGAAAAGCAAATCAATCAATACATTCATAGACAACGGCATCGAGAGAAGCCACCTGATCGCGGACGAGCTTTTATCGGCGATTAGAGAATCGAGGATCTCGATCGTCGTGCTCTCTAAGAATTATGTTTCTTCCACTTGGTGTTTGAAAGAATTGGCGGAGATCCACGACTGCTTTAAGAAGATGAATCAAATGGTGATTCCGGTTTTCTACGAGGTTGATCCTTCTCATGTTAAAAAACAGACCGGAGAGTTTGGAAAGGCATTTGATAAGACCTGCGAGGGTAAAACAGAGGATGAGAAACAAAGTTGGGTAAGAGCTCTAGCAGAGATTGCAACTATAGCCGGATATGATTCTCGGAACTGGTATGTTCTTCTTTTCTTTGAACTGGTATCTTATCCCTCCTTGTTGAAATCTGACTATTCCTTGATTTCAGGAATGACGATTCAGAGATGATTGAAGAAATCTCCAAAGATGTGTTGAAGAAACTTCTTTTGACACCGTCGGATGATTTTCGTGACTTCGTGGGGATTGGAGCTCACGTAGAGGCAATTATGGATTCAAAGTTGTGTTTGGAATCTGGGGGAGTGAGAATGGTAGGGATTGTGGGGCCTTCAGGGATTGGTAAGAGTACCATTGCTAGAGCTCTCTACAGTCGACTCTCTTCCACCCAATTCGACCATCGGACTTTTGCATCTTATAAGAGAGCCATCGAGAACAGAAAGGTACCTGACGTTAACGTGAACCTGGCTTGGGCACGACAATTTCTGTCAGACATTCTAGGCCAAAATGACATAAAGATAGAAAGTTTAGGTGTGGTGGAACAAAGGCTTAAGCACAGGAAAGTTCTTATCGTTCTTGATGATGTGGATGAAATAGAGCTACTAGAGACTTTGGTGGGGCGAACCGGATGGTTTGGATCTGGAAGCAGAATTATTGTGGTCACTCAAGATAAGGCACTTCTCAAAAAACATGAGATTGACCTTATTTATGAGGTGGACTTCCCATCTAAGAATTTAGCTCTTCAAATGTTATGTCAATCTGCTTTTAGGCAAACCTCTCCAACTGATGGTTTTACTTGGCTAGCTGCTGAAGTTGTGAAGCTTGCGGGTAATCTTCCTTTGTGCCTCAACGTTTTGGGTTCTTCTTTAAGAGGCAAGGATAAAGAGCATTGGGTGAAGATGATGCCTAGGTTCCGAAATCATTTGAACGGAGACATTGAGAAAACTTTAAGAATCTGTTATGATGGTTTAAGTGAAAAAGATGATCAAGATATATTCGTCTACATTGCCTGCTTATTCAATGGTGAGAGTGTCAATTACATCAATAACTTCATGGAGAAGATTTTTGACACTAATGTTGACAATAGCCTTAGAACGCTAGCTGATAAGTCACTCCTACGTATAATTGGACCACACCGTATCGTACAAATGCACATTTTGCTAGAGAAGTTGGGTAGAGAAATTGTTCGTTCGGAGTCAACTAACAATCCTGGAAAACGTCGATTTTTGGTGGATCCAAAGGATATCTCTGATGTATTTAACGATAATACTGTAAGTTTTTACATATGCTTTTGATTCCTCACTTTATTTGAATTTAGTAATCCAGTCTTTTGGTGTTCGATAGATTGTTGGGATTTTTTTTAAGATAATGACTTTCTTTTGTGTCAATTTTCTCCAGGGCACAGAAAATGTCCTAGGAATACGTTTGGACACATCAGAAATCGACGAGCCATTGTTTATAGATGAAAAATCGTTTGAAGGAATGCGTAATCTCCAGTTTATTAAATTTTACAAAGAGTGGTGGCGTCAGAAGACCGGTGAAGTCAGATTCTATTTACCTCATCAAGGCCTCATTTATTTGCCCCGTAAACTCAGAATGCTACATTGGCATGAATATCCAGCAAAATATTTACCTTCTAGCTTTAGTGCAAAATATCTGGTTGAACTTAGAATGGAGGATAGTAAGCTTGAGAAGCTGTGGGAAGGAGCTCAGGTACCAACTTTTAACTTTATTTTTTCTTTATCATCTGTTTAGAATGTTTTGAACGTGTGTATTATCTTTGAGATAATTACTAAAACAAATTTGGAAAATAGCTTAATTACTAGAACAACTTTTATTCAACCTTGAAATTCAACACATGTTATAAAAGATAAATAAACCTTAGTAAAAAGTTTTTATTACAAAAATGTCATTCATAATTTATTTTTATTTTCTTAAAAAAAAATCAAATATTTGTTTGAAACCGCGGCCGTGAAGACTACGAAACCACCGGATCGTGCTCGGCGGAGATGGGGAGGCTGCGAAAACACCGAAATTTAGGTAAAAATCGGATTAAAAATAAAAAGTTGAAAAAAAAACTCAAAATCTTTTGATTTTTTTGTTAGAAAATGGATATATGACGTTAGATCTACTAGTTTTAGGCTAAATCCAGTTGAAAACAAGTTAAAATACAGTAAAAACGAGCTAAAAAATGGTTAGTCGCCATTGTTAGGGTTTGACAGAAACTTGGTTGTGTTGGAGAAGATAAACCGTAAATTACGGTTTTACCTTTTATTAAATAAGTCTACCACTACTATAAATAAATATTATAAACCTACCACTACTACAAATAAGTCTACCACATATTATAAATGGAAAAATCGCATAAAAAACCCTCAAAGTGACAATCACTAACACTTTAAACCTTCAGAGTTTTTCATTTACACTTTAAACCTTCAAAGTGTAAATATTAACACAAAAACCTCCAAAATGTCAATTTATTATGCACCGTGAAAAAATCTAACGGAAATGTACAAATCCGTTAAAAAAATAAGTATGGGTTTTTTTTGGCATCTAAAGTGAATTATTATAGCAAGAAAGGGATATTACAAAGATGATCAAAACCGGAACAGGGCGCATCGAACTGTAGTTAACCCAAACCGGAATCAAAATCTAGAACCAAGAGTCCAAAAAAGGAAAACAGGGTCCAAAATTTAACCTGAAGGCAAGCCAATTCATAGGTACCAAAGCAAAGAAATACAACCAATCGATACTGGAGACACGCATATAAGAACACATGCTCACCAAACCAGAAACAGTAGGCGAATTTGCAACGACAAAAGCAAGATAGCCTCCATATCCACGACGGACAGAGGCTACAACAACGCATAAATCAGAAGAGTTGGTGCAAACCATGAAGAAAAATGTCACCAAACAAGAAAATAAACAAACCATCCACTCGAGGAGTCTTCAAAGGATATTCAACAAACCACTCTAAATTAATGGAGCTGGCTAGCTGTTGATGTACGTCGCCGATTGAATAATTATTCTGAAAAAACAAGTGAAAAGGAAGTAATCCATGGTTGGGCGAGGGATATGAGTCTCGAAAACATATTCTTTAAAAAAGTAAGTCATCCAATAAACACACCAGACCAAGCCACAAACACCAATATCCGATTAGAGAGCCAAAACACCAAATAGAACTCCAGCAAACGAGAAGCAAACCAGCTAAGTTCGACAAGAAACCCGAACAAACCCAAAGTCAACCAAGATGTCCAAAGAACAAGCCTCGATAAACCATCGAAAGGCTCCAAGAACCAACCATCTTTTACAAACACACCGTCCAAATTTAGAACAAAGCATAAAACCCATATGGCAAGTTCAATACAAGAACCTAAACCCCTTGTAAACAAGAGAATCTCAGATCTGGATGCTTAAAAGTGGAAGACGAAAGAGTAAAAGCTTTTATGATCAATGATAACAAAGGAAGGAAGAGATGGTAGGAGAAAGGAGAGGAGGATTCCACGATGGAGAAGAAAGAAGGCGAACGAGGAGTAAACTTTTTTTTTTGTCTTCTGTATTTAAAAAAATCTGATTTTTAGATTAATTTATTATATTTAAATTATAAATTAATTTTATTAATAATAAAATTGATTTTAAAACCAGATTATTATTTTTAACGGAATTTCGTTAGATGTTTTGACGACGCCTAGTAAATTGTCAGTTTGGAGGTTTTTTGGGTAAATATTTACATTTTGAAGGTTTAAATTGGAAGTTTAAAATGTCAGTGACTGTCACTTTGAAGGGTTTTTATGCGATTTTCTCTATTATAAATTTACCACTACCACATATTATAAATCTACCATTGTTATAAATAAATCTACCACAACGTTAATTAAGTAAGGTTGTTTTAGTAAAAATTTGAAAAGATTGAATAAATCTACCACAAATACAAATAAATCTATCATATTTTACAAATCTACCACTACTATAAATAAGTCTACCATTGGGCGAACCACCAATAAATCTATCGATCACAAAATTAACTCTACCACTACTATAAGTAAATCTACCAAATATCATAAATCTACCACTACTATAAATAAGTCTACCATTGCTAACCATTAATAAGTCTACCGATCAAAAAATTAAATCTATTACTACTATAAATAAATCTACCACTAACAAAATTAACTCTACCATTACTATAAATAAGTCTACCACATATTATAAATCTACCACTACTATAAACAAGTCTACCATTGCACGAACCATCAATAAGTCTACCAATCACAAAATTAACTCTACCACTACTACTAATAAGTCTATCACTTAAAAATAAATCTACCATTACTATAAATAAGTCTACCATTGCGCGAACCATCAATAAGTCTACCAATCACAAAAATAAATCTACCACAACTACTAATAAGTCTATTACTCAAACATAAATCTACCACAACTATAAATAAGTCTACCACTACTACAAATAAGTCTACCGATCACAAAATTAAGTCTACCACTACTACAAATAAGTCTACCACTACTATAAATAAGTCTATCACTACTATAAATAAGTCTATCACTGCCTGCACCGTAAGAAGTCTACCAAACACGTAATAAATCTACCACCATTACAAATAAGTATACCGATCACAAAATTAAGTCTACCAGTATTACGAATAAGTCTACCACATTTTATGAATCTACTACTACTATAAATAAGTCTACCACTGCGTGCACCGTAATAAGTCTACCAACCACTTAATAAATCTACCATCACATGAACGGTACATTTAATATATTTTGGCATAAATTTTTTTTTGCCTCATTAATGGCAGTTTCCTAAATGTTTTCTGAAAACTGAAATAATTTTTTTTTCAAGGTTGTTTTAATAATATTGAAAGAAAATGGTCATTTTGGTCAAAATCTTTCCCTACCAAGGTTGTTTTACGATTATCTTTTCTCCTACTTTGTTTGTAGCCCCTTCGAAGCCTCAAGGTGATGGATATAGATGGATCCCGAGTTTTGAAAGAAATTCCGAATCTCTCTAATGCCACAAATCTCGAGATATTGAATCTTTGCAATTGCACATCTTTGGTGACACTTCCTTCCTCAATTCGGAATCTCAAGAAACTGAGACGTTTAAGTATGGCTGGATGCTCAAATCTCGAAGTTCTTCCAGCTGAGTTCAACCTGGAATCTCTTGATTACCTCGTTTTGAGTGGATGCTCAAGGTTGAGAAGTTTTCCTCGGATTTCAAGAAACATTTCAAGGCTTTATCTAGATGGAACTGCAATGGAAGAAGAAGATTGTTTCTGGATTGAGAATCTCTCGGGGCTTACTTGTCTTGTTTGGGAAAATTGTCCTCTCAGATTTATGCCTTCCAACTTTCGCCCGGAACATCTCGTTGAACTCGTAATGAGAGGTAGCAAGCTTGAGAAATTATGGGAAGGAGTCCAGGTAATGTTTTGTTACGAAGTTTAATTAAGTTTAAGATTACGGGTTATGCCATCTATTGGATTAATTATTATTATTTTATATAAGAAAAGAATCATTTTTAAAGTATTACATAAATTAGAAAATTATGGTTTCATGGATAGTTCAATTTTTTCGGTTTTTTTACTTTTCATGTTTCAGTCGCTTACAAATCTCAGGTGGATGGATTTATCAAATTGTGGAAGCCTGAAAGAAATTCCAGATCTTTCGAATGCCACTAGTCTCATCCGGATGTACTTGTTAGGATGCAAAACCCTGAAAGAAATTCCAGGTCTTTCAAAGGCCATCAATTTCGTCTCCTTGGATTTGTCAGACTGTGAAAGCCTGGAAGAAATTTCAGATCTTTCGAATGCCACCAATCTCTTGGACTTGAATTTGTCAGGATGCAAAAGCCTGAAAGAAATTCCAGATCTTTCAAAGGCTATCAATCTCAAGAAGCTGGGTTTGTCACGATGCAAAAGCCTGAAAGAAATTACAAATCTTTCGAATGTTATCAATCTCAAAATTTTGAATTTGTCAGGTTGCGAAAGCCTGAAAGAAATTCCAGAACTTCCAAAGACCACCCAACTTGAGGAGTTGAAACTCAACCATTGCAAAAGCTTGAAGAAGCTTCCTGATTCAGTTCAAAATCTAGAAGAACTTACAGATTTGAACATGAGCGGATGCACAAGTCTCGAGGTTCTTCCAACCAACATCAATTTGGTATCTCTCACTACTCTCGATCTCAGTGGATGCTCACGGTTGAGAACTTTTCCTCAGATTTCAACAAGCATTAAACATCTCTGTCTGAGCGACACTGCGATTGAAGAAGTTCCTTCTTGGATTGAGAATATTGATGGGCTCACTCACCTGGATATGAGAGGATGTGGGAAGTTAAAAGTCATCTCGGCAAGCATTTGGAAATTGAAACATCTTGAGTTTGTTGATTTTACAGACTGTGGGGAAGTCACGTCAGTTAGTGATGCACGTCTGGTGAAAACGGTAGCAGAATTACATGAGGAAATGTATCGCTCCTGCTCCGATTCAGATACTGAGTTACTATTCCACTATCGCAATTTAGATACTGAGTTCCTATTCCACAATTGTTTCAATTTGGATCAAGACGCGCAGAAATTCATCATACAGTCAAATTGCAGATATGCAATCTTACCTGGTAAAAAAGTGCCTACATACTTCACGCATCGAACTCGTGGAAGTTCCGTAACTGTCCCTTCACCTCAAGGCTCTCTTTCTCAAAACCATTTGAGATTTACAGCTTATATCATATCTACTGGCTTCCTATGTTATAATGGAAATATCACGGTCCACTGGAAATTCAGAGGTGTAGAGGGTGTGCATATAGTTGAATTAGGCATGCGCTCAGCTAAGATGGATCATATGGTCGTGTTTCACTTTAATATCTTCTTTCAAGAAGATCCTCCATCTCAATTGGACTGCGAAAATGTGGAATTTGAGTTCATATCCCATTACACTATTCCCTTATTGCCCATAAAAGAATGTGGTGTTCGAATCTTGGATGACTCTCCATCTCTGGATGCTAGTGATAGAAGCTCTCAAGCTGAGTACACCCATCAATCTGAAGAGAGTGGAAGAAGCAAGAAGCGAATGCAGGTAAGCTTTGCCATAAATCCAACAGATAACTATAATGACTGCTATCTCGTAGATTCACTTTTCCAGGATCATCATGAAAATGAAAATGAAAATATTATTTATTTTAATAGATTCACCTGCTGATTTGTTATGATGCAGATGACGGTTGAAACACCTGAAGAAAATTCCAACCTACCCGACGGCAAAACTGCAGTGAACTCGGGGTCGATGGCTCCATGTGTTGAGGAAGAAGCAAGAAGCAGTGAAGAGAGCGGAAGAAGCAAGAAGCGAATACGGGTATTACAACAGAAAAATTATAATGAATGTTATCAGTTGACTCTCCTTTTCAGGATCAACATGAAAATGAAAACATTATTTATTCTCATAGTTCCACCTGCTGATTTGTTATGATGCAGATGACGGTTGAAACACCTGAAGAAAATTCCAACTCTCTCTGCGGTCAAACTGCAGTGAACTCAGGATCGATGGCCTGAATTTGGAGAGTTCCTTAGGGCCAGGTCAAGCTCCTCCCCGTGTTTCTTCTAGAAGCAAGGTGCCCTCACCATCAATATCTTCAGGGAACTTCCATGGTGATGAAGCATCACTGAATCTTTCCCTTTCTCCTTTTGATCCGTGTCTCGTGGGAGAATCTTTGTATTTTGATCCCATGATAACGGAGCAACAAGATGCATGGACATCCAGCGAGGATCATTCATTGTCTCCACAGCTTACCAACTATTTCATTTGACTACAACATCTTTGATGAATCCAAAGGTTTAGGAACGAAGAGGGCCGAACAAATAGGCTCACGCTCGAAGCCCTTTCTCTTGTAAGACAAGCACATAGCAGCAGAGTTACGACACATTTAGAAATAGAGTGAACACTTTAGCTTTGTATGTTCGAGTAGAGAGAGATATGGTTGTACATGGAAAACATATATTTTATCAAAGATTGAACCTCACACTCGTTTTTCTTTGAGAGTTTTGTTCTGTATTTTCTGGCTCGCAAGCTTAAACATATTTGAGCGTGAGCTAATTGTCTCTTTTACTTTAAGATAACTTCTGCGGATCGTTTCGGGCTAAATTGGCTTTAACGATTTGGATGTTGGAAAATGGGCCATGGCCTCTTTACTCGAACATATGTAGGCCCATTTTGCTATTTTTCTGTCGGGAAACCGGTTTTTAGGAAATGATGGCGTCATCTTTTTTTTATAGGAAACAAAAATCACCATCGAACGGATGATATTAACTCTTTTAATTTATTGAAGGGCCAAGATCCATTCATTGTAGGGGTTGATGATGTCACTTTTTAACAGGTATGTTGAGTTCTTTATGGATTCAAATTAGAAGAAGTGATTTTTCAAAATCGAAATAAAAAGCTGTGTTTTTATGTTTGTTTTTATATATTGGAAACAAATCTAAATCGTTGACAAAACACAAAATCTATTGAATTGTTGTTTCATAATTTAGGAAGTCTCGGTGTAAGTGTTGTTGATTGATCGACGTGGGTGGTGGAGTACGATGGAGTTGATTTTCGTAAGAATCTAAAGCCATGAATATGTTTATTAGACGGCCAAGAGATTTATAAGAGATTGGATCAGTCGAGTATAGTCGAGTTGATAAAGTGGTATTGATTTTAAAACCGATCACATCACCTTTTGAAGAGAAAAAAGCAATCTAACTGTTGATATAAGTTATCGGAGGGTCAAGATCGATATGGACTAATAGTAGTCTCTCGGTTAGCGAATAAGTATGGCAAACCGCAAACCTGTATGGTGTGTTTATCTTCATCGGTTCTTATCAAGACTTGTGATTTTTCAAACTTGTGTAATGAAAAGTTGTGATTATCTGTTTTTATTTATTTGAACAAAATCTAAATCACTCCCAAACACAATATCTATTAAATTGATGTTAGAGGTTGATCGGAGTTGGAGATGGAGTACCAACTAGATTTCGGTATTACTTTCGATGTCTTTCTCTTTTGTTGATTTTGATTTGGCTACAAATATAGAACAATTGAATTGATTTAGATTGGGTGTTTTCGATAAAATGCTGAGTATTCCAATGAAGATAAGCAACCTTTCATAACCTGCAATCCTAAAACCGTTTAACAGACACAATAACTGAGTATAAAATTTTGTCGATTTATTGTCTCCTCACAGTTGTGTGTTCTCACCGTAAGTTATCAATTCCTCAGAAACTATATATATATATATATAGAAATCGCTTGTTTCCTGATTAAGTTTGTTCATTGTTTTCTGATTTCTGATGATTTTGTTATATTTGTTTCCTTCCTCGACAAACGCTTATCTGGAACTTTGTACATGCGCTCCGTTAGCCTGCTTTCTTATCACCGTGCCGTCTCCATCCTGAATAATCTCCCTACATTCTTATCACTGATATCTCTTTTTTTTATGCGTTTCTCGATAAACGACCCAAATTTCGTTCCTTAAATGCTTGATCATTGTGCTTGTTATTTGTTCTGATGTGTTATTAAATTTTAGTTACCAATACATAGTAGGAATGTTTTTGGTGTCCAAGTAAACAAAAAAACCCTATTGCTTTTCTTTATATTTCCTTTAGCCCATTGTTGTTTTCCCCACTGGTTAAGTTATAATTTGATTGTTGGATCAGAGTATTATAGAGCAAGAGCAATGGTGTCTGTATTCTGCAGTAGTATATCATAATTTTTTGCAATATTTTTTTTTTTCAAACATCAAATGTATTATTATGATCATGAGCTCTCTTCTTCTGATCTCAAGTTTTGCTAGCAAAAAGTCTGAATAGAGAAGGGGAGAATATTTTGAGATTTAAGATGTTTTAGCATTTTGTGGTTTTTGATTGTGGGCGCTTGCTGTGTTGGTTTAAGCAACTGGGTAAAAACGGTGGATAAAAGCCAAAGAGCAAATATTTTTGAATTAAGTTTTTAGCATTATATATGGATCTGTTTGTTTGGTTTAAGCATTGGTGTAATGGGATTTTGGGAGGAATTATATATTCGTATGGGTCAGTGTTTGTATATGTTTAATTTTACTTGTATATTATGTTCACTTAGCTCCTCTTTTTATTAACTTGTCTAGATTGACTTTCTTGGTCGTAGCTCAATCATGAATAAAAGTCTCTTCTCATTTTGAGAGAGTAATGAGGTATCTTCATCTTCATCTTGAGGGATTCCAATGGAAGATAACCACCCTTTCAAAACCTGAAATCGTTTGGTCTATGAACAGTTGTGATTGTTACTAAAATCATTTGGGTTTTCTTTTTGCACTTGTACATAAATTTTATCACTAGTGTGACCATGGTGACTTATTCTGTCACCCATCTTGTATAACTTTGTAGCGCATTGATTCTTCTCTGGTTCAAGAATCAAGTGTTTATTGTTGTAAGTTGTTGAGATTATATGTTTTCAGTAAAAGAATGGTTCCTGGTCTGAACTTGGGTAGAGTTTATGATGGGAAATAAATGACATGTTCTGCTTCATCAGTTTGTTCACTGGACTTTTGTTTCTATGTTTTAGATTTGTTATCATGGGCCCTTTCCTTCAGTTAAACTACTTAACCCTTTTCTTTCTTCGATGGAGTTTGATTGTTTTGTATGTGCATGTTAATAACTATTAATCCCGTTGTGTGTTAGTCTTCGACCATTCTCTTTCAGTTTGTATTTTCTTAGTGTCTCAGAAAAGCTATTATTTCCTTTGAACAAAGCATTCGGTTTTGTGTTTTCTTTGGGTACACACAACTACTTTATGTAGGAAGGACCTGGATTTTGAGTGGCAACGCGAAGTATTCTTAAGTTCTCACTCCCAGTTAATTTCCTCACGTCTCTCTCATAACTGAACTATTTTGTTTGTAAATAATTCTGCTGGTATTAATAGTATTTTATGATTTCCTTGGTTTGGAAAATATTGTGTCTCGTATTTGTCTCCTCTTTTTGGTTGTTAAGTCAAAGTTCTGTATTGGGTCAAATAGTCTCTTGGGTATAGGTTGAAACTGCTTATGCAAATGGACAATGATGATGATGATGTGATTATGTTGGGGTTAGGATGATGAGAATTGTTGTTGGAGGTGTTTTGGGTAGTTGGTGATAGGAACCATTGTTAGAGAAGAATGACTTCAGTTCCATATTTTTTGTCGCAAAGTTCAGGAAAAGAAGACCTGAACACTAGAAATTCCAAAATTATCACTCTTTTCTTATAACATTCGTATCATATACAAATTTTACAATTTTTCTCCATTTTTTATTAATAGTCTAGCTTTTTCTAGAAATTATTATATTCTGTTTTGTATTTCCACTAAATGGACTCTGGATAAGTTTACCATATCTGATTGCGAGCCATATTTAATTACATCTATACCATATGTTGAATGTTTGGCTTACTGTTTCAGCATGATTTAAATGCTGAAATTATAGATTTGTGATCTGATCCTGAACTATGAGATGTTGTTACTTGGTATGATTTAAGTTTAGGACTGAGTTACAGTTTCTAGAGCTGCAACATTTTGTGTTAGATCCAAGAAAGATACTTGTTTGATTTAGAGAAGAAATGCGATGTGATTGTATACGCTGATAAACTGAGTGAATGGTCTTAAAGAAGGATAAGGTTCTGGTTTTGATTGATTTATGTTTTATGATTGATTCTTATGGTTTTGATCTCTTCAAAAGAAGACCCGAGTTCTTATAGCCTTGTGTTTCTTTACTTTTTATTTTGTATCATTGTTTTTTTGAAAGATTTTTTATAGTTGTTATTGACATGGTTTTCCATATTCTGTTGTTTGTTTCATCAGGTTTAATGTTGGTGGTGGTGGTTGGGGGTGAAGCATATGTAGGGTCTAATGAAATATCATGAATAGATAATTGATTACTTCGAAACCTCAGGCATATGTGCTATTTTTCCCTTTAAAAGAATTTTTTTGCACCTTACGATTTTAGTCCTTTCTAACTCTTACGATAGAGATGCGAAACTATTAAACGGTACGCACAAGACCCACGTCCATTTCCCTACAGGAATTCCCTCTCTCTCTCTTCGCTTATTTTTGCACATTGGCTTTGTGAACGAAAATGTGAAATATGGGTTTCAGGCTAAAATATTGGCACGTGACAAACCATTGATCAACACAACTCCTTTTGATGTTGATCTGAAGCAGGTTCAAGAGATGACTTGAAAAGAACTTTCCGTCTAGAAATCCCTGATCCTAACCGAATAATTTATTGCACAGTACTACTACAATTTGTTGAAATTATTCTTGTTATTTATGGTATTATGACTAGAATATGATGCCAAAAGAGACATTGTCTTTGAGATTTGTGAGTTATTAAAAGAAACGTGAATATTATACTTAACAGAGATAATTAATTGTTATGAAGAATAGCAACCAACCTAAATGAAAAAAACGTATTCAACTAATGTTTTTACATTCTTACATATATTTTTCATGCTTATCGTATTTTTTTCATTTTAACGGGAAATAATATTTGATTGTCAAGTCTATATCATCACTTTCGAACAAAATAAAAATGAGAGAATACATGTTCAAACAAACCACTTATAGGTTTCGACCGCGCCGTTTGTTTCTTAGTTTTTTTTAATAGAAAAGGTAAAAACTGAGAGTAGAGAAAGAATCCATGGCGATATAATTTGATGATATGGAAGAAAGCTCTTGCAAAGGTAGCCGGAGAAGACTCTCGGAACTGGTATGTTGTCGACTCAGAACTGGAATTTCCTTGCATAGATTTCCAGATTATGCCTTTAGGGATATTCACATTTTACTATTGGATTTTAGGAGTGACGAAGCAAAGAAAGATTTGGCTCTTCAGATGCTCTGTCGGTCTGCTTTCGGGGAAAAGGATATGTATTTAAGGATTAAAGTGTAAGTTCTTATTATATGCTTTTCATTCCTCATGTTATCTGAATTTAATTTAGTCTTTTGGTGTTTGATGAATTGTTGTGATTGCTAAGAGATTGATTTTCTTTTGTTGGGATTTTGTTACAGGGAACAGATAATGTTCTAGCCATAAATTGTAAGATGTCAGAAATTAACGAGCCATTGTTTGTAGATGAAAAATCGTTCAACGGAATGTGGAATCTCCAATTTATAAATTTTTACAAAGAGTGGTGAGGTCAGAAGGTTGGTGAAGTCAGATTGAATTTACCTCAAGGCAGTCTTACCTGGTAAAGAAATGCTTACGTATTTCATGCATCGAATCGAACTTGTGGAAGTTCCTTAGATGTCCCTTTGCCTCAAAGCTCTCTTTCTGAAAACAATGTGGGATTTACTGCTTGCATGATTATTGAACCTGCAACTAACGTCATTGAGTTTTGTTCTAAGGTAATCATTGTCCACTGGAAATTCAGGGACGTAACGGGTATGTGTAATATTTACCCTGGCACATACTCTTGTATGATGGAACATCTGGTTGTGTTTCACTCTGATTCTGCCCTCGAGAAGAAGTCGATGATCCTCCATCTCAATTGGACTGCAACAATGTGGAGTTTGAGTTTGAACTCCATAGCACTTATCTTTGTCGCTGCAGTAAAGACCGCAACCTACAAACTTGTCCCATTTTCCCCCAGATGATAAAAGGATGCGGTATAAGACTCTTGAATGTCTCTCCATCTTTAGATGCTAATGATATTTCAAAGGCCCACCAAATTGGAACGTTTGGATCTTAACCATTGCAAAAGATTGTTGATGGTTCCTTCTACAATTCAGAATCTCAATAAACTGAGAGGTTGCACATGCACAAAGGCTGGAGCTTCGTCCAAACTGAAGTCAACATGGTATTTCTCTTTTCTCTCGATCTCAGTGGATGCTTACGGTTGAGAAGTTTTCCTCAGATTTCAATGAGCATTGCATATCTCTCTCTAGACTACACTGTGATTGAAATAGTTCCTTCTTGGACTGAGAATATCTCCAGCCTCATTAACTGACAATGAGAGTTTGTAGGAATTTAAAAAGCATCTCCCTAAGCATTTGTTATTGAGACATCTTGTGGAGGTAGACTTTCCAAGCTGTGGCGAAAGTGGGAAATGCCCTGAGAGTGAAAACTACCAAACAATATGGAGAAAGTTACAACCATCATGGATTTTTCAGTCGTCTCAACTTTTTCCAGGTAACTCAACATCTCACAACGCTATTTTATTCTTCTATAATCAATTATTCTTGGAAATTCAGACTTTTAGTGCAACTTCATTCGTAATTCTCACAAGTCTATTTTATTCTTCTACTTATCTTCCTATCCCGGACATGGAGGTATCATTTCGGTAACTAAAGTCAAATTGAGATAGATTTGATACAATATATTTTGTGGATTAAAATGTCAAATTAGGTGAGTTTGTGACCTATGGCTATGGCCCATGATTGCTCAATAAAAATCTTATAATTTTTGACTTTTGAGTATTGAGTGTGAAATGGGAAAATCACTTGTAGGAAATTTCCTGCAAGTCTCCTTTTCCTCTCATATCTCTGCTATATAACACTGTTATTTCCTGCAAGTCTCCTTTCCATTCGAATTTTAACATCCCTTTTCCATGGCTTCTTCTTCTTCTTCTCCTTCTCCTTCTTCTCACACCCTGAAATACGATGTTTTCCCAAGCTTTAGCGGTGAGGATGTCCGTAAATCGTTTCTCAGCCACTTTCTCGAGAAGCTTCAGCGCAAATCAATCATTACATTTATAGACCATGGCATCGAGAGAAGCCGACCGATTGCGCTAGAGCTTTTATCGGCGATTAGAGAATCGAGAATCTCAATCGTCATCTTCTCTAAGAAGTATGCTTCTTCTACCTGGTGTTTGAATGAATTGGTGCAAATACACAAGTGCTATGAGGAATTGGGTCAGATGGTGATTCCGGTTTTCTATGACGTTGATCCTTCTGATGTTAGAAAACAGACCGGAGAGTTTGGAAAGGCCTTTGAAACCACATGCAAGGGCAAAAAAGAAGATGATAAAAAACGATGGAAGATAGCTCTTGCAGAGGTAGCAGGTATAGCTGGCGAAGATTCTCGGAACTGGTATGTATGTTTCTTTTTTTAAAGTTTGTTTCGAGATATCTCAGAATCCGGATTTCTTTGCATAGATTTCGAGATTGTGCTTATTAGGAATTTGACTATTGGATTTTAGGAGTGACGAAGCAAAGATGATTGAACAAATCTCCAATGATGTGTCCAATAAACTTTTTACACCATCCGATGATTTTCGTGACTATGTCGGGATTCAAGCTCATATAGAGGCAATTATGGATTCAGTATTGTGTTTGGAATCTGGGGGTGTGAGAATGGTTGGGATTTTGGGGACTTCAGGGATTGGTAAAAGTACCATAGCTAGAGCTCTATATAGTAGGCTCTCTTGCCAATTCAACTATCGGGCTTTTGTATCGGCTAGAAGAACCATCCAGGATGACCATATCATGAAGCTGGGCTGGGCAGAACAATTTCTATCAGAAATTCTAGGTCAAAAGGATATAAAGATAGAAAGTTTAGGTGCGGTGGCACAAAGGCTAAAGAACAAGAAGGTTCTTATCGTTATTGATGATGTGGATGAAATAGAGCTACTAGAGACTCTGGTGGGACGAACTGGATGGTTTGGATTTGGAAGCAGAATCATTGTGGCCACTCAAGATAGGGCTCTTCTCAAGTCACATGAGATTAAACTTATTTATGAGGTGGAGTTCCCATCTCAAGATTTGGCTCTTCAAATGTTTTGTCGGTCCGCTTTTAGGAAAACTTCTCCACCTGATGGTTTTATGGAGCTTGCTATTGAAGTTGCGAATCTTGCTGGTAATCTTCCTTTGGGTCTCAACGTCTTAGGTTTGTCTTTGAGAGGGAAGGACAAGGAGGAGTGGGTGGAGATGATGCCTCGGCTCCGTAATGGACTTAACGGTAAAATTGAGAAGACATTGAGAATCAGTTACGATGGATTAGATGCCAAAGATCAAGAAATATTCCTTTACATTGCATGTGTACTCAATGGCCATAAACTCAAGTACATCAGAAACGTGCTCGGAGATCGTGTTAACATTGGGCTGAGAGTGTTGAATGATAAGTCCCTCTTACGTATAACATCACCCGGCAAAACTGTAGAGATGCACAATTTGCTAGAATTGTTGGGTAGAGAGATTGTTCGTGGAGAGTCCATTAACAATCCTGGAAAACGTCGGTTCTTGGTGAATGCCGAGGATATTTGTGATGTATTTAACGATAATACCGTAAGCTTTTAGATATCCTTTTTCATTACCGAGTGTTTACAAATTGTTGTGATTGTTAAGATAATGATTTTGTATAGTGGGGATTTTATTTCAGGGCACAGAAGCTGTCCTAGGCATATGTTTGAACACATCAGAAATCAAGAGCCCATTGTTTCTAGATGAAAAGTCATTCCAAGGGATGTATAATCTCCGATTTCTAAAAATTTATAAGGAGCGGTTGCAGAAGAGTGGTGAAGACAGGTTGTATTTACCTCGAGGCCTGGTTTATTTACCCCGCAAACTGAGAGTATTATATTGGGATGAATGTCCATTGAAGTGTATGCCTACTAACTTTAAGGCGGAGTATCTGGTTAAACTCAGTATGAAAAACAGTAAGCTTGATAAGCTGTGGGAAGGAACTCAGGTAATACTTATAAATATGATTTATTTTAGAACAAAACTTGCTCTTTTCTTCATTTTGATGAATGGATATGGAGAAAACATAAAGTTGGAAGAAGTCGAAATTGAATACCTGTATTGTCTTTACTTATAAAGGAAATTGAATACATGTATTGTCTTTACTCATGTTTTTATTTTCAGCAACTTCGAAGTCTCAAGAAGATGAGTATAGCTGGATCGAGAAATTTAAAAGAAATTCCAGATCTTTCTTGTGCCATAAATCTCGAGAGAATGGATCTTTTCAAATGTAAATCTTTGGTGACACTTCCTTCCACAATTCGGAATCTCAAGAAACTGATAGATTTAAGGATGACTGGATGCTCGAAGCTTGAGGTTCTTCCAGCTGATGTCAACTTGGAATCTCTCATTCGCCTCGATCTTGAAGGATGCTCACGGTTGAGAAGCTTTCCTAAGATTTTAAAGAACATTTTAGGGCTCGGTCTAAACGGAACTGCTATAGGAGAAGAAGATTCTTCTTGGATAGAGAATATCTCTAGGTTCTCCCATCTATATTGGAACTTTTGTCCATTGAAATGTTTGCCTTCTAACTTTCGTCCCGAATACCTCGTTTATCTGAGTATGAAAAATAGCAAGCTTGAAAAGCTTTGGGGAGAAGTCCAGGTATATATTTCGAAAATTCTTTGTTGATAAAATTTCTATGGGAAAGTGAAATTATTTCTCTTTAGTTACGAGTGAAATTATTTAATTAAAGTGAAATTTCTTTTGGGAATTTTTTTTGGAAAATTATTAAAAATGACATAATTACTAAAACAAATTTAAAACTTAACAAACGTCATAAAAGACATATAAACCTTAGTAACAAGTTTTTATTACAAAAATGCCATCTAAAAAAATCAAAAATCAAAAATTTGTTTAAAACCGCAGAAATACCATCTAAAAAAATCAAAAAATCAAAAATCAAAAATTTGTTTGAAACCGCGGCCGTGGAGGCTGCGAAACCACCGGAGATGAGCTTGGCGGAGGTGTACCGCCGAATTTATATAAAATCGGATTGAAAATCACAAGAAAACAAAAAAAAACTTGAAATCTTTTAATTTTTGGTGATAAAAAGATATATAATGTTAGATCTACTAGTTTTAGGCTAAATCCAGTTGAAAACAAGTTAATACAGGAAAAACGAGTTAAAAGGTAGTTGGCCGCCATTGTTAGGGTTTGACAGAAGCTTGGTTGTGACAGAAGCACGGTAAATTACAATTTTACCATTCATTGAATAACTCTACCACTACTATAAATAAGTCTAGTACATATTTATAAATCTACCATTACTAAAAATAAGTCTACATATTATAAATCTACCACTATCACGACTATAAATAAGTCTACCACATATTGTAAATCTACTACTACTATAATATAAATCTACCACTACTATAAATAAACCTACCAACTAAATGTTGTGTTAGTAAAAAAGTGAAAAGATTGAATTAATCTACCACGAAAATAAATAAATCTACCACATATTATAACTCTACCACTAGTATAAATAAGTATACGATATCGGGAACCATCAATAAGTCTACCGATCACAAAATAACTCTACCATAACTACTAATAAGTATATCACTCAAAAATAAATCTACCACTACTGCAAATAAGTCTACGATTGCGCGAACCATCAATAAGTCTACTAATCATAAAATTAACTCTACCACCACTAGAAATAAGTCTACCGATCACAAAATTAACTCTACCACTACTACAAATAAGTCTACCACATTTTATAAATCTACCACCACTATAAATAAATCTACCATTGCCCGAACCATCAATAAATCTACCGAACACAAAATTAACTCTAACACTACTACTAATAAGTCTATCAGTGAAAAATAAATCTACCACTACTATAAATAAATCTACGATTGAGCGAATCATCAATAAGTCTATCGAACACAAAATTAACTCTACCACTACTAGAAATAAATCTAGCGATCACAAAATTCTCTATCACTACTATAAATAAGTCTACCACATATTATAAATCTATCACTACTATAAATAAGTCTACGATTGCGAACCATCAATATGTGTACCAACCACTTAATAAATCTACCAATCGCAAATAAATCTACCATCACATAAACGGTAGACTTATTCGCTTTTGGCGGAAAAATTTTGGTGTCTCATTAATGGCAGTTTTGTAAATACGTTTTTTGTCTTCAAAGAAAATAAAGCTAAAATGGGTATAATATATTGTTCAAGGTTGTTTTGGTAAACCTCCCAATTTTTTTTCCCATAATGATTTCTTTGTTCTATGCACTGTTCTTTTTCTTGTTTCAGTCACTTGGAAATCTCGTGGAGATGGATTTGTCTGGATCTGAAAACCTGAAAGAATTTCCAAATCTTTCAAAGGCCACCAAACTCGAGAAATTGAGTCTCAACGGTTGCAAAAGTTTGGTGACAGTTCCTTTTTCAGTTCGACGTCTCTATAAGCTGGAGAAGTTGAGCATGAAAGGATGCACAGGGCTCGAGTCTCTTCCAACCAACCTGAACTTGAAATCTCTCTTTAGTCTCAATCTCAGTGGTTGCTCACAGTTGAAAAGTTTCCCTCAAATTTCAAGGAACATTGCCGAACTCTCTCTCAACTACACAGCTATTGAAGAAGTTCCTTCTTGGATTGAAGAGTGTTTCTCTGAGCTCAGTAAACTCAAGATGAGAGGTTGCAAGAGGTTGAAAAACATCTCTCCAAACATTTGTGAATTGGAAAGGCTTCAGGTGGTTGACTTTTCCGACTGTGAAGGAGTCACAGAATTTGGTGATGCAACGGATATCTATCATTCCTTCTACCATCCAAGGGTTCGTCTCAGTTTCGATAACTGCTTCAATTTGGATCTAAACGCACAGAAACTCCTCATTCAATCAAATTTCAAGTACACGGTCTTACCAGGTGGAGAAGTGCCCAAGTTTTTCACGCATCGAGCTTGTGGAAGTTCCCTAACTATTCCTTTACCTAAGAGCTCTCTTTTTGAAGATTTTTTGGGATTTAAAGTTTGCATCTTGCTTGAACCTACGACTGTCACGGAGTTTAATTTACCATGCGCTGGGGTACGCTGGTACTGCAGAGGCAAAACTGGTGTGCATCGCTTTCCCTTTAAGATGAGTTATCTTAAGATGGATCATCTGTTTGTGTTCCACTTTGGGTTCCATACAGAAGATGTAATTGAATTTCCATCTGAAGTGGGCGATGTGGAATTTGAGTTTTACTACCGTATGTATCGTTGTCGTTACCACTACCTATATGACCGTCTTTGCCACACAGAAGCTTGTCCCTATTTGGTCCAAAGGATAAAAGGATGTGGCATAGAGCTCTGGCATGTCTCTCCTTCTCGAAACGATAGTGATGAAAGCTTTGACGTTTACAGAGACTCGTCATCTTCAGGTAACTCCAAACATCTTACAACGCTAAGTCAAGATCAACTTGGGATTAGCCGTTTTCTTCTTTTGTTTCCTGCAGAGGATGAAGCAGAACTCATAGAAAATATATGTATGGACGACTATGATAGCTTGTCTTCGTCAGGTAACTGGAACATCTTGCAACTCTACTCTTCTTCTAATTTGGGATCAACTTGCTATTAGACCATGGTTATACTGATAATGACTTGATGATTTCATAGTTATTTACTTATTTCACACGCCAGATTTTATTTTCCTGCAGACGAAAAGGAAGATTCGGACGGACCATTTTAACTGACGAACAAGAAGAACTCCTCATCTTTTTTCTTTTTTTTTTCTTTTGGTAACCGAAACATCTTACAACTCTAGTTTTCTTCTAATTAGGGGATCAACTTGGGGATTAACCCATAATGACTGGATAATTTCATAGTTTTTTCACACAACCAGTTGTTTCACCTGCAAAGGAAGAATAATATTTTCTCAAGTAAATACTCCAACTCCAGAAGCTATTGCGCAATGGATCTTTGAGTCTACGAACCAGTGCTGAGAATTGACTCAAGTACGAGTTATCGAAGAAATCATCCTTTTTTGGATTTCACTGCTAAACTTTTTGTGTTGATCAATCTCAAAAACTCAGTACAATAGCGTATTATACACACTAAAATAACCAAACCACAGTTGTAGGACTCTCATGTCAATCGAACCAAAAAGATATATCAGACTTGTGACGCCAATCTCTTTGTTTAGCTGGGACGTGAATACTGTGGAAGTTTAACGCCATTTTATTTTATATACTCTTTCAAAAATGTTGTGGTCAAGATACTAGGTTCTATTTCTTTGATTGCTTCAGTTTGAATCAAGATGCACAACGATTGATCCTACAATCAGATTGTACATATGAGATCATGCCTGGTAAAGAAGTGCCTACATACTTCACGCATCGAACGTGTGGAACTTCCTTAATTGTCCCTTTACCTCAAGGCTCTCTTTCTCAAAACAGTTTGGGATTTAGCGCTTGCATCGTACCTGGAGCTGTGACTGACTTCCTTTGGCCAAAGATTATCATTGTCCATTGGAAATTCATGGGGTAACGGGTATGTGTAATATTGGCCCTAACACAGACTTTTGTGTGATGGATCATCTCGTCGTGTTTCACTTAGATTTCTTCCCTCGAGAAGAAGTCCATGATCCTCCATCTCGATTGGACTGCAACAATGTGGTGTTTTAAGTTCGAGCTCCATAGTAACATATTAGACACTAAAGAACACAACTTACAAAGTCGTCCCATTTTGCCATCTAAGATAAAAGAATGCGGTGTTCGAGTCTTGGATTTCTCTCCATCTCAGGATGCTAATGATAGAAGATCTGAAACTGAGTACACCGATCAATCTGGAGAAAATGATGAAGAGAGTGGAAGAAGCAAGAAGCAGGTAAGCTTTGGCATAAATGCTATTTCTTGATTCTCTTTTTGAGGATCGACATAAAACCAGAAACATAGACTCACTTGTTGATTTATTCTGATGCAGATGACAGTTAAAACATCTGAAGAACCTTCCAACCTTCGCTGCCAAATTTTAACGTCTGATGGAGAAACTTTGTATGTTAATCCCATTATAACAGAACAAGAAGACAACCATTGTGGATCCTTCCTCGTCTCCACAGCTCATAAACTTTTTCAGGTGACTCAAAATCTTACAAATCTAATTTACTTTAACTCTGATCAAGTTGAATCTTCAATGACACAAGCTTTTTGGCTTTCCTGCAGATGATGGAAATAACATTTCGTGAAGTTTCCAACTTATTCTGCAGCCCAACGGTCTCAACTCAGTGCCAAGAAACCCCAACTTAGTTTGGTCGACTTTCCTGCAGGATCCAGACAATACACGTGTATATATATATATATATATATATATATATATCTATGCGAGAATAGAATCCATCTTATTACAGCAGGCACAACCCCATCAATTGCAATAGCTTCTGTCGTCTCAGAAAACAACAGCCTTTGGCACATGATAATAACTTTCATGCAGCCTCCACAGATTAAGGAAACCTGCTAATGCAAATGTACAGCTCTTGGAGATGCAAATGCTATGGAAGTTTGGTCCCTTTGGCATAGTTGCAAATCCAAGCAAACGGAAGGTTTGTCGATTGTTGCAACTTCCCGAGTTTCTCCATTCATTAGTTTTATCTCTTTTCCAGGATCAACATGAAGATAGAAAAACTATTTATGATGGAAATTAAAATTATGTATTAACGTGATTTATTATTATGAAGCATATGACAACAATATTGAATCAATATTAGTTGTTTGAGAAACCAAGATTAAAGAATTCCTCTTTTTATTGCTTAAGAAAACTCTCTAAAAAACTTAAGCTCTCAATCTCTCAAAAACTCATAAGTTATGTTAATTCCTAAAAGAGGATAACTTACATATTTAGATAATCTTCTAAATATGTATCTTTTCCTAATCTCTTTAATAACCATAACTCGGTAAGATTAGGATAGCTTATGATTCAAGCTTTCTTCAAGCTTATCTCAACATTCACCCCCTTAAGATTGAACTCTTCATTCGACACGTCTTGAATCCCAACAAGATCCCTCATCTCCTTGAACTTGATTCTCCCAAGCGCTTTTGTTAAAATGTCAGCCTTTTGCATATCTCCAGGAACGTGCTCAACCTCCACTTGTTCGTTCTCAACACACTCTCTTATAAAGTGATACCTTCGGTGAATGTGTTTGCTTCGTCCATGAAACACAGGATTCTTTGTAAGAGCTATTGTGGACTTGTTATCAATTCGGATTGTTACCTTCTCACACGGTTTATCGACGATCTCTCCAAGAAGTTCTTGTAGCCAAATTGCCTGCTTAGCCGCTTCAGTAGCTGCCATGAATTCGGCTTCACAAGAAGACAGAGCCACAGTTTCTTGCTTTTGCGAGCACCACGTGACCGGACAATTATTAAGATAGAAAATATGACCAATCGTGCTCCTTCCATCATCCACATCCACATTGTGGCTGCTATCACTCTATCCTACTAGTTCCGTCTTCTTAGCCCTTTTGAATGTAAGACCATGAGAAAGAGTACGTTGAAGATACCTTAATACTTGTTTTAAAGCACTCCATGAGACTCTTTAGGTTCTTGCATGTATTTGCTTAAAACTCCAACACAATAAGAAAGATCAGGTCGTGTGTTTCACTTTAATATCTTCTTTCAAGAAGATCCTCCATCTCAATTGGACTGCGAAAATGTGGAATTTGAGTTCAAATACCATTACACTTCCGGTCTTAGCTTCGTAGGAAATATTTCCTTATTGCCCATAAAGGAATGCGGTGTTCGAGTCTTGGATGTCTCACCATCTCTGGATGTTAGTGATAGAAGCTCTGAAACTGAGTACACCGATCAATCTGAAGAAAGTGATGAAGAGAGTGGAAGAAGCAAGAAGCGAATGCAGGTAAGCTTTGGCATAAATCCAACTGAAAACTATAATGACTGCTATCTCGTAGATTCTCTTTCCAGGATCAACATGAAAAATAAAAATATTATTTATTCTCATAGTTTCACCTGTTGATTTATTATGATGCATTCACAGGACAGTGGAACTATCTCAAGTACATTCCAACCTACCCGGCGGCAAAACTGCAGTGAACTCGGGGTCGATGGCTCTCTGTGTTGAGGAAGAAGCAAGAAGCAAGAAGCGAATGCGGGTATTACAAGATTTGTATTTAGATCCAGTAATCCAATAGAAAATCATAATGAATGTTATTACTTGATTCTCTTTTTCAGGATCAACATGAAAATGAAAACATTATTTATTCTCATAGTTTCACCTGCTGATTTGTTATGATGCAGATGACGGTTGAAACACCTGAAGAACATTGCAACCTACCCGGTGGCCAAACTCTAGCTCCGATTTCGGATCTTTCATCGGATCTGGATGGAGCTTCAAGTAACTTTCGTGGAGATGGAACATCGTTGTACCATTCACTTTCTCCTTCTTATCCTTGTCTCGAGGGAGATGCTTTGTGTGTTGATCCCATGATAACGGAACAACAAGACACCCATTGTGGATCCTTCCTCGTCTTCACAGCTTATAAACTATTTCAGGTGACTAAAAATGTGACAAATCTATTTTAATTTTAACTCATTGACTACATATGTACAATCAGACGATTTCACAGTAGATTTTTTTATTTGTTTTCACTCTAGCCAGTTTCTTTTACCTGCAGATGATGGAAATAACATTTCGTGAAGTTTCCAACTTATTCTGCAGCGCAACTGGCCACGGTCCCAACTCAGTGCCAAGAAACCCCAACTTAGAATCAAGTGATTCTAATCCATCCAATTAATCAGTGTCGTTTGTGTTTAAAAGATTTTCATTTGTAATTATATTGATCTGAAAAAGTGAGTAAAGTGTTTATACACATTACACAGACTATCAATTGCAACAGCTTCTGTCGTCTCAGAATCAACAGCCCTTGGCACATGATAATAACTTTCATGCAGCCTCCACAGATTAAGTAAACCTGCTTGGTCTTTCTTCTCGGGTACAGCTCTTGGGGATGCAAATGCTATGGAAGTTTGGTCCCTTTGGGGTAGTTGTAGATTTGAGCAAACTTCACAAGTTATCAGTTTGATCTCCTCCATGGTTTCACGGAAGGTTTGTCAAATTGCTTCAACTTACTGCAATTCTGAGAGGAAAGGCACAAAATCAGTGTTAGACAGTGAATACTCAGTTTGTGCGGTTCTCACCCTTGAGAAACTGCAGTTTGTTGCTGATGTTGTCTTCTTCTCAAGCTCCAGTTTGTACAAGAAAATCTCTCACAGTCAAACAGAGATTGACTCCAATAATGCAAAATTTTGATCAAGTAACATTGTGATCCCTTATTATAATGACATAGTGACATTCGAATCTTCCAGATCTGAAAATCGCCGGAGCCGTCGAACCTCTCCACTTCGATTCTTGGATTCGACATCGCGATCACTTAGCCGAAGCTCTGATACCACTTGTTGAGGTTAAACGCACCTAATCAAGCTACTGGACTTGACTATGTAACACTCCAATCACGATTCGAACTCACAGACTTCTCCAATCACGCAAAGAACACAATCTCTCTCAAGAACGATTTCGAAAGATAACGCAGAGAGAAAACAAGTAAATGACACAATAGAGTTTTACCCAGAGCTTCGCCTTCGAGGTGAAGAACTACTGCTCTGGAGCCGATCTCGAATCAGCAATCCACTATCAATGAAGGATTCAAGCTCTCAAATGTTCAGAGAAGCTCGAGGAAGAAGATAATGTTTTCTATGTCCCTTAACAGCTTAACAATTTAATCTCTTTATAGATGAGAGATTAAACCAGCCATCGAACCAGGGAAATCACGATCCAATCCAACCCCATAACCGGTAATAATCAGATTGAACCGAATCCCTCTAGCTCCCTAAGAGTCTTTGACATGTTGACTCTTATACAAGGTAAAACGTTGACTAGAGCTAAATCAATGTACGACAGATCATATGACTTTTTTTTGGTCTCTTCTCTCTATTGTCTCCCATGGCTTCTTCTTCTTCTTCTCGCACCCTGAAATACGATGTTTTCCCGAGCTTTAGCGGGGAAGATGTCCGTAAATCATTCCTCAGTCACCTTCTCCAAGCGCTTAAACGCAACTCTATCATTTCCTTCATAGATAACGGTATCGAAAGAAGCAGCCAGATCGCGCCTGCGCTTTTATCAGCGATAAGACAATCAAGGATCTCGATCGTCGTCTTTTCTAAGAAGTATGCTTCTTCCACTTGGTGTTTGAATGAATTGGGAGAGATCCTCGAGTGCCATGAGGAATCGGATCAGATGGTGATACCGATTTTCTACGACGTTGACCCTTCTCATGTCAGAAAACAGACCGGAGAGTTTGGTGAGGCCTTTGAACAGACATGCGAGGGCAAAACAGAGGATGAGAAAAAACGTTGGAAGAAAGCTCTTGCAAAGGTAGCAAGTATAGCTGGATATGATTCTCAGAACTGGTATGTTCTTCTTTCTTTGATTCAATTTCGTTCAACTAGGAATTTTTTGGACATTTGATTATTCCTTGATTTCAGGATTGGCGAAGCCGAGGCGATTGAACTAATCTCCATGGATGTGTTGAATAAACTTTTTACACCATCCGATGATTTCCGTGACTTTGTTGGGATTGATGCTCATATGGAGACATTAAATTCAATGTTGTGTTTCGATTATGGAAAAGTGAGAATGGTTGGGATTTTGGGTCCTTCAGGGATTGGTAAAAGTACCATTGCTAGAGCTCTGTACAGCCGACTCTCTACCCAATTCCACCATCGAGCCTTCCTAACTTATAAGAGAACTACCCAAGACAAAAAGATAGCCGACTTTGGTATGAAGCTGGGTTGGGCAAGACAATTTCTATCAGAAATTCTAGGCCAAAAGGACATAAGGATAGAAAGTTTAGGTGCGGTGGAACAGAGGCTAAGGCACATGAAAGTTCTTATTGTTCTTGATGATGTGGACGAAATAGAGCTGCTAGAGACTTTGGTAGGACAAACCGGATGGTTTGGATTTGGAAGCAGAATTATTGTGGTCACTCAAGATAGGGCGCTTCTCGAGTCACATGGGATTGACCTTATTTATGAAGTGGAGTTCCCATCTGAAGATTTGGCTCTTCAAATGTTTTGTCAATCTGCTTTTCGGGAAACCTCTCCACCTAACGGTTTAATGGAGCTAGCTATTGAAGTTGCGAACCTTTCCGGTAATCTTCCTTTGGGTCTCAACGTTTTGGGGGCTTCTTTAAGAAGAAAGAACAAAGTGCATTGGGTCGAGATGATGCCTAGGCTCCGAAATGGTTTGAATGGGAAAATTGAGAAAACATTAAGAGTCTGTTACGATGGGTTAGATGAAAAAGATGATCAAGATATATTCCTCCATATTGCGTGTTTATTCAATGGTGAGAGTGTCAGTAGCATCAAAAATTTGCTGGAGAAGAGTTTTTACACTAGTGTTAACACTAGACTTAGAACGCTAGCTGATAAGTCCCTCGTACGTATAACCGCACCTCATGAAACTGTGCAAATGCACACTTTGCTACAGAAATTGGGTAGAGAAATTGTTCGTGCAGAGTCAATTTACAATCCTGGAAGACGTCGATTTTTGGTTGATGCAAATGATATATCTGCTGTATTTGAAGACAATACTGTAAGTTTTTATATATGCTTCTCATTCGTCACTTTATTTGAATTTTATGATCCAGTCTTTGATAAATTGTTGGGATTTTTGTTAAGAAAGTGATTTTCTTTCGTGTGGATTTTTTTCAGGGCACAGAAAATGTCCTAGGAATATGTTTACACACACCAGAAATCAACGAGCCATTTTTTATAGATGAAAAATCGTTCGAAGGGATGTGTAATCTCCAATTTATAAAATTTTACAAAGAGAGGTGGGCACAAAGAACCGGTGAAGTCAGATTCCATTTACCTCAAGGCCTCATCTATTTACCCCATAAACTCAGATTGCTACATTGGGATGAATATCCAGCGAAACATATACCTTCTAGCTTTAGTGAATATCTGGTTGAATTGAGAATGGAGGATAGTATGCTTGAGAAGCTGTGGGAAGGAGCTCTGGTACCAAATTAGAAATTTTATTTCTTAGAATCTGTTTTGAATGTTTTGAACATGTATATTATCTTTTCCCCTGCTTTGTTTTCAGCCACTTCGATGCCTCAAGGCGATGAATATAGCTGGATCCGAAGATTTAAAGGAAATTCCAGATCTTTCTAATGCGACAAATGTCGAGATAATGGATTTTTCTGGATGCACGTCTTTGGTGACACTTCCTTGCTCAATTCGGAATCTCAAGAGACTGGGGGAGTTATGGATGTTTGGGTGCTCAAATCTCGAGGTTCTTCCAACTGACATGAACTTGGAATCTCTTGATAACCTCAGTTTGCGTAAATGCTCAAGGTTGCAAACTTTTCCTCGACTTTCAAAAAACATTTCATGCCTTCTTCTAGATGGAACTGCAATGGAAGAAGAAGATTGCTATTGGATTGAGAATCTCTCGAGGCTCACTGTACTTGATTGGGAAAATTGTCCTCTGAGATGTATGCCTCCCAACTTTCACCCGGAACATCTTGTGGAACTCAGAATGGAATTCAGCAAGCTTGAGAAACTATGGGAAGGAGTCCAGGTAATTTCAATTTTTGTTTTGTCTAATTGTAACAAAACTATGGGAACATCTCGTATATAGGATTTATTTATTTTTGTTTTGTCAACGGTATACGGTACATTTTAGGTAAATTGCCAAACTATACAATATAATTAACTAATTACAAGAGAGTCCATATCTTCCGAGATCTTTTTAATCTCTCGCATCATCTTTTTAATCAACGGTATACGGTGCTAATGGATGAACTAAACAAACTGTTTGTTTGTTACAAAATATAAGAATGTAATGGTTTGTTCTTTTCATGTTTCAGTCGCTTAGAAATCTCACGAGTATGGCTTTGTCAGGATGCAAAAACCTGAAAGAAATTCCAGATCTTTCAAATGCCACTAGTCTCGAGGAGTTGGATTTGTCAGGATGCAAAAGCCTGAAAGAAATTCCAGATCTTTCAAAGGCTATCAATCTCGAACTTTTGAATTTGTCAGGATGCTCACGGTTGACGAGTTTTCCTCAGCTTTCAACGAGCATTAAATTGCTACATCTAGACGACACTGCGATTGAAGAAATACCTTCTTGGATTGAGATTATCACTGGGCTCACTCACCTGTGGATGGGCGGTTGTAAGAAGTTAAGAAAAATCTCTGCAACGATTTGGAACTTGGAACATCTCCAGTGTGTTGATTTTACAGAGTGTGGAGGCATCACATCAGTCAGTGATACAAGTCTGGTGAAAACGGTAGCAGAATTACATGCAGAGAGTATTGCAAATCACCACATAATTGCAAATACTGAGTTCCTGTTCCGTAATTGTTTCAATTTGGATCGAGACGCGCAGGAATTCATCCTACAGTCAGATTTCAAATATGCAGTCTTACCTGGTAAACAAGTGCCTACGTACTTCACGCATCGAACTTGTGGAATTTCCTTAACTGTCCCTTTACCTCAGAGCTCTCTTTCTCAAAGCAATTTGGTATTTACGGCTTGCATCGTACCTGGACCGGTGACCGCCTCCCTTTCGCCAAAGATCATCATTATCCACTGGAAATTCAGGGGGGTAACGGGTATGTGTAATATTGACCCCGTCACGGACTTTTGTGAGATGGATCATATGGTCGTGTTTCGCTTTGGTTTCTGCCCTCAAGAAGAAGTCAATGATCCTCCATCTCCTTTGGACTGTGACTATATGAAGTTTGAGTTTGAACTCCACAACATACTAGGGACTGAAGACCGTGACTTGCAAACTTGTCCCAGTTTGCCATGTAAGATAAAAGGATGCGGTGTACGAGTCTTGAATGTCCCTCCATCTTTGGATGCTAATGATAGAAGCTCTGAAATAGAGTACACGGGTCAATCTGGAGAAAGTGATGTAGAGACTGAGAGAAGCAAGAAGCGAATGCGGGTAAGCTTTGGCATCAATACAACAGAAAGTTATATTATTATATAAATGCTATCTCTCGACTCTCTTTTTCAGGAATAACATGAAAATGGAATGTATTATAAGTGTTTCGATTATGACGTAGATGACAGTTATAACACCTCAAGAACAATGCAACCAACCCGGCGGCCAAACTCTAACTCCGAATTTGGACCTTTCATCGGTTCTGGATGGAGCTTCAAGTAACTTCCATGGAGATGGAACATCTTTATGCCATTCAATTTCTCCTTCTTATTCATGTCTTGAGGGAGAAGCTTTGTGTGTTGATCCCATGATAACGGAACAACAAGATACAGAGACACCCATTGTGGATCCTTCATTCTCTTCACAGCTTCTAAACTTTTTCAGGTGACTTGAAATATCATACTTATCGATTTTACTTTATTCAAAAATCAACTAGAATCTTCAATGAATATAATGACCATAATGATAGACGATTTCATAGATACACACTAACCAGTATTTTCCTGCAGATTTTGGAAATAACATTTCGTGAAGTCAAACCGGTTACAGCTCCAACTCAGTGCCAAGAATGACCTTAAGCACGATAGCGATTGTGTTTAGCAGCTGAACTTTGTGTTTGTTTGTTTGCATCAATCTGAAAAATCTAAGTACAATAGAGTGTTCATACACAAGCTAAAAGAACATCACTTTTGTCACTTCTCAAAGATCAATCAAAGTTACTATGGACTATCGTGTGAACCAAACGCAAGATATGTATCTCAGACTTGCGATGCCACTCTCTTTGTACACTTTTTAAGGACGTGAATGCTATGGAAGTTTGGTCCCTTTGGACAGTTGCAGGTCCTTTTTCCCTTGAAGCAACAACATCAATAGAAGGTTCTCCTTTCATTGGTATATGTTTCCTCCAACGATTTCAATTCTTATGCTTGCCACTTTCTTCTTTTTACTTTAATCTACCCTGAGGAAATGCACAAAATTGTCGGATTAAATGTACTATAGGTTCAACTAGTTACTAAACTACCGCTTAATTGACTTTAAACTGAAATAAAAGCTCAACGTATAGTTCAACTGCTATATATGATTACTTTTAAAGCTATTTGACTAAGAGCTTACGATATTCACATGGAAACTATGTCCATCCGAATAGTAATTTTTCCCACAAAATGGCATGTTTGAAGGAGAGTTTTTTTAACAAACATTTATATTGTAAGATAAAGTTTATCCTGTGATTTTTAAGGATATGCGATTATTAGAAATTTGTATACGGTAGAAATTTCTAATCTTTCTGATTTAGTAGCAACACTTCCACTGTTGTCAATCTCGGGTATTTTCACCGTCGTCTCCGCAATCTTCTTCACATTTACAATCACCATCATTGATTATAATATACAAAAAAATGTATAATTTTGTTTCTGATTTTTTCTTTCTTAGTGTCGCCAAGAGATCTACGGCCAGATACTCCTCTTTCTATATCAATCGATCTGCCTAACGAATGGGACTGGATAATCTTAATTTTAGATTTGACTGTGTTCGTATCGTGGCTGTTGATTTCGTGGATTAACTGATAGATTCAAAGAAGTAACATTTACCATATATCCCCAAAAGTCATCACCACCATTGTTATCATTAATCGTTAATCTCTACAAAAGAGGACCTCAATAGTGAAAAATCTTAACATCAGAAAATCATCACCTCTTTACCACAATAAAATCTTCAAGAATGAGGTAGCCAAATAAAAGGTTAAGGATAGATGCATCGTCTTTGTATAAGATGCAAAGTCCTAATAGACTTCATCAAAATTCAAAACCGGTGAAGAGATATCTAGAAGCAGAAATTGGAGTTTCAAAATCTTAAGTGTTTTACAAGTACACCAGCTACTTGGAAATGTTAAGATCTCTGCTAACGACAATGGATAAACGGTAAGTTTCTTTGTTTTGTTTATTATATATGTTTATTAAGAGCGTTTGAAATCTGATACCACTAGAAATGTATAAAATCTTAATATTTTCTTCGTTTATTTTTGGCAAAGTTTATGAAGAAATCGAGGTGTTATGAATGAGGACATAAGAGCATCATTATCCATGATACTTTTGTAGTATCATGGAATATAAAATTATTAAAATTTGAGTAAAAGGAAGAAAGAGAGTGTTTTTGATTGAAATAATGGGGTGTATTGAAATATAAAATTAATAAAATTTGAGTAAAGAGATGAGATAGTTGATATTTTTGGAGAGAGAGTATCAAATAGTGGATACTTTTGATACTTTTGAAGTGTGTTTTTAATAATTTTATATTTAAAGAGAGTATAAAATTAATAAAAGTTGAGTAAAAGGATGAAAGAGAATGTATAAAATTATTAAAACACACACCCTCTCTTCCTTTTAATCAACTTTATACCTTCTCTTTCATCTTTTTACTCAACTTTTATTAATTTTATACTCTCTTTAAATATAAAATTATTAAAAACACACTTCAAAAGTATCAAAAGTATCCACTATTTGATACTCTCTCTCCAAAAATATCAACTATCTCATCTCTTTACTCAAAATTTATTAATTTTATATTTCAATACACCCCATTATTTCAATCAATAACATTCTCTTTCTTCCTTTTACTCAAATTTTAATAATTTTATATTCCATGATACACAAAAGTATCATGGATAATGATGCTCTAAGGATGCTCTAATCAACTAAATCTTTAATTATACAAATACTATCTTCACTTCATACAAAAACTGTCTTAACCACAAGTCTTTTGTCTAAAGAATGGCGATCTGTCATAGTTTAGACAAAACACTTGTGGCTATGACAATATTTGCATAAAGTGAAGATAATATTTACAAAATCAATTTTTCAGGTAATTGATTGATGTCATCATTCATAACACTTCAATTTATTCGAAAAATTTTCACAGCCAAAAGAATCGAAGAAGAATATATGAAGTTTTTATGCATTTGAGATTTCAAACGATTTTAATAAAGAAAACGAAGAAACTTAAAGTGTGTTGTGGCAAGAGATGATGATGATGATCCTGATGTTAAGACTCACTACAGAGAATATATCAGTATGGATGTTTCGAGATTATAAAAACAATAGTATACACTTGTTTTACTACATCTTAATCTAAGATGCTAATACTTACACATATGTCGTTCTATTATATAAATGTGACAAATGACGATATATCTAATAAATCATGATAAACCAAGACTATGATAAATCAATAAAACAAAATAGCCAATTGAGATCGTAACAAATTACATACCATGATGTGGTACAGAAACGTAAAGCAATAGGCATGAGTTAGTCATAACGAACTATGAAACAATAAAAGCATGGTTATCTGTTTTAGATTACCGAACCTATAAAGCAATAATAAATCAGATTAACTAAAAGTAAATAATCTATTAATCTGTTTTATATATGATTACTATGCAATTATGCCATGACTACATATCTTAAGATTCACAAGGTGGTGCATTAACTTAATTTTCTATTAGAACTAAAAAAAACTAATCGATCAACATTTAAAAGGAAAAACAAGCAACTTCACCGTAACCAATAAATCAATAAGTAAATCGATATCCAAAAACATGATCGGTAATGAAGCAATATTTAAACGATCGTTTCG
The DNA here is from genome assembly GCA_964056655.1 of Arabis hirsuta. NCBI lineage: Eukaryota > Viridiplantae > Streptophyta > Magnoliopsida > Brassicales > Brassicaceae > Arabis > Arabis hirsuta. The sequence continues at coordinate 32,334,208 of OZ053307.1, read as the reverse complement.
TTTAAAGCATGACTTGATAATACGCATGATTCTAAATGATGAGGTACCTGGATTGGTAACGAATATGGGAGAAATCGATATGCCATGTCGTCGACCGATACGTTATGATTGGTAAGGCCCGAAGTTATGACGGAGACAACGTCTTTTCTCAAACGGCTCGACTGGAAACGAAAACAGAGACAACTTCAGAGAGTATATATAGGAAACGCGTATTAGGGTTTTGCTGTGGCTAGGGTTTTTCGTGCTAATAAGAGAAAATTATGAAAATAGACTAAAAACATTTAAAATTAAAATAATAGGCCATACTTTTTGAAATTAGAAAATAGGCTAAATTTGTCCTTTAAATAAACAAAATTAAATTATTTTATATATAATAATTAATAGGAAATGATGTGGAAGTTGAAGAGATCGTGAGCGAGAACTGAAACACCGACGGTTACAGCAGAGACGCCGTGAGGACCCAGTGAGTCATCTCGTGGGTTTGGAGCATTTTTCGTCGAGATTACCCATTTTTTATGCAATTTTTGGGAATCCAAAAAGTTTTGATCTTTCCTAAAATTAGAAGAGAGAAATTTTATAGAGGAAGGACGAAGATGACTCTCTTGTATTAAACTCTACTGTCCCATTTTATATCTCTGGACTAGTGGCCAAGGAAAAGTCAATTAAATGATGTGTTCGGAAAAATTATACTCGTTTCTTTTCAAAATATAAGTTGTTTTGGAAGTTTTTTATCTTTCAAAATATAGGTTGTTTTGATAATTCGAGGTATTTTTTAATTTTATTAATTATTGTGTGACCAATAGTATTTTGCAGTCGTTTTTTTCATTGGTTATATAAAATGATATTTTTTAGGAGAAAAGCACTAGTTTATTAATATTTGCATTTTTAGCCAAAACAACTTAAATTTTGAAATGGAATGAGTAATAATTTAAGGTGGAATCTTCAAAGACAAAGAAAAGTGGACAATATTAATCATATAAAAGATAATGAAAATAAGTTTGTACACAAGAGTCGTATTTCAATCTTATACAAGTATGGAGATCCAAAACAAACAAACAAAAAAGTATGGAGATCCGAAATTCTAATGATCCGAAATTGGTTGGACATGAAGGACGATTTGTTTATGTTGCTGCTAAATGTAATAATGGCTTAATCGTCATTTAACTCATTATTTAATCTATTTCTTTAATTTTGAAAGATTTAGATTTTTTTATTTTCCTCTTAAAATTGGTCAATTTCTTTAATTTTCTCTACAAATAAAGAAAAAAAGACTTGTTATTCATTATTCTATATATACAAGATATACATAAAAATACAATATAATATTAGAGTTTATATTGGAAAGACAATGGATTTACGGAGTTACAATAGACATCCCCATTACATATACATAAAACATAAGCCGTTTAAAGTACTTTGAGATTATTATTTTTGTTTTAAACGTCTGGATTTATTATTTTATTACAAATATAATTTTATCACTGACAATTTACTCCAACCCTATTAGAATCCCGACATATGATACTTTCCGTTTCATGCTTATTATGAACACTTTTTTATTTTTAATGTATGTGTAAAATCACGGCGAATAGATCTAATTTCACATCACTGAAGATTTCAGATAATCTTACCTCCATTAATCTGCATGTTTGTTAATATCTGGAAATCGAACTCCAAATTTCTAGAAATCATTAATAGACCCTTAGTCAAATCATTGGACTAGGGATGACTTCCACAAGAGATTCTTAATTTGAGGTAACGTAAAACATTAAGTGTGCATAACACATTAAACAATCTTATTGTACACAAGTACAGTAAAACCTCTATAAATTAATAATGTTGGGACTTTGAAAATTTATTAATTTAGAAAGATATTAATTAATCGATAAATTAATAAATATTAATTTATAGAGATATATATGTTTTAGGTACGAATTTTCTTTAACAAAATTCAAATGATATTCTGTTCAAGAATTTAATTAAATTCATTTGTAAAAATAATATGTATTAACTTGAGATTATGAATTATACTTTTATTATTGTAATAGAATAAATATTAACATCATAATATACTATCCATTTAAAATTAATACACATTATTAGTACCAAAATTTAGAAAAAAATAGTTATTGTTCTTAATGTGATGATAAAGTCAGCAACGATATATATTATGATACATTTGGAAAGAATTATGTGTCCAAAATCAATTATCGTGTCTATAACTTATCATGAGTTTTGGATACCGAAAAACAATCATAAAAATTTGTTTGATATAGTAAGTAGAATAAAAAATTACTGAAGCCAAAAAAAATTATATATATATCCATAATTATACATGATTATTAATTTATGATATTATTGGGACCATATTTTTACATGGGAGTTTCAAAAAAATTATTATCTTATCATCTTATCAAATTTCGTAAATTTTTACATTGGCCCGACTCGGGACCAGAATAATTTATTAATTTATGGTGATTATTAATTTATCGAGTATTAATTTATCGAGTATTTACTGTATACATAAGCATCTCGGCATTTAATGGAAATAAAGAATGTAAGATTTTTTACTTAAAATGACAAAAATGTTAGTTAATGCATTCACCTTTTTTTTAAAGGGAAGAATTAAAATCAGCAAAATAGTCAATTAAAACCATTTAAACTTTTAAGTACTTTGAGATTCTTATGTTGTTGACAAGCCTATAAGATCTAAAAATCTGCAAATCTTATTGTATACAAGTATACATAACTAATACTTCGGCCCTGATAGTTTAAAAAAAAAAATCATTTGATTCAAAATAATGAATAATAATTTTGTTTTTGTTTTTCTTATTGTTGCCTTATATTTTGGTAGGTCTATTGAATCTCTTTGTAACAAGAACACAGTGGCTTTCCATAACCACCTTGTTTCAAGTCGTAGTATTCTTAAAGTTCATTGTAAATCTGAAACCGACAATTTAGGTGACCATTTTCTGAAATTTGAAAGTCCAACATACAAATTTAGTTTTCATGATAATATCATCGGTACCACGAGGTTTATCTGTAATTTGTGGAAGGGAGCTAAAATGGAGTATCACCAATCCATTCGAGCATATGTGGAAGATCAATTTGTTATTAGATGTGAAACATTATACTCATGGGATATTAGAGATGATGGAATCTATTTATCTATAGATGATAAGCCAGAAGAGCTCAAATACCAATGGATTAAAGATGAACATGCTTATGATAATAGTTATGTTGTGTTTTAGTTTTGATTTATGACTCAAATCCATAAATTTATAAATAAAGGAAGTCTTTTTTTTTTTTAAACTCTTCCTAAGAAGCTGACATTTAGCATCTTAAGAATGTGACATTGTCCTTCTTGGCTGCGGTTACGTCACAAAATAAATAAACGTCTAGAGTTATATCTCTGCCTCTCTATCCTCACCTCTTATGTAGAGGCCAATGCATAGATGGTTTGTACATAAGATGCTTCATCCGAAAGAACAAAGGCTGTTGAAATTTGAGATTAAATTCCTGGCAACTATCTAGATTTTCTTGCATTTGTTGCTGTTGTTCATGTTTATCCTCTCTAAAACCTCAATGTATTTTCCTCGCTCCACCTTCATGACTACCTTGTAATCATCTTGCTTCCTGAGAAAGGAAACACAAAGAAGAAGGTCGAAACTTTTAATACCAAAAGCATCATCACTTTATCATGATCAAAACATAAGAACCCGTCAATACGCATGATGCACAAAATCAAGAACATGAGCAGCTAGAAAAGCTCAATTTCTACATTACTTATATCACTCCCACAAGATTCAAGTCTGGAAGAGTATCCAAAGCTAATAGACACGATTTGTATCAACAGCCATGCATGATAATAGAACACTAGCAAAGCTAATGCAGCTAAATCAAAATCTCAAACAAACATGATACCCAGTAATCCCGTAAGAGTGACGACTAACGCGCGAATCTAAAGGGAAGCTCCTAAGATTTTTTCTGATTTAATGCTTTTACACCAAGAGATCTGGGGTTCGAACCCCAAGAAGATGCGATTTATTAAATATTAATGCAGATTAATGGAGGCCGGTTTGCAGGAGATCTTCAGCGTGGGGCAAGATATAATCGTTTGGCGTGGATCAAGACGGAAGACTTGTTTATTGTAGAATTGTCGGTGTAACAGTTCTCATAATTTGTAATCGAATAATAATAAATCCAGACGACAGTCTTATCGACATTGAACAAGTGTTCTTCTGCTTTTAGATTAGAAATGGGCTATGGCCTCATTACTCGAACATAGGTAGGCCCATTTTGCTAATTTTCTGTCGGCATCTACTTTTCCAATTGACATCATTGACAAATTATTTTTTGATAGAGAGAAAGAGTCCATGGCTGATGATAGGAGCGACCTTGAAGAAGTTTTCTTACACTCTACCACTGCGAAATCTTCAAGGAAACGAAGGAGAAGTTTCTCTTCTCGAGTTATGTATTTTCTCATCAGATTTTTGTTTTTTTGTTGTTGTTTCTTCTCTCAACCGTCTCCCATGGCTTCTTCTTCTTCTCGCAGTTTGATATACGATGTATTTCCCAGCTTCAGCGGTGAAGATGTCCGTGGATCATTCCTCAGCCACCTTCTCGAGAAGCTTCAACGCAAAGTAATCACTACATTCAGAGACAACGGCATCGAGAGAAGCCGTCGGATCGCACCTGAGCTTTTATCAGCGATTAGAGATTCGAGGATCTCGATCGTCGTCTTCTCTAAGAAGTATGCTTCTTCCACTTGGTGCTTGAATGAATTGGCAGAGATCCACAAATGCTACGAGGAGATGAATCAAATGGTGATTCCGGTTTTCTACGAGCTTGATCCTTCTCATGTTAGAAAACAGACCGGCGACTTTGCAAGGCCTTTGAAACCACATGCGAAGGCAAAACAGAAGATGATATTAAAAGATGGAAGAAAGCTCTTGCAGAGGTAGCAAGTATAGCCGGAGAAGACTCTCGGAACTGGTATGTTGTTCTTTCCGTAAACTTGTTTCGTAGGTTTTGTCTCAGAATTGGGATTTCTTTGCATAGATTTCGAGATTGTGCTTTTAGGGATGTTCACATTTGATTATTGGATTTTAGGAGTGACGAAGCAAAGAAGATTGAACAAATCTCCAGTGATGTGTCCAATAAACTTTTTACATCATCGGATGATTTTCGTGACTTCGTGGGGATTGAAGCTCATGTAGAGGCAATTATGGATTCAAAGTTGTGTTTGGAATCTGAGGAAGTGAGAATGGTTGGGATTTTGGGGCCTTCAGGGATTGGTAAAAGTACCATAGCTAGAGCTCTTTTCAATCGACTCTCTACCCAGTTCCACTATCGGACGTTTGTTACTTCTAAGAGAGCCATGACAAAAAGATTACCATCCAGGACGACTATAGCATGAAGCTGGGTTGGGCAAAACAACTTCTATCAGAAATTCTAGGTCAAAAGGACATAGAGATAGAAAGCTTAGGTATGGTGGAGCAAAGGCTAAAACAATGGAAAGTTCTTATTGTTCTTGACGATGTGGATGAAATAGAGCTGCTAAAGACTTTGGCGGGACAAACCGGATGGTTTGGATTTGGAAGCAGAATCATTGTGGTCATTCAAGATAGGCATATTCTCAAGTCACATGAGATTACACTTGTTCATGAGGTGGATTTCCCATCTGAACATTTGGCTCTTCAGATGTTTTGTCAATCTGCTTTTGGAGAAACCTCTCCACCTGATGGTTTTGTGGAGCTAGCTGCTGAAGTTGCAGAACTTGCCGGTAATCTTCCTTTAGGTCTCAACGCCTTGGGTTCATCTCTAAGAGGGAAGCTCAAGGAAGAGTGGGTGGACATGATGCCTAGGCTCCGAGACGGTTTGAACGGGAAAATTGAGAAGACATTAAGAGTCTGTTACAATGGATTGGATGAAAAAGTTGATCAAGATATATTCCTCTTCATTGCGTGCTTATTCAATGGTCAGACTCTCAATTACATCAAAAGAATGCTACCTGACAGTGTTTACCTTAGTGTCAGCACTAGCCTTACAACGCTAGCTGATAAGTCACTCGTACGTATAATCGAACCACACCATACTGTACAAATGCACATATTGCTGCAAAAGTTGGGTAGACAAATTGTCCGTGCAGAGTCGATCAATCCTGGAGAACGTCGATTTTTGATGGATGCAAAGGAGATATCTGATGTTTTTGAAGATAGTACTGTAAGTTTTTTATATATGCTTTTCACGCCAGATTTTATTTGTAGTTAATCAAGTCATTCAGTGTCTGATAAATTGTTGTGATTGCTGAGATAATGATTTTCTTGTTGAGATTTTCCTACAGGGAACAAATAACGTTCTAGGCATATATTGTGACACATCAGAAATAAACGAGCCATTATCTATGGATGAAAAATCCTTCAAACGAATGTGTAATCTCCAATTTCTAATATTTTACAAAGATCAAGGGGCGCAAAAGACCAGTGAAGTAAAATTTAATTTACCTCGAGGACTCATTTATTTGCCCCGCAAACTTAGATTGCTACATTGGGACGAATGTCCGTTGAAGTGTATGCCTTCTAAATTTAAGGCAGAGCATTTGGTTGAACTCAAAATGGAGAACAGTAAGCTTGAGAAGCTGTGGGAAGGAACTCCAGTAATTACTTATTTTAGAAGAAAAGCTTTTTCTTCATTTTGATGAATGAATATGAAAGAAAATATGAAGTTGGAAGAGATGAAAAATTATTTTAAAAGAAATTGAACAGTGTGTTATCTCATGTTTTTGTTTTCAGCAACTTCGAAGTCTCAAGAAGATGAGTATAGCCGGATCCAGAAATTTAAAAGAAATTCCAGATCTTTCTTATGCCATAAATCTCGAGAAAATGGATCTTTTCAAATGTACATCGTAGGTGACACTTCCTTCCTCAATTCAGAATCTCAAGAACCTGGTAGATTTAAGTATGTCTGGATGCTCAAAGCTCGAGATTCTTCCAGCTGATGTCAACTTGGAATCTCTCAATACCCTCGATCTTGTAGGATGCTCACGCTTGAGAAGCTTTCCTAAGATTTCAAAGAACATTTCAGAGCTCGTTCTTGATGGAAATGCTATAGAAGAAGAAGATTGTTTGTGGATAGAGAATATCTCTAGCGTCACTACTCTCATTTGGTACTTTTGTCCATTGAGATGTTTGCCTTCTAACTTTCGTCCATAATTCCTTGCTATATGAGAAATAGCAAGCTTGAAATGCTTTGGGAAGGAGTCCAGGTATATATCTCGGAAGTTCTTTGTTAATTTTTCTTCGTCTTAATTTTAGTTTGATGATATGCCTTGTAATCAAACGAAAAAAAAAAAATGGTACACAGGTAACCAAATCGTGGTTCGCTAAACATACATGTTTCATTAAGGATATAATTGTTGCAGGATACTTCTAAACTAAGCTGCATGGAATCGGAAACGGGTATGCAGAGGCGGAACGTAGGAAACGCGGAAATATATATTTAAAAAGAGAGAGAAAACAAAAACTTTTTGGATATGTATAAAATATTTCAAAAGTTGCATTTCTCCGCGTTTCATCGCGTTTCCATCACGTTTCTCCGCGTTTCATCACCTTGGAGTTTCCATGCAACCTAGCTTCTAAATACATTTTAAAAACTACCTAAGTACATATTGAACTTTATTTACGTATCTCAAATAAAATTTTCTTAACTAATTTTTGTTTACTTTTCCAAAATTGTTCTATGCATTAATTTGTTTTTAATTTTCTTGTTTCAGTCACTTGGAAATCTCTCGGTGATGGATTTGTCAGGATCTGAAAACCTGAAAGAAATTCCAAATCTTTCAAAGGCCATCAAACTCGAGTTATTTTGTCACAATGATTGCAAAAGTTTGGTGACAGTTCCTTGTTCAATTCGAAGTCTCAATGAGCTGATTTTGTTGAGCATGATTGGATGCACAAGGCTCGAGTCTCTTCCAACCAACCTCAACTTGGAATCTCTCGAATTTCTCAATCTCAGTGGTTGCTCACAGTTGAAAAGTTTCCCTCAGATTTCAAGGAACATATGCATTCTCATTCTCAACTACACAGCGATTGAAGAAGTTCCTTCTTGGATTAACTGTGCCTCTATGCTCTCGAGACTCGAGATGAGAGGTTGCAAGAGGTTGAAAAACATCTCTCCAAACATCTTTGAATTGGAAGAGCTTAAGAAGGTAGACTTTTCCGATTGTGAAGGAGTTACAGAATTTGGTGATGCAAAGATTTTCAAATCTCTCAAGGGTGTCTCTCACTCACTTCGTCTCAATTTCGATAACTGCTTTAATTTAGATCAAAACGCACAGAAACTCATCATACAATCAGATTTCAAGTACGCTGTCTTACCAATTGGACAAGTGCCCAAGTTTTTCACGCATCGAGCTTGTGGAAGTTCCCTAACTATTCATTTACCTAAGAGCTCTCTTTCTGAAGAATTTTTGAGATTTAAGGTTTGCATCGTACTTGAACCTACGACTGTCACAGAGTTTGATTTGCCATGCGTTGTGGTACGCTGGTATTTCAGAGGCAAAACCAGTGTGCATCGTATTAACTTTGATCTTGTGTCGGTTAAGATGGATCATCTGCTTGTGTTCCACTTTGGGTTCCCTACAGAAGAAGTTACTGAATTTCCACCTGAAATGGACTACGACACTGTGCAATTTAAGTTTTACTACCGTATCTATGGTTGTTCTCACAAGCTACATGAACATACTTGTGACATAGAAGCTTGTCCCTATTCGGTCCAAAGGATAAAAGGATGTGGCATGCAGAGGCACATCTCTACTTCTCGGGACGATAGTGATGATGAAACCGTTGAAGGTAACTCTAAACATCTTACAACTCTAATTTGGATCAGCTTGGGATTAGCCTTTTTTTGTTTTGTTTCCTGCAGTGGATATTGAAGCAGCATACATGGGATACATGGTGTACATGGAATACATGAACAATATACTTATGGAGTACGACAACGAAGGTTACTTTCTTCAGGTAACTGGAACATCTTACAACTCTATACTCTTCTGACTTGATGATTTCATAGTTCACACTAGCCATTTTTTTTTCTCCTGCAGATGAAGAAGAAGCTTCTGACGGCCATTACTTCAGTACTGAGTATACGTACCACTGCTGAGAATTGACTAAGGACGAGTTATCCAAGAAATCATCCTCTTTTGGATTTCACAGCTTACCATTTTGTGTTGATCAATCTCAAAAACTCGGTAAAATAACGTGTTTATACCACGCTAAAATAATGAACCAAAGTTGTAGTAGGACTCTCGTGTGAATCGAAACAAAGATGTATCAGACTCGTGATTTCAGTCTCTTTGTACAGCTCTTAGGGACGTGAATGCTATGGAAGTTTGGTCCCTTTGGGACAGTTGCAGGTCTTCTCTCCCCTGAAGCAACAACACAACCAGAAGGTTTGTTGATGATTGCAACTTCCTTAGATCCCGATGTTTCCTCCATGGTCTCGATATTTTTACTTGCCATTTTCTTTCTTGTAATCCTGAGAAAAGGAACAAAATTGTTATCTTCTAATTTGGTATCAACTTGGGATTAGACATGCTTATACTGCTAATGACGATGATTTCATAGTTTTTCACACTAGTCAGATTTTTGTTTATTCCTGCAGAGGAAGAAGAAGAAGATTCGTCCGACCATTTAGCCGACGACGAAGAGTTGAACTTCTCATCTTTTTTTGGTAACTGAAACATCTTACAAGTCTAAATTTTCTTCTAATAAGGGGATCCATCACTCGATGATTTATTTCATAGTTTTTCTCACTAGCCAGTTGTTTCTTCTGTAGATGAAGAAGTTATTGGCCAATGGATCTTCGAGTCTACGTACCAGTGGATCCTGGAGAAACTGATGTAGAGAGTGGGAGAAGCAAGAATCAAATGCGGACGAGTTGAACTTCTCATGTTTTTTTGGTAAATGAAAAACATCTTACAACTCTAGTTTTCTTCTAATTAGGGGGATCAACTTGGGATTATCCCATGGTTATAGTGATGATATTTCATAGTTTTTCTCACTAGCAAGTTGTTTCTCCTGCAGATGAATAAAGAATATTCAGAAAATCTTCCAACTCATTCTACTCCAACTGCTGAGAATTGATCTTTGAGTTATCCAAGTAATCATCCTCTCTTCGATTACCATTTTCAATCTCCAAAAACTCAGTAAAATAACGTGTTTATACACACTAAAATAACAAGTTTTAGGACTCTCGTGTGAATAAAACCAAAGATGTATATATCAGACTTGTGATGCCGGTCTCTTTGTACAACTCTTAGGGACGTGAATGCTGTGGAAGTTTGGTCCCTTTGGGACAGTTGCAGGTCTTTTCTCCCCTGAAGCAACAACACAAACAGAAGATTTGTTGATGCTTGCAACTTCCTTAGATTCTCCATTCATCGGTGATGTTTCCTCCACGGTCTCAATTTTTTTACTTGCCATTTTCTTCCTTGTAACCCTGAGGAACGGAACAAAATTGTTATGAACAAGTCAATACTCGTTTGCCCAGTTCACTCAAGTGATAAGCAGTTTTTCTTACCTCTTACAATTCACCGTATTTTCAGAGGCATCTTTTTTGGATGTTCCTCTTGAAACATTACCTCTTGTGTTCTTCTCTAGCTGCAGTTGAGATTATTATGTCACAAAAAGAGAAACTTACACAATAAACAAAACATATACAGTATCTGCTTTGGTTATAATGTTTCAGAAATAACTTACTCGACCAGGCTGACTTTTTGTATCCAAGTTTTCACCATTGAATCCAAGAGTGCTTGTAGTCTCTTCTTTGGCAAGAGCACACTTTGGTTTCTTCTCTGTGATTGCTTCCTTGAGAATTTGTCTTTCCTGAAACATGCAAATATTCTTCTGTGAGAAACTAGAGTTGCATATTACAGAATAAATATCTTTGGTGGGTTGTAATATTGCACACCGTACATTGGTTCTTAGTCGAAAGGGCTTTGGATTTGTGAGCTTAGGTTTTGTATACTTGACACGGGTACTAGCTGAAACAGTCTTTCCATTGAAACACTTATCTGCTACTGTCATCCCCTGGTTCATACAAATACATAAATACACAGAAGAGGATAGTAGAATCCGAGTAGAAAGTATTCGAAAGAAACTTAGCTACCTTTTCAGTGGTTTTGAAAGCTTCTTTCTTGCCAAAGATTTTCTTTTTGATTGAAGGGTCAGTGTTATGCTCGACTTTCCTGCGAGATTCAGACAAAACAAAGTATATCTGTGAGGTATTTGCTCAATGGAATCCAAAGTAAAGCAAATTAACAACATTTTCCGCACCTGTTATTGTCCAAGGCTATAGAATTTTCCTTATCATCGCTTTCTCTATCGATATCCGCTGCATCAGTAACATTTTCTTTGTCGTCACACTCCAGTGGTAATGCATTTTCCTTGTCTTCAATCTCTGTAGTCTCATCTAGCTTGGCTTTATCCACTTTTCTTTCATTTATTACCGCAGGATCTTCTCTATCAACATCCACTGCACTAGTAGCATTTTCTTTGTCCTTACACTCCGAAGGTAACACATTTTCTTTTTCTTCAATCTCTACAATTTGACATTCCTTTGATTTATTCAGTCCACTCTCATCTATTACAGCAAACTCTTCTCTGGTTTGGAGTTGATCATCCATATCAGTCTTCAATGTGTCTGACAATTCATCATCTGTACTAGTTTTTTCACTCCTTGACAAACTATTTGACTGATTCTCGAGTGTTATGCCATGAGCTTTAGAAGAATCAAATGAAAGCACAAGCTCTTCTTTTTCCTTGACCTTCTGCTTCAAAGTACCAAGACCTTTGGATGTGTCACCGATCTGTTTCTGTGACCGCAAAGAATCAAACACTCGGCTCTTCACCTCACGTCCCTTTAATGGTTTCCTAGATGGAACCGCAGTTCCAACCTTGTGATCAAACCCCAAAACGTTTCTTTTGTTTTCAATCTCAAGTTTCCTCATGCTGTTACATATCTTCTTCACCGAGGAACTAAGCTCCACAGATCTCTTCAGTTTCACCAACTTCTTAGGAGATTGAAACACCAAAGCCTTTGCAACAGCTCTGTTTTTCGACGCTCTAACTGTTGCGGTTCTCGGATTCTGCACACTCCGAAAAGCTGCTGATGGACTCCGCATTTGCTTCTTCCGCTCGGTAAGTGCCTTCTGAGGAACCGATGACACTACCAATGACTCTTTTCCTTTCACCTTTGTCTTTGGAGTTGCATTCTTGTTTGCTGATGAGATTGCTTTTGCTTCTTTTGACTTGATATTACCATTAGTAACCTTCTGAGGAATTGATGAGATCATAGCCAATCTAGAAATGCGTGATCTCGAGGGCTTTGCAGGCACCGTGTTTGGACATTTAAGCTCTACACTGTAATATAGAACAATGTAATGTTAAAACACACACACATTACACTGATGAGATGTACAAAAAAAACACATTTTTTATAGTTTGAATATATATCATTACCTTGTTGAATCCTTTCTATAAAGAGCTTTTCGAAGACGAACACTTGGACTCCTCGCTGCCATAACCTAGCAAGGTTCTAAAATTGATGAGTTCTTTAAGAAAACGGAATCAAATTAAGGAAGAGAGTTCAGAAAAAGTTTGAATCTTTCAGCTAACCCGAAGAACAAAATTTTTGTAGATTGCTTCTGAATCCATGAATTCTTCATGCTTTTGATCACATCCTAAGTACACATTATCACCAAGAAACCAAAAAAAGATCAAAACACAAACTAATTTCACAAAAACCCTAACTTAAGCAATTTTTCAAATCGATCTTTCCTAAGATCTCTGGAACATTGAAAGTATTACTAATGATTGATTTAAATTTCAAAAAAAAAAAAGTTAAATGTAAGAGAGTGAATAAGATTCTGACCAACTCTGGAACAGAACCAGTAACGATCATCTCCTTCTGGTCGGTGATCTGGTGCGGTGAGGTCTACAAACTTTGGTGCTTCTATCGTCTCGTAGAAGTCCTCTTCGTTGAACTCATCCACTATCATATGCTCGAATTCCTCCATTAACACTAAAACTACCAGAAATTACAGATTCACAGAGGGAAAGAGTTGAAGAGAGAGAAGACTAGAGAGAGAAAGAGAGAGACTGTCTAATTTCGTGAGTCTTTGGCTCAGACAAGAATAAAGATCCTTCACAAAACTAGCCGTTAGAAGAATAATAAACTCTTTTTCCTGTAATAATGGTATGTTTTCAGGGCTATTTTCGTCACTACAGTGATTTTTATTTTAAGCTCCAAATGCATCTTTTTCAGTAAAGTAAATCTGAAGGAAAGAGGAGGATGAAGAAGAAGCAAACCGGTTCTTTTAAATCCGGAATCTCTCCACAGAACCGAACCGAACCAAAAAACTTGAAACCCTTTTTATGAAGCAATCATTGACATAGAAAAATATCTTTACTAAATCATTCTGCTTTGTTTTCTTCGACAGATTCAAATTACGTTTTTAATCTTATCTGATAAAAAGTAAAAAAATTCGGTACGCAGAGGTTGGATCTCTCTGCAGATAAAAAACATTTTTCTTTTTTTTTTTTCAATCAAAATTATTTGTTGAATTTAAGAGTTTGGGACCTGGTAATAAATTTCAGGTTAATCCAAATAAAACAAGAATTGATCAAACGAATTAATTTTTCACCTAAATAATAACGGCTACTTGTCTACTTAAGAGACTGTCTAATCAACCAACGGCTACTTGTGACTGTAAAGCTGAAGAAGAAGAGTCTTTTTGGGCCTCCCACAATGTCCATAAGATTTATAAGGGCCCATATTGAGCCCACTAAGAGAAAGGAGATATAAGCAATCGGATCAGTGGTTTAATCTCCCAAGCCGCAAGTTAGAGACTGCGACGGTGTTTCCTTGTCGCCGGAGCCGGAGTTTATCAGTCAACCTCCACCGGAATTTCTCAGTTTATCTCAGTTTTTTTTTTTGTTTCTTCGTCGCGGCTTCGTCGCTCGCTTGTGTATTTGGCAGAGTCAGGGCCTTTTGCGCAATCGCCATTTCCGATTTACACCGAGTACACATCTCTGTCGATTGATAATTTAAGCATCGATTTGAGGTTAGTCGCATAATTCCAGTAGTGTAATTGATTTTTTTTCCCTCTGATTTGATGGTCGTGAACCTGCGATTTTTCGTCATTTCTTAGTCTTCGATGGGAAATGAATCCAGCTTTTGATCGTTAGATCCATAGTTTGATTGTTTGTATCAACGCTTGTAATATTTGATGGTGATAGGTTTAGTTCTTCCATTTCTCAATTTCTTAGCCAAATCTGTGGCTTCTTGTGTTTTGGGTGTTGACAAATTAAATCGAGGTTTTAGGTTTCTTGTTTCTGCACTCTTTAAAGCCTTAACCCCTGTAAATTTAGTTCACAGAATTCAGTAAACTATTTGATGGTGATAGGTTTTGTTCTTCATTGATTGATTAGGAAAGAATTTGCAGGTCTTGGGAGGAAAGATGAACAAGTTGCTGGAATATGGGAGAAAAGCTATGTTTTATGTGAGAGTCCTTTCTGGGTATGAAGAAAGGAGAATCCGGAATTACAGGTTGCAACTTGAAAAGCGTATACAGCAGGTTTTTTTCTTTCTTTCTCACCATGCGGCAATCTATTGTCTTTGAAATGAATGGTCGAATAAGATGAAGAAACCTTATATCTCTGCTATTGGATTTTAGTTGATCTCGTATATATTTTGGAGAACTCTTTCTTATTGACTTTGAGGATGAGAAATGGAAGAAATTTTTAATGTCTGGATAAATTATCCATGTTTATTCTTTGTGAAAACTAAAGATGGAAACTGATGGCTGCCTGATTTTATGTATGCAGGATTTGTAGTTTATGATTATCTTAATACAAATTGTAGTAAACTTTAAAGTTTGTATTTTAGAAATAATAATTCTGCTCAATATTAGTAAAGAGTGACCGATTAAATAAGATCTTCTTCACGATTTCTAATCATATGGACTTTGGCTTTTTATCTGTTCAACAATACTTATGACTTCTAGAGGTTGGTCATGGTTACCTTTTTATTTGATTCAAATGATGAAAAGGATGGTAACCTTTGGCTTTGCAGGCCCAACAAAAGAGAGCAGAGATAAACAAACTACCAGAGCAGATTATATTATCTGAAGTCCGCCGTATGGTTGACGAGATGCAGAATTTGAATAAACAGATGGAGGATACGGTTAGTCTCTTGTCTTTGTTCTCAGTCCAAACTTTGCAAATGATTTACTTTACTCCCATTAAGTTCTTCGTTTGCTTTATCAACAATATATATATACTGTGGTGTAAATGTTTGAAGATCGTGTTCTTCAAGTGTTTTGGGTACCGAAATATTCTAGAAGGGAAAACGCTTTTAGTTTCTAAGTGTTCAGGATTCTTAAAGGATTAATTTTTGGAAGGAAAGAGCAAAAGAGTCTGAAACAAATCTTTAATCCCCTTTTATTCTGCTTTTGTCTGTGTTAGGAGAATTTCAAAGTCTAAGTTTGTTTCAGGTTTGATGGTAGACACATTATTCTCGTAGTCTAAGCCATATTGGCATTTCTCTACCAATACAGGAGGCTAAGATTGAAGACTACTTCAAACCGATAGACAAGCATGCTGGTACCATAATGGAGATTCAGCTCGAAAGTGAGAAGAAAACGATGGGGACAATGATGACTGCAACACAACAGGAAACCATAAGAAAGATTGAAGAAGCTGAGAGACTTGCTCGGGAACGTGGAAATGCAAACGTTGCTGCAGATGCAAACACGGGAGAGGAGATTGAGGATTCAGAATCCTCAGCTAGTAAAAAGACTCAAGCAAGGTAAAAGACTTGGATTATTGTCTTCATGTTGACACAGATTAGATTCAGAGTCTCTGAACACTCCAAGGTTTCAGATCGCAGCTCAACATTTGTTGGGTTTTAATAATTTCGAATTTGGTTGTGATCTGTCTAGTGTGGAAGAATTTATAGAGGTGGCTCTGGTTGGACTATCCCAGAACGGCCACATTTTGTTTATACAAGTTTTCTTCATAACCAGATTTCTGATTTTCTTTTGGGTGATACTTTTGATAAGAAAACAGCTTTAGTTCCCCAGTTTTTGGGTGACATTTTGTCTATCACTTACCACTATAGAAGTCCCCAGTTCGATATTAACTTATTGGCAAGCTCATAGTTATACTCGTGCATAAGAAAACAGCTTTAGTTCTCAAGATCGGAAGTTTAGTGGGAAGATATGTAGTTTGCTTCAGATAAGATATCAACTGTGTTGTTTTTCAAGACCTGATCCTAAGCTTGTAGTTCGACACACGTGTACAGAAGCTGCTTGTTACCAGGATATTGCATTACTCGATAAGAAATATGACCTCAAATCAAATCACAAGTTTCCTTTCTCTTTCTACTGAAACCTTACGTCATATAATTTCTGAGTATCTAAGCATGAGACTTTGTTCTAACACAAAGTGAGTTTCTTCTTTTTACTTGCTTTGGGAGTGAAGAAATTCACGCATCTGATTGTGAATTTCGGATTTCACAACGAGTCGCATTCTCTTAGAGTCTTCCCAGAGAAGGCCTCTCCATTCTCGAGCAAAGTCACAAGCTGCTTCAAACACATCCTGCCAAACAAAAAAATTTACACAATTTCAAGTAGTAAGACTTACTATAATGGTTTTCAGATATGTAGAAAGATTTTACTGAAAAAAAAAGAAAAAAAAGAAACGGTTCTGTTACTTTTGACGGAAATTCATCGTAGAAGTGAGCCTGAGTCATTTCGATTCTCTTCAAATCTGCCTCCCAAAGCCGTATCTACAGGAAACATTGCATTTCTATACATCAGCAAGAGAGCTCGATGAACCAGGAAGTGAAGACAGCATACATGCTTTCAAGATTTAATAAACTAGTCCCTCTTCACGTTTTAGGTGGAAGGAGAGAGAGAGTCAAAACCTGGTCAGTGACATTTTCTGGAATAGATGGGATTCGATCAGCACATCTTGGATGAGAATTCTGCTGAAGGAAAGTAATTATCTGCAACCACCAAAAGAAAGGAAGGAAAAAAGAAGATTCAGAAAAAGATTTAAGAGAAGCATCAACAATTTTATCAACATCCCATGGACAGTAATGGGTCACAGTCACAGGTAGTATTAAAACCTGTACGGTAACAGATGAAACCAACTCTACCTGGTCTGATGTGATGCCATTGTCAAATGCGTTGTACAAACTTTCCTTTGTAATTGCAGCAGCAATAAGGTTTGGAAGTTGGTACTCTATCCTGGAAACATAAGAACAGCAACTACTTAAACCTAAAATATTTCGAGACACACCAGAGCAGAGTTTCAGAGGTTCTACCTTGCAAACAGCCGTAAAATTTCACATTGTAACTTAGATGTTGAGTAAGCATACATCCTGAAGTTTGTTTCCATTACGACATATCCCTGATGAGATATAACAAGTAACAAGGATAAGAAAAATCAAGAAAGTTACTGGTAGTAGTAGATAGAAATGGGACAACAGGGATATTGAAAGGTGACCTCTTTCCGCACTGATGAATCTGTCAGACTGACTGATAGATTCGTAGCAAGTTTAGTAGGAATGAACCAACTGTCCTTCCTTCCCTGGAATCATAAAGATCGGTTCAGCCTATGATACTCTATAAACTTTCTAACTTTAGCTTTTGCAAAATTTTCTTCTTTTGGTAATGAGAAAGATATCACAGGTGGTATAACCTGTTGAAGCTTGACTAATCCCAAGTCTGCAAGGTCCTTGAGTGTATTTTTCTGAACCTCTGTCAATGTATTTAAGTTATATGCCTGTAATGTGTACAAGAATGTTAAAGCTCAGCAAAATTATTAACAAGCTTCCAGCACTAAATCAATGAAGCGTACAACTTCAAATGAATTTGTGACTGTCTGTTATACCTCACCAGTAACATGAAAACTAAGCTCTAACAAAAATGAAATCAGGTCTGCTGGATCTACATCTCGCTCCTGAAAAAACAATGGCATTCAATTATTCATACGGCAAAACAGAGATATCAACTTAACTAAACCTTATCAACGCATGATATAAACCTCGGCATTTGATATGTATTCTCGGATAATGTACCAAAGCTGGGCATTTGTATCCATCAGCTGCAAATTAGGGTCAACAAGGTTACTTAAATGAAGACAAGTAATAAAAGATCAATGACTCACATTTTGCATACCAAAAACTGAAAGCCACTCTCAGTTAGTCTCGGGCCATCTTTGTCTCTGTAATATCACACGAACTGTATTAAACATGGAGGCTCTATGCCACCACTATGCATCTAAAGACGTGTATAACAACAATACCTCTGACTCAATAGACCTCGCTGGAAAATTCTCATCATGGACGGACTGATGCCAGCTAGCTTTTCACCTTGACTCGGATTTATGAGTTGTAGCAAGAAACACTAACAAACATAACTACCAATCATCAGAGACTAACCAAATCCCTGAAAAATATTATTTATACAATTTGTTTCCATTTTACTAGTATTATCATATATGTAATTAGAAACTACATACCTCCCATTGCCGAAGGGCATAGGTTTCGAGTTCTAGTAGACTTGGAAGCTTTATGGCATTGTCGGAATTCATAGGTTCTCTAGGCAAAACTCCACTACAAAATTCAAGTTTAGCTCATCAAGATCTTTCCCAATAACCTAAAGAAGAGGAAAACAAAAAACAACTGTGTCATCAACGTGAAGATGTCTTTACCCAGAAATTATATGTTTCCGAAGATTGTTCTGAAATGTAGGATTTAGGCTGTAACTGGTTTGATTTTTCCTGAAAAAAAGTAGGAAGAGCAGCCTAAATTGTTATCGGAAAAAGAATTGGATCTATCCGCTTGCCACATATCAATCATAATCAATCCATGCACAATGGATAAGTGTACGAAAAAGCTTAGACTGTTGAGTGCTCATATCGATTTCCACCGTCAAGATTAAAACGGAATTCAAAAAAATTTCCGATTTGACAATTCAACTTATATATTCCTCCACAGTGGATAGACTGAAGTAGTACTGAACTAAATGACAGTATCTTGAAAATCCATATATGACAAACAAAACCAAGAATGACTGATTACCTATCTACCATTTCCGAAAAAATCCGTAACTGAATCAGTCGATCTATAGCAACTCTGTGCTTAGAAACACCATCCGCAAGAACCCACTCTTCCATCATCGTGCCAGGTACAGGAACATCAGTGTACAACATCTGCAATACATATTTCTTGGCAAGAGGAGGCAAAGACCTGAAAACATCTCAAGAATCTTATTAGCTCCTCAACTTTTTTTTTCAAATTCAACAAAACAACTCGCAACATCACTAGGTTAACTGAATCATATAAAATCATCTAGGGTTAATAATTCAAACCTGAGAATGGCTTCGCAGATGAAGACATTGTTGTAGAGTTTATCGAGCTTGATGGCGGGAAGAGAAGCCACCATATCCATAAAATTCTTCGCGATGATCTTAACCTGCGGCATCTTCGTCAATGAGATTTCCTACTCACAAAGCTGATTCTGGAAATTCGCACAGTGTCCACGAAATTAGGGTTTCTTCGTCAGAGCGATCAATTCGACGCAACAATTAGATGCAGAGTTGATAATTAAAGCTTCACCAATCTAAAAAATACTGAAGAAGGACTTTCAGAATCGAACAAAGGAAGGATTAACATGTAGATCTACACATGTTACAGTGAAGATGGAGACGAGACCGAGTTCTAATTAGGGTTTTGGTTTCGCTTTTGACTCGCAGAACTCCAGAATCGAAGAAAACTGAGAAAAAACGAACGAAGAGGAGGAGCAGGATTCGATTTCTCCTCTCTTTGGTTCAATTTCTTCTGTTTTATACACGACGACGTTTTCTGTTTAATTTTATTGGGCCTTGAGACTACCAATGTATAGCATAATTGGGCCCATTTCTTTTTTTACAGCATGAAAAGGCTAGAATTCTATTATCTTCAGTAACCCCATCGTCATGTAAAAGAACATATACAAAATTTGTAAATTGAAATTTGAATGGTAATTGTGACAAAAAAACAAAAAAAAAAAAATTTGAAAGGTGATTAAATAATATAAGTGTTTTGAGATTTTACATAAAAAAATATTTTCAAAAGTTTTATACCATTTTCTATGATTACATTACAAAAATATTAACAAGTATCATACGAATTTGAATTCATGTGACGATATTAGTACAAAACCACTACGTTATAATGTTTTGATAAAAAAATTTATAGTCACATTTCTTTTTTTTTCACATTTAATCATGAATATTAAAAATCAGAATCATTTATTGAATGCAATATGAATAAAATACTACTATTTTCTATCGTTCCATCAAATTACTTGTTAAACTTATTATTGTTGATTAATCCATTAATCAAAACCTTACAAATCATTACCATATTTTCAACGACAATACAATACATATTTATATGAATCGACTATGATTATCATTACCATTATTCTAGAGGGCATTATTTAGATATATAGCCATTACAGAGAGAAAAACCATATGTTATACATATAAAATGCTATATATAGAGAGATAGATGAAAAAGGTAGAAATCAATCAAGTAAGTTGAATGTTGGAGTTGTAGGTGGCTCCGGCGGTCCAATCGGCGGGAAGAGCGTTCGGCGATTGGACCCAATTGATTCCGGCACTTCCGTACACCAAAAACCTCAAAGAGAGAGTGCCTCTTGGTGGATTCTGCAAATCGTGAACCGCTCCAAACACTCTTCTCATACGTCTCCACTCTTTGCAATCCTCCTGAAACCATACATACACAAAAGAACCCTTCAATAATCTTCAAACCCTTTTGCTTACAACAATATTTCAAGCACTAAGAGTTGGATTCCCTCTCGCTCGTCACATTTATCAATTCGAACGGTGTGACTAACGAGTTGAAATATATCATGCACGACATTTGTTGTCTCAAGGAGGATTTCACTTCTATCTCTTTTGTTTTTATTCCTCGTTCGGAAAATGTTTGTGCCGATGCGTTAGCAAAATTTAGTATTGTATCTTTAAACAATTCCTCCTAGTTTGGAGTTTAAGATGATAATACTAAGCAGTTTGATAAAAAAAAAAAAAAAAAAAAAAAAAAAAAAAAAAAAAAAAAAAAAAAAAAAAACTAGTGAGTGTTGTATTTTTTAAATTGTAGAAAAGTGTTGGAACTAAAGCTAGAAAGACTAGAACCATAACTAAGAAACATTGCAACATTTTCTATTAAATAAGTTGAACCATAGCTAAAATTAGTGATTTTGAAATGGAGTAATTATCATGAATAACCAATTGAATTATACATAGCCACCAACCTTAGATTAATCATATTCCATACATAGACTATATCTTCTTAATAAAGATTCTAGGTCAAATTTAGACTATATTTCTGAAGTTATATGAATATGCCATATCAATAAAGTAGTTTGATCATAACAAAATCATTGCATTTTCTCTTTTATAATCTTTGTTTAATTTACCTGCCAAACTTCAACGGCGAGGATGTCATTGACACCACCAACGTACAAGACAAGGATGGCAAGATAATGAGGATTGTAGCTTTTTTCATGGACCTTATACACCAGATTATACCCTCCATACCGGCAAGCGACCCTTTTGTACTCAACTTCGACCACACCAAAAGAATAGAGCTGATCCTCTGTTCCCGGTCGCGCCATACGTCCGTACGCCTTAGGGCTAAATACGAAGTCCGTACCATGTCCTTCACCATAGTCCGTAGCTACTACGTATACTCCTTCCTCGTTGCAGTGTGGAGGTATTTTGCACCTCACCTTTTTCATAATTAATGGTTAATAATGTAAAGCTTAGTAATGACATAGTAATATTATATTGATGAAATTTTAATGAGATAAACTAAAATCTTATTAATTAAAACCTGGTAACAAGCACCACAGCCAGTTCCATTGTTCCATAGTCGCGATGAAACACCACTCACTTCACCATTATTGATGTCTCTTCCAAATTCTCCATAACCACATGCTCCTCCTTCATGATTAATTATCCATATTCTCATCAATCATTTTTTTCATTTAATAAGTAGCAATGAATGGATTTGATAATATTTTTTATGTAATACGTACTTTAGGTCACATTTCACTTCGGATATAGAATTTCTAACATTTCTAGACATTTTTCCATGCAAAACGGAATCTTGAAAAATATCATTAATTACTAATGTTATACTCAAATCAGATACATGGACATTTAATTGAACCATCTTCATTATATATTTGGAATTTGGATACACCTATACGTACGTAGATAATATGTACATTGACTAAATTAGTAGTTAGGCTTGCTAACGATATTGAGATGTTCCTATTAATTTGGCTTTACCAATCATGCTTAATTAAGAATATAAAAATGAAATAATCAAGGTAATAAAATTTGAAATACGTACGAGGATTTGCTTTGCAATCGGGACTGCCGTAATAAGTAGCTCTAGAGCTAACATAGTCATCGGATAAACAAAGAAGAGGCAAAAGGAAAATGACTTGAACAAGTATAAGAAGCAAAACGTGAGATTGCTTCATATTGCTATCTATTGTAAACCTTTTTTTTAATTATTCTTAGCAAGTCAATGAAAATAGAAATGGTATTACAAAAGATATGTGAAGATAGAAGAAAAGCTTGATAGGGTATTTATAGTTGAAGGTGGAGTGCTTATTAAGTAATTATACATTTGATCGAGCATCGTTATTATTTTTCTTTCCACTGGCAAAAAGCTATCTCAAATTCATTATATTGGTTTTCTTTAAGCTATAACGCGTACTTGCATTACCCAATTTTGATATTTTAACTTAAGAGGCTCAAATGTATTAAATCAAATGTTTGCATGATAACATCATTCATGTGTCAATGGACTCATAATCTATTTTATTATACTCATATATAGTGGTGCACGTTTCCATAGATCAAGTTTCCATAGACCAAATCTTATAGTTTTTGATAAAGAAATGTAAGAAGTTTTTTGCTGCATTGTATTTCTAAGTTTACATCAAATATAATCTGTGAAACAAAAAGGAAATATTGAGGAGGTTAATTGAAACCATGAACCTATTTGAGGTAATCCATAATGACTATTTTTTAATTTAGTATATCACGTACTGAAACTTAAAACTAATTTTCGAAATATGTAGGTTATTTATAAGTTAATACGATGAAAAAATGTATCCAATGATAGTTTTATTTTATGAACTTGATCATATCATTATATGGTGATGCATTCCCATATCATGTAATTGATTATATAAAATTTGAAAATTAATTTAGAATTTTGTACGAAGTAACCAAGATATGTCATGCAACATAGTGGTGGGGGCTTGTGGGTCTATTATGTAATTATAAACAAAGATAGGTTGTGCCTCCAAAACGAGAAAGTACATGACACCTAGATTGATTTACGATTAGTCGTTTGGTGTAATATGAATGAACTCAATAGAATATGCCAAGCGTGCTATTTTTTGGAATGTTTTTTTTACTACTAGCACTTTTGTAATATTAAATTGTGCAAGATAACTGAAAAAAAAAAAAACAAATAGTTAACAAATACATGGCCTTGCCAAGTTGTAACCAATATTTGGACTGAAAAAAAAACTGATCTCAATCATTCTCTTAAGTTTCTTCTATAACATGATATTTTTTTTTTTTTTTGAAAAAAACTATATATATATATATATATATATATATATTTGGTTCCAGTAAGTTTCTTCTATAACATGATGTTTAAATTTGGTTCCAGTAAGCCTGAACCTACATTTGTGTTGTTTTTGTTAGGCTACATAGCTTTGTATTGAAAGCATTAGTTCGTAGCTTGGATATAACCAATGAAAAAGAACATTGCTTTAGTGCAAAGCTACGTGTGCTTGAAAGCATTCTTCTTCGTAGCCTCTCTCTTGAAACCTTCCACTTGATCAAGAATGTTCACTTACTTTAGTCATATCCGAGCCATGATCTATGAAATTCTTTCAATACAAAGTTGTGTAGTATTAGATCATAGATGAAAGTTTTTAATGACACATACATAAAATTTCGAGCGTGAACGTGAAATCAAACTATAACAACCATCACCTTTCTACAGTTCAAAAATGGAGTAAAATATTTCACGCAATATATGATACTGTTAGAAACTCCACATTTAAAATAAGAAGTGTCCTATATAAAATTATATAGTACATACACAAATTAGCTCTTTTTTTACAAATCATCTCATTACCAATTTATTTTGAGTTGAAATCTCATCATTATTTACATTTATCATCGATGTTAAAATGAAGATAAACCCACCACGTAAGTATATTAGATGTGTGCATATCTTAGTTTTAGTGATGTCAATAAGAGGGACATGCACATTGGGTGGTAGGTTGTTATAGCAGCCTTGCTTCTTTATTTGATTTAAAATAATTTGTGATTATAATGTAAATAAGAGAGTAAGCGTAGGAGAAGAGAAAGACAAAAAGGAAACCGCAATGTAAAGAGAAAATAAGAATTTTACAAGGGGCAATTACAAAAATGCCACTTTTTGTGTGTACATTTGCAAAAATGCCATTTAAGGGTGTCTATTTACAAAATGCCACTAATTATAGATTTATAAAGCATATATCTTAAAATTTTAAACCCTAAAAAATGTTTTGACACCTAAAACCCCCTAAACACTCAAAACTAAACTTTAATAGAATATAATTAACCCAAACATAAATAATATAAAGAAAAAATAATTTTGAAAAAGTGACATTTTTGTAAAGATTTCAAAAATGTGGCATTTTTGTAAAGTAACACTTGAAAAATGGCACTTGTGGTATTTTTTGAAATTTCTCAATCTATATAAACCCTTTTTGTTGTTGGTTTGGTTGTAATCCACTTAGTTCCCCTTACCTTCCTAGAAATATTCTTTTTTGTCACAAGTCGTTATATAATATTCTCGATGAATAATATTCAATTCGTAGGTATCATCATCATTAACACAAAATATCTCATGAGTTACTGCAGTCGGATACTGTAGTAACCAAATTTGTTTTATCTAGTTCACAGCAATATTGTTGTGAATGACTCATGATCTACTTCACTAATTAATTGGGTTTGATTGAGATTAAAGATCGCAAATTTTCACTAGCTAGTGTCAAAACAAGAACGTGAGCACACAAACAAAGTAAATCATGCGTGATTGTGGTCGTGTTCTAACAGTAGTGAGCACACTTAATTTCTTACGCCGTAATTCGTCGGTACGTAAAGAACCGGTGACGTCATTCATACAGTGAATATATAAAGACCCATAAAAACAACGTCGCGTGTGAGTGTGACAAGTGTTGGATTTTTTTAGGAAAAGAGATATATATTGGATAATGGAGTTGGTGAATTTATCGGTTTATGTCATCGTTCCAATCTAATAATTCCACAAATCTTAACCGCTCTTGGTGGAATCTGTACACATTGCTTTGTAACACATACTGATAGGAGTAGCCATAAGAACCGAAATTTAGCAATCTGAGACCTAACTAAATTCCAACACATTCCGAAAATATCTTATACCGAAGAAACCAAATCGAACCCAACTCCAATTTTGTGCGACTCAGCAATTTAATTAAAATTATATATACATATACTAAACATATATAAGCATAATATAACTGTCGACAAAAATATATATATAATATAACTAAAATTATCAAAAAACCGAACCAAACGAAAATCGGACCGGTTTTTCAAAACACACATATTGAAAAACATAACACATACATCATTTGTTGAAGCATTAGAAGTAAACGAAATGTGATGCATTTTAAAGTTCAAAACATATTGAAGATGCACCAATTCTGTTTCTAGGCATTCACAAACCTACACATATGGGTTTGTTTTTGTTCAAATACCCTATAATTGCAGCACTACAAGTAACCTTTTTTAACATGTTTTCAGAACTTTACCTTGGTTTTTCCCCGATGAATGGTTCACCGATCACCCTTTTGATACGCGGTCAAATCTCAAACCTGAAAATCACAGCACACAGCAAAATGATAATGTCATAACAAAGTAAACTTGAGAAGCCAATAGAATTAGAAGTAGAAAATCATTGCTTTTAGTCACTAAGACCTATCAACGCTAGGTGTTAATAACCAAATAATTAAAGAAGACACAAAGTAAGAAAAAGGTTTTAAATTAATCATTTGTTTAAGAAAACAAATGATATCAGTAATGAGAGTTCTAGTGTCTGAAGGAGCATAACCCTTGGATATGTGTCGGCCATCAATAGTGAAGTTTGTATAATGGGCAATGAAAATGATATCACTATAATAGAATGGGTCCTAAGAGAGAAACAGAGGAAGAAGATGGGAAGTAACTATTTGAACTAAAGGGAATACAAAACTAGAAGACTAGAAGCCACTATAAGCACTTACATTACATTACATAATATGTATCCCCATGTATTCTTTGGGTTTCTATAAGACTATTGCTTCAATGCTTAAGTAATTATTATAAACCATCTGTGAGGTGCAAAAAGTATTGGAGCTTTTACAGGTGTCCCTCTGTGTCAGTAAATGCTCCTAACGATAAAATCATTGGTCCAAATTTCACAGAACGAAAGTAGTACATGATTCCAGAATATGCCTCCAGTAAAGTGTAAAGTTTATGTCTTCGTGTCATTAATTATAAGAGGTTAAAGTCTAAAAGGCAATGTCATCATCATTATCATCGATATGCTGTGCAGAATGAAAGTAAGCAAGTTTCAGATATTACCTGTTGATCATGGAGCATTTTGGAAGACAATTCAGACATTTAGATGAGTTGTGCCTTTTTAAGGTCAGACACAACTCCTCTGTCTTGGGTGCTCTTTTCGTTGTAAACCACCTGCAAACAGATTACAGAAAAAGAACAATTCAATTCTGCACAAATTAAAAAAAACACTCTATGTTCTGCAGATTATTCTGTCATTTATCGTACCTTATCAATGATTCCGTATTCAACAGCCTCACTGGGACTAAAATATTTTGGGCGTTTCATGTCAGCTTCAATCTGCTCCGGGGATTTACCAATGTGCTTTGAATAAAGCTTGACCTTGAGTATAACATTACGTAGAACAAAGACACAATCTTATCAGATTAATTTGAAGATAAAAGTGGAAGAGTAAAGGAAACAGAATGCAAACGTGATTTCAGATTTTCTATTAAGTGCAAAACATTGATGGCTAATTAAGATATCCTCCTTAAGTATATACTCATTCTCTGCATGTTACGTATATTTATATCTGCCCCTTAAAGACACTTATCACATACATAACTGGACACTGTTGTCTACTGAAGATTAAACAAGGATATTCAACGACATCACAAGGATCAACAAATGATACTCTACTATGTGAGTTCATGTAAAGTGGATCTTCTCACCATTTCTGTCTTTATGTGCTTGATTTCTTTTCTTGCAATTTCAACATCAGTTGCTTGGCCTTGAAATCGAGCAATGGGCTACAGAGTTATCATACAAGAGAAAATATATGAATGAGTAAAAGACAGACGCCAAGAAACTAGGATTCATAGGGCCTCAGTGTCTTCCAATACGACTAAGAACAAAAAATTGTCTATGAGGGAGGAATAATAAGACGCCACTTAATATCTAAAAGAAACGATCAGGGAGAACCTGCTTTATCATAATAGTCGATGAGGGCAATGCAGAACGATTTCCTTTTGCACCAGCAGTCAGAAGCAAAGCAGCTTCACCCCAAGCATTCCCGACGCAAAGAGTAAAGATTGGTGGTTTGACATACCTGAAGTCAAAGATAAGATAAAGAGTTGATTCTTGCATGTATAACTGGTCGGCCTCCCAAAATAGCCAGTAAAGAAAAGCTTGCTATGAAAACAGTCTCCAAGTGCAGTTTAAATGCTCACGAAAGCAGCCCAGACTCGAGTCTAATTATAGAAACTTAACTCTTGTTTTTAGAATAAAGGTGAGAAAAGAAGCAAATATAGAAAAGGGATATAGATTGTTAACCCCATGACATCATAGATTGCAAAAGCCTCGGTATCATAGCCCAACTTCTCACCATTCTGAAATGGAAGAAAAAAAAAATGCTCTTAGAACATTTAAAGACCTTTAATCACTCATTTGAAACAAACCACAGTTTTAAGTTCACTATTCAGCCTGCGTTCTTAAAGATGGCAGACATTCCAATGGAAGCCTACCTTGGTTGTCCCTGTCGAGTTTATGTAGAGGTAGATAGGCTTTTCCTCATCTTCATACTGAAGGTAAAGAAATTCCGCAAGAATCAACTCAGTGACTGAAGGTACAAGAGACATTCCCAGATATACAATTCGGTTTTTGAACAAATATGATGCCAAGTCAGGAGGAGGTTGCTCATGTGCACTTCCCTTTGAAAATGGTATAACCTGTTGATAAGAAGGAAGCAAGCGTGTACGAAATAAGAACCATGTGAAAGTAAAAGGCTCGACAAAAGTGAAACTGAGCAACAATAAGTTGCAATCCAACTGCGGTAGCCCAAAGGTAAGACAAAACACAAAATGTCACAAATATAGCACCCTCCAAATTCTCTAAGACAGCTAGAGGATCCAAAGCAAAATGTTTTACCAAAATATCAGAGCAATTGATGCATATGTAAGTGGCAAACACAATCAAGTGAAACTTCTTTCTCATTAGGCAATCGCATAGCATTCGTAATTTCTTTCAAAAGAACACTGTTCAAGTTTCATACTCAATCTTCTATCCACACATGTAGCTTTTCCGATCAATCAGACAACCGAAACACCTAAACATTCTTCCCACTGCGATCAAGTTGCCTATATCTAGAATCACTCTAATCCATTGATTCGCCGGTTAAAAACCAATGAACAAACGTTGCTTGAAGTACGAGCCAGCCGATACAATTTGTGAAAATTCACTACCACGGCAGCACAAATCTCAGCTAAAGCCATGAAAACCTCGATTTCAAAATCCTAACAGTACTGAGCTTCGTAAATTGAGAAACGATGAGAAAAGTAAAAATTCAATTACCATAGTGACAACTCCACGCTTAGGCTTAGAACTAGACCTATTTAACGGATTAAGAGATTCCGAACGAAGCTTGGCACCGCAGAAGTCACTGGAGATGCTTCCTCCGGTATACGGAGAGAGGAAACCATTTGTGAGAGAAGCTCTGAGAGAAGACGAAGAAAATCTTCCTTTAGATCTCAGATTACATGCTGAAGAAGGGATTATCGCTGACGTACGAGCTCGGAGCGTTATGAAGCTCGTCGCAGTCGCTGCTGCTACCTCCATTTTTCCTTTGTTGCAGAGAGAGAGAGAGAGACTCGCCGTGACCCTTACCGAAACGATAACGACAACAATTTGTGTTGAATCGGGCTTCCCAATATTATTATTTGGCCCAATAAATTCACACAATCGACCCAATAGTTTTAATTTTTCTCTTATGACCCAAAACCACTAGAATTTTGAAACAGCGGGAGTATAATTTTTCAACCAAAAACCATGTCTGTGTATTGGGTTCGATTCAATTCGGTTCGGTTTAAATTGGTTCGATGAATGTTTAGTTTGATTTTGAGTAAATTAGTATAACAAAAAAATTATACTTTAGTAGTTTCAATGTATCTTTCTATGCTTATTTTAAAATATTACTATTCGGTATATGGACTTTTTTACCAGTCGAATTAATTATTATGACTATTCGGTTTGGTTAGGTTAATCCTCTACAAAAAACCAAATCAAACCGAAGTAAATCTGGTAATTAGCAAAACCGAGGAACCTGAAATTACTTAATTTGAAAAGGAATTATTAACGAGACCGTCACGGACTACGAAACAAAACATCCACTGCAGAGAATCTTCTGTCGTATTCTGATTTTTGTTTTTATAAACCAAATGAAAAGAGTATTGAACCTGAATCGTTTCCACTAATCCTCACCTAGTAGACGAAAATGCGTTCACTTCACTTAATCGTCTTCGTCATTATCAGTAAGTACGATTCTTTGAATCTTCATAACTTTTTTTTAGGTTTACTCCGTTACTAATCAAGAGTTTCTTAAAGGTCTTGTGAAAGCTTCGAAAAGCGACGATGGGTTCTGTTTAGCACCGTCGATCGTCGAATCGGATGAGGAATCGAAACCCATTTACTGGAAAGTCACAAATCCGACGCTATCTCCTTCGCACCTCCAAGGTTTTTAATGGGTTCTTATAAAAATCTTGTCTTTGTATCGAACTTGACTGATCAACATATAAATTATGGAAGCATTCAAGTTCAGTTAGATTCTTGCATATTTTAGATCATTTTCCTGATAGAATCTGGAATTGTGAACTCTGCATTTGGATATTCATCAAGTTCTTAAGCAGAGAATTTCTGATTATGTTATAGACTTGCCGGGTTACACAAGAAGCGTCTACAAACAAGATCATGCGTTAATAACGCCGGAAAGTCATGTATACAGCCCTCTACCTGACTGGTATATAATGTTCTTTTACTTCCCTACTTTTCTTCATTTTTGTGGCTACAAAAGTCGGCAAGTTCTTGTGCTTATTTGTTGCTTAATTTGACAGGAAGAACACATTAGGGGCGTATTTGGTCACACCGGCAATGGGTTCCCACTTTGTCATGTACTTGGCGAAAATGAAAGGTCTGAAATCTGAATCATTGTCTTCTCACTAGTGATGAACATTAAGTTTGTGGGGTTGCCCTTCTTGTATAGCTCAATGGGTGATATAAATACTCTCTAGACCTGTCTTTATGTTTTTGAACTAGCTTTGTGTTGGTGAGTGACCTTAAGGGTTTTAGGATTTGCGTCTTGTATATACTCGTAGAATGTGGTGATCATCAAACTGATTATACTGTTTCTTGCAGACATGTCAAGTTCAGGTTTACCTCCACAGGATGTAGAGCGGTATTTTTGCACTCCTATCACTTTATAGTTTATAATTGTTACCTATATTCTGCTACCTAACTCTTTTTAGTATCTTGAATCTTCTCGCAGACTTGTATTCGTGGTCGAGGGCGCTGTGACACTCACTAACACATCCAGTTCTTCAAAAAAATTGATGGTATGATTTGTATACAGAACAACTGACCGAAATATTGTTCTGTTGTTAGATTTTTCCTTAAGTTTCTTCATTTTCTGCTGATAATCTATTTTTCCTGTAGGTTGATTCATATGCATATTTACCTCCAAACTTTTATCATTCCTTGGACTGTGTTGTGTCTGCAACGCTTGTTGTCTTCGAGCGGAGGTTCTTTTCTCCTTCCCCCAAAAATGAAAAGAAAAGTTCGAGTTTTCTTGACTATTTATAACTTAGAAGCTCATCCTATACTGCTAATCTCTAGGTACGAATATATAGGAAATCACGCTACAGAGCTTATCGTTGGCTCTACAGACGAGCAACCACTACTTGAGACTCCCGGTGAGGTAAGTGTGCAAAAATTATCCACTTTTCTAAGAATGCATAGAAAAGCTTTCAATTTACATCATTGTCAAGTTCCAGTTCCTAAAATCATCACTGAGGGCCCAATTTGTTGTTATTACAGATTTTTGAACTGCGGAAACTACTTCCAGTGTCCCTTGCTTACGACTTCAACATCCATGTATGCACTTTATATGATCTAATGAGTCATTTCCCTTCTTGGACCTCTAAGCTTCAATACGTTTTTACTGTTATTATGCAGATAATGGATTTTCAGCCTGGAGAATTTCTTAATGTTAAGGTACAAAACTGTTTTAGCATCATGACCTGACGAATCTTGACACCATTACTCGTAATTTTCTTCTTCTTCTTTGAGATTAACTCCTCTAAAATCATTTTTCAATGTTAAAAGGAGGTTCATTATAACCAACATGGCTTGTTGCTTCTGGAGGGCCAAGGCATTTATCGCTTAGGCGATAACTGGTACACGACGTTACACTCTATCGCTAACAGATTAATAGTGTCGATTTTTAAACAGATTACTTCCGCACACATTCAACACACACACTTTTCCTCATGATATGTGATCTAAATTCTGAAGAATTTTGACTAAAATCAAACTGCAACCACAGCTATATCCCTCACGATATAAGAAGTGTTTAAAACTTTTGATGTGATCTTCGCTTTAAACAGGTATCCAGTTCAGGCTGGTGATGTCATATGGATGGCTCCTTTTGTTCCTCAATGGTAAGAAAACTTTTTAAGTCAGAACTTCTTTTTCTCCTCTGTTTCAAGAAACTTTTCAAACTTTTGCAAGAATCTAAGTTTCTCTTGGAACTGTGTTTTGAAAACCAGAACGATCATTTGACCACACTCTCTCAGATACTACTGTTCATTGTTTCAGGTATGCTGCGCTCGGGAAGACCAGGTCTCGGTATTTATTGTACAAAGATGTGAACCGGAACCCATTGTAATCAAAGATCTGAACCGGAACCCATTGTAATCAAAGATCTATATGACTTGGGAAGTTTGAATGGGGTCAAGAAGAGTTTTTTGCACTAAAAGCCAGTTTAGTCCACTCCTAAGAACTACTTGAGTCTTAATTGTATGAAGAATACCAATATGAAATCTCAAATCTTTTTTCGGTAGCCGAGTGAGTATTCTCTGCATCAATTGTATTTTGCATTGCCTCTATGGCATTCTATGTTCAATAAAATCATGTGTTAGAAATACTCTGTGATTAGTATATTGGAAAAAAAAATCCATATGTGGTGAAATAATTTTCTTAAGAGTGTTTTTACATCACCTTACTTTCTTAAAAAGGGAAAGAAAATAGACTAAAGTATAGGATATAGTCATTTAAATTTGCAATATTCAAGCTTGTGCACAGTCAAAATTAATATCAAAAACTTCTTTGATTCTTGACATAAAACTTTATAAATATTTAATATCAATTGATATAATTATGTAGTAAATATTTTTTTGAAAAGAATGAGCATTTTTTAAAATAGTATCTTTTTACAATTTAGTGATACATAAAAAATTTGCAATTTACTGCGTATCAAATACTTTTTTTTGTTGGTTTTTTATTAATTCGGAATTGAGAGCCGAAACACATACATTTCTTTAGGTTCGGAAATTTAGGGATGTTGTGGTGGATAAAAGTACCCTGCCCTCACCCTGAAAAAATCCTGGTATGAAAACCATAATACAAAAATACTCTAAAACTACCATTGTATTAATAGGATAGTCCAAAAAAAACTCTGAAGTTTTTAGGATATACGTGGATACCCTAACTGTTTTGTACGTTCTTTTGTTTCTGATTAACTACCATTAACATTTTCTATTAATATTGTTTTAAATTTTTATATAACACTAATAATTTTATTATCTTTGTGATATATTATGTTTTGAACGAGAGAACGAAAAAATAAAATGGGATTTTACATTTTGACAGAAAATAAGATTTTAGGTTTTTTTTTTGGGAAAATAGAATTTTACTTTCTTGGCGGAAAAATAAAATTTTAAATTTTTCGCGAAAAAACGAGATTTTATGTTTTGGTGGACAATGAAATTTAACGTTTTGGCGAGGAAAGGTAATTTTACGTTTTTGGCGGAAAAAATTCTGTTTTTTTTGCAGGAAAACGAGATTTTATGTTTTTGGTAGACAACATGATTTTACGTTTTAGCGAAAATTTTATACGTTTTTGGCGGGAATATTTTACGTTTTTTGCGAGGAAACAAAATTTATGTTTTTTTGCAGGAAATGGAATTTTACGTTTTTGGCTAGGAAACGAGATTCTGCATTTTTGGCAGAAAGACAAAAAATCATACGTGAAAACGAGAAAAAATGCAAAAAAAAAAAAATGAATCATGTTTTTGACATAAAAATAATTAGTCCAATATTATTTTGGAAACTAACATAATTATGGTTTTTTAAATTAAAAAAATAATTGAAATGCTTCAATATAAAATTATTTAAAAGTTGATTTATTTTATAAAAAAAAACTTTCTGGATATCCTAAACCCAATAGGATAACCCTATTTGAACTTGTGTATAAAGGGTATCCGTCCATTTTGAACCCTTATATTTTTATACAAAAAAGGTAAGATAATGGACTTTAAATTTTTCGAGGGTATAGAGTACCATAGGATAATTACCCATATTTAACATCCCTATTCGGAACTAAACTATTGGATAATAAAAAAGATCAATGTAAACTACAACAAATCTTTCTTGATAAAACCAATCAATTGATAAATAATTTTGATGTGAGAATTTAAAAAACGGCCCACCACCATCAAACAGCCGCCACTTCCACCACCAGGAGGACCACCGACGGTTCCTTTATTCTCGCCGATGATGACTCCTAATGACGTCACTACATACCCTTTTCCCAAATGGGAATATTGGGATAAAGTCCACTTGTGTTTACTTCTCCTAATTTAGCTCTCATTCTCTTTATTTCTCACTCACTCCCTTTGTAATTACTTTCTCTAAAGCTATAATTAGTGGTCTCGACTCTCGACACAAGTCCATGGTTCCCACTTATGAAATAGATTACTCGTAATGTTTGTGAATGCGTATATATATGTCTATATTCTTTAGTATTTCGTCGAAATATAAGATATTTAGGTTAGGATCGCAAAGATTAATTTTTTTTGTTGAAACAACTCTTACTATTTAATTTAAAATAATTCTGCAAATTATAAAAGTGACAATACAAAATATCAAAAAAAAATTAAATATGCGTAAAAAATTTGGAAAACATCAAATGAAATGAAACTGAAAAAAATATCTCTAAAAAAAATTTAGACAGGTTTCTTTACGTTGAAATCTATGTTTAAACTTTAAAGCTTTGTCTGTAAGCATTGTTTAGATGTTGATGCAACTAACTTATTCGTATAACCGATATATAATTAACTGTGTTTTATGAAAACAAATAGTTTGTGGAAAATTGCGGAGAAACAAAATAAACCGTGCGTGGTGGCACAGTGATATTAGTTGTAATTCAACGATATAATAAGCTTTCTATGGTTCTGGGAGCCATTTCATCGTGTGTAAACAATGTGTGTGGACCACTTGGTTATTTAGGATTCGATTCGAGTGTTTTAACTTTGGTGGATTTGCGAGAAAGTGTTTACCAAGAGACATGTTCATCTCTGAAATTAATCAAACAAACACAAATATATTGCGTTCAACTAAAAACAAAACAAATAAGATGATGCAAAAGATTAATAGAGCCCAAAAGATTGCTTAGCTCATAAATTGTTCTCGAAAAAATTGTAATTTTCTAACAAGATTTTATAACTTAGTGGTTAGTATAGTTTGAGAGTGCTAATTAATCTACTTGGGGTTGAGTATGACTGTATTTACAATTTTATAAATTATAATATATATTATTTTTTATTTTTTTGCTAAATAGTAAATATGATTGAACATAAAAGGTTTAGGTATTATTACAAAGAGCATTACCTAGGCTTAGTTTAACTTTGGCACAAAAAAAAGAAAAAACAAAGTTACAATAGATTTGGGTGAGAATTTGGCATTGCTACCAAAGCCATAAAATCATAAGGTCTCGCCATCGCTTCTTGTGTCTTCTTGAATTGATGATGTTGCGAACCTCACGATCCATGGTTAATGAGTTGATGATTTGGTTGTTGTGTAACGAGTTTTTGAATATTGTTTCTTTGCTTCCAAATATGAATAATCGCAGCTTGTGCTACAACTTTCGTATATTATTTTATATGGCATGGTTGTTAGCTATTTTTTTTTTATCTCGATTCATGTATGATTCCTAAGAAAACTAAACTAAGAAATTAATGGGTGGCTCCTGATGAATGTAAGACCAATATCTTCATAAAAAATAAATAAGTTGATGCGATTATACCATCTCTTTGACTAAATTTTCATATCTATTCACGTAGATGTATATTTTAGGTTTTTCTATATATCCAAACTATTGATTGCAATTGTTTATTTTTTTTTGAAAATTTATTGGTTGCAACTTGTGATTATATAATTCAAAATTCTTTTACTAATAGAATTTTGGTTTTGTTTTTGAAAGAACTAATAGAATTTTCCAAAAGGATTTATAGTTAAGACTTAAAATGATGGATACCTTTTCAGGTATGGCAGACCACCTTGGTTACTTTAAGTTCCATGACATTTCTAACTTTCCATGTTCCAACAAAATTATTTTGTTTCTATGTCCAAAAGATTAAAGGTCCAATGCCGTCGTTGGATAAATAATTAAATAATAAATATATATTGTTTCAAAGTATTGTTGGGGATTTATTCTTGTTTAAGTTTTGATTATCAGTTTAGTTGATTTGAACTTTAAGCAATTGGACATTTATTATTATTTTTCTAAAATTTTCTACAGCCCAACTTGGCTTAGACCTAGTAGCTTTAGTAGCTTTGGAGGGCATTTACTACAATTTTCTAACAAAATAAAAATATCATAAAATCAAACTTTACTATCAATATGTAATTAGTTTATGGATCAAAAATCTGAAATTTTCACGGTTTATTAAAAAAAAACATGTAATTAGCTAATTATCAGGTTGGTTAATAATTCTGCAAATGGAAACAAATATCAAACAAAATGTGCATTTTTTTTTTCATCAAAACATGCGTTGCAAACCGTAGAGAGAGACCATACATCGTTGACATAAGCCAAAGAGAAACAAAAAAAAAAAAAGAGATCATAAATAAATAAATAAAATAGATCCAAAATAATTAACGTGTATGACTTTAAGGCACTAGCTAGGGTTCCAATAAGACAAAAAATAATAATTAATCATATTGTTTTGGATTTGGAGCTTCCACTATATTTTCATCATTGTCAGTGTGCTCAAAACATTAATCCAAATTAGGAAACCGCCAAAATTTGTAGTTGGTCATTTGAAATTTTGAATAGTCCATTTTTAGTAACCATAATATAATCAATAGATAGAAAAATTCCTCTTTAAATTGTGTAAAGAATTTAAAATATGAATCACTTCGATGATCTGACCAAGACAAAAAAAAAATCCACTTTGATAAATATTTTCAACGAAAAATAAGTTATGTATTAAAATCATAACTAGAGAAAAAATTCAAGAAACATAGAATAACAAGCCATATATATGACAAAATCATACAATAAAATAAATTCAAGATTTTTTTTATAACAAATTATAAAACTAAAATTATTTTGTACATAATATTGGGTATGTGCTAAAAAATGGCTACTTTCTTTACGGCAGGAAATTGATCTTTCACTGATAATGGTTATGAAATATGATCATGGTTTTGTTTTTTTTATTTTTGTCAAGTCACTACGATCTTCACTGAGCAGTTGTGTATTTTGGAATTAGTATTTGATTCAGAAACAAAACTGGTTAAGAAAAGTATATAATATCTCATATGGGAATTGCCTGTGTGTTGTGATTTTTTTGAGTTTTGAGTTACAAAGACTTACATTCATCATCTAGAGATCGAGTATTCTTATATTTATTTGACTGTACGACGATATTAATCTTGCAACCTAATTAATAATTTGCTCCAATTCGTAACCTAGAACCTTGAAATGGACCTCATCATTATTACATTTAATAGGGTAATGATGAAGTTATAATGATGATTTCACTAGCAAATGTTGTTTCCTTTTTTATCTGTATATAAAGTTTGATACAATCCATAATAAATTAATAATACACATTATATGCTATTATTATTACTATTAAAACATATATAGTAATTAGTAAACAAACACTATAGACTATTAAAAACCCTATATTGTTATCAACCCATTTCAAGAATGTATTTATAGTAATATTTGTTGTTTTGAGAAATTTAAAAAAATGCCATTTTTCAAGTGCCACTTTACAAAAATGCCACATTTTTGTAATCTTTACAAAAATACCACTTTTTCAAAATTATTTTTTCTTTATATTATTTATGTTTGGGTTAATTATGTTCTATTAGGGTTTAGTTTTGAGTTTTTAGGGGGTTTTAGGTGCTAAAATAATTTTTAGGATTTAGAATTTTAAGATATAGGCTTTATAAATCTATAATTAGTGGCATTTTTGTAAATGGACACCTCTAAGTGGCATTCTTGCAAATGTGCACACAAAAAGTGGTATTTTTGTAATTGCCCCATTTTTTTCTAATCATTACCATATATTCTCTTCGTTTCATATTAGTTATCATTCTAGATTTAAATTTTTGTTTCATGTTACTTGTCGTTTTGTATTTTCAATGCATATATATGAATAATTTTTCTATTTTTATCTCTACTTTTTAGCTTATTAATTACTCATATAAAATAAAACAGTGTATTAGTTAGGAATAAAATAGAAAATTTAATTGCTTTCTTAATTTGTGTAAAAAAAACCTAGAATGACAACTACTTTGAACAGAGGGAGTATATAGTTATCCAGCTGTATTTATAGTAAGATTTGTTTTCTAATCATAACCATATACTCTCTCCGTTTCATATTAGCTGTCATTATAGGTTTAAAATTTTTCATATTACTTGTCGTTTTGTATGTTCAATCCATATATGACTAATTTTTCTATTTTTATCTCTATTTTTTAGTTTATTAATTACTCATATAAAATAAAACAGTGTATTAGTTAGGGGTAAAACAGAAAATTAAATTATTTTCTTAATTTGTGTAAAAAAATCTAGAATGACAACTACTTTGAACAGAGGAAGTATATAGTTATCCAGCTGTATTTATAGTAAGATTTGTTTTCTAATCATTACCATGTACTACCTCTATTTTATATAGTTGTCATTCTAGGTTTAAATTTTTTGTTTCATATTATTTATCGTTTTGTATTTTTAATGCATATATATGACTAATTTTTCTATTTTTATTTCTACTTTTTAGCTTATTAATTACTCATATAAAATAAAACAGTGTATTAGTTAGGGGTAAAACAGAAAATTTAATTATTATTTTTATTTGTGTAAAAAAACCTAGAATGAGAACTATTTTGAAATTTAAACAGAGGATATAGTTATCCAGGTGTAGAACGTCAATACACTGTTTTTAAGTAACTAGTACAATATGCAATCATATTGTAAAATTCGTGTAGTTAGACCATCCACATTGGAGACCAAATGTGGATGTCTCTAAATAAAAAAATATTAAAAACACACTTTCTCTTCCTTTTACTCAACTTTATACATTTTCTTTCATCTTTTTACTCAATTTTTATTAATTTTATATTTAAACACACTCCAACTTTCATCCATTCTCTCTCCAACTTTGTCTTTCCGGAGCCATCCTCTCTCCAATAATACCCACTATCTCATCTTTTTACTCAAATTTTATTAATTTTATATTTCAATACACCCCATTATTTCAACCAAAAACACTCTTTTTTTTCTTTTTACTCAATTTTTAATAATTTTATATTTAAAGACA
This sequence comes from Arabis hirsuta, assembly GCA_964056655.1. Classification (NCBI taxonomy): domain Eukaryota; kingdom Viridiplantae; phylum Streptophyta; class Magnoliopsida; order Brassicales; family Brassicaceae; genus Arabis; species Arabis hirsuta. The sequence goes on along the minus strand of OZ053307.1, from coordinate 32,294,802 downwards.
CATACAAAATGTCTCCAATGCATATGCTTCTTAGAGTTGAATTTTTTCTAATCACTAAATATTTAAATAATAGATGATGCGAAATTTGTACTTTCGGTTCATGGACCGGAATATCAAAAAAAACTTTTACGATTTTAAACTTTCTAATAAATACTTTTGTTTCTTTTAGTGAGTGGACAAATATTAGGCAATCTTATAGGATCATGATAACGGAAGAGTGGATTAAAACGTTTGCTGAAGCACTTTAGCTTTCTGGTTCCTTTTTCATTTTCAAATGTTAAGTCTTTGATAATGGTAAATCTATAAATTAAAGTACAAAAAGCTATATCGAGGCTGTAGGAAAATACATGTCCAAAGAAGTATCACCTTTTTAAAATCTATCTAACCAACAAAACTTGGATTGTTCGACTTCTGACTTAAAACCAAGTCAGATTCTGAATTATCATCTAATGTAACTGCTACTCGAATCGTTAAGTCATTTGGTGATTTCAATACGCATTAAGTCGAATCATGCATGCACGTGAGTTGTTCTTTGAGAAATATATACAAATAGAAACACTTTACACGTCGATGACACAACATATTCAATCTTAGAATCTTAGAATATATTCAACTAGAACATCTCCTGGTGATTAACATACATCCAATATATATATATGTATTTTCTTTTTCGGATATATTTAAGACTCTAACATACTATTAAGAATATTTCAGGTGATGACCAAATTAATTAGGTTAACGGAGACTTGACCATGGCTCATTTCATACATTACATTATGCATTTTTATTCACAACAGAGACATGACCATGGTCTATTCCATTATAAACACATATATATATATATACCCGTATTTCTTACAGCGTATGTGCAGTGTACACAGTATGCATGTGTGTATAATATATATGAGAGGGAGAGGGAGAGGGAGAGTTTTATGTTCACCACAAATTGAAGTGCATAACATGGAAATCATAAAAATAAAAATGAATAACAGGAATTTCACTTTTTTTTAAGCTTTATTGTTTTATAATAAACTGTTTTGTGAATATGCTCACTACTCATGAAATGCGCTAATAATAAAATGTATTTTTTTCCGTTGTTTCAATATCATCCCTTCATGAGTTATATGTTTTTTTCAAAAACAAAAAGAAGATTATCCCTTCAATATTCCAAACAATATATCAATAATGAATTTTATTGATCAATCATATACGTTATCTTAATAATATATATATGATTGATGAAGTGTTTTTATCCTAATCTCGACCAATAAAATTAATCAAAGATATTCAAATATATAGTTAAAAACAATCTTTCTTTATTAGATTCTCACAGAGATTGTCGATCCATTACTTTGAACTAAGTTTCAAAAGAGTTAATGTTGAATAAGTTAATGTTTAAAAAATTATATTTGTACCATGTGTATTTTTTTATTTTAGTTGTATTAAATAACAAGTTATACCAAATAATATTTAGTTGTACCTAGTAATACTACAGTTGTACCAAATCGAAAATGAGTACATCAGAAAATAGAGAAGTATGCCAAACAGAAGTAGAGACAGATTGGAGTATCTCAGAAATTTATCCATTTCGAAAACACCAAATTATCCAATAGATCAAAAGGAATAGATAATCCAAATGAAAAAGGGTTGTCTAGTTACCAACGGATATAAGGTTTGTTAATAACAACATAGTTAAATATGTTTAGCAAAAAAAAAAACAACATAATTAAATATTAGTTTCAAAAAAAACATAATTAAATATTGTAAAACGCTGTGCGCTAGTATACATTTCCTCCGTATTACTTTTAGCCATCGAAAAAATACTTCATTTTACGTGTGTTTTCAACTTTCGATACAAACTTTATAAACTTTTTTAGTATGACCAGTTATACTTTGCAGTTCATTTATTTATTGGTTTAATTGGTTTTAGGAGTTTCGAACAAAAAAAATGGTTTTAGGTTGATAATAAATGATGTTTCAATCAAAAACTATAATAATAATTATTGTTTAATGTGTGTGACAATTAATGTATTATCCTATAATATATACTTTATTGACGTAGGATCATTAACATTCGTCTTTTTCTTCCTAGGAAAATTTTCAACAACGTTAACGTTACTCAACTAATTCTCATCACTACCCATTTTTATATAACCAAATTTTGCCATACGATTGCTGTTGTAAAGAAAGAAAACATGTTTGTACATTCAAATTTTTTTTTTTTTTGGTCACGAATACATTCAAATTAACTATGATATAACACTCACACCTAAATGATCTATGCATGCAATGGACATGCAAGTGTATCCATACATACGTGGATGGTAGAAGAGATAATAGACATAAAATGATGATAAAAATGGTCATGCAAGGCATTCTAAAGAAATAATATTTTTGTTTCAAAATGGTCATGCAAGGCATTCTAAAAGAAAGAAATATGATTGGTTTTATATTAATATTATACTTTCTGCATATATTTAAAAAGTTTAACGTATTTTTTTTTTCGTTAAACAGAGTATAATATATTTTCAGATGTACATCGAATGTATACTAAATAAATACTCTATATTTCGATGCAGAATCAATTTCAACAATGCCTACAAGCAAATATTTTAGTTGATTACTAGCTAGTTTGCTTTAAAAATATTATCATTAATTCTAACTAGATGCTCTCTTTTTTCCTAGTATGCACAAAGTTTATTAAAAATTAGTAAATGATTCAAGCCACATATTTCCCTGAAGAACATGAGTTCTACCTAATTAAGTATCAAAGTGTCTTAGTTTCAAAAAAAAACATGAGTTCTACTTCTACATTTTTCTCTTCTCCTTTTATGATAGTGAGGAATATGAGTCATACTTTCTTCCCCGTACACTACAAGAAAACAGGCGGCTTTCCGACGGTCAAAACCGTCGGAAATCCGTCGGAATATCGCTTATTCCGACGGATTTCCGACGGTTTTAACCGGTCGGTTCTATCTCGTCGGAAATAAAATTCCGTCGGCAAACCGTCGGAAATAGTGACGGATTTCCGACGAAAAAGAAATAACCGTAATTCGTCAGAATTCCGTCGGAAATCCGTCAGTATGTCAAATACCGACGGATTTCCGACAGAACAAAAACCGACGGATTTCCGACAGAACAAATACCGACGGATTTTCGACGGTGCACATACCGACGGATTTCCGACGGCACAAATACCGACGGATTTCCGACGGATAATTTATTTATTAAAAAAAAAATTTAATTTAATTAAATTTAAAGAAATTAAATTAAAATAAAATTAAATATAATTAAAAATTAGATTAAAATAAAAATAAAAATAAAAAAACAACATTTAAAATTAAGTTTCAATATTTTTAAGAAAATTAAAATATTACATATTATCTATCGGTTACGGAAGAACTCGTTCATCCGTTCTTCCATATCCCGGATTCGTCCCACCTGATCTTCCATTGCCCGAACGCGTTCCACTTGTTCCTGCAAGAGCGTCTGCTGTTCCGCGTAGCGAGCTTCATCTTGTGCGCGTTGGGACTCCAACCCGGTCACCCGCTCGAGAAGCTCGGCATTCTGTGCCCTCAACGCACTATCTGCATGAATGCGGTAAGAGTTGACGGACGTGGCAGAACTGTCTTCCGGGAGGCCAAACACACGACCTCTGTGCTTAGGCGCAACCTACGAAAAAAAATCAATCAATAAATGTTGTAAGTTGTTTATATTTAAATTTATTTAAAATTTAATTAAAATTGACAGTGTTACTAACCTGATAGGTAAACTCGTTGATCATCTCCAGAGGAATTTCCGTGGCCGGGGGAGTTCCTTCGACGATCGGTTGGGATTGGAGGTACTCCTCACCCAGCCTCTCCACGCTCTCCACGATTTCACGAGCAATGGGATCTTGAATTTCCCCCGTCTTTCTGTTGGTGTGCGCATCTTTGACCAAGTCAAGATGTGACGGACGCACACCGGTCCTCTCCATCTGTTGGCATAGATAATGAAAGAAATATGAGAAGTGTTAGAAATATAAATTTTTGTAAAATTTATAAAATTACGTACCAGCTTCTGAACACGTGACGCTTTGCTCGTCGCACCGAGGTTATGGGTCGCCGGTCCCTTACCCTTCCGGTCGCTCTTCCGGTTAGACGAGTTCTTTCCGAAGCTTGCTTTTGTCTCCTTCCGCTCCCAATGGGCAAGTAGTCCACCCCATAATGTGGGGTTATCTTGCAATCTGCGCGGCACTTTTCCCTCTTTGTACCACAAGTCCTTCCATTCGTTTATCTTCAACGAATATTTCCGGGAAACTTTTTTGTAGAACTCCCGTCGGACCCGGGAAGTCAACTGTGGGTCCCAAGTAAATTCTTGCTGCAAAAAAAAAACGTACCCATATTAGTATTGACAATTTTAATGAAAATAAAAATCTAAATTACAAAATAGGAAAAGAAAACATACCGCAAATTGCCGAAACCAGATCTCCTGGTCTGCCACCGGCATCGAAGTAAATGTGGGATACGGGGAAGTGATCAACGAATTAGTCATTGCGTTGATCGAACTCGTAATCCCGTTTCCCGAAAATTGAAACCTAAACAATATTTAGTTAAATATTTTTTTAAGTTAATATAATCAAATACATTTTTAGTATAAAACTTACCATGTCGTGTTAGGTACCAAGTCGGGATCTAGGCGAGGCAACCTATCCCGTCCAGGTTGCGAAACAAACTCCTCAACGGACATGGCCGTGGGAGCTGAGGGCTGTGTACCCAGTGGAGGAGACGGGTCTTGGGGATCCGGGAAGCTAGTATCTGGGATTTGCGACTGACTCCCTCCCCTACTGGAAGTACCGGATCCAGTAGAGTGATGAAATCGGCCATAGTCCCTACGATTTCCAAAATGTTTACATACCGTTGACATTTATTTACATATATAAATATAAATTCTGATATTAAATATAAATAAATGTAAATTGATATTTTGAGAAGTAGGGATTTTGGAATTTCGAGATTAATTTTTGAAATTTCAGGATTTCATAAATTAAGTTTTAGGGAGTTAGGGATTTTGGGAAATTGAGGTTTCTCTAAATAGGTATTTAGGGATATTTGGATTATGGATTTCAGATATTAACATTTACGAATTTACAGATGTAAAAAAATTTTGGAATTTCAGATTTTTAACATTTACGAATTTTTAGATATTTACGATTTTTCCCTAATTTGGGATTTTGTAATTTAAACAAATAAAAAATTTGGTAAAATTTCAACAATTTAGAATTTTACTAATATTTTTATATTATAAATATTTATAATTTTACAAAAATAAATAATTTTATACATACTTTTCTAAATTTTATAAACCCGAAAATTCCCTAAATCACAAAATTTACAAAATCAAAAAGTTCTCAAACATCCTAAACCCGTACATTTCTACATTTCTATTGATTTTTAACAACCTAAATCTAACAAATTCACAAAAATCTCTAAATTCATATTTTTCCAAAAAAAAACTTCGAAAAACTTACATTGGATTGATGATAATGTGAAAGGGATTGAGATTGTGGATGGATATGTTGATTCCGGCGTGTTTCCGAGAGGATCGATCGAATTCCGGCGATTTTATGTTTTTTTTTCGACTTTTCGTTCTGTCATCGCGAGGAAGAAGACGGTGGTTTTATTGCAGGTTACCGACGGATTTCCGACGGACACAGACGGATTTTCCCGCTTTTTTCGATGAGATCGAGGCTCTTAGGCGGCAAAAATTAGGGATTCCGTCGGAAATCCGTCGGAAATACCGAGGGATTTCCGACGGATTCTAAACATTTATATATAAAACCGCGTAAATTTATTATTTTTTATTAAATAATTATTTATTAAATTGAAATTTTTTTATTAAATTAAATTAATTAAATCCGTCGGAAATCCGTCAAAAATACCGACAGATTTCCGACGGATTTAATAAATTTTTTTTAATTATATATTTTTTAAAACGGTTTTTTTTGTTATATTAAATATTAAATATTAAATTAAATTAAATTTTTTTAGTAAATTAAATTAATTAAATCCGTCGGAAATCCGTCAAAAATACCGACGGATTTCCGACGGATTTAATAATTTTTTTTTTAAATTAAAATTTTTTAAAACGGGTTTTAATTAAAAAAAATATTAGATCCGTCGGAAATCCGTCGGTATTTTTGACGGATTTCCGACGGATTTAATTAATTTAATAATTTTTTTTTAAAATTAAAATTTTTTAAAACGGGTTTTAATTAAAAAAAAAATATTAGATCCGTCGGAAATCCGTCGGTATTTTTGACGGATTTCCGACGGATTTAATTAATTTAATTTATTTTTTTTTATCTCTGAAATTTTTTATATTATAAAAATATTAGACCCGTCGGAAATCCGTCAAAACCACCGACGGATTTCCGACGGGTGTAATATTTTTTATATCATAGATATCTGTTTTAAAAATATAAATTACAATCCGTCGGAAAACTGTGAAAAATCTATCGCTTAAAAGTCCGGGTGTTGACCCGATTGCAGAGTTAATTAAAAAAATGTCCAAACATTTTTTCATAAATTATTTTAAATATATCCGAGAATTGAATAAAAAATTTACATAACGAAATTTTATAACAGAGAAAAAACAAAAGGCGAAAGGAAATTTATTTATTTTACAGTTTGAAACACATATGTCTCTGTATCCGCTCCAAACTTACCTTTTTTAGAACCTTAAAATTTTTTTTCCCTTTTTTTTCTTTGGCGGAGAATCTACATATCCTTTGCAAAATTCCCTTTCGATTGCATCAACATCTATATTTAAGTTCGGACTTTCAGATCTTTGGGCAAATTCATCATCATTGTACTGATCCTTTTTATTCTTCGGTGTACCTTCTAAATATCCGCCGCAAACATCTCTTTTGATTGCATCAACATCTATATTTAAGTTCGTACTTTCTGGTCTCTGGGCAAATTCATAATCATAGTAGTTATCCTTACATTCATTTGAAGTACTTCCACCGTAAGTATCTGACGTTTCAATCAATCGAGATGGTTGTACGTCTTCGAGAAGACTCTTCTTGTCTGGATATTTGTCGCACTGCGATTGCGTTTCCCACGAGACGTTTGGCAAGCACTGGCTCTCCAGAACTATTGTTGATGAAGAATCTCCGATTGAGATTGGTGAGACCGTATCAAATTCCCACGAGTAAGTGGGTATCTCTTCAGTGTGTGTGTCGCATTGGGTTTCGGTTTCCCACGAGTATTTTGGAAGTAGAAAGTGGTTTGCGACGATTTTTGAGTCTTCATTAGGAGAGTTAGAAGACATTGTTTGTGTAGTTGACAGGAATGAACGTATGAGGAACCTTATATAGAACGGAAAACCGTCGGAAATCCGTCGGAAATCCGTCTGCAACATCCGACATAATACCCCGCCAGTCCCATCGGCTGCAGATAACGCAATGGTAACCACTCAAACTTTGCCGACATCGGAATTCCGACGGATTTCCGACGGAACTAATTCCGTCGTTATGTCGTCCGAATATTAGGACAGCTTTTATCCCTCGCGCGGAAATCCGGAGGCAAATTTAATAAATGATTCTGGCGAATATTACCATAAAGTACATTATATTAGAGGGAACGCATAGGGGTTATAGTACAAAACAGCTCCAAACAAACATTTATGCATAAATGTTTAATCTGACTCTTCTGATGAACCTTCACTAGGGATGGAGTCGGAATCGTCGTCAAATTCTTCACGTAGTTCATCTTCATCCGAATGCACTAGATCATCGCCGATATGTGTGACATCAGTGACAAGGTCAATGTTATCCGTCTCCTCAACATGTGACATTTGGTTGGTTCGCGATACTTGTAGAGCATCATGTTCCGGAACTCCATATATTTTTCCTCGCGGATTAATTGGAGTTACCGTCATCCAAGGATCTGTCCTCCGCCCAACTCGAGGATATGGAATGTAGCAAACCTATTCATAAACGGTGGATGTTGTTTATATACAAGAATAACAAAACCTAACGTATAAATATAACGGAAAACCTATCAATATATTGATACCTGGTCTGCTTGAGATGCAAGGATAAATGGATCGTAATGATGTAATTTCCGGCTTGAATTTATCGAAATAACACCAAGACGGTCAATTCGAACCCCACTACCATTGGATGGATCATACCAATCGCACATAAACACAATGCACCTCAAGTCCAACATTCTTGGATAGTGGATTTCCAAGATTTCTTTTAAATGGCCATAGTACATGGTATCACCTGATTGCACCGAAATACCATTGTCCGAAGTTGGCCTTTGACATCCTTCGTCACGAATTCTGAACAAATATCCCCTAGTGCAAAATCTCGGATATGAAGTCGCGGTGCTGCGTAAACCATGAGAAAACTCCACTAACCATGTCGGGAGGGTTTGACCACTTGCTAAACCTTCGGAAACCTAAAAACAATATAAGTAAGCAATCAATAACATATGAACGTGAAAAACTTATAAAATAAGAGTGAGGAGTTATATTTAACGTACAAAAAATTTCAACCACTCCGGGAATTCTTCATCTTTTAATACAGCAAGTTCGGAATCTGTCTTATCAGCATGGTAAGTTTGTGCTAGGGACATGTATATCCTGTAACATAACAATCTTTATTAGATGAAGACAAATAATTGCACAAATTTAGTATGAGAAATGGTGTACCTTTCATACTCTCCAAGTTCGTCACAATTTCTGAGGATATATGTATGCAAATGTGTGACCTCTTGTGGTGATAGTATGCGTTTCTTCCCTTTTCCACTTACGCGGCCCACTTGCGCAAACAACTCAGGTACAACCACCGGATACACTGCTTTCTCACCTCTATCATCATGTCGCGCCGGCCGTCTACCTTTAGTCCGGACATCCGAAGGAAAGTAATATTCGGCAAAGTGTGATACTTCTTCGTTTAGACTTTGTGCGACAATAGATCCCTCAACTTTGCTCAAATTTTTTACCTTTTTCTTCAGGTGGAACATGTAACGCTCGAACGGGTACATCCATCGGTATTGAACAGGGCCTCCTAATGCTGCTTCTCGTGGGAGGTAAATAGGAAGATGTTCCATAACATCAAAAAAAGACGGTGGAAATATCTTCTCAAGATTACAAAGGAGCACCGGGATGTTGGCCTCTAAAGACCGGATCCCGTCCGCTGTTAGTGTCCGTGAACATAAATCTCGAAAGAAAGCCCCAACTCCTACAAACGAAAAGTAATCAAGTTAGTACATATATAGTAACATTATATTAGTAATAAACTAAAGAAAATTATGAAATATACCTCCAATTGCTTGATGGATGTCTTGAGGAAGAAGATTAGAAAATGCAAATGGCAAAAGACGTTGCATCACAACATGACAATCATGACTCTTCATTCCAATAAACTTTCCTTCCGTCGAATCCACGCAATTACGCAGATTAGATGCGTAGCCGTCCGGAAATTTAACAAAATTTTTAATCCATTCAAAGAAAACTTCCTTCTTACCCGCGTCTAACCGGTACGCAGGCATCGGCAATCTACCATTAGGCAAAACATGAAGGGATGCCCTTGAACAAATCAATGGCAAGTCTAATCTAGATTTCCAGTTATCTTTTGTCTTTCCTGGTACATTTAAAATGGTGTTCATGATGTTGTCAAATAAATTCTTTTCAACATGCATGACATCTAGATTATGCCGCAGTAGATGATCTTTCCAATAAGGCAAATCCCAAAAAATACTTTTCTTATGCCAATTGTGATATTCCCCACAGCCGTCGACGGGGTGATGGCCATTACCCCCCACATTCAGGAGTTCGCTCTGCACCAAAATATCGTAACTGTTCCAATATGCTGCGACCATCTATCTCCGGAGGTGGACCAGTAAACACTGGAAAATTCTTTCTAAAATGTCTTCTAGACCGACGATATGAATGATTTGCCGGCAAAAAACACCTATGGCAATCAAACCATGAAGTCTTCCTTCCGTTCTGCAATTGGAATGCTGAAGTATTGTCTTGGCAATAAGAACATGCCAATCTTCCATGCGTTGTCCATCCAGATAACATACCGTACGCCGGAAAATCTCTAATGGTCCACATAAGAACCGAACGCAAGTTGAAATTCTGCTGGATTGAAACATCAAATGCCTCAACACCATGCTCCCACAACATCTGCAACTCATAGATCAATGGTTGGAGGAATATATCGAGTGATCGTCTTGGATGATCTGGCCCAGGAACTAGAACTGAGAGAAACAGGAACTCTCGCCGCATGCACATAGAAGGAGGCAAATTGTAAGGTGTTACGATGACCGGCCACAATGAATATTTTCTTCCATGCTTCCCAAATGGGTTGAAACCATCAGTGGATAAGCCGAGGTATACATTTCGGCGTTCGTATGCGAAATCTGGATATACCGATTGAAAGTGTTTCCACGCTTCTGCGTCAGAAGGATGCGTAATATCTCCATCTTGATTATGCTCTGCATGCCATCTCATAGCCTTAGCAGTGCGTTCTGATTGATACAGCCTCTTCAACATCTCTGTTAATGGTAAATACCACATCCGTTTGAAAGGAATCTTCACTCTGCCACTTGTGTCTTGGAACCGTGGTTTACGGCAAAATTTACATTTTTTCCTGTTCTCATCTTCCCTCCAGTATAGCATGCAGTTGTCGATGCACACATCTATTATCTGGTAGGGCAAACCAAGACCGGCAACAAGTTTCTGGACCTCGTAGTATGATGCTGGAGAAAGATTATCCTCTGGCAAAACATCTTTCACAAACTCGGCGAATGCATCAACACATTCTTCGGACAAATTGTAATCGGTCTTCATGTTCATCATCCTACTAGCAGAAGATAACGGTGAATGCCCTTCCCTACAACCGCTGTACAGTGGTTGCTTTGATGCGTCTAACATATCAAAAAACCTTCGAGCTTCTAAATTAGGTTCTTCAACCCTATCACCCTCATAACCACCCGACTGCAAATTCTCTCTAAACGCGTCGTTAACCATCGCAACCGTACTTACCCCAACATCTACTTCCGTTGTACGTTCTTCTACGCTATCCGGAAAATAAGGTGCATTACTACTAGTACTACCATATTCGTAATTGCTTTCTCCATGTAAAAACCAAACCTTATATCCCTGCCTAAATCCATATCTATATAAGTGATTCCAAACAGTATGAACCGCAACACTAATTCTGTTACAGCAATTAGAACATGGACATTTGATATCCTGACCTTTTTTTGCTGCATCTTGGTTTCTGGGTAAATTCATGAACTCGCATATACCTGCAGCGTAAGCGGATGTTAATAAGTTCGAGCCCATATCCATCATTGGCTCGTCCATCCAAGACCGAAAATATGAACTCATCGCTAACAAATTTTTTTGAATTGTAAAATTGTGTTATGAATGAACGAAGACACGACGTTTGTTATATAGAACGGATTTCCGTCGGTATTCCGTCGGAAATCCGTCACAAAACTCCGACATAACACCCCACCAATCCCATCGGCCACCGCTAACGACTGGTAACCACTCAAATTTGCCGACATCGAAAATATCGGATTTCCGTCGGTAATCCGTCGGAAAGTAGTCAGAATATTACGACAGATTATTTTCCGTCGGAAATCCGTCGTTTGTACCGACGGATTTCCGACGGAATACCGACAGCAGAGAAGACCGTCGGTATTCCGTCGGAATTTTGCGACGGAATACCGACGGACTAGATTTTAATCGGAAATCCGTCGGTATTCCGTCGTAAAATTCCGACGGAAATATTGGCCGTCGGAATTTCCGTCGGAATACAGGCTATTTTCTTGTAGTGGTACATCCATTAACCGGATATATACTTACATATTTTTATTGAAAAAATGATATATATACACACACACATAATTTGATATATAATTAGAGATCGAGAATTTGGTCATTCGAGCTGCGAAAGGCTGCAGATGCATGTGTTGGAGGATTTAAAGAGAAGGGTGAAAAGTAAACGTGTTGTTAGGATATTGGTTTAGAGAGAAGGGCAATACGATTGTAACTGAGGATAAAGGACAGACATGCATGTACTTTAATTTCAGTAAAGCTTGTAATAAGGTCGGCCTTGTACCCACTTAGATTCTCCCAATGATCACAATCAGTTTTTTCATACGAACATGCCAATTTATCTTCTCTCCTAGTATTATATTTATTTTTAAATTACCAAAATCGAATTCGGAGTAAAAAGCTCAAATCTCATCTTTGTATTCATAGTCTCATGATAAAAGGGTTTTTCCCGGTTTAAGGTTTCAAACCTAGAATCACTAATCCGATGTAGAATAGGTAGGTTCATTCAAAGGGACCAGCAATACACTTTAATCTTATGCAACACCAATTCAGCTAAGCAATCAAGTGGGTTTAAATTGTCACGATTAGTCAAGCAATTAAAGCGTTAAACAATAATATTTAAAGCGTTAGATCAAGGAAAAGTATCTCAGGGATTAGATCATCAGGATCCAACCAATTATTCATGATATCAATTAAGAACCAATCTACAACTCAACCATCAAAATAAGAGGATCCACTGTTGTGGCATCAACCACTTCATCAATCAATCTAACACCCTAAACTATCGTTTGAGATTACAAAGAATGATGAGCATTAAAGTGTAGGATCGATTTGTTCACAAGTTGCCTTAACTTCAACTGTCGTTGGCTAATGACGAATCGCCCATCTATGTTAATTCAAGCAATTCACAACACTTTTGATGAGTAAATTAAACCTAAAATCAAAGGTTAGGTGATCAAGGTAGTCTAGGCATTACAACCAACAATAAATGAAGATATCAAATATGTTTCAAAACCTATCTATGCTTAGTTCGAGAATCTCTAATCCCATCGAACCCTTAACCTAACTTGGGAGACTACTCGCACATGGTGAATCGAACAACAACAAGTGAGATAAAAAATTCCATAGACATATGAATAGAAAAAATAAGGGTTTAGAAAACTTCAACAAAAGGTGGAAGACAATCTTCAATATCACAAAACTCTAATAACAAAGTATCGATCTCTCTTTCTCACTTGTGTTCTCTTTCTTTATGTCGTTCAGGTCTTCATCTCAAATCTCGAAGATATCTCTCCTTTTAAAGGGGGCTCCGGCGGCTGGAATCGATTAGGGCAACTCTGGGTGGCGAAAATAGGTCTAATGAAAATTTTCAAAAGTGGATCTTCTGCGGAGCAGGTCGGCCGATCGGGAGCGGGTGCTCCTTATCTTCAGGATCTTCAAAAAGATCTCCTTTCCTTCTTTTTTCGCCAAGTCTCATTGCGAGTTCCAATCCTCCACTCCAGCCATTTTTAGACCTAAAATGACTCAAAATAGAATGAAAGACTCGATAAAAACCTACAAAGCAAGCGTTAAAATGCGCCAAAAACGCATTATATCATCTCATAGAGCTAAACAACCTAAGGGATAAATTCAACTGATATAACAAAACAAGATAGGAAACAGAAATTACATAATTTTTTGGGGAAATTGCAAAAATACTACTTTTATGTGTATATTTGCAAAAATGCCACTTATAGATGTTCATTTGCAAAAATGCCACTAATTATAGATTTTTAAATCATATATCTCAAAATTCTAAACACTAAAAAATGTTTTGACCCCTAAACCCCCTAAATCCTCATAACTAATATTTAACTCAAACATAAATAATATAAAGAAAAAATAATTTTGAAAAAGTAATATTTTTGTAAAGATTTCAAAAATGTGGTATTTTTGTAAAGTGGCACTTGAAAAGTGAAATTTTTTGAAAATTTTCTAATTTTCTTAACGATATATGTTGTGGGGGAAAAAAAATCAAAATACATATAATGTAAAGAAACAAAGAGTTGGTAAATGCATTAAAACAAAACAAAAATCTAAGTTTGAGAAGAATTAAAATACTGTTAATGTTGGTATAAATGCAACCAGAAGGAAATTTAGAAGAAAAAACATATAAAAATAATATATATACCTCTTATACATAAATAAGACAAGTATGCGACCCCTTATTATATTGATTATAACTGTAATATCTTGTAGGTAAAGTAATGGACTAAGACATGAAAAATAAATTTGAACCGAAATTTAGAATAATTTTTCATACAATAAGAAAACTATAAAACTGGGAATATTTTCTAACTCTATCAAGAGATACGTTAATTAATGTAGAATTGCAAAAATGTTGTTTTTGGTGTGTACATTTGCAAGAATACCACTTATGGTGTCTATTTGCAAATATATAACTAATTATGAATTTTTAAAGTCTAAATATTAAAATTATAAACTCTAAAAAATGTTTTGACCCCTAAAACCTTAAACCTTCAAAACTAAATCTTAATACAATATAGTTAATCCAAATATAAATGATATAATGAAAAAATAATATTGAAAAAATGACATTTATGCAAAATTTTGAAAAAATAGTATTTTTGAAAATGACATTTTTTAAAATTTCTCTTAATTTATTCACGACCATTAATTATGTTCCGCGTGGCAATATTACAAAATGTGTATATCAGTGTATTAAAAACGAAACAATAATTTTGTCTTTGTATATTGTTCTTGCCTCTTGTAAAATTTTATATACTTTTTGTAACTTTACATATAGAATATATATCCGCTCGTCAAGTCACACAAACGACCCAATTTCTCTAAAATCATATACGAACGAAAGAACAAATCAATAGAGAAGTTTAAAAAATATATATATCAAAAGAGCAACAAAACATGTCGAAGTACTTCCACAGTCTCTCACAGACACCACACAGACTCAAGTCCAGGATGCTCGCCACGTGGACTCCCGACCAAGAACTTAACCAAGTCCGTCGCCGTTCCGGTGCCGACATGAAGCGTAAGCTCTGGTGGTTCGACCTTGTTTCTCTCGGCGTCGGAGGAATGCTTGGAGTCGGTGTCTTCGTCACGACCGGTCCGGTCGCACGTGATGTCTCCGGTCCCGCGGTTTTCATTTCGTACATGGTCGCAGGTTTCTCGGCACTTTTGTCGTCACTTTGTTACACTGAGTTCTCAGTTAACGTCCCTGTCGCCGGCGGAGCTTTTAGTTATCTTCGAGTCACATTCGGTACACACTACTATTTTTCTATTTATTTGCTTAGTTTTTTTGTTTTGTTTAAGAAAAAAAGACTAATTAATAATATGAAAAAATGCTTGTTGACAAACAATTCGTTTTTTATACAAACAATTATTGAC
Source organism: Arabis hirsuta (assembly GCA_964056655.1). Taxonomy (NCBI): domain Eukaryota; kingdom Viridiplantae; phylum Streptophyta; class Magnoliopsida; order Brassicales; family Brassicaceae; genus Arabis; species Arabis hirsuta. Next base: position 32,279,547 of record OZ053307.1, on the reverse strand, counting down.
AATTTGTTCTACAAACAAACTAGGGTCAATTGCAACAACAACCAAAAAAAAAAATTAATAATTAAAAATGTAACAAAAATTAGCATATATGGCAAAAACTCTACTATTAAATTTAGGTTAAATGATTAGAAATTTTGTTATAATATTTTTTTATGGTTATGTAATGCAATTTCCCAACAAACAATGCTTGCTTTTTTTTTTGTTACAAACAATTGTTGACAAACAAAAAAACACAAAAAGCTTAGAAACAAGAATTTGAGTATTTACGGTGACATTTTATCAAGTAATGAAAATGTATCGCAAATTAGAAAGATGATAGCACTAAGAAGAGAACAAGCAAATATATGTATCTAAGAATTTACGTAAGAAATTATTTGAAAGAAATATATGGAACTAAAGCTTTACGATAAAATTAATTAGCAATATTTACATTATTATCATGATATTATATTTGCAGTTTCTTATTCTAAAGAGATTTAATAAATACAAAAGAAAAAATCATGGAAATTATTCCAACTCCTGATTTAAACCTCTAATGGTTTTTACTTTTACGATAAACCTTCACCATACAAAATAATGAGAAAAACACTTAATATGAATTCGCAAACGTTAATATCACTAACAAAGCTGTTCATTTTCAATTCTTTTGGGAGGATGAATATTCTCAGAAAGAACAGATTAAAGGCCTCGAATCCACGAAGATTAAGATTTAGGGTCGAATTTCGAAGTTATTAAAAAAAAAAGTTGTTCAGTTTTCATAATTTTGGGAGTAACAAAAAAAGAACTCTCAAATAATTTTGTAATATTATGTATTAATGAATATTAATTTATAAATAAATTTTATAATAACTACAAGAAAAATATACTAGTTAACCAACGAAAGTTTTCACTTGATTTTTTAAAATAAATTACCATCATGTAAGTTAAGTGAGATTGTTCTTTGTCTATTTTACCTAACACGGTTAATTGTTGTATGAAGAGAAAAAGACACGCAAATAATTGTAGTTGTCAGTTGTCACAATCAGACAGATCTAAAGAACATGGTACATGGATACGAGATTCCTCTCTATTCTCATATCATATGTGATCTTTCTTTGTCAGAAGTGACCCTTCAACAAATACACTTTTCCTTTCTCTTTTCGATGAAAAGAATTTTCTGTTAAAGTACATTTTTTGAAGGAAAAATTATACTTTTTACATTTTTTATTGGAGCAAAAATATGCGTTCTAATTTCCTTTGGGATCAGGTGAATTTATCGGGTATTTTGGAGGAGCCAATATACTACTTGAGTACGTTTTGTCAAACGCGGCGGTTGCAAGAAGCTTCACAGAGTATATGTGTACGGCGTTTGGCGTTTCGGATCCAAACGCTTGGAGAATAAAAGTGAATGGTCTAGAGAAAGGTTACAACGAACTCGATTTCCCTGCCGTGGCTCTTGTTCTTCTCCTCACTCTCTGCATTTGTCATAGGTATTATATCAACCAATAAAAAGTAATTTAATTGAGCCACGTATATTTTTATTTTTTTTAAAAGGAATTTACATGTTTGTTGAATAATTCAACTCGTCGAAATTCGGATATTCTCCTTGATCAAAAACTGTGTTAAAAATTGAACAAATGATGGCTTAATAAATATGTTTCAAAATTAGTTTTTTAAAGGTGGGAAATAGGACTGTTTTAGTTTTTAAAGGTAATTATAGCAAAATAATTTATTCTTTTATGCATTGTGTTTTCACACAACTTGTTAATATAAGGAAATCAAATCAGAAAACAAAGACAAGTGATTTATGAGAATCACGATTCACGTCCACTTTTTGTTGATGTGGATTTCATTATAATAATTAAAAAATATATATATGAGTTATAAGATCTTTCTCTGTTTTATCCACTATAAGAAAAACGGGGACAAATAATATATAAGTGGAAAAAAATCCTACGGCAAACACATACAAACTCAAAAACTCTAAATATCAAATTCGATGATAAGGGTACAAATTGGTATTGGCGGATATATTGATGTTTTAAGCCAATATGAAATAAATATCAGTATTTTGTCAAACCATACACAAATTAAAAGTCAAAACATTAATTGTTATTTAAATGTTTATTGTAGTACGAAGGAAAGCTCAATGATTAACCTAGTGATGACAGTGTTCCATGTTATATTCTTCGGGTTTGTAATAATCGCCGGATTCTGTCACGGTGACGGAGCCAAGGCGCTCGTGGAGCCGCGAGGTTTGACTCCATACGGCGTTCGAGGAGTCGTTAACGGAGCTACCATCGTCTACTTCAGCTACATTGGATACGACACCGTTTCAACTCTCGCCGAAGAGATCCAAAACCCTTCGTTTAGTCTTCCAGTTGGAATCATCGGCTCCGTCTCCGTCGTCACTGTCCTCTATTGCCTCATGTCTCTCGTACTATGCATCATGGTCCCCTACAACGAGGTAATTATAATGTTTAAATATTTTTTGTGAAGAATTTAACCGGCATCAAAACCACCTCTAATCCGTATGACTATCCACTAATTGTGGCTAAATGAATCTATATCTTTTTAAAAATACATCAGATATACTGGTTGGATTTAGAAACAGTACAAGCGATAAGAAATAACGCCATTTTTCTATCACTTCACTGATTGGTTACACAAAAGGTGTGTACACGTTGTATTACAACGATACAATGTCATCAACATAATCAATTATCAATTACATTTTAGGCCACCTTAAAAAGTGTTATACTGACTTGTATATAACTTTTTAATGAAAGTTTATTTTATTCTAATAGAATTTTTAAAATGTTTTTAACAACATTGTAATTCGTCTTTTAAATTGATCTTCATGGGAAATAAGTGCAATACAAATCTACTAACGTATATAGTATGTTGTAGATATCAAAGAGCGCATCGTACGCAGTTGCGTTTCGGAGGGTCGGGTGGGGTTGGGCAGGGAACGTGGTCGGTGCGGGTGCGAGCCTAGGGATCGTGGCGTCACTGTTGGTGGCAATGTTAGGGCAAGCCAGATACCTTTGTGTGATCGGTAGAGCCAGGCTGGTCCCTTCATGGCTCGCCAAGGTTCATCCTTCAACCGGCACTCCATTGAACGCCACTCTCTTTCTCGGTAAATATCATTTAAACAACATTATCATTTATAACATATAGTTTTATAATGCATATTGTCACTTACATCAAAAGTTACAAATGGTGACATTTAAAAAAAAATGAAATCTTGGAGAATCGCGAAATGAAGAAATGTAAAAGCAGGTAGAATCATTCTATAATTATGCGTATTATTAAGCAGATTATATAACATCACAAGACACATTATCACTGAAAAATTGCAAAAAAAAGTACACTACGGTTATATAATTTTAAAAATTAAATTAATGTAACTATAAGTTCTAAATACTGTATTTAATAATACTTTAATTAATAACGTGTGTGTCTTCAGGCCTATGCACAGCTTCAATTGCATTGTTTACGGACCTAGAAATTGTGATGGAGCTGATTTCCCTCGGAACGCTCTGCGTTTTCTACCTCGTCGCGAATGCTCTTCTTTACCGCAAATACACTTTAACAGGCCAAAACGCACCGCTTCACACTCTCTCGTTCCTCGCCTTCCTCTCTTCTTCCGCTCTCGCATTCTCCCTCTGGTGGAAACTAAACAAACCGTGGTGGGGCCTAACGCTATTTTTCTCGATCGCTATAGCGGTCACTGCCTTTTTTCAGTACCATACGTCCTCGATTTCATCCTCGACAAACAAAAATCTTCTGCCACCGAGTCCTTCCAAATGGTCAGTGCCTTTCATGCCATGGCCACCCGCAATTTCGGTGTTCCTAAACCTTTTTCTAATGACAACGCTGAAAACGCTGTCGTTTCAGAGGTTTGCGATTTGGACGTGCCTTGTAACGCTGTTCTACGTGTTGTATGGCGTTCATAGGACTTATGAGGCCGAAGAGATAGGTAGAGTCGATGTTGCTGAAAGTCACGTGACTAGCATTAGAGTGCAACCGGAAAAAGTGGACAGTATCCAAATGGTAATTCCCTAAAAGTGTACATTCAGATGATTTTTTTTCGTATGTTAAGAAGAAAAAATTGACTCTTGATGATGAATTAATATGGATTTAGCTACGATAAAGACCTGTTTCGATTTTTTTTTTTATTAGCAACATGCATTATATATGTAGAGTTTAAATTTGAATGGTGACAACGATGATATTAACCAAATCAGTCACTATCTTAGTAAAGATTATAAAGCCACATAAGCTGTGATGATTGATTTAATATAGTAATGGATTTTTGTAAATATAAATTTATATATTAATTAGATTTCATTTCAAAAATGAGCTTATATATCATGATATAATTATTCTTGAAAAATATTTACGACTATCATTCAAATGAATATTTTACTAAAGTAAAATATTATTGCCGACAAAAAAAAAGTAAAATTTTACTAAGATGTATTCTAACATAATATCGATTTATCTTTTTTATTGAGAAAATTAAAAAAATGCCACTTTTCAAGTGTCACTTTACAAAAATGTCACACTTTTGAAATTTTTACAAAAACGTCACTTTTTCAAAATTATTTTTTCTTTATATTATTTATATTGGGTTAATTATGTTCTATTAGGGTTTAGTTATGAGGGTTTACGGGGGTTTAAGGGATCAAAACATTTTTTAGGATTTAGAATTTTAAGATATAGGTTTTATAAATTTATAATTAGTGGCATTTTTGCAAATGGACACCCCTAAGTAGCATTTTTGCAAATGTGCACACAAAATATGACATTTTTGTAATTGTCTTTTTTTATTTACGTTTTTATTAAAAAATAATTATTGCATTTGGATCATTGTTTAGGTGGTTGGGGAGGCTTTTGTGTTTCAGCATAGATCCAGAACATGTTGCAACTTTTTTGTCAAATTTATAATATTATATATAATAGTTGAGTTTCACTAACAAGTTTGTGACATGACATATCATCTTTTTTTTGACAAAAAAGTTTGTGACATGACATAGCACTTCTATCCATGACATATCATCTTTTTTTTTGAAAAAAACTCATATTAACTATTTACAAAGAAGAAGAAAAACTGTTAATGCAGATTCTTTTGGTCAATCGTTAAAGAGTTTCGTTCAACCTTCACCTTTGTTACACATTTATTACTAAAATTAATCAAGTCAAAACAGATTTCCCTTCGTTCTCATTGTATCACACTAGATTTTTTTGTACGACTTCGGATGAGAATTTTTTTTTTTTTTGTGTCTCTCTCACGTCAACCATACCTTTTCTTATTGCTCATTCGAGTAAGTAACCCATTCCATTTTTCTCTGGTAACAAATCTTATGACTGGTTTGTTGCTAAATGTCTTTCAATTTGTTTTAGAGTACATATTTACCGATTCTTATTCTTCCCTATATCGATTAATTAACTTTTTCATTTTGTATGATATTTCCATTTTTATTGAATTAGCTGCATCTGATCTTCTTGATGTGTTAGTGTCAATGTCCTTCCTTAATATTAACCACGTTTGTGTCTCTAAGGCCTTTTCATTATCTTGATTTGGAACAAGTCGGTTTTCTTATAAATTGAATACTCTAACATTTAAATGAGTTCCATTTGTTTAACCATGGCTCTCTGTATCTTTTTACTTTTGCAATAATTCTTGAATCAGGACAATTTTCTAAATTTCACTGTGTTTGATTATAGGGAAAGAGGTTTTAAGGTTGTTATTATTGTAACTTACTAACCATGACTGGTGCTGAAAAGATTTCTTTCTTTCAAATCTAAGCTATTGCGAATCTAGGTAAGCCTTATCGTGATTAATTATTAAGAAGAAGGTGAAACACTCCAACGCTGTCACCCTTATATATATGGTTCCAACTTAAGACACCAAAATTATAATTTCTGTAGAGAAACAGAACCAGCAATGGTAGGTTAAATGCAAAAGAAAAGAGAGTCGAATAATGGTGTTAAGGCATAAGTAATTGATTGGACATGAAAATGAGTTGCTCATGCGTTACTACATTTCATAAGGTATTTGTAAAAAAAAGTGTAAGTGATCTTTTAATTTACCAACTTTTTTTGTTTCTCTGGTTAAGGTACATTGATTTGTATACTACTTAGGTGAATAGATGAGATACCTTCAAAAAAATATTAACACAAAAAATTGCAAGAAATAACATACTCTATCATAAGTTTATCAAGAAATGACACTTAAAAATTAAACATGTATCAAATTATTTATAAGTACAATTTAACAAAATATTATGAGATAAAACCCCGCGCGGGTAATCACCTAGTCATTTTATAATAGTGGAGTTTTCTCTCCCATTAATTTTATTTACTAGATATGCTCTCTATTTTGGTTTAACACAACAAAAAGCAATATTTTTGTTTTGTTTTATTGTTTACAAAATTTATCTAATCAATTAATATATATAAATGTTAATTGATATATATATAATATTAATTGATATATGTATAATGTTATTTGTTTTGTTTTGTTATATATATAAATGTTATCTGGGGTGCTAGTGGTCGGGTATCATCGTTGCCTATGACGTTGTCGTGCCCGTTGGATATTGGCCGACTTCTATCTTCACCCGTTTAATAGATTATGCAGAGATGTCAAATATTACTTTTCCCAGAGTTGGACATGTCTAATTAATTTGAAGATTTTCTAATAATTGGACTAACAACAACAATCCTAAGATCTTTAACTATAACAATTTTAATGAATTTTGTCCTAATTTATATTGAATAAAATTGTATCAACACATTATAAGTATTGCAAATATTAAAATATAATCATACAAATTGTCAAAACAAAAGTAAAAAGAAAACAATACATAAGTAAACCTCAAGCATATATTAAGCAACCACACAAGAAAAAAAGCAAACAAAGAGAAAAATTAATTGGAGAGACATTTTTATTTAAAATTTATTTCACAATTATTTTGTCAAATACTTAAGACTTTCTTTCCATAATTACTTATATGATTTTAACTAAAATAATTACACGCAACACGCGAATATAAATCTAGTAGTTTCTAATTTAATATCACAAGATATAAAGAAATAACGAAACTAAACAACCAAACATAGAAATAGAAGAGCCGAGTCACATGAAAGGTGAAATACACTCGCATGCGTCAAATGAACCTGCTCAAATTTCCACAAAAGAAATGGGTATCAAGGTCAAGACAGTCTGATTTCGTGACACTGGAGTGATAGAAATCGAAATGAATTGCTCGAAACACAAGGACGAGAACCGAGTGGAAATAATTTCCGGCTGTTGTGAATTTCACGTTGCGCATGTACGCGGGTTTTCCAAAACCATAATCATAAAAGAATCCGGATCCCATTTGCGTCTTCGTATGTTGGCCATAACGATGATTGTTCGTAATTCTTCCACCTCACTTCACCATCTCGGCGTAATCTAAAACGTGTGAAGATAAATGCCGACCAATATCCAACAGACACACAACAACACCATGGGCAACATAGTTAATATAGTCAAATTAAGTATATCATCGTTGTTCATTGCATTGCCAATTAAAGATCTTACAGTTTTTGCAGCATTGTTATTGTTGTTAGTCAAACTATTATAATTTTTTCAAAGTAATTAGACATGTCCAACTAGGAATTAATATTTGACATATTACTTGCCATGTTATTTGTTACCTGTTATCAGTCAAATAAATCTTTGTTACTGTTAAATACATATCCGCTACTATCATTTATAGTTTTAAAAATTAATCTAATTAAAAAAAAATAACAAAACCGAAAATAAAGATGTATAAAATTATTCTCATTTTAATGTGTTGGTTTTTATGATCTGGCTGTTTAATTTGAGTTAAGCTATTACATTATCGTTTTGCTATTTACTCAATAAAAGGAAACAAAAAAAAAAAAATCATGCAAGTCCAATGTAAGTTTTATTAGCAAAAACATAATTAGTTCATCTTTGACCAAAAAAAAAAAAACATAATTAGTTCATTTATCACATGTAATGTTTTATTCCCCCATTTTATGTTTTTTACAAATTACACGGTTTCATGTGTTAGACCGGGCCTAAAAGGCCCATTTCAACTTAGGCCTTTATTTCTTTATTTGCTCGACCCATCTCATTCATATTCCACACTCGCAGTTATAGCGCGTGAATTACACGCTCCAACGTCTCTATTTCAGCCATTTTCCCCAAAACGCCATTTTCGAGAAGCAGAGCGTCTTTCACCGATTTTGACATGGAAAAACCTTCTTCAAGCCCAGAAAAATGGCAAGCCAAAGTGTCGGCCACGCTTACAAAGTCAAATCCTGAACAAATCTGGCCTCTCTTCACCGATTTCTTCAATCTCCACAAATGGCTACCAACGCTCGCCACGTGTCACGGCGTCCATGGCGTCAACGGTGAACCCGGCTGCATCAGATACTGCTCCGGTTCCTCCATACGATCCAGCGGCGTAGAATCAGCGGCGAGATGGTCGAAGGAGAAGCTTGTAGCCGTCGATCATGTGGAGCGTGTGATGACATACGAGATCGTGGAGAGTAACATTGGGTTCGAGTCTTACGTATCGACGGTGAGGGTATCGCCACGTAGCGAAGGCTGCGTGATTGAGTGGGGATTCACCGTTGATCCCGTTGGAGGAGGATTGTCTCTAGATGATCTGGTGAACAAGTATGAGAAAGCACTTGGGGTAATCACCAAGAACATGGAAGATGCTTTTACAGGAACATAATAATCTTGGAAATATGTGTGTGTGTTTTAGCAAATATATAGATTAGGACCAGAAGTTTGATCTTCTTTCCCATGCAAGTATAGTGTTTGATGAAATGTCTGAGAGAGGCATTATCTGGAACTGGTTTTTTTTCTTGGACTTGCTTGGATAAGGCAAGAGGGTAAGAAGTAAGAACAGTACTAATGTATGGATTATTCATGGAAATAAAAAAAGCTTCTAGCTTTACATTTGTCCCTTAAAAATGCAGTTGGACATGATGCTGAATTCAGTTCTTCTAGGGTTTATGTATACTGTGACTTTAGTTACCTCTCACTCTAATGTCAACTGTTTTTTTTAAGAGTGCTTTCTCTTCAAATCATTTTATTGTCAAAAAGAAAGAGTTTTTGCTGACAAAGAAGAGTATGTATTAGAATTTTCACTAGTAGTGGTGAAAATTTTCCAATTGTATTTTTGTCTGCTTGTCATATACATTAATTATATGTCAATTTTCAGTTATCATTCCAGGCCAGGTATGAACTCAAGACCTCTGCTCATTATGTAGTTCCAGGTATGAACTTAAGATTATTTTCCTTGTTGATCTTTTACTTTTGAGTTCTTTGGTGGAAAGATGTGTTCATATCAGCGATCATAGAAGTAATCATATATCATTTGATTGTTTGTTTCTTTGGTGTTTGGTATGAACACAAAAGTTGGCTGTTCATAATTCATATGTGGGCCTGAACACTAAGAAACGAGAATCAAAGAGCCATCCCCTGTTATTGGCTCTCTCTAGTTTTGGTGACTTTTATTTGTTGCTTTCAACGCATTTTGACTTTTTAGTCTATATTTTCAAAAATAATAAAATGTTTGTTGTTCAACTTCTCTTTGTTTCCCTTATATTTTTCCCGTATTTTGTAAGACTATTGATAATAGGCTAATTGCATTCTTAACTCTTATTGTAGTAGTCAGTTCCCTACTCTTAATACTTTTAGTGTCAATGCTATTGTACTTAGAGTTGACATCAGAGGGACAAAAGGTCTACCACTTGTGGAATGCTAATTTGCTAACATGACAGGAAAAGATTAACTTTTTACGATAAGCTAAATTGCGAGCACTCATTTTTGTAGGCCATATTAATCCGTCTAGTTCTAATATTATTGCAAGAAAGAGATAGCCACTGGGATATGTACTTATTAGTTGAACTGTTAGATATATGGAAAATAAGTGGTCTGAATTAGGACAAGCAAGATCCTTTATGTGCAAGGTAGTTGACAGGAGACTTTGTGTTTTGTACTTAAGTCTGTGTTGCAGGGTCCAAGAAGGCAGAAGCCTTCTATGACTAGTGAAGCTATGTCGATTGTTGTGGACGTAGAAGAGGTCAATAGATTATCGGATCTGATAGCTCAAGATGGAAATGTTAGTGAGAGTTTGAGTACTATGACTCAAGATGAGAATATCTATGAGAGATTGAAGAAGGTGGCTCAAGATGGGGATATCGAAAGACTCTACAAGTTGATTGCAGAAGATCCAAACATTCTAGAACACTTTGATGAAGTGCCTTTTTGTGAGACGCCACTCCACATTGCAGCCGAGAAAGGGCAAACTCATTTTGCCATGGAGTTAATGACTCTTAAGCCGTCGCTTGCTCTGAAGCTAAACACATCAGGTTTCAGCCCAATGCATTTAGCTCTGCAAAACAACCATACTCGCATGGTGAGAGGGTTTATAGCCATTGATAGCAGCTTAGTCAGCATCAAAGGAAGAGGAAGGATAACTCCTTTGCATCATGTGGCTCGAATAGGTGATGCAGAGTTGTTGAGTGAGTTCTTGTTTGCTTGTCCTTCTTCTGTGGAGGATTTGACGATAAAGTGTGAGACGGCTGTGCACGTTGCTGTGAAGAACCACCAGATTGAAGTATTTAAGGTTCTGTTGGGATGGCTCAAGAGAGAAAACAGGGAGGAAATCTTGGACTGGAAGGATGAAGATGGTAACACAGTCCTCCATATTTCTGCATTAAATAATCAAACCGAGGTAAATGTCTCTCTGATCATTTAATTCTCCTTTTCACGAAAATTCTTGTCCTGCCTTACACATAAGATAGATCCTGTTCTTAAGGCGGCACTTGTTAACTGTGAGACATTGCCGTTGGAATTGAAATTCTGGGACTCCTTAGCATCTAGGACTTTGTTTTCTTCAATTGTGTTCTTGTGAAAGTTCATGGGTTTCTGTGGCAGTGACTGAGTTATTCATAATATATATATGTTTATGTCGCATACTCTCATCTTCTTATCAATCTCGAATTCCTAATAGTTCTTTCCTGAGTTTTGGATGATGTGTGCCTGGCTTGGTTTTGCAGGTCGTGGACTTGGTACGTGGAACCGTTAAAGTAAACGCCAAGAACCTGGATGGTAAGACCGCGATGGACATACTCGAAACTCACCAATCTCCTTGCTTTCCCAAAGCAAGCAGTCTTTTCCGCAGAGCTAAAGAAAGGCTACTTTTTGGTTCCACAATGACCCTTGCGGGATATTTGAGCAAAAAACCATCATTTATTGAGAAACGGAACAGTCTCTTGGGACTGAGAAATTTGAGCAAGACGGAGACTAAACATGGGTCTCTAAATACGAGTGATTTCCGCAATGCGATACTTGTGGTGGCTGTATTGATAGTAACAGCCACATACCAGGCAGGTCTCAGTCCTCCTGGCGGATTTTGGCAAGATGATTCCTCAAATCCTGGAGATGAAAATAGTCATGTTGCTGGGCAGATGACTATGTCTTTCTACAATGCCTTATTTTTTTTCATCCTCAACGGAATTGCATTCTTCTCATCTCTATATGTGATCATAATTCTCATAGTTGGACTCCCCATGTGGATGGTCCTCTACGGTTCTACAGCTGCTCTAGGTATCGCTAATTTTGCATCCTTCAGCAATACATTCCCGAATCCAGATAGCTTACCCGGGTATGTCATATTGTTCCTCTTCGTTTTCGCGTACCCAGTCCTTACTGGATATATAGTAGCTGCTCCGTTTGTGAAGTTCTTTGTCAATAAACGTTGCCGGTATCGAGTGGACTTTCCGACAAGGTACTTTAGCTCATCTCAGGAGTTATCTTAATGAAGCGTTCAGCTCTTTATTGTCTGGGATCATCTCTTCTTCCAGATTTTCATTTATATTTGGTGTCTGGTTTGTTTAACCTTTCTTATGATTGACATTGAGTTTATGTCATTAAATTGTACTATTATTAATTGGGTTTATGCAGACTAGTCTTATCAGATTTCAGAGTACTTGCAGAACCATTTTCCCCCCTTTTGTGTTAGTTCACCAGTTTTTGTCCTCAAGTTTCAACTTTTTTGTTTATGTTTTTTTGCTTTTGAGCTATGATATCTGTGTCTAAACCAGTCCTAAACTACCAAAGTCGAGCTCGAGCAGATATTTTTGTATCCAAATTTTTTTGGACCAAGCCAGGTTTGTACATTGCAGAATTTTTTATTCGTGGAAGCAGAAGAAAAGTTTGTAGTTTAACATTTCTGCTTGAGAAATGTCATTTGGATTTGAATAATGAATGATAAATGAAAATGGTTACTTTCTATGAAGCTATCTCTTCTATGGATATGTTTTACTATGACAGGCTCTTACCAAGCTGCTCCGTTAGTCAGCTCGCACTCTACGGTTAATGAACTTGCAGATTGTTATTGGGTTCCGCAGCACAGAATCCTTTCTTCTTGTTTTGTCAGTAACTATATGGCGGTTACATAGGAAGTCGAAGATCAGACTAGTAAGTCGTAACCCATTATTGAGAGTAATTTATTTTCTTCAAGCATTTTACTGGCAAAAAGGGTATGTGTAGAATTTCCATTGGTAGTGGGACAAATTTTCCATTTCTGTCGTTTTTCTTCTGCTCTCCATTTTCAGTTATCGTTGCAGCCCCGTTATGAACTCAAGATCTCTGCGCATTATTGCAGTCACAGGTATGAACTCAGGTACCCACTATCAGTATATGTTAGTTTGGGCCTTCTTAATTTCTTTTGCAGTACTCAGTTTCCTGTTTTAAGGATATATAGTGTCAATGGTTTTGTACTTTACAACTTACAAGACTTGACATGAGTGTGACAAAAGATTTAATGTTGTTCTAAACCCTCGCTGTGGAACGCTAAAATAAAGTTAATTTGCAAGAAAATTCGCCTTCGAAAATATGCTAAAATAAAAACCAGTTGTCATTTTGAAAAGTCAATAATCTATCTATATGTCATATCATTGCCAGAAAGAAATGGTGGTATGGACTTTAATGGAGCTGAGTTGAGAATAATCAAAGTACTTCATGTGGAAAACGAGTGGTCTGAAATTAGAATAGTCAAAGTCTTTTATGGTCTATGTTGAGAATAGTCAAAGTACTTCATGTGGAGACTTTGTGTTTTACTTAAGCCTATATTGCAGGAGCAAAAACAAAACAAAAAAGACAGGGTGACTAGTGCAGTCATGTCGATTGTTGTGGATGTCAACAGAGTATCAGATATTAATCAAGATGAGAATATCTATGACAGATTGAAGAAGGCGGCTCAAGATGGGGATATTGAGAGACTCTACGAGTTGATTGCAGAAAATCCAAATATTCTAGGACACTTTGATAAAGTGCCTTTTTGTGAGACGCCACTACACATTGCAGCCGAAAAAGGGTGTACTCATTTCGCCATGGAATTGATGACCCTTAAGCCGTCCCTTGCTTTAAAGCTAAACGCGTCAGGTTTCAGTCCAATGCATTTAGCTCTGCAAAACAACCATATTCGGATGGTGAGAGGGTTTGTGGCAATCGACAGCAGCTTAGTCAGCATCAAAGGAAAGGGAAGGATTACTCCTTTGCATCACGTGGCTCGAATAGGTGATTCAGAGTTGTTGAGTGAGCTCTTGTGTTCTTGTCCTTCTTCTGTAGAAGATTTGACGATTAAATGTGAGACAGTAGTGCACATTGCTGTGAAGAACCACCAAATTGAAGCATTTAAGATTCTATTGGGATGGCTCAAGAGAGAAAACAGGGAGGAAATCTTGGACTGGAAGGATGAAGATGGTAACACAGTCTTCCATATTGCTGCATCAATTAATCAAACTGAGGTACATGTCTCCTTGGTAATTTAATTTCTTCTCTTCCCAGTTTTATGTCTCATCTTCTAATCAATGTGGTATCCCATGACCTTAAGTGTATACCCTTTTTATGTCTCATCTTCTAATCAATGTGGGATTCCTAAACTCTGGGTGGTATGTGTTCGATTTTGCAGGTCATGAAGTTGCTACGTGGAACCGTCAAAGTAAAAGCCAAGAACTTGGATGGTAAGACCGCAATGGACATACTCCAAGCTCACCAATCTCCTCTTTCCCCTGAAGCAAGCAGCTTATTCCACAGTGCTAAAGAAAGACTACTATTTGGTACCACAACGACTCTTGCGGGATATTTGAGCAAAAAACCATCGTCTATCGAAAAATGGAACAGTCTCTTTGGGCTGACCAATCTGATGAGCAAGACTAGACAAAAATCTCTAAGCAGTAACGACAGTCGCAGTGTAATACTTGTGGTGGCTATACTGATAGCAACAGCTACATACCAGGCTAATCTTAGTCCTCCTGGCGGATTTTGGCAGGAAGATTCAAAGCCCGGAGATAGCAATACTCACCACGCTGGAGAGATGATTATGTCTTTCTACGAAGCCATATTTTTTTATATCCCTAACGGAATTGCATTCTTCTCATCTCTATATGTGATCATGGTCCTCACAGTTGGACTACCTATGTGGAAGGTCATTTATGGTTCCACGGCGGCTTTAGGGATTGCTAATTTCGCATTGTTAAACATTACATTCCCAACTTCAGATGGCACACCTGGCCCTGGGTATATCATACTGGTCGTTTTCCTCTTTGCGTATCCCGTGATTACAGGATTCATAGTATTTGCTCCATTTGTAGCATTCTTTCTCAACAAACGCCGCAGGCGCAGAGTGGACTTCCCGGCGAGGTACTTTAGCTTACCTCATGAGCTATCGTAATCAAACGTGAAGCGTTCAACGAGTGTTTATTTAAGTCTTGGTTAGCCTAATATATATGGTTGTGGAAGTTTTGTAAAGATTTGACATTTGAGTTTGTATCATTTGTTTCTTTGTACATTTGTACTACTCTGAATTGAATTTGCAGCCTATTGACTATGATAATAGCTTATATGTAACTTACGAAGATAGATACGCTTCTTTTGTTTTATTAATGGATTCTTGTTATATTTTGGAACGCTAAATAAAATATATTTGCAGACAATGACAAGAAGAGGATTCTCTTTCTACAATATACTAAAATAAAGCCAGTTCTCATTTGGAATGCCATGAAATGCATCTCTAGTTGCCATGTTATTGCCAGAAAGAGATAGTCACTCGGATGAAGACGTAAGTTGCATAGCAAACATTAATCGATCAATCACTTAGTTTGAAAAGTTAAACTCTCACAAAACTGTTAGGTTTTGACATAGAATCTGAAAGAAACCCAATACTGGAAACAATTGTTTTTGTTCAAAATGAGGCCCTCATGGCCATTAGTACCACCGCTACGTTTCAATACAACCCCAAAATAATGAATCTAACCAATCAAGATCTTCCTCTTCTTTCGGTAAGAACATGACAAGACAAAGACCTTTTCCTTATTACCTTCTCAAGCAGAATGCTCCTCAGCAGTTACAGGCTGCTGCAGACATTGAGGAAACTTGAAGGGGAGACTTATTACAGGCTGATCATCAGACAGCCCTTGACTTGCCAACCCAAACGCGTGACCTAATGCGACGCCTACTGGAACAGCCACCGCATTTCCAACCTGGATATCTGCAAATTCAGACGCAAAACCAGTCTTTTCATTTTAGACTCTTTCCAACACCAAACCGAACATCAAAATCTAGAAACATGCTTGTAAAGGAGAAGGAACAGAGGCTTGCTTTTCTTTTATCGAGCCACACAGCTTGTAAAAATCGGGAAACCCTTGTAGTCTAGCGTTCTCACGGACCAGTCAACACATGATCTTGCAATGGATGAATTACCGCCTGCAGAAACCAGTTTCAGTGACAAAAATTCTAAGATGGACAAAAAAACAAATGGAAATGTAGAAAGATTTACCTGATTGTGAGGTTCTGCCCTCGTCACAACCGTGTTAACAATTTCATCGTACCACAAGCGACCGAATGGCCTGAAATTCAGATAGCAGATGAGTTACTTTAGTGAATCTAACATTTACCAGGTAATGGAAATAGATATACCAGGTAACATTTAGCAGATGACTGTTCTGTTGACAAGACAGTTGGATTTTCTTGATAAATCAAACACATAGTAAGCATTGATAAAAAGGACAGAGATCATAAACAGCTAAACATACTATACAAAAGCAGGTAAAAGACTTACAGGAAGTGGTAATAGGTTAGACTTGAACCCTTTTGTCACAAACTCCTTTAATTTAGCTTTGCATTTTCTGTTATATATAAAGTAAATCATATCAATAACTACAAAACATCAAATACAAAAGGATAGAGATAGAGTAATAATATGGTAAAGTTAACCTTAATCCATCATAAGGCTCCCAAGTATCTTCTTCAGGACCATAACCCTTCCAACGGACCTTTAAGTATTGAAATAAAAACAGAAATTCATGTCTGCATTACATCTTTCATAAGGACCAAAGTTGTTTATACCTAATCGTGTTTCTAATTTTATACCTTACAATGAAGTGCAGATGCCTTAGTTTCTTTAGGATCTCCATAGCAAATGGCAAGAAACTCTTCGACCTCGAATTCTTCAGGTGGAATTTCAGAACTATCATTATCAGCATCTGCACCATCATTCTCGTCGCTGTCTTCTTCCTCATCTTCAGGATCACTGTCTGGTTCTATTGGCTCGGTGCAAGCAATTAGAAAAAAACTTTTGGCATAGCTTCAGCCATTTTTTGAGCAATTTCAGAAAGTCTTCCACAGCTTCGTTTCTCACCTGCTCCACATTCAAAATCATTTGATTACATATGTGAACATTAAATCTACTTTCCTTTCACATTATACAAAATCAGCACAATAAAATTACCTCAGTTTCAGGATGGTTCAATTTCAAACTTTCACAAGCGAAGCTGTTAGTATCAACTGCCCATTTCTGCTAATCAGAATTAGCTTAAGTAAATCTTGCTCAAACGGGACAAAAATGTTTATATAAAACAATGAGAAACATGAAAATTAGCATACCGTAATCAATTTTACGGCAGAAAGGGAAGCTCCTGCACACAAACCAGTAGACATAGCTCCACATCCGCAGTATAGATCCAGCAAGAACTTTTCATTCTTCTGCAGAGTGTCAACGCCATTGGAGTCACATTCGCTCGAAATTGTTGATGATGATGCTTCAACATCTGTGTTGGGGGTTTTTGGCAGGACAGAAATCATCAGAATGTTGATACGGATATGAATGATAAACCTCACAGAAACCAAAGCTTGAAATGATTAAGGTAGATAATATAAAAATCCACTCTAGGATAAGTAATTAACATAGACCCTAAAGTTAAGAGGAAAATCAAGTACCATCATTTGCACATGAAAAGGTCAGGTGTGCCGGCTCATACTTCAAATCATAGTAGAAATCACAGGGCGGTATGATTCTCTCATCAGTTCCTGAAACAATCTGTTGTAAACAAAAAAAAAAAGCATTCATAAAAGGCAAATCTTCAAATTTTCCATGCATTGTGCCATTGAATTTCACAGTAAATTGATACCTTTGTAGGAACTTTAACAATCTTAACGGCAGAGTAAATGCAAGTGAGGGGATTATCATCCTCAACATTCGAAGGAAACACTCTCTTTGATTGCACATATTCTGCAAGGTGTTTGATTACCTAGTGAACACAGATGAAAGCATCAAAATTAGCAGAAGCAAGAGACATTTATACCTAAAGAAGAGCAGCAAAAAAAATCTAATCAAAACTCAAACGCAATAACATTATCTCACCGTATCCTCTGGATAGTAGAACCAACGCGCTCTAAAATACGGTTCTCCATCAATCGCTTGGAAAAATTCAACAATTTTCGCTATGAAATTTGGCTTACCCTCTTCAGACTCGAGACATAAGACAAGATGGGCCTTTAACACAAATGGGCTTCGTCCGCAAAACACAAAGAAAAGAATCTGGGCCGAAATCTGAGAGAAGCCCAATAACAGGTTGTTTACAAATCTGTTATAAGAAGAAGAAGAATTCATCATCTTTAACAACACGAATAACATACTCGTAAACAGAGTTGTTACAGAAGGGAGAGAGATCGAAACATCCTAGAGAGAGAAAGCTTGCGATTGAAGCAGAGAGAGTTCCCAAGTGTTTTTTGCTCTTCTTCTTCATCGACTCTTCTCTAATCTCTTTCTTCCTTGTGTTGTCTTCTTCTTCAAGTTTCCTTGTAACCCTAGCAAATCTTGTAACTCTTTCTCGATCTAGTGGAGTTTCGAAGGGACCGGCCTTCGACGAGACGTACCAGCGTTTTGCTGGGAACTCGTATACTTGTGTGTGTTCTTTAATCTTTCTGCAACAAACACCAACAAGTATAATATCGGTTTCAAATCGGATTTGAATCTGAATCAAGATCGAAGGCAAAACAGAGTTAAAATCGAGTAAACAAACCTGGAATCACAACAATATCCCCTTTTATATATCTCCCAAATTCATGGCAACATAAAAGCTCGAACAAAAGAAATGAGGTTTTATAACATGTACCGTGACAAAGACACCGTCTCCAAGATTGAAGAGAACTCCATCAACCATAGCTTGAAGGTAATGACGTTTCGCCTGGATTTTGTCCTTATTCTCACTGTATTTAGAAACCACGAGAGATTAACAACACCAAAAACCACACGAAAGAAGAAGAAGAAGAAGAGAGATTTACCCATTGTTCGGAATTTCAGTGGTTCTGGCCTTTGTAAGACGGTATCGGGAAGCCCATCTCGTCACCGCTTCGTCGCCGGCGATGGCAGATCCGACGAAGCACAGATCTGGATCCGGTTCAGTCCGAGGAATCGAAGAAGAATATGAACAGGAGTGAGTGAGTATTAGAGGAACTTTCTATAGTAGGATTGTGTTTAAAGAAAGAACTTTGGGAATAGGAAATGCACAAAGTTGGGCATTGGAATTTATTTTCTTTGGACAGAACAGACATAGGACAGGGACTAAGTCTCTTCGGAAGAGGTTTTGTCTCTGTTTCTCCATTTCAGTCCTATCTCACTGACCAAAGCTCCATCACTCTCTCATTTAGTTTCTTCATTTTTTTTGCACAAATCTGATAGATTTTTTTTAGCTGCCACTCTTTAGTAAATGTTTGTGATATTATCTTGCTCTCATTTCATGCTCTGCTGGAATTAGCAATTTTTATTCTACCTGCCTGGAGTCTCTTGCATTAGTCAATTTTTTTGGAACGTCATTTGTGAGCTTCATCTCAAATAACCAAATGGCAATGAGTAGAGAATTATTCCATGGCCTTGTATATTTGATTACGTCTCATATTTTTATCAATTATGAGATGCCTAATATGATATGCGCTTGATTTTGCAGGTCATGAAGTTGCTACGTGGAACCGTTAAGGTAAAAGCCAAGAACCTGGATGGTAACACCGCGATGGACCTACTCCAAACTCACCAATCTCCTTTCTTTTCCAGAGTAAGCAGTCTTTTCAGCAGTGCTAAAGAAAGACTACTTTTCGGTACCACGACGACTCTTGCGGGATATTTAAGCAAAACACCACCATTTATTGAGAAGCAGAACAAGCTCTTAGGACTGAACAATCTGAGCAAGACTAGACACGGGTCTCCAAACACAAGCGATTTCCGCAATGCGATACTTGTGGTGGCTGTATTGATAGTAACAGCCACATACCAGGCTGGTCTTAGTCCTCCCGGCAGATATTAAAGCCCATAGAAACCAGAAAGGCTCTCTTCCTAATGAAAACGGAAGGGTGAAATCGTAAAACGTTATAACTCTGTTCATTTTGCATAAACAGAATAAATTAAGTACAGAACTGGTCAGACCAATTCATCCGGTTTGGTCGTTGGTTCAACACTTGACCAATTGTTTGACTCATCACTCAGAATTGGTACTGTGACAATGAGTATCATATGGAACTTGAGTCAAAAAGTTAAATATTCTTGATGATGATGATGGATGACAATGAGTACCATATGGAACTTTACTCAAAAAGTTAAATATTCTTGATAATGATGATGGACTTTTTGAATACCATTTTCTACATTACGCTTATTGGAGGTTGCAATTGTTCAATTTTATAACCATTCATTTTCTACCTAGTGATTACAGGACCCAACAGAGAAAACTGTGGAGGCAGAAGCCTGGATGATGAGTGAAGCCATGTCGATTTTTGTGGATGTCAATAGAGTATCAGATATTAATCAAGATGAGAATATTTATGAGAGATTGAAGAAGGCGGCTCAAGATGGGGATATTGGAAGACTCTACGAGTTGATTGCAGAAGATCCAAATATTCTAGGACACTTTGATAAAGTGCCTTTTTGTGAGACGCCACTACACATTGCAGCCGAGAGAGGGCAAACTCATTTTGCCTTGGAGTTAATGACACTTAAGCCGTCGCTTGCTCTGAAGCTAAACACATCCGGTTTCAGCCCAATGCATTTAGCTCTGCAAAGCAACCATAGACGCATGGTGAGAGGGTTTATAACAATTGACAGCAGTTTAGTCAGCATCAAGGGAAGAGGAAGGATTACTCCTTTGCATCATGTGGCTCGAATAGGTGATGCAGAGTTGTTGAGTGAGTTCTTGTTTGCTTGTCCTTCTTCTGTAGAAGATTTGACGATTAAGTGTGAGACAGCCGTGCACGTCGCTGTGAAGAACCACCAGA
Source organism: Arabis hirsuta (assembly GCA_964056655.1). NCBI lineage: Eukaryota > Viridiplantae > Streptophyta > Magnoliopsida > Brassicales > Brassicaceae > Arabis > Arabis hirsuta. The sequence goes on along the minus strand of OZ053307.1, from coordinate 32,258,918 downwards.
TTGAAGCATTTAAGGTTCTATTGGGATGGCTCAAGAGAGAAAACAGGGAGGAAATCTTGGACTGGAAGGATGAAGATGGTAACACAGTCTTCCATATTGCTGCATCGATTAATCAAACTGAGGTACATGTCTCTTTGGTCATATAGTTTCTCTTTTTCCCGGAAATTTCTTGTTCTGCCATATCAATTCTTCTTCAGACATTGATGTTGGTCCATGAAAATGAATTGATATTCTCTCATCTTGCTCTAGTGTCGAAATTGGTGTGTGGGAATTGGCTATTATTTTTTGCTTGGAGCTGCTGCTTAACTTCTAAGACTTTTCTTTCTTTGATTGCGTTCTTGTAAATGTTCATGGGTTTATGTGGCAATGAGTGGAGTTAGTTGTCCCATAAGCTTAGTTTATATATGTTTATGTCTGATCTTCTTATCAATGTGGGATTCCTATGAGTTCTTCCTAGAAACCTGGGCGATGTCCACTCGATTTTGCAGGTCATGAAGTTGCTTCGTAGAACCGTTAAAGTAAACGCCAAGAACTTGGATGGAAAAACTGCAATGGACATACTCCAAATCGACAATCCTCCTCGCTTTCCCAAAGCAAGCAGGTTTCTCCGCATTGCTAAAGAAAGACTACTTTGTGGTTCCACAATGACTCTCGCAGGATATTTGACCAAGAAACCATCGTTTATTGAGAAATGGAGCACTCTCTTGGGGCTGACCAATCTGAGCAAGACAAGACACAGTTCTGTAAATAGTAGCGACAGCCGCAGTGTGATACTTGTGGTAGCTATACTAATTGTTACAGCTACATACCAAGCTGGACTCAGTCCTCCTGGCGGATTATTGCAAGAGGATTCCCCAAATTCAAGTGGTAGCATTAGGCACCATCCTGGGGAGCTGAATATGTCTTTCTTCGGTGCCTTAGGTTTTTTTGTCCTCAACGGAATTGCCTTCTTCTCATCTCTATATGTGATCATGATTCTCATAGTTGGGCTCCCCATGTGGAAGGTCCTCTATGGTTCGATTGCAGCTCTAGGGGTAGCCAATGTTGTAACCATCGCCATTACATTTCCGACTCCACAAAACAATATCCAAGTAATCATACTGGTCCTCCTCTTCCTTGGTTACCCAGTGACTGTAGCATCCGTAGTTTTTGCTCCATTTGTGGCATTCTTTGTGAATAAGTATCGTAGGCACCGAGTCGACTTTCCGGCAAAGTACTTCAGCTTACCACATGAGCTATCATGATGAAGCATTCAAGATCCTTTATTGTCTCAAATCAGCTCTAAACTTGCAGGAATCAGCCCTATAAGTTTTGGTGTCTGTTATAAGTCGGTATGTGTTTGTGCAGGTTTTGTTTTAACATTTTATGTAAGATTGAGTTTGTATGCCTATGTTAAAGTCTCTTTCTACAATATACTAAAATGGAGCCAGTTCTCATTTGGAATGCCATGAAATTCATCTGTAGCTGCCATTGTTATTGCCAGAAAGAGATTGTCACTCGGACAAATTGTTAGTTGACCAGGTAGACATATGTTAAGTGATTGGTCTAAAAGCATGCACTTTTAAATAGATGAAGTAAAGTTGCGTAGCAAACATTAATCAAATAGTACCACATTAAACTCTAAAACTGTTAGGTCTTGACATAGAATCTGAAAGAAACCCAATACTGCAAACAATTGTTTTTGATCAAAATGAGACCTTCATGGCCATTAGTACCACTGCTACGTTTCAATACAACCCCAAAATAATGAATCCAACCAATCAAGATCTTCCTCTTCTTTCGGTACGAACATGACAAGACAGAGACCTTTTCCTTATTCCCTTCTCAAGCAGAATGCTCTTCAGCAGTTACAGGCTGCTGCAGACATTGAGGAAACTTGAAGGGGAGACTTATTACAGGCTGATCATCAGACAGCCCTTGACTTGCCAACACAAACGCGTAACATAATGTGACGCCTACTGGAACAGCCACCGCATTCCCAACCTGGATGTATCTGCAAATTCAGACGCAAAACCAGTCTTTTCATTTTAGACTCTTTCCAACACCAAACCGAACAGCAAAATCTAAAAACATGCTTGTAAAGGAGAAGGAACAGAGGCTTGCTTTTCTTTTATCGAGCCACACAGCTTGTAAAAATCGGGAAACCCTTGTCGTCTAGCATTCTCACGGACAGTCAACAAACGATCTTGCAATGGATGAGTTACCGCCTGCAGAAACCAGTTTCAGTGACAAGAATTCTAAGATGGACAAAAAAACAAATGGAAATGTAGAAAAAGATTTACCTGATTGTGAGGTTCATCGTACCACAAGCGACCGAATGGCCTGAAATTCAGATAGCAGATGAGTTACTTTAGTGAATCTAACATTTACCAGGTAATGGAAATAGATACCAAAAAAACCATATTAGAGAAAAGTCACTTTTTGGATCGCCCATCGATGAATGTCATTGCATAATCAGGAACCTGAAGAAAACACACGCCATGTCATAAAGAATCTGCAAAAAGATAGTAACTGAAAAACCACAAAGCTTAGGGGTTGATTCATTTGTACCAGATATTTACCAGATTTCAGTTTAGGACGCTTTATCGAAGGGTCAAATTTGACCCTGTTGTTGTCAACTAAAACACCAGCAAGGTCTCTATAATTGGCACCCTGTAGTAGCAGTAAAAATACAATAACATGAACAAGAGATTATATACACACTGAACCATCAAAGCAAACACTGTAACATCAAAAGATAGCCACACCTTCTCCTTTGGAATTAGGCGAACCCGTTCAAGATCGTCGTCTTTTAGTAGCAGCGGTTGATGATCGTAGAGCTTTCTTGGCTGTGAAGAACCTCCACCATCCATGGGGATAAATGACTCTGACACAAGAACATCCGTTAATAATTAGAGGTAAATGTTAATGCCAAATCTATGGATTTTAAGATTCTCACCAGCTCTTGCAAGACTTATAAACTTCTGAAAGTCTGTTTCGGGTCTTAGCTCATAGTTCCTTTCATCTTTTTCCTCACAATTTTCCACCTGTAACGTGAAAGAAGCATTGAACAATGACATAATATTTCAAAAAAGATTATGACCATTTTAAAAGTTTAGATACGCACTGGTGGAAGATCACTTATAGCATCACCAATTGTCAAAGCCTTCTCAAGCTTAAGATCCTTTTGGCTCTGTCCAACCAGTATCTCCTGCAATTAAAAAAATGAAAAAACAGTTAATCATTCTGTGAGATTTAAGAGTAGAACCGTTCACATTATAAAAAAACAAATGACTTGCCTCAAATTCTGTAGGGACTGGGGTCTTGTTGAGAACATCATGAGTGGGCAATGGGTACGGTGGCAGTTTCTATCAACCAAATTACGAGAGCGATAAAGACCACCTCTTATAAAACGATATATATAAATGCTAACTATTATGTAAAAGATATGTAACACAGTTGGATGGGCTCCGCAAAGGAATACTCTGTTTCTTATTTGAGGAACACCGTAAGATCCTGCAATCATCATCCCTAATCTCGTCTGGTAGTTCATAGCCACTAGACGGGCAACCGCATAACGGGCCAGAAACCCCTCCGAAAACCTTAGAAGATCAACGACATTTTCCATGAGGATGTAGTTCGGCTTCAAGAAGTCAATTATGTCCATGTACACCAACAATTGTTTGTTCTTTTCATCTTCAAGGGGTGCGTCCTTGTTTCGGAATCGATTAAACCCACTAACCCCCTGACATGGGGGTCCTCCACACACGAAATGAACACAGCCCTGAAAAATCAACAAATTTGGAAGAGACTTGAGGTTATACCATAAAACTTCACAGTATGTATTCTTTTGAACAAACAAAAAGTATCAAAAACGATGACTGTTCCTGTTGACAAGACAGTTGGATTTTCTTGATTAATCAAACACATAGTAAGCATTGATAAAAAGGACAGAGATCATAAACAGCTAAACATACTATACAAAAGCAGGTAAAAGACTTACAGGAAGTGGTAATAGGTTAGACTTGAACCCTTTTGTCACAAACTCCTTTAATTTAGCTTTGCATTTTCTGTTATATATAAAGTAAATCATATCAATAACGACAAAACATCAAATACAAAAGGATAGAGATAGAGTAATAATATGGTAAAAGTTAACCTTAATCCATCATAGGGCTCCCAAGTATCTTCTTCAGGACCATAACCCTTCAACGGACCTGTAAGTATTGAAATTAATGTCTGAAATACATCTTCCATAAGGATCAAGTTGTTTATACCTAATCGTGATTCCAGTTTTATACTTTACGATGAAGAGCAGATGTCTTAATCTCTTTTGGATCTCCATAGCAAATGGCAAGAAACTCTTCAACCTCGAATTCTTCAGGTGGAATTTCGGAACTATCATTATCAGCATCTGCACCATCATTCTCGTCGCTGTCTTCTTCCTCATCTTCAGGATCACTGTCTGGTCCTATTGGCTCGGTGCAAGCAATTAGTAAAAACTTTTGGCATAGCTTCAGCCATTCTTTAAGCTATTTCAGAAAGTCTTCCGCAGCTTCGTTTCTCACCTGCTCAACATTCAAAATCATTTGATTACATGTGTGAACATTAAATTTACTTTCCTTTCACATTATACAAAATCAGCACAATAAAATTACCTCAGTTTCAGGATGGTTCAATTTCAAACTTTCACAAGCGAAGCTGTTAGTATCAACTGTCCATTTCTGCAAATCAGAATTAGCTTAAGTAAATATTGCTTAAACAGGACAAAAATATTGATGTAGAACATGTTTTATATAAAACAAAGGGTATTCATGAAAATTTGCATACCGTAATCAATTTTACGCCAGAGAGGGAAGCCCCTGCACACAAACCAGTAGACATAGCTCCACACCCGCAGTATAGATCCAGTAAGAACTTTTCATTCTTCTGCGGAGTTTCAACGCCATTGGAGTCACATTCGCTCGAAATTGTTGATGATGATGCGTCAACGTCTGTTTTGGGGTTTTTTTGGCAAGACAGAAATTACCAGTTTTCTTCAAAATAGTATGAAGAATGTTGATACGGAAATGAATGATAAACCCACAGAAACCAAAGCTTGAAATGATTAAGGTAGATAATATAAAAATCAACTCTAGGATAAGTAATTAACATAGACACTAAACTTAACAGGAAACTCAAGTACCATCATTTGCACAGTAAATTGATACCTTTGTAGGAACTTTAACAATCTTAACGGCAGAGTAAATGCAAGTGAGAGGATTATCATCCTCAACATTCGAAAGAAACACTCTCTTTGATTGCACATATTTTGCAAGACCTTTGATTACCTAGAGAACACAAACGAAAGCATCAAATTAGCAGAAACAAGAAACATTTGTACTCAAACGCAATAACATCATCTCACCGTATCCTCTGGATAGTAGAACCAACGTGCTCTAAAATAAGGTTCTCCATCAATTGCTTCGAAAAACTCGACAATTTTCGCTATGAAATTTGGCTTACCCTCTTCAGACTGCATCAAATATATCAAGATACATTTGTATCTATCTCCCAAATTCATAGCAACAAAATGTACCAAGCTCGAACAAAAGAAATGAGGTTTATAACATGTACCGTGACAAAGACATCGTCTCCGAGATTGAAGAGAACTCCATCAACCATAGCTTGAAGGTAATGACGTTTCGCCTGGATTTTGTCCTTATTCTCACTGTATTTAGAAACCACCCAGAGATTAACGACACCAAAAACCACACGAAAGAAGAAGCAGAAGAACAGAGATTTACCCATTGTTCGGAATTTCAGTGATTCTGGCCTTTGTAAGACGGTACCGGGAAGGCCATCTCGTCACAGCTTCGTCACCGGCGATGGCGGATCCGACGAAGCAGAGATCGGGATCCGGAGCCACCCGCTTGTTATTCGTTTTTCCGGTCATGATCTGCGTCGTCGTCGGAAGAAAAAAAAGAGAGGAAGAGGAAACGACGAAGAATATGAACACGAGTGAGTATCAGAGGAAAATATCTTTTTGGTTGTGACTGCAATAAATCCTAGCTATATTAACAGAAGAGATGAAATTTTAGGTGTCATTCTAAAAAGGTTTCGAAGAACGTTTTAACGAATATCGAAGTAATAATATATGGTAATTAATATGGAATATTTTATTTTAAAAATATAAAATATTTATGAAAATATCTTATTTTGTTTTACGTAATACTACTAGATTGATCCGCGTCAAACGCGAGATTAGAATATTCAAAAATAAAAAATACATAAGAGAAAATAAAAATAATAAAGATCAAATGGTATATATCTCCCATTTTTATTTTGAAAAACTTATTTGCATAAAATTAAAATTATTTATATAATTTTTTTTAAAAATATCACTTTTGAGATGCTACTTTTCAAGAATATTATTATTTTGATTTTTTTTTTTTAAGTGACACTAATTTTCTATATATTTATTGAATAGAAATTTAGTGAAAAAATGTGTTATTCAATGAGGTCTTTTAAGTGATTATATTTTAACTCAATTACTCACCAAATTTATATCATATATACAATATATAATCATCAAAGGAATATGGAAACAACGAGTATGTGGTAGTTAATATGAAAGATTTTATTTAAAACATAGAATATATGTGAGAATATCTTATTTTTTTTTTACTAATATTAGATTTTTTGACCCGCATCAAATGCGGGATTAGAATATTCGAAAACGAAAAATCATGATTTTTTTTATTACACGGAAGAAAAAAATAGATCAAATGGTGTATATCTTTATATTATTTTGAGAAATGTCATTTTTCAAAAAATTCAGTCATTCTTTAATTTTATCAAAAGTGCCACTAACCCTCTATATATTAATTGAATAGAATTTAGTGAAAAAATGTGTTATTCAATAAGATTTTGAAGGAACATGTCATTTTAATTAACCAATGAAAATATTTCTATTAAAACTATATGCTATGATTGAAATCTCTATATGTTTTTATTAATTTTATAACATAAATCCATTAATACATGTTTTACAGATTTAAGTTTAACTAAATGTAATATTTACACTTACCATATCTTTTTTTTCTTCTAAATGATATAATATTAAAACTTTTTATTATTTTATTTCTAACAATATTATTTATTATTTTATTTCTACACTTACATCTATTTTTAGATTTTATTATTGAATATATTTTTCGTTTGTTATGTCCGACAAATTCATATAAATCTAAAAAAATATTTGATTTATTGCATTCTGTATAATTTACATAAATAATAAAAATCAATTTTACACTTCAAATAAATTGAAATAAATAACATTTGCATTAGTTCTAACATTTTTATGCAAAGTTGATCAAAACGTATGATATCAAAATATGTTTGATCAAAATTGAATTTTATGACATTTATGCGTAATATATATTATTTTGTACGTTTATATTTAATAAATATATTTTGATCTATGTTTATGACATAAAAATATATATCATTAGAATACACGTGTAAATATTAAAATCGATTAGAAAACATATTTAAGTATTTAATTCTACGTTGGGTGGCTCAAATTCTAGTAAATTAATAAAAGAGGAAAGAGAGAGTCCAATTTCAAAATTTGGATCAATTTTCGAAGCGGGAGAATCTCAAAATTTTGCCGCTTTTTTTTTTTTTTTTTTTATTATTACTCCATTTCCTTCCAGTTCTGCGTAAATTAAATTTAGATCCCCCTGAAGTTTTGTAAGTTCAATTTTAGCCTAAATTTTTTCTTACTACGTCGTGCAAATTGATCTTAATGGGCTTAATAATTTCCAGATCGATTATCGTGATTTTAAGTCTTACGTGTGCAGGCTTTGGATATTTCGACTGGGGCCGCAAAACCATACTGGCATTCATTCTTAATGTTGCGTACTCGGGAGCCGTTGGCTGGAGTTTCGAAATTTGGTTAAAGGCCCATGCAACTAAAGTGTTCGACGAAATGTCCAAGAGAAGTAGGGAACTGCCCTTTTTACCTGGATATGATGATTATTCCTGGAAGTCGAAATGCAGAATATCATATCTAGTGGACACAATGGAGATAGCTACTTGAAAGGATCTCATGATGCTACAAGTTGAGTTCTTTTGGGAACTATGTTTACTGTGATAGTCGCTATTTTATCAACCTGTCTCTGTGGGAAACGGAAACTTCCAGTAATGCTTCATTGCGGTTCACTTGGAAGTCTAAAATGTGAATAGTATGTGTTTGTTATCTTCAAAGCATTTGATTGGCAGAGAAAAAGCATTTTACAGGCCAGAAAGGTATGTGTTACAACTTTCAATATTACTGAGACAAATTTTCCGTTTGGTGTTTTGTCTGCTCGCCATTTTTCTTGTTTCACTGAAATTCTATCTTCATTTTCATTTAACATTACAGCCCAGCTATGAATTCAAGATCTCTGCTCATTATTGCAGTCGCAGGTATCAACTTAAAATCCCACTTGTCAGGGTAGATGGTTATATGTTAAGATTGGTATACACATTTTGCCATTTTAGTATTTTTACCAGTTTAAATCTTCTTTTGTGCAACAAAATCTACTTATATCTATATATATATATATATATATATTAAAAATATACATTTACCAGTTTTTGGCCTTCTTGATTTCTTTTGTAGTACTCAGTTTCATATTTTAAGTAATCTTTCGTTTCAAGTTTCAACGGTTTTAGTGACAAAAGATATAATGGGTTCCACCAGTGTTTTACCGAAATAAAATTACAATATGCTAAGAAGCTTTTAAATCCCACTAGTTGCCTCATTACTGTGAAAGACTTATTAGTTGACCTGGTATATATATAGAAATTGAGTCGTCTGAGGTTAAAGTGATCAAGGTCGTTCATAAACAAGGAGTTGACTAAAGACTTTTTGTTTCTACTTAAGCCTGTGTTGCAGGAGGCAAATTAAAAAAAAAAAAAAAAAAAAAAAACTGTGGAGGCAGAAGCCTGGATAAATAGTGTGGCTACAGAGAGGGTGTCAGTAGAGCATCGGATATGGCAGTTCCAAATTGTAATGCAAACGGGAGGCTGAATACAACAGCTCAAAATATTGATATCTATGAGAGATTGAAGAAGGCGGCTCAAGATGGGAATATTGAGAGACTCTATGAGTTGATTGCAGAAGATCCAAATATTCTAGGACACTTTGATAAAGTGCCTTTTTGTGAGACGCCACTACACATTGCAGCTGAGAAAGGGCAAACTCATTTTGCCATGGAGTTAATGACTCTTAAGCCGTCGCTTGCTTTCAAGCTAAACGCGTCAGGTTTCAGTCCAATGCATTTAGCTCTGCAAAACAACCATATTCGGATGGTGAGAGGGTTTGTGGCAATCGACAGCAGGTTAGTCAGCATCAAAGGAAGCGGAAGGATTACTCCTTTGCATCATGTGGCTCGAATAGGTGATGCGGATTTGTTGAGTGAGTTCTTGTTTGCTTGTCCATCTTCTGTAGCAGATTTGACGATTAAGTGTGAGACAGCCGTGCACGTTGCCGTGAAGAACCACCAGTTTATGGCATTTAAGGTTCTATTGGGATGGGTTAAGCGAGTAAACAGGGAGGAAATCTTGGACTGGAAGGATGAAGATGGTAACACAGTCTTGCATATTGCTGCATCGATTAATGAAACTGAGGTACATGTCTCTCTGATAGTTTAGTGTCTTCTTTTCCATACAAATGTGATAGATCCTGCTTTTGAACAGGTACTTGTTGGTCGCCGGACATTGCTTTCGTTGTATGAATTGGTTATGATCTGATCTTAGACATTGCTTCTAGTAGTAGTATAATAATTCTAGTTGCTTAAGTCATGGGATAAATTCCTTTCTCTATATTAGGATTGTGTTTAAAGAAAGAATTTTGGGAATAGGAAGTGCACAAAGTTGGGCATTGGCCCTTATTTGTTCTTTGGACGGAACATAGGACAGGGATTTAGTATGAGACAAGTCTCTTTGGAAGAGCTTGTCTCTTTATTTCTCCATTTCAGTCAGATCCTTAAATAAAATCGTCTGAATTTCTTCTTCCTTTCATTCGTTTTTCTAATCTCACTGACCACAGCTCCATCACTCTCTCATTTAGTCTGACAGAATTTTTTTAAACTGCCACTCCTTAGTACATGTTTATCTTGCTCTCCTTTCATGCAAACTGTATATGGCTATGCTGGAATTGGCAATTATTACTCTATACCCGCTTGGAAAATCCAACTGGCAATGAGTAGAATTATTCCGCAATGCGATACTTGTGGTGGCTGTATTGATAGTAACTGCCACATACCAGTCAGGTCTCAGTCCTCCTGGCGGATATTGGCAGGAAAATTCCCCAGATTCAAACAAAGATGATGACATTAAGTGGTCATGCGGCTGGGCAGATGACAATGTCTTTCAACCATGCTTTATTTTTCTATATCCTCAACGGAATGGCCTTCTTCTCATCTCTATATGTGATCATCATCCTCATAATTGGACTCCCCATGTGGATGGTCCTTTACGGTTCAACGGCAGCTCTTGGGATTGCTAATTATGCATCGTTCAGCGATACATACCCGAATTCAAATAGCTCGTTCGGGGATGTCGCAGTAGCTCTCTTGCCCTTTGCATACCCAGTGATTACAGGATTCTTATTATCATTTCCTTTCTTCACATTCTAGCTCAATACACGTCGCAGGCACCAAGTGGACTTTCCGGCAAAATACTTCAACTCATCTCAGGAACCATCGTAATGAAGTCTGAAGCGTTCAAGAGTGGTATTTAATTTGTAACCAAGCTCTTCCATATTTTCCATTGGCTGGTGTCTAGTTTGTTTTTCACTCTATGTAAGACTTCAGTTTCTGTCCATTTTAAGTTTAAGATCTTCCACGTTCACTTTTATGGTATTATCCATCAGACCAACTCTCCAGACAATTTGGAGCAACCTGATAATTTTTCTGCCTGATGGCTATTATTGAATTGAATAAAAGAGAAATACAAAAAAAGATGAACTTAGGTTCCCCGGTTTGGTTATTTGTGTTGAATTGAATTGAATTTTTTTTTTTTTATTGTTTCATTAAGTTTTCATCTCTATTTTAAGTTATAATTGCAGAATGCAGCGCAGTTATGAACTCAAGATCTCTGTTCATTATTGCAGTCCCAGGTATATGAAGTGAGGTCCACTATCAGTATATCTTAGTTTTGGCCTACTGAATTTCTTTTGTAGTACTCAGTTTCCAGTTTTAAAGTTTCAGTGGTTTTGTACTTATAATACTTGACTTAATGGTTGTTCTAACCACTCTGCTGTAGAACGCTAAAATAAAGTGAATTTGCAAACATGATAAAAAGAAAATTCACCTTTGGGAATGCTAAAACGCAAACCAGATGTCATATAATTGCCACAAAGAAATGGTGGTATAGACTTTAGTTGAGCTGAATTGTCCTTCATGTGGAAAATGAGTGGTCTGAAATTAGAATAGTCAAAGTCTTTTATATGCAAGGTAGTTGACTGGAGACTTTGTGTTTTGTACTTAAGTCTGTCTTGCAGGAGCCAAACTTAAAAAAGAAAAATTGTGGAGGAAGAAGCCTGGATGACTAGTGAAGTCATGTCGATTGTCGTGGATGTCAATGGAGTTTCAGCTACTAATCAAGATGAGAATATCTATGAGAGATTGAAGAAGGCAGCTCAAGATGGGGATATTGAAAGACTCTACGAGTTGATTGCAGAAGATCCGAACATTCTAGGACACTTTGATAAAGTGCCTTTTTGTGAGACGCCACTACACATTGCAGCCGAGAATGGGCAAACTCATTTTGCTATGGAGTTAATGACTCTTAAACCGTCCCTTGCTGTGAAGCTTAACGCGTCCGGTTTCAGCCCAATCCATTTAGCTCTGCAAAGGAACCATACTCGCACGGTGAGAGGGTTTATAACAATTGACAGCAGCTTAGTCAGCATCAAAGGAAGAGGAAGGATAACTCCTTTGCATCATGTGGCTCGAATAGGTGATGCAGAGTTGTTGAGTGAGTTCTTGTTTGCTTGTCCTTCTTCTGTAGAGGATTTGACGATAAAGTGTGAGACAACTGTACACGTTGCTGTGAAGAACCACCAGATTGAAGCATTTAAGGTTCTATTGGGATGGCTCAAGAGAGAAAACAGGGAGGAAATCTTGGACTGGAAGGATGAAGATGGTAACACAGTCTTCCATATTGCTGCATCAATTAATCAAACTGAGGTATATCTCTCTCTGGCCATGTAGGTTCTTTTTTTCCCGGAAATTATTGTTCTGACATTGATGTTGGTACGTGAAAATGAATTGATATGCCCTCATCTTGCTTTAGTGTCGAAATTGAAGTGTGGGAATTGGCAATTATTTTTTGCTAGGAGCTTCTGCTTAACATCTGAGGCTTTGTTTTCGTTGCGTTCTTGTGAAAGTTCATGTGTTTCTGTGGAAATGAATGGAGTTAGTTATCCCATAAGCTTAGTGTATATTTGTTTATGTCTCATCTTCTTATCAATGTGGGGTTCCTAATAGTTCTTCCTAGAATTCTGGGTGATTTTGCAGGTCATGAAGTTGCTTCGTAGAACCGTTAAAGTAAACGCCAAGAACTTGGATGGAAAGACTGCAATGGACATACTCCAAACCCACAAACCTCCTCGCTTTCCCAAAGCAAGCAGACTTCTTCGCATTGCTAAAGAAAGACTACTTTGTGGTTCCACAACGACTCTTGCGGGATATTTGAGCAGGAAACCATCGTTAATTGAGAAAAGAAGCACTCTCTTGGGGCTGACCAATCTGAGCAGAACTAGACACAGTTCTGTAAATACTAGTGACAGCCGCAGTGCGATGCTTGTGGTGGCTATACTGATAGTTACAGCTACATACCAAGCTGGTCTCAGTCCTCCTGGCGGATTTTGGCAAGAGGATAGCGGTAGTCACGTTGCTGGACAGATGACTATGGATTTCTACAGTGCCTCATATTTTTTTGTACTCAACGGAATTGCCTTCTTCTCATCTCTATATGTGATCATGATTCTCATTGTTGGACTCCCCATGTGGAAGGTCCTCTATGGTTCGACTGCAGCTCTAGGGATCGCTAATGCTGCAACCATTCTCAATACATTTCCGACTATAGATAACGGCGGCGCCGAGGATGTCATATTTCTCCACTTCGTCGTCGGTTACCCAGTGACTGTAGCATCCATAGTTTTTGCTCCATTCGTGGCATTCTTTGTCAATAAGCATCGCAGGCACCGAGTGGACTTTCCGGCAAAGTACTTCAGCTTACCTCATGAGCTATCATGATGAAGCATTCAAGATCGTTTATTGTCTCAAATCAGTTCTGCTTGCAGGATTCAGCTCTGTGACTTTTGGTGTCTGTTATAAGTCAGTATATGCTTGTGCAGGTTTTGTTTTAACATTTTTATGTAAGGCTGAGTTTGTATGCCTATGTTAAAGTCTACTACCTTTAATTATAAGACAGTTCTTCATAAGAGTACAGTTTCTCTAACTATCATTTATATGAAAAACGTTAATTAGATTATTAATTAAGCTTCTTTTGTAACATACATATAAGAGCATCCGCATCCATAATATTTTAGGGGTATCATTAGATATAAAATTATTAAAATTTGAGTAAAAGAAAAAAAAAAGAGTGTTTTTTGTTAAAATAATAGGGTGTATTAAAATATAAAATTAATAAAATTTGAGTAAAAAGAAGAGATAGTGGGTATTTTTGGAGAGAGAGTATCAAATAGTTGATACTTTTGAAGAAAGAAAAAGTGGGTTTTTAATAATTTTATATTTAAAGAGAGTATAAAATTAATAAAAGTTGAGTAAAAGGATGAAAGAGAAGGTATAAAGTTGAGTAAAAGGAAGAGAGAGTGTGTTTTTAATAATTTTATATTTAGTGATACCCACAAAATATTATGGATGCGGATGACCTAAATACACTACCATATGATCTCAATAACTTCGCAATCAAAACTTAGACATTAACAAAGAAGAAGTCAATATATATATTCTCCAAAAATGAAAACATTCGTTTTGTTTTTTACTCTTCTAATTCTTGCTTCATCATGTAAGTTTATTATAGATTAAATAAAGTGAATATATTTAACACGTTTTTTGTAGTATGTTAATTTAGTTGTTCAATATTTATGTTTGATTTTTTTTTTTCAATAGGTACATCAAATATTATGCAAAATTGTGACTCTAAAAGAAAGGCTCTTTTTTTCTAATAAGGGAGAGAGCCCTCGAAGTACTACACTAGACGTGCATTTTGGTTGGAAGCGGCTTTATTGAATTTGAATCTGATATAAAAGCATGTGTCTTGGATTCAGTGTCGCATTTATTGTTATACAAAAAAGATGCGTGCGTATCGTTCTTCTCCTCATTGTCTTTGTTATGATCCCAAAGAAATTTACCACGATATTACAACTTTACATTAAAAATTTATAAAATAAACATAAAAAACAACATTATACTTTTTCACTTGTTTTTTTTGTTTTATTTCGTTCTTCTTAGGGGATCTCCATTGGGGTATATTAGGAGGTATATTAAGGGGTTTTTAAAGTATAAAATTATTAAAATTTGAGTAAAAGGAACAAAGAAAGTGTTTTTTGTTGAAATAGTGGAGTGTATTGAAATATAAAATTAATAAAATTTGAGTAAAAAGAGGAGATAGTGGAGAGAGGGTATGTTTAGGTTGTATGTTAAGAAATTTTTGGAGAGGGTTTTTAGGTGTGTTTAAATATAAAATTAATAAAAGTTGAGTAAACGTATAAAAAATAAGGTATAAAATTGAGTAAAAAGAAAAAAGAGTGTGTGTTTTAATAATTTTATATTTTAAAAACTGCCTAACAACCGTCTAAAAATCATGGATGGAGATACTTTTGAAAAATAAAGAAACATGGTTTAATATTGGACATTGATTATAGAAACACGAACTGGTCGTAGTCCTCCTGGTGGATATTGGCAGTAATTACAGGTTCCATGACAAAACGTTTCATAAGTTGGGTTGGGCCTAAAAGGCCCATTTAATAGACCACTCGCAGTCATAGCGCGTGAATTTGCACGCTCCATCGTCACTGTTGTGTCATTTTCACCAACTACACTAGTTTCGAGAAGCAGAGCTTTTGCGAGATGGTTCGAAACCGAGAAACCTTGAAACCTTCAGGCCTCAGCTAAACGTATTACATAAAAATCTTCCTTACAATAGCGAAGAACATTAGTTTCGAGATCGACTATCGCCATTTATGTCCATGCAACTATAGTGTTCGACGAAATGTCCGAGAGAAGTAGGGAAGTGCCCTTTTACCTGGACCTGCCTGGATAGGAGTATAAAAGTCGAAAAGCTTCTGAATTTCTGCTGAAGAATATCATTTTGGATATCTCTAGTGGATATTAATGGAGGTAGCTACTTACATGAAAGAATCTCATGATGCTACAAGTTGAGTTCTTTTTGGGGACTATGTTCACTGTGATGTTGCATACCAAACTGCTCTCATCTCTCTCACCAGCTATAACCACCTGCAGATTATTGAGCATACAACATTGCGTATGATTCTTCCCTCTCCCTGTTATTACATTCTGCATTACAGAATCCTCTATTTTTATCAACCTGTCTCTTTTGGATGCTTCCAGTAATGCTTCATTGCAGTTCACTAGTAAGTCTAAAATGTAACTAGTATGTGTTTATTATCTTCAAAGCATTTTATTGGCAAATATTTTGGCAGAAAGAAAGCATTTTACTGGCCACAAAGGTATGTGTTACAACTTTCAATGGTGACAAATTTTCCATTTGTATCGTGTTTTGTATGCTCACCATTTTTCTTGTTTCGCTGAATTTCTCTCTTCAAATTTTATTTAACATTGCAGCCCAGCTATGTACTCAAGATCTCTGCTCATTATTGCAGTGTCAGGTATGAACTTAAGATCCCACTTGTCAGGGTAGACTGTTATGTGTTAAGATTGGTTTACGTTCATTTGTTTCTTTCAACACATTTTGTCATTTTAGTATATTTTACCAGTTTATCTTTTTAAATACTCTTAGCCGTGTAATCAAAACACTCTTTAAGAAAAGTCACAATTACAAGTTTTTGGCCTTCTTAATTTCTTTTGTAGTACTCAGTTTCATATTTTAAGTAGTATTTGGTTTCAAGTTTCAACGGTTTTGGTGACGAAAGACTTAATGGGTTCCACCTTAGTGTTGCCGAAATAATTTAATCTGCAAACATGACAGAAAGAAAATTACAATATGCTAAAAAAGCTAGTATTACTTGCCACTTTTCTGACTAATACATGGAAAATTAGTGGTCTGGAAAACTAGGACAATCAAGGTCCTTCAGTTGCAAGGAGTGGACTGGAGACTTTGTGTTTTGTACTTAAGTCTGTGTTGCAGGAGCCAAACATAGAAAAGAGAAAAAAGAAAAAAACTGTGGAGGAAGAAGCCTGGATGACTAGTGAAGTCATGTCGATTGTTGTGGATGTCAATGGAGTATCAAATACTAATCAAGATGAGAATATCTATGAGAGATTGAACAACGCGGCTCAAGATGGGGATATTGGAAGACTCTACGAGTTGATTGCAGAAGATCCAAATATTCTAGGACACTTTGTTAAAGTGCCTTTTTGTGAGACGCCACTACACATTGCAGCCGAGAGAGGGCAAACTCATTTTGCCTTGGAGTTAATGACACTTAAGCCGTCGCTTGCTCTGAAGCTAAACCCATCCAATTTCAGCCCAATGCATTTAGCTCTGCAAAGCAACCATAGACGCATGGTGAGAGGGTTTATAACAATTGACAGCAGTTTAGTCAGCATCAAGGGAAGAGGAAGGATTACTCCTTTGCATCATGTGGCTCGAATAGGTGATGCAGAGTTGTTGAGTGAGTTCTTGTTTGCTTGTCCTTCTTCTGTAGAAGATTTGACGATTAAGTGTGAGACAGCCGTGCACGTCGCTGTGAAGAACCACCAGATTGAAGCATTTAAGGTTCTATTGGGATGGCTCAAGAGAGAAAACAGGGAGGAAATCTTGGACTGGAAGGATGAAGATGGTAACACAGTCTTCCATATTGCTGCATCACTTAATCAAACTGAGGTACATGTCTTTTTGGTCATATAGTTTCTCTTTTTTCCCGGAAAGTTCTTGTTCTGCCATATAAATTCTTGTTCAGACATTGATGTTGGTCCATGAAAATGAATAGATATGCTCCCATATTGTTGTTCTGGTGTCATATTTGTTTGGAGATTCTTAGCATTTGGGAATTTGCTATCTTCGCTTATGTTCTTATGAAAAAGTTCATGGCAATGAGTGGGAGTTATCCCATGACCTTAGGGTATATCTATTTAGGTCTCATTTTCTTTCAATGTGTGGGATTTGTAATAGTTCCTCCTAGAATTATGGGTGACTTATGCTTGTTTTTGCAGATCATGAAGTTGCTGCGTAAAACTGTTAAAGTAAAAGCCATGAACCTGGATGGTAAGACGGCGATGGACATACTCCAAACTCACCAGTCTCCCAAAGCAAGCAGTGTTCTCCGAGGTGCTAAAGAAAGACCACTTTCTGGTTACCCAATGACCCTCGCCGGATATTTGAGCACCAAACCATCATTTATTGAGAGAAGGAACAATCTCTTGGGGCTGAGCAATCTGAACAGGACTAGACACAGGTCCCTACATAGAAGTGACAGCCGCAGTGTGATACTTGTGGTGGCTATACTGATAGTAACAGCTACATACCAGGCTAATCTTAGTCCTCCTGGCGGATTTTGGTAGGACCAATCATCAAATCCCGAAGATGACGATGGTCACTATGCTGGGCAGATGACTATGCCTTCCGGCAATGCCTCAATGTTTTATTTCCTCAACGGATTTGCCTTCTTCTTATCTCTCTTTGTGTTCCTAATCCTCATAGCCGGACTCCCCATGTGGAATATCCTCTACGGTTCGACGGCAGCTCTAGGGATTGCTAATTTCGGATCTTTCAACGTTACATTCCCAAATACAGCTGACTCCTTCGGGCTTATCACACAGTTCATCTTCATCTGGGGATACCCAGTGATTACAGGAGTCATAGTATGTGTTCCTTTCGTGGTATTCTATCTCAATAAACGACGTCGGCGCCGAGTGGATTTCCCGGCAAGGTACTTCACCTCACCTCATGAGCTATCGTGATGATGTGATAGGAATCACATGTCTCGTATTTTCCTATTTCTTATAGTTTACTTATTTAGTTTTCCTTATTCAATTTGCAACTTTACTATAAATTGTAAGGCTTTGCCGCACAATAGAAATCAACCCTAATAATAACTTCTTCGTTAATCTTTCTCTCTTACATAACTCAACATCGTTGTTCATCATCGAATCCTCTGCTCCGAGGTGATATTCTTATCTCTTTCACCTTCTAGCTTGTGATTCACCATTCCCCGAGCTTTCAGTAAGCTTCTGGATCGGATTCTATCCGTCACTAACAAATCCCGTCTCAGATGAACATCTCTGCTTCCAGATTTTCACTGTGACTTTGATGGCTAGTTTAGTCAGATGTGAGTTCGTAGAGGTTTTGTTTAAGATTTGAGTTTCTACTCCATTTTTATATTGCATTACTCTGAATTGCATTTTTATCCTTTTTTGTTTTTGTGTGTGTGTCTATCACTCGCATGTGCACTTATATTACGCTATTATCAATCGACTGTGATGGTTCATTATCTGTGACTACCAATGGTACTAAATCGATCAGACCAATTCTCTAAGACAATTTGGACCAACTCCGAATTACTAAGGTAGGGGAAGGTAAAGATGAGTTACTTCTCTATTGCAAAAAAACAAAAAAGTGTCCTGCAAACATGATTTGGCTATCCTACATTCAAACTCAAATTTTAACTTACGCGATGATCAAATTGCAAAATGCGAACAATTAAAACCTCTAGTGTCATTTACTCGCATCAAATTTCACTGCCGATTCTGTTCCGTACTACACTCAAGAGCTATTTGATCATTAACCATACGAATCCATCGTATCATCCATTTGTTCCGACTTTCCGTTCAGAGCTACGAAAGGGGCCTCCTCGCATTTGCGCTTTTCTTCTCGCTCAATGCTTCGGCAAACGCGCCTATGATCTGCTGCTGAGACTCGAGCATCATCTGGCAATGCTTCAGCTCCATCTCCATTCTTGTCTTCTCCATCTCTCTCATCATCTCCATCTTCGAATTCTCCACCCTCACAAACATCTCTGTCAACATCTTGACTGACGAAACAACATCATCAATCGGGTCAGTCTCAACTTCTGCTGCATTCATTTGCTCCTGCTTGAACCTAGAAGACGATCCAAAGCCATTTGAAACACCAGTGTTTCGAGGATAGACCCCGTCCTTTCTGCTGTACCCGTTCGAACGCGAAGAGCTCCTGGAGTTTTGAATTCTCGGGTGAAAACCTTCCCTCTCGACTCTATCATCATCATACTCATCATCATAATCCAGATCAGGAGAGAAATTAGCTTCAGGTTTACTGTAACTCTTCGGTTTACTAAACCCATGAGAAGCGAAATTCCGATCACCAAACGACTTCAAGGGAAACCCACCACCACCGGAGTGACTAAACTCGCCTGGTGAAGGCTTACCGTGAGACTTAAGCCTAGTTGCTTTAGGCACTAACACAATCTCATCATCAGAATCTGCATCGAAATCAGCACTAACCTTTGGATTACCATTGTATTTCCTTTTCAATCCAAATCCAATTCCAGAATCGTGATCGGAATCAAACTCAGGCTTGAAACCACCGTACATTTTCATCTGACTCTTTGCCCTAGATCTAACCCCAAATCCATTTCCTACATCTCGAGGCGATTCAGAATAACCGCTAAATTTCCCAGTCCTCTTCGATCTAACCCTAAATCCATCAATTCCGTTACCTTCATCGTCATGATCCACATCAGGATCGTAAGTTTCAACAGCCGCCGGAGTAACCGGCGCAAATCCCATAGCATCCAATATAGGAAACAAATCCCAAGAGGAAGAAAACTTGCCTGGTCGATTAAGTGCTCGTTGTTTCTCGCCGCGATATCTTTTCCGAAGCTTCTCGATCTTATGCCGACACTGAATCGCTGATTTCGGCGGTCCTCCAACGGAAGACGACGACGAAACAGCCAAAGCTACGTCGTCCCAATCAGCAGCACGGAGATTCCCACGGCGGAGTGCGAACCACTTATCCTTGTAAGCGTTAACAAGCGCGGCGGTTTCTTCGTCGGTCCAACACGGAGGAGGAACTCTTCTGGTGGTGGTTGTGGCGACGGTTACGGCGGAGGAAGGATCGACGGCCGTAGCGACGGGAGATCCATCATCGGCGATTGACATAGCGGCGGCGAAGAAGAAGAAGAAGAAGAAGAAGAAGAGAAAATTTGGTGGAGAAGAAGGAAGAAGCGGTGGGTAATAAAGAGGCGGAGGAGGAGAGGAAGAGAGAGGCGTAGGTTAGTCAAGTTAGGGTTAATGAAAGGTTGGGTTGATGGTGGGCCGAGAGGAGGTGGCCGGTTGAGAGATGTTGCTAAAGTGCGCCGCGGGAGTGGTGACGTGTTCACCCGACGTAACCTGCTCCATCGCCGCCGTATACGCGCGGTTATTCGGTTTAGTTGAGACATGTCGTGGTTTAGTTACATCTTGACGCGGTTCCCTTGTTTTATCCTAAAAGCAATTACTACGTCGTCGTTTTGTAAAACCCTCTCTCTTGGTTAGAAGGTCTTCGTAATCCAATGAAATTATTTGGCGTTTTTTTTTATTATTTATTTAATTTGCATTTTCGATATTCTCTCATGTTTAAGTCCAGAAAATGAAATAAATTTTCGACTGTTTTGGAGTCTGTCTAGTGTATATGCACAATGTGGAAAGATAAAAATTATAGATTTCCAAAAAGAAGAAATATTCTCACTTGGTTCTTTACGAACCAGTTTTTTCTTGTTCTTTGATTCGTTTTCATTAGTGCTGCTCCAGACATCAGGTCTAGTTGGTAAATTGGCAATTTTCTCTGCAATTTCTACGTTTTCTTGCAGAATAGAGACGAAGACGGTGTAAGATTGTTTCCATTCGTGGTGGATTGTTGCATATCACCAATATAATACTCACTGTCATGTTTTAACAGTTAATCTACATTACTCCTTCTGTTTTTGTTTTTATATAAGTGATGTTTAAAGCTTTTGCATTCAAATTAAGTAATTATTTAATTTTTATTGTTTTCTTATTTAAAAACATTTCAACCAAAAAAATACCAATCTGCCCAACTCAAAAAGTTAAAAACAATAAGAATCAATTAATTTTGCATTCAAAAGTGAAAACATCACTTAATTTAAAACAAAAGAAGTTTCTTAAAACATCATTTAATAACAAAAAAAAAAAAACTAAAAGAACCCAATAATAATCATCGAGATAGATCAAGACTTTTTTCCACCATCGAGATTAGATTGTCGGTGTTAGTTTTCAGTTAGATTCTCTTGGTTGCCTAATTAGAAAATATATGGAAAGCAACACTAATTCCTTTAAAGTTTCATCAAATCCATGGCCTCAAAACGTTAAGGTAAAATGAGACAAGTAAGTTTTACATCTGCTTATTTATTCTCACAATTTCTTTGTTGATAAAGTTTAATATATTCATGTTGCTACTTGCCAAATCTCTACAAAACTATCTAAGTATCTATCTTGGGAGATTTATCATTTGAGAGTTTAAAAGCCGAGAAAATGATACTGACTGGAAACTAAAAATCATGTTTTATTGTATTCAATGTAGTATAATAACAAATGCATATATATAAAAACTAAGTAGCTAACGTTACTTCTGCGAGGAAGATCACATTATGGGGTTTACTAGATTTTCAAACTGTGTTTAAAATGCTTTACCTCTAAAATCACTTCAAAATCATGCTTCATTGTCATTCCATAGGTTTTAGTTTCACGGGAAGGAAGGATTCGTCTTTCTCCAAATTGTGTAAAAACAAGAGAACAATGATAACCATGCATTGAGGTAAAACAACATTGGTATTAGTTAGATATGAAGGAACTGATCATCCTTTTGATTCAATAAGGATAATCAACTGTTTCTATATTATCTATGAGCCGTATTTCATGAACATGTTGATGAATTTCTTCTTTTGTTAGTATAACAAGGATCCTTCATTCCCTATTTTGTAGCCTTTTTGTTTCTATAATGCAAATAACAAGGATTGTTGTAAATGACTACTTTAAATTGGTCGAAAGTCCATCGCCTCAATTACCAGCAAGTATCTATGTGAGTTTATGATGGCAAAAAGAAACCCATAAACTTTAATTTTAATAAACCATAAGAAACCATAAACTTTGACTATGCCATTTTAACCACAAGAAGTCAACTTTAATTTTGACGTTAACGAAACAAGATCCATGAATCAAAATAGGTTTGGTGATTCAAAGCAGGTTCTCTATAATGGACAAAACCAGAAATTATGTTTGGAAACACAAGAAGAACACAATTATGTCATTGTGTTTCATTACACAAACAACAAAAACAATCATCTTAAAGAACGTACAGTCCATAAAAAAAACCATATGTACGCCTGAAAAAAAAAACATGTATATCAACAAACAAGCAATAAAGAAAATATACATGTATTCTCTACACTTTTCATGAACGAATACACAGTATATCGGCAAAAATGAAGTTGATACGAACTAGGAACGAAAAAAGGTAAAATAGTTCAATAGATCATTTTTCTAGGACATTCTACTTTAAAATCAAATTTGCTCTATGTCCATGCATAGAGCACGGGCCTTAATTACAACAACAAAATTTTACACACAACTCAAAAACACACGAAACAAAATATAATAACAGAAATTACAAATAAAAATATCTGATTTTTAGAAATAACCAAACAAAACGAATGATGAGAGGAACATAATTCATATTCGGATTAGTGCTCAAATATATTTGAGATACGAAAAATATAAACAACAAAACACGAGAAACGTAGAAACACAGATCATACATAGAAGAAGAAGGAAATACAAAGAATGATGAGACCGCTTGTGACAACTAAGACATTAGATATTTGTGTTAGAGAAGAGAAGATTGTATTGTTATATAACCGCTTGTGACAACTAAGACATTAGAGGCTATATAACAAGGCAAGCTTCTTTTCTCTAACACAGATAGATTTATAATCGCTTGTCGACTACGAAGACATTGAAGATTAGGGTTACAGAAAAGATTGATCCCGAAACAAAAGTAAAAAAAAGATACACAGAGCTAAACCCTAGGACTCGTTATTTATATATAAGAACTTATAAAAGATAGTAGTTGCTAGGGTTTTTTGTGATCGACATGGTTTTATGGGCTGTGAAAAAATTATGAGCCTAATACTAATTATTTTCAGTGGGTTTAACATTGCAATTTCAAAAAATTTGGATGATAAGGAACTGTAATTAAACGATTTCGTTAATGGTATTCTGCTAAATTCAATTCTGAAATTCGTTGCGAGACGGATGACTCAAATAATAGAGTGATATAAGTTCTCATTTTAAGACCGGAAAATCGAATGAATTTTCAAGTGTCTAAGTGTCTATATATATGCACAATGTGGAAGATAGAAATTATAGAATTCCAAAAAGAAGAACTATTCCTGAGCTCATTTCTCACTTGTTCTTTTACGAACCAGTTTCTTCTTGTTCTTGATTCGTTTTCATTCTCCGTATGGTTAATGAGACCGGCTTCTCTAACACTGTGACATTAATGCTGCTCCAGATATCAGGTCTGGTTGGTAAATTGGCAATTTTCTCTGCAATTTCCATGTCTTCTTGCAGAACAGAGCCGAAGACAGTGTAAGATTGTTTCCATTCGTGGTGGTTTGCTAGACTGATGAAGAATTCTGGACCCGAGCCGACCCATGCCACCGAGCCACGGCTTATGGTTGGGCAGTGCTCGGTTGGGATTGGCGTGAACGGGTTTCCCTCAGGATTGAGCATTCCTTGAATCATGGCGTATGGTGGTCCATAAGGAGCCTGCAGGGACAGAGAGAAAGGACAAGACTTTCAATGACAAGAAGTGGAATCTCTGTTTCTATGAAAGAGCTATAAGGGGAATTGAACCGGTAAATACAACAACAAGCATAGTCAATAAAAGCAATTAGACACTATAGTGCTAAAGCAGTCAGTCCCCATTCTTTCTATAAACTTCAACATAGAAAGAAAATATGTGTCATTAGATGAATCATGAATCAAGAAGTGAAGAATCTATCAAATTGACAGAAATTATGGCACATGAATCAACGAGCTTAAAGAAAAATTGAATCAGTAAAAACCACAACAAACATAATAATACAGTCTGAACCAGAGCCGTTCTACAATGTGAGTTTAGCTAAAAGCAGTCACTCACCATTAATCACACATTTGATGATATCAAAGGCGGTGTTTTCTAAAAAAAAATGTATAATCAGATGAATCAAATGACTAAAAGTTCATCGCACATTTGATCTTCGATATGAAAGACGGATATCTATAAGGAAAAACTATAATCAGACAAATCACATCGCTAATAGTCTATCAAATAGACTGAGATCATAACACATGAATCAATATTAGTGGAAGGTCTCTTACATCATTTGCATGATTGCCTTCGGGGTCCCAATACGATCCCCGGTTCTCTGCACGATGAAATTGGCAACCTGCGCAGTGTCGTAGCGTTAACAAACTAAGAATGTAGTATACTGAGTGAGGTGCGCACTCAGGGTGTAGCTGCAACAAACGAAAACATCCACATCAAATCAAGCATCATTTCCAAGACGCTAAACAAAAAATGGAACTTTAACTCGAAGTACAAAAAGAAAGACATTAAGTTACTTACTTTGACATGAAGTACACCATGTTCCGTCTCAAAACCAACAATCCCCTAACAAAAGCAAAGTAGCCTATCAGTAATTACTACACTCATCGAGAACACTATTTTCTTTCACGAGAAGAGGGAAAACAGAGGACTTGTCATCACAATCCTATCATAGAGACCAAGATTTGGTTTTCAAGCTGGCAAAAAAAAGCACCCGGCACAGTAATTTCGCAGAATAGTCAGGAACTGAGAACACAGTGAATTCTCATGAAATCTGATGAAACAGAGCAGTTACTATCATCCAATCAGATAGACAAATTAATACCAAAAAATCAGGCTGAGTAATTTCGTGGACTAGTACTATTAGAAGAAACTGAGAACACAATTTCAGCAAAAAAACTCATGATACTCATTGTTTCCAGAGTTTATAAAATGCATAAACTTTGAATTCAGCTATCAAATGGAGGTAATTTTCAGACATAGTGTATAGACTACCTCGCCTTGTCCGAAGATAAGCCCAGATGTCCACATTACTCTCTGCCCACCTTCCTGCCGATCAGGCACCAATACATCTTTCTGCTTCTTCAACCAACACTGCACATAGCGAAAACAGAACACATTAAAAACTTCCCTCAATCTCTGGAACATGAACTTATATCAAGTCTCAATTCAGTAATTCTCAATCTCTAATCACCCAAAGAATCAAAATCACATCAGAAATTTGTGAACTTTAATGACCCCAAACGATAGACTCTATCAAGCATTTCGTCGAACACTTAATCGGCATTGTCCTGGTTACGAAACCTTAATCAAGGGTCAAACTTTTTACCTCTCCAAACTTGGACCCACAAGCTTCTTTGTTCCCACAAAACACCCATGAATCACACAAGCAAGGTCCATCGTTTCCGCTACACATAACTTTACAGGCCTTACAACATTCCTCCGACGAATTAAACTTAAAATCCGTCCCCCACTTCACCGCCGGACCCCAAAGCTCCAGATTTTCGACACCACGGCAACACCCACCACCGTTATCCTTCGCTTCCGACGTTGTTACACGGCCGTGATCTAACGAGTCCTCGAATCGTACGGAGGAATCGAGACTACGATCTTGAGGACGGAGGATAGTAGAGAAAACAGCGTAAACAATGAGACAAGAGATCGAACCAATGAAAAGAAGAGCGGTGGCTGTTAAACGGCCAGGCTCACCGTCGTTTAATCGACGGCGCATCGCCGGAGAGTACGAGGAATGGGTGACGCGTGTGGAGAAGAAGAAGATACGAAAGCGTAAAGAAGAATAGAGAATTGAGGTTTCATGTGAAATTGAAAAATAATACGAAAGGAATCTTTTTTTTCCAATAATAATGAAGAGAGAGAATGAGAAGAGAGAGAGAGAGGTTGGTGAGTCAACTCGCGGCTTCCTCTCTGAGATAACCTTTGAACTTTCATGGCAGATTGTGATGTTTTTTTGTTCTGTTGTGCTCTTGCCGGAAATTAATTTATTCATCAAAATGCTGTCGTTTTCAAGCAACTCGACCCTTTAAAATTGTGTGAATGGCAGACAAATAAATACAAATTACTCATGTGATTTGAAATAGTGTTGGGTCTGGTTCAATACAGTGGGTGTGAGTGTGGTTGCTAGAATTTGCGGAAGTGAATAGTTACAATTTTGGGCGTTGTCAAGCCCGCTCAGTCCAGTGGTCGATCAAGGATTCATTAATACTTTTATACTATGAGGCATGTAGTTCGAATACCAGAAATTCCGATTTATTATAATATATGCAGATTAATGGAAACATGCTTGCAAGAGATCTTCAGCGTGAGGCAAGATAAAATTGTTTGGCATGGCTCAAGGCGGTAGACTTGTCCGTTGTAGATTATTCGATATAACAATTCTCATAATTTATAATAAAATAATAAAAAAAATCTAATATTAAAAAAAAAAAAGCTGTAGGAGTAAAGGTGCCTTCATGACTTAGATTGGTATGCAAAACAAAGATTGAGATATTAGGACAAGTCCAACGGGACTGCATAACACCATAATTGGTGTCAAAGTTCCTCCAACGGGACTGCATATTTGACACTAAATTTTTTTTTTTTAGTGTTTTGTGAACAGTGCCACACCATACTTGGGGTGATACTGTTCACAAAACACTAAAATTTTTTTTTTTAATTGTATTTTTAATTTAGTAAAATAACTAAATAATAGTTTATCAACAACAAAATAAATATACCTACAATAATTTTGTATTTTACTATTTTATTTGTTGTTTCTATTTTAAATTATTTAATTTTTTTAATTGTAATTTGAATTTGCATAATATATCTAGATTAATACGTAAATTTATTAAAATTAAAAATGCTTTAATTGAAAATTTATGGTCTGAATATACTAATTTTAAAAATTAATTCGATGTAATTTATTTTCCGTTTTTCATTTATCGATTGTAATATTATATTTAGTTTGTATCAGTTATCAGAATAATTAGTATTTATCATATTATTAAAAATAAAGAACCGAGAATCTCATATTGAATTTCGAAATGCGTTAATTGAACATTTATGGTCTGAATATACTAATTCTGTGAATTAGTATAATGTAATTTATTTTCCGTTATTTTAAATTTATTGTTGTATTTTTTTTTAATTTGTCGTTATCGATTATAATATAATATTTATTTTATAATAAATGAGTTCTAAAATTAATTATCATTTATCAAAAAAAAAACTTAAATTTAATAATATAATAATGGAAAAAAATTTTATAGTGTAAGGTTTAGTGTTGTGGTTGGAGATGAAAAAACTTTTTTTGACACCAAAACACCAAATTTGGTATAATTTCAACACCAAATATGGTGTTAAGGTTGGAGTTGCTCTTAACACTACACTTTGTGACTTTGTGTATATGATTTACACACAAAACAATACATTATCGGCTAGCTATAAGTCTATAATTAAAAAATTGCTAGATCATCTTATTATATACAGAAAAATTTGCATAATGAAAATACGACACGTAAACAAAATTATAACTCATTAGATCGTGACATGTGTTAAGTGTTAATCAGATGATGACATGTATTAATACTTAAAATTAATTAATAAATATAAAAATAGAAAACGAACAAAATAATTTTTAAATAACTAACCAAATAGTAAAAAAAAAGGAAAATTTCTTATTTTTCAAACTAATTATGATAAAAGGAACATTTCTAATAGTCCCCCACTAACTAGATTAAAAAAAATCTGATAGTTTAAACTAATTAAAACAATAGATTAAACAAATAAAATGGAGAGATTGTAAACCATAAAAAAATAGAGAGAAAAAAATTAAGTAAGAATTATGAATGATAAAACAAAAAAAATTATAAATCGAAAAGAATATAGAAAGAATGTTGAAATCTTGATCTTAAAGTTTTTACAAACAAAAAAGTGGAGAAGAAATAGAAATTTTAATTAAGAAAAAAATATGAATGAGCAAATAAAAGAAATTTTATAAATTGAAAAACAAAAAAACTAGAAAGAATATAGAAATCTCAATGTTAAAGTTTATACAAACATTTGAAAGAAAAAATCTACAAAAGTATTTATTTTGTAAACATAGTTATAAAATATTACAAAGAAAATAGAAATCTTCTACCTATACTTTTCAATGTTAAAAAGTAAAATTTTATTAAATGAAAATTTATACATGTTATAAAATAATAAAAATAATATATTTACTATTAAGATCCAAAAGTGTAAGATTTGACGAGTATATATAGATCTCTATGAAAAAGAAACAGATGCCAACAATGACATTTATCAATCACAGATATCTATAAATTCTTGATAATAACTATTTATAAAATATTTTATAGGTTTTTATGAGAATATTTTAACGGATTAGTAATTAAAACTAAAATTTTGATATTAATAATTTTTAATGTATTTACCCGCGTATTAACGCGGGTGCTATTCTAGTATACTATAAAGTTTAGTTTGGACTTATAATTATAATTGAATAAAATTTTCGAAAAGGTATACTACGTTGATGATAACTTTAAAAAAACAAAAATTTTGTTAAAGGGTTTGCTAAATTGAGTGAAATTTGGTACATGCATATGTCTAAAATACTAACATGCATGCAAACTCATTAGCATTTTTTTTTTGGGCTGTCTAAAGTTACTTCATTAAACAAGTCCATTGGGCATAACAATGTGAAATCAAAGGCCCAATTACAACCCAAAGTGAAACCTAAGAGATAAACACAAGAGCAAACAAGTGTCCACTATTAGATTGTAGCGCCGACATCAACGATCCACCGGCGACGGGGCTCCGAAAACCACCAAATCTCCTTACAAGAACGGAACCATCGCATGTTGCCCAGTAAACATCTCACCACTTTGATAAAGACCATCGACCGTCACTGCAAAAGCCAATCACCCACTACCTTTCATCGAGGCTTCAAGTCGGGATATAGGGGAGATCAAACTCCCAGCCAGAGAGGACAGGTACCAGAAGAAGGAGTGAAAAATTTTAGAAGCAGCACCACAAGCAGTTCATCTAAAGAGAAAACAAAATCCGACCAAAATCGAAAGTAGAGATCCGCTAAACGGAAATAACTCATTAGCAGTGTTTAAGTAAGTGAACAAGAATATCCTCAATTTAAAAATGAATCTTGAAACCATTCAGTGACAATATTAGCTAAATTTTTACCATATCTTATGAGGTTTGAAGCATTTACAAGGGGATGTTGAAAATAAAACTCACAACACTAAGAGGATATTTTATAATTTCTCAAAAAAAAAAAAGAGGATATTTTACTTCACCCTATTTGGATTTCTTGATTTTGTTTTCTTGTTTTCGTTAGTATGTTTTATACTTACTTCTTTTGAGCTTGTTGTTTTATCTCTGCGTTATTTAATTTTCTTGTTGAATTTCGTGCTTTCGCTCTTGTTTAAAGCTAAGTTTATTTTGGATGACTTAATTGCATTATATATACTGGAATTAGATACTTCTTACGATAAGATGATATTTACAAAAAATTCTACAAAAGTTTTCAAATGTAAAGTATATAAATTCTTCTAATGAAAAAAAACATACAAAAAGAGAATAAAATCCTAGGAATTACTCAAAAACTTGAATGCTAAATTGACATTAGGTGTGAAAACAAGTTAAACCTATGATATTTCTAACGATCAATTGAAACTAATCAAATGACGGAATACTAAATCTTGTTGGTTTTCACAATTATGCAATTTAGCACTCAAGTTTTTTGATTAATCCATCAAACCTAAAACTAAACACAATGAAGAAAAATCCTACGAATTAGTCATAAACTAGAATGCTAAATTTACATTAGGTGTGATAACAAGTTAAACTTATGATACCTCTAACGATCAATTGAAACTAATAAAAAGACGGGTACCAAGTTTGGTTGGTTTTCACAATTATGCAATTTAGCATCCAAGTTTATGACTAATCCAACAATCTAACCTTATACAAATGACTAATGAAAGAAGGAGAATAAACAAAATCTTACGAATACCAATATGCCTTAAGAAAGAGCCTTAAAGCCATGGTCAAAACTGTTTCGCACTGCCAAAGTCATCAGATCTTGACTTGATGAGTAAGAGGATCAACCTGTAGAAATAGATCATAATAGATATATTGAATGTAACGCACAGAAAACATCTTGTCTAGAATCAAACTATAGCATATACAGAGTCACTATCTTATTCACTTTAGCCTGAAAATTACCTGTTTCGGTTCTCTGTTTTTTCCACCGATTGTGTTAGAGATTATGGTGACCAGTGACTTGATCATGTCCATCAACTAGAGCAGCACTCATCTCCTGTGTAAGAAACAATCTTTATTTAGTTGAGTGAACAATATAACATATTGGAATTAAACCTGAGAAAACATGGTATTGTCAACTTTATTTTGGCTATAAACACAATCAAATATTTAGAGAACAAACAAAACAAGAAACTTGCTACAAAGAGTATTAAAAACACTAGTTAATCATGCAATTATTTCAATTATCTCCTAAACCAAGTTTCTCAAAGACTATTACCATCGCGAGAGGAAAATATGTATAGTCTATTTTTTATTACTAAATCTAAATCCTAAGAACGATTTCAAGACGATCCTAGGTACGATTTCAAAACAATGAAGCTTCAATGATAAGAACATGAAATAGGATGATTTTGACAAAATAATTAGAAATATCAAACCTTTATTTGTGATGAACAGGTTTCGAATCCACTTCTCTTGCTTATAGGAGAAGAAGTTCGGATTAAATTTTCAATCTGAAGCTTTCTGATTTGAATGCAAAGAATCTAGGAGAAAATAATATAAGCAAAGGAAGAAAAAGTTTTTGAAGTAGGTTTCTCTGTTGCTTGTGTTTTTATAAGCACATTCAATTTTTTTTTGCAACGGCTATTTTTTACTGTTTAAAAATTGAGCTTCTGCAACTAGCAAAAATAATTGTCCGTTGAGAATATTTTACTGTGCAACGGATTTGACTCGAGAAGAAGTATTAAATTTTTGTCAGCCAAGTGTTTATTTTCTTTAGTGGTAATAATTTAATGGTTGATTTGCAACAATGACCAACAAAAAAAAAATTATATTTGCAATATAAAGAAAATAACATGATATAGAGAAATGAAAACCATTAGATTATAACCATTTAGTTAGTGAGTGAAATATAATTTTTTTTAGGTTATTTTAGTCAATTTCCCTAATTTTATATATATCAGTATTACGAACATTTGTAAATGCAAGTTTCAAAAAAAAAACATTTGTAAGTGCATATATAATCAACATGTTTTGAGACGGAAAATAGTTTATTCATATACCAACTATCGACTACGATTACGAAACATACATGAATTATATACTAGTGCTAATTTACTCGTCAACTTATATAATTCGGCTAAAACATATATTGACAAATTAATAAGTATTGAATCAGCTACCACATTACCGAATCATCAATAATTATCAAACATGACAAATTAATCATCAGTAACATCATATGTAATCATATAACAATTTATTTTATTCATGTAAAAACCATATCAATTTTTAATGCATATAAAATTCATATCATTTCTTTCTGGTACTAGTAATAATTGTTAAAAACATATCACTTTAAGCATTTTCCTTCTTTTTTAACCTTGATTTTTTTTGATATCGTATGAAAAAAAATGATGTGGTTTTTAACTTTTTATATGCACCAAAAAAGAAAATGTCAAGATTGAAAGAGAATCAGAACGCTAAAAGTGAAAAATGTACATGTTTTGTCTTATCAATAACTTACTATTAAGAAACTATACAAATACCTACAGCTGTGAAAATTAAAAAAATATATTAGCTTTTACAAAAAGTCAAATTACATTATTTTCAGCATTTTTTCGAATCTCGTATGATTTTAGAGACGAAAATCCTCGAATAGTATATTATATGTATTTCGAGTGACTTTAGTAATTTTTTTTGGGTGCATGTATACCTAGCTTACATAATGCATGGTTTGTAACGATATAAATGATATGTTTTTGAAAATAAATTTCTGTTTGTATTTATAAATTAGCATATTATTTTCTCAGATAAACAATACTAACGTTGCTACTCTAACCAATATAAGAGGCCATTGAACACGAACAACCGATGAAGCCAACGTGAGATCCAACGACAAAGAATTCCTCTAAAGGACATGTAAGTCTAATTGTAGTGAACTAATTATCAAGATGGTGACATCTTCACAGGAGTGGTCAGCCTTTGCAGGTCATCTTAATTTTTTTGAATGGAGTAAGATGGGATTCACACTCTTTACACTATCTTTCACCCCCACAATGGTTATAAGCAAGCTGATAATTTAGATCGTAATGCTCGCTCTTATCTCTCTGATATTTGTTATATAAACTCAATTCAATTAATTTATTTGTTGATGACGAAAAAAATACAGGTATGCCTCTCAATTTCTAAGAACCAATCCCGACAAGTAAGCAGCAGATGTACCACAACACAACTTCCAAATACAGCGATGACCGGAAACAAACTTTTCCACGATCAATTAACATGTTATTTTCTAAAACATATCTTCATTATAAAAATTTTATGAAGGATATCTTTGTTATTTTCTAATAACAAATATTAATCATTTGAATTGGGATCTAAATGGTAACAACATAATATGACTGAATTGCAGAATCTGGCTAAATTTTTGATGATTTCTTACAGAATTTAGCGGAATAATTTGAAATGTAAATGGTAACTAATGAATATAGCTGAATATGGCTGAATTTTTGAAATAAATTATTGACTAAATAAACCTACAAAACTTAATTAAAGAATTTTGTTGTACTTACGTAGATGAATAAACTAATAAAATATTAATTTTTATATTTGATATATATAATAATTTTATTAAACATAAAATTACAACATAATTTTAACGAAAAAACTTGCAGCGCATCATAACTATAGGTTAATTTATCTTACAACCGACTAAACTATTCCAAAGATTTGTTTTAGCAAAATTTACGCTAATTGCTTAATTTTGTTAAAAAAAAACTTCAAGTTTTTCTTAAATATTCGGATTATATATACCGTATCCACATTATCGATCCATTTTTAAAAAAATATTTCAAATATAATTTTCATATCCTAAATATTTTTACACAACTATCATATTCGCTCTTATCCGACTTTTTAATCCAAATAAACATATTTTATATTATTTAGTGCTTTAAGAATTGTTGAATTCAAATAAATTTTTTTGGATTTTTTTTTTCACCATTGCTGAATCTAGTTGAATTTTATTAAATAGTATTAGCAGAATCTAGCTAAATATTGCAGATTTTAAAAACTGTGTTACCATTTTGTTTGATCAAAAACAAACAAAATCTAGTTTTCATCTTATCCATTCTATTTAGTTAATTAATTCTAAATAATTGAAATTTTTTATTATTATTAAAATAGTTTATTTATAAATAAATCTTTTTCTTACATGGAGGATTTAAGACCACTAAAATAATCAATCATTACTTTCTCGTGTAGTCTTTTCATATAGCTGTAATCTATACAGTAATTCATATAATTATAATTATTTTACTAGTGTAAACGTTAAATCATTACTAAAATTTAATAAAAATCACCCAAAAATAAAGGTCAATCAATGTATGTCAGTTTATTGAAATTTGAAAGGTGATGACGTTTCGTGAATCATACCCTTTTTCTTCGTGACCACTGACCACTACTTTCTCTTTAAGATGTCAAAGCGTTCTTAAAAACCAAACCCAGAGAAGAAGATCTTCCTGCGACGGTGCTTTAGATTTTTGTCTCTTCTCTCTCTCTCTCTCTCTCTCTCTCTCTCTCTCTCTTATCTCTTCGTACCGACGCAAAGAAAACCCTAAACACCTTCCAAGGTAATTTCAATTACTCTCTGAGAATTTCTGTTTGGTTCTTCTCCAATGATTTTCTTTGAATAATTCGTGTGAATATAATCTATAACTTTACGAAAATCATGGCTTTTTTCGATGTTATTTGCATGTTTGATTTTTTTTTGTTTATAGAGTATATTTGTGTGAAATCTAGGGTTTGTGAGGAAGAAGAAACCATATGGCTATAACATCTTTGAACAATCGGGAGTTATTGAGGAAATCCAAACGCAATGGCTCAATGGGAAGAGATTGGATAAGCAAGTTACCCGATGAGTTGTTATGTAAGATACTCTCGTGTCTCCCCACGAAGAATTCGGTTCGCACGAGCCTTTTGTCTAGAAGGTGGAGAAATCTCTGGTCAGCGGTTCCAACTTTGGATTTGAAGACCAGGAATTTCGAAGATGATGAAGACTTTTGGGATTTTTTCGATGGTTTTATGGAGTCTAACAAAGATCTAGACTTGACGACATTCAAGTTGCTCTACAATATTGGAGAGCATACTCATAAGAAGTTTGTCTCGAGAATCGATGAGGTGGTGAAGCGGAAAGTTTGTCATCTAACGTTTCTGAACATAGGTGGTGTTGAGAATGATTTTGTTAGGATGCCTCTTTCGCTGTATTCTTGCGCGACATTGGTGAATTTGGAACTCTATTCTGTACTCTTTGATGCTCCCGGATCAGCATTGGTTTATTTACCTTGTGTCAAGACCATGACTCTTATGGGAGTCATGTTCGATGGAGATCAAGTCCTGACGTTTTTCATATCACGTTGTCCGGTTCTTGAAGAGTTAGTCATGGTCATGCATCCTGGTGAGCAACCGCAAGTTATACATGTACGCTCTCGGTCACTAAAAAGCTTCAAACTAGAGTCTACGCGTGGTGAAGACTGTGATGAAGATGAACATCCGGGTGATCCTAAACTTGTAATCTTTGCCCCGAGACTTGAGTATATGAGTGTTTGTGACTACCAAACTGATAGCTGCATTATACGCAAAATCGGTGCCTCCGCAAAAGTGGAAATTGATTTGGTCTTGAATGTCGACTATGATGATCCATCGGATATAACTATGATGAGGAATTTTCTCACTTCTATATCCACAGTTGGCGAAATGATCATTTCTGGTAGAAGTCTAGAGGTACACATTCAATAACACTAAAGCTTGGTTGATTCAATAGTAATAAGCTTGTATACTTTTCTAATGACTTTTTTTTTAATTCCTTTCTTGTTATATAGATGATCGATGATTACCGCGAACTAGAACCATTGCCTCAATTCCCGAACTTGTCTTGGTTGAATGCTTTTTCTCTTGACAGTTCGTGGAAAGAGTTGCAAACCTTTCTTGGTTATTGCCCAAATCTATACTCACTCGAATTGGTGCGTATCACTTGCCTATGCTCTTGTAATCACCTGGATTCATATAAATATATATACATATATCTCTTTGGAATTAATGTTGCTTTGGTTATTGTAGGATTTTAAGTACCTTCCAGAGCCAGAAGCAATAAATCTTTCATATGTGCCGCAATGTTTTTTATCGTCTCTCGAGTATGTGGAGCTGAGGACAGTCGGGAAAGCAAGTGATAAGAAACTAGCAACGTACTTTCAAAGTAATTGTGTAGTGCTAAAGGAACTGAGAGTTTTGGAAACATAATGGACAAGATCTTAGGGATTCCAAAAACGTCTGGTGAGTGTCAAATTTTCATGCTCAAGGAAAATTAAGAAGTTGTTTCTCTCCAGACTAGTTTCTTTACCATTAATGATCCATATCTAGCCTATTATGAAGTGGAATACACCTTTAGATTTTTCGTGGACATGTTTTTAAGTTTCCTATGTTTGACCTTTATGATATTGAAAAGGTAATTTTCTTCTGTTAAATTTTTGTTTTCTATGATATATAGACTTTTATAGCCATTTATCGAACCGTAGCCATCATTTAACTATATTGCTTTTAACGTTTGATATTGGTTAATCGTTTGACGACTCTGAAACCCTAGCTCTCAGGTGATTACTCTTCTCACTTTACCTTATGAATATTGTTCATTGCTCAATTTTCTTTCGTGCTTATTTGAGTCTAGATTCTTTATAAAATTCACAAGGCTGAAATACCATGTTTACACATGGATCAAGGCAGAGGAAAAATCTTCTGCTGATTATAGAATCATACAAGAATGTATGATTTGCCATTTACCAGATTATTTGTTAAGTGAGATTCTTATGAATCTTCCCACGAAGGATATGTGTCTTTAATGCAATGTGTGCCTGGATTGGATTTGGAGTTTAATGGTTCATAGATGATTCTAAATTTATTTTCCGATAGGTTTATATATTTGAACAGTAGTTCAAATATATAAAAGTTTAGGGTGTGATTACAAAGTTACAAGAAAAGTCTAGGATATGCCGTGTATGGAGTAAAAGTCTCTTATTAAGTTTCTGTCTAGTGGACTTGTCTTGCAAGAAAAGAGAAATTTGAAAATCCTAAGTTTAGGCCATCGATTCTTAGGGTGTGAGTGGCGAGTTCGACGCCGATGGTTGCCTGCTTATTAGTCTCTGAAGAAGATGATGTATGTGTTAAAATGCTTATCAGTTGAAATAACGTTTTAGCCTTGTATATTCATAACGCTTTGATTTGTTACCAAAACAATTTATGAATTAAATAGATTCTTGCAACATTTATAGTGTTTTCCAATTAATAACGTACAAGATTTTTTTTTTCTATGTCCTCGTCTATAAATGCAAAAATGGGCTCAAAATCCAAAACATGGCAGGAATGATGGATGATAATCTTTTTCTTTTATAAATAGTTTATACTTGTTTCTTAGATTTTAAAACTCAGTATACCAAAAGTAAACTAATTCGTTGGTAAAAATAAATAACATGCC
This sequence comes from Arabis hirsuta, assembly GCA_964056655.1. Classification (NCBI taxonomy): domain Eukaryota; kingdom Viridiplantae; phylum Streptophyta; class Magnoliopsida; order Brassicales; family Brassicaceae; genus Arabis; species Arabis hirsuta. The sequence continues at coordinate 32,221,807 of OZ053307.1, read as the reverse complement.
AAAATAACATATTGATACAAATAAATAGCGCGCTAAAATAATTTATTGTCAAATAACGTGTCAAATTTTTGGTTGACTTGATAGAAAAACATATTGATCTAAAATTGATAAATTTTCAATTTATTACCGAAAAATATGATTGATTTTTACTTTAAAATTTTGATAGTTTCTTGTTGATAAAATAATATTGAAAACTTTGTATACACATGAGTCTCAGGATCAAAAAAAAAAAACTGAATCCAAACACATGGGGTAACAAATATCAATAGTTTCTCCTTTTCATCGAAATGGGAGTGCTCTTTAAAAACAAAACAAAAAAAAATACAAAACATTTAATTTGCAATTTATCAAAATAAACCAAAATTCAAGAGAAACAAAAGTTTTAGGTTGTCGGACTAAAGTTTTTCATCTCATTGACGTCATTGTCGAAGCTAATTAAGGTACCTTTGTTACATTACTGCGAATTTTCTTACTCAGTTTTAGTTTTTATTGTTTGCTTCTTTTTTCTTTATTATTATAATTTTAGAACATTCCCTTTCACAAAATTTGATTAACTATAGTTTTTTCGTGAAAAGGAATGGAATGCAATGAACCAAAGAAGTGACACTGACACATAAAAAACTGTATTACGAAATGTTTAACTAAAGTTTATTGATTGGGATATTTTCGTAGAATATTATTTTGAATATAAATTGACAGATAATGTTAGATATTTTTATAGACTATATATTAACCACACTTATTAATCTTATCTTCGTTTTGTTCTGCTTTATTACTCTTCTATTATTCCAAAATCTATATATTTTATACATTTACATGGCTTTGTCTGAATATAGATAACAATCATCTAGATTGGAAAGATGCGTTTGGGAGCCCATCAAAAAGGATAGAGACTTGCACTTTTGGATGATTATAAAATATGGAAATTACAAAGTCAAGTTGCCAAAAACTTATCCCTCACACTCGATTGGATCGTCTCGAACGATGTCGTTTCTATCCTCTCGAGGCTATCGGGGATATAGCTGACACGTGGCCGTAGATTAGCAGCTCAAAACAATCAGGTGACTCATCTATCCTTCTATCTTCGTGTTATTACGATACTACCCCTTGTGGTAATATTTCTTTACGTGCACTGGAAGGAAAAAAGAATTATCAATCCGATAAACTAATCTATTGATGACTTTGAATCTTAAATATTTCATGTATATTATTAGTTATCATTATAAAACCATTGATGACTTTTTCTCTTCTTCCAAAACTTTATTTGTTAACTGTTGTGATCTTTTAATTACTAATTAAGACTTTTCTATGTTATACTACTTAAATAGGTTACTTATTCCTAAGATCTATTGTTTACAACTATAGTGAATGGTTATAAATTTATGGAGTTGAAATTCCATCCTAATCATAGTTGGACTTTTTAGTTTAAGTATATGAGTCTACGAGTAAAGTTTTTCTTATATTATCCAATAAACTAGATTAAATGTTGCTTGTATTATATGACCTTCCTTTTTGAATTTTATCCAAAGAATTGCACTACGGTGATAATCAAAACAAGGCTAAAGTTGATTATATGTTCATGTGAACGATTAGATTAGATAATTTATTATTTAAATTAAAGTTTGAAGAAAAATACAAATATCGAAAAGTTATTATATGGTTATCGGGTCCAACCTGTTTACTCTAATCTAATTTTAAATAGTTCATAGTTCAAACTTTTAACACATTTAAATATTCATACATAGCCATATTTAAAAACTTTAGTTTGCTTAACAAGATAATTATAACAATAAAAAACATCAAAAGATTCATGCTTGTCACGCTAATGGCGGACACGTAGAAATCAGACCGTACAATTGTAAAAATCCTTGTATTTAGTCTCAATTCAAACAAAAAATTTCCAGATAAGATAAAATAAACTTTTCATTTGTTTGCCACTTTTACAAGCTATTGACGTAATTATCACCTAAAATAGAGTTATTTAATATGAGAGTTAAACACCTGAAGTTAAAATTTTATGTACGGTATTAATGTTTGAACATTGAATCGCTACGTATTAGTTTTAATTATTGTACAACCAAAAAGTCTAAAAGAGCGTCATTTGGTATCTTAGAGAATAATACTTTCTGATTAATGACGAGAGAGATTAAACTAATCACATTAAATTATCCTTAAAGAACAAGTGGGGACGAATGGCAATATCGGTAAATAAATTGAAATATGTGGGCCTTAATTTAATAACCTTCCTTACCTTAGCTTCAAAACTGTGCTTGTTCTTCATCATTCCAGAAAAAAAAAAGAAAACAAAACCTAGAACACAGTTTAAAGGAACAACAAAAAAGCAAGATCAAAAGAAAACCCTAATTTGTTGAAGAACCCTAATCTCAAAATTTCACCTTTCTTCTTCCAAATTCCAGATTTCTGTATGTAAATGCATCTGAAGAAATCAACTGTAGCAGAACGGCGGTATATCGGAAAAGAAGCCGCCGGTTGTTTATCATCTTCCGATTTGGATCCAAAACCTAAGATTAAACATCATCGTCCTCTTCAGGTACCTGAAATTCGTACATCAGACAAATCTTCATATAGAACCGCCATTGGTGAAGGTCCCGGATTCACTCTGTATAATCAAGTTCAAGCTCAGAGTCATCTCACCGTTGAAATTCCAGATTCGCCTCATAAGAGACCTGTGGTGGCTCAATCTTCTAATCCGTTTGATTTCGTCGCCAACGTTGACGATTTCCGCCGTGGAGGAGGAGGAAGAGGAAGACATCGCGGAAGCTTGGGTTCGATTTCTTCGTATTGTCCGTCGTATATTTTGTCGTTTCTGTCTTCGTCTCTACCATCGATTCCATCAGCGACTAATCAGAAGCTTCTTCGACATGTTCTTCGTGTTCGATTGATTTGTTTCCATCTTCGTTTCTTACTTCTTCTCTCTGTTCCTCCTCTTTACGTCTTCTTCCTCTTGATTAGCTTCCGATTCTTCCTTCTCTTCGTCTTCGCGATTATCGGTTTATCCTTCATCTTTTCGATCTCTCTCAAATTCGCTCTTCCTCACCTACCATCAATTCGCTTGATTATCGCTCGATTGCTTCCTCTCAAGCTTAGCCCAACTAGATCCTCCTCATCGTCTCAGCAAAGCACGAAACACGTTGTGTGGTCGATTGGTTCGAAGCCCGTTACAGAGAAGAAGACTAATTCTGGCTCTTGGGTTCAAAAGTATAGCTCCGGTGATGTATACGAGGGAGAGTTTCATAAGGGGAAGTGTTCAGGAAGTGGAGTGTATTACTATTCAATGAAGGGTAAATACGAAGGTGATTGGATTGATGGGAAATATGATGGTTATGGAGTAGAAACATGGGCTAAAGGAAGTAGGTATCGAGGTCAATACAGACAAGGAATGAGACATGGAACTGGAATCTACAGATTTTATACAGGGGATGTATATGCTGGTGAGTGGTCTAATGGACAGAGCCATGGATGTGGTGTATATACCTCTGAAGATGGTAGTCGATTTGTTGGAGAATTCAAATGGGGTGTTAAGCATGGCCTTGGTCATTACCATTTCAGGTGAGAAATCATCAGTTGTGACTTTGCGTTGTTTTGTGTTCTTATCATTGATTATCATGCCAAAGTGAAGTAGTCTTGGATTGAACACTGCAGAGTCATTTAACTTTGTAGAAATGGTTTAGCTGTTCGATATAAGGGTGAACCTTTAGCTCCAAGCTACTGACTTTTAATGTGATAGGCTGATAGGTTTGGAACTGTAGATTCTAAAACTTTCTGGCTTTCAGTCTCGACTTTCTTGTTAAGGCTCTAATTGTGCTTTGACTTATGATGCTGTATTGATGTTCATGTCTATGTTACTCGTGGGAGTGTTCTAAAAGTATAGTGCTTTCAATGGAATTAGGCTGCCTTTACCCTCTATTGTTGGTGTTCTTGAGCTTTTGTGGAAAATATCAAATGTTTAAGCTAAACTGTTACTGTCTGCCATTGATTATTGCTTGAGATAGCACCTTCTGATAAAATTGAGCTTATAGTTCTATTTTACTTTTGAACCAAAGTTTTGATGTTGGCTGTCTTCCCCTCTTGCGGTGGTTATAGACTTATAGTCTAGGGAGCATCAAGGCTCAAGCTTTTTTGTTGCTGACTTGAGCATTGATCGTAAAACAATTGCATCAATCACTGTTTTCTCTTCTAAGTGATACCTGCCTGACTTGAAGCCATATATTTGTTACAGAAATGGTGATACATATGCTGGAGAGTATTTTGCAGACAGGATGCATGGTTTTGGAGTGTATCAATTTGGAAACGGACATCGGTATGAAGGTGCCTGGCACGAGGGGAGAAGACAAGGGCTTGGTATGTACACATTTAGGAATGGTGAGACACAGGCAGGCCATTGGGAAGATGGTGTTCTCAGTTGTCCTACCGAGCAGACCACCCGTCCTGATTCGTCGTTTTCGATCAGTCATTCGAAGGTTCTTGACACTGTCCAGGTAACTTATAATTTTAATTATATATACATAGTTAGGTCTGTAGAAGTGTAGAGATACCATCGTGAATTTGAAAATTCTTTTGCATCCAAATTGTTGGCATACGATCTTACCATGGTTGTTTACAAATAAATTGATGACCCACATATGAGATTTGATCCTTACGTCGCTCTTTGTTCAACAGCAAGCAAGGAAAGCAGCCGAGAAAGCACGTGAAGTCGTGAAAGTGGAAGAGAGAGTGAACAGAGCAGTGATGGTTGCAAACCGAGCAGCGAATGCTGCTAGAGTCGCTGCGACAAAGGCCGTCCAAACCCAAACATTTCACAGTAGTGGTGGCGATGATCCCTAGTGAATTCATGTGTCAAAGCTTTTGACATAACCGCAGTCATGAACTGCTTCGATGACCCAAGAGAAAAAGAACAACGTCTAGAGAACACAAGTCGAATTTGCATCTCCGTTGAGATTTTCTGGAAGGTGAACCACTTGGAACCAATGTCAAGATCGCATAACTAATAAGAGAGATCTGGGCTATGGAGCAAGCAATACAGGTTTACTTTTTTATTTTACTTTGAGCAGGCTGGTTTAAAATGTACATAGGTTTGTTGAAGAGTAAGCAATGCGTGTTAACAAAAGATCTTTGTAACAAGCGTAACCCATGTATGAGAAGCAACAAAGCTACATTGTCTTACAACATGTGAAAATAACCTCTTTTCACTAATTGTCTTTGACAAACCAAAAAAATCCAACAATAGGTTCCTTTCAAGTGCAAATCTTTAAAAGCTCTTCTTATAGGAAGCAGACAAGAACAACATACTCCTCTCTGATCTTGAAAATTATGGTTATGGTTCTTCGTCTAGCTCTCAGCCTCTTGATGATACTATCCGTGCTGCCATTTCACACAAAACCAATCAATCAGAACTCAGAAAGCAAATCGCGAGAACTACAAGAATCAGAGTAACTGGTTTCTTCTTACTTCATATTGTAGGCATCTTTGAAGTCTGGACTTAACCTTCCTGCAGTTCTTGCAGCCCCAATTGCCAACAGCCTTCCTCTTTACAGCCTACTGCAGCAGAAACAGCATAACTGAGTTTTATAACAACGAGAAAAGAGCTAGTGTCGATGTATAGATATAATAATCCACCAGAAAAATTGATAGATATTTCAAGTACCTTTCCACAGAACTGCACAACTACTTGCTGTGCTGGCTCACTTCAATCTTCGGCGATTTGTCAAGAAGAGAACTTAGCTCAGAAACATACCTCCCCAAGCTAGAGCCAGACCCTTCTTCTACACCTTCCTCTTGCTTTCTTGTCATAGTTTCGTAATACAACTTCACGGCGCTTGTTGTTGAGATAGCATGCACAGAATCGTGTAACTTCTGAAACTCCTCTCTCGTTTCTTCTTTGTCGTTCAGCTTTTCTCTTAGCTCTTTCGGGAGAAAGGCCAACGCACTTCAAAACAAAAAGAAGTTTCAACAGATTTGTACAAGCCCAGACATGTAAAGAAAACATATCGCAGCACGAAGAGCTATTTCTGTAAATTAATTACCTACAAACACCTCTGACAATACCAAACTTGTACCCATCAAGAACTGATTCTTTAAACCCAACGTTTAAACCCTCCTCAACACCAGCATCTTTCCCAGCAAAAATTCCATTTCGGTATCCTTCCTATATATATGGATTTAGCGGATAAGCCAGACATATAGAAATTTGATCACAAACTGGAAAAACAATCTTCACATAGAAGAAACTAAAGTAATACCGTGTAGAATTTCTCACGTCTCTTCTCTCGATCCCTGTCCATTTGACGAATTTCACTTAATTTATTATTCCAATTGTCATCAAAATCCTCAAGACTGTAATCATCAGCACCTACATGTAAAGATAAATTCTTGTTCAAGAAAAACACTATACACTATTGTCCATAGAATTCAGAAAAGCAAACATTATCAGATACGAGGCCAATCTAAGCTAAGAACAAGAGAAGAAACCAATAAGGTAAAGTTCCAAACCATTTTCTGAAAGCTCCAAGCTTTCTCCGATATTCTTCATATTCTGAAATCGTGGAAAAAAATCAATACTTTCGGTCAGGAATATCATCGAACACCTGGTGGGGATTTTCGATTACATAACATCAATCACGAAAGAAAAAAAAACCCCCAAAATCAAACTAAAATTATGAAAAAACAATTACAATCTGTGTCATAAATAAAAAAAAAAACCTTCAAGCGATCGTCGAGACTCGAAAACTTCGGCAATGCAGCAGCAATGAATAAACCCTGATTTTCTAATTAAGAAAATAAAATAATACATTTTACTCTTAATCAACAACTAAACAGTTTAAATGGGTTGGGCCGTAAACATTTGTTCTAGGCCCATTAGTTGATTCTCTCCCGCTTAAGTCTTTCAAGTCCCCTCAAGAGAAATTACCGGAAAATTTATTCAAGTACTAACAGAGAAGATGCAGAAATCGTTCTCGTTGATCCAAACGGTGGCAATCTCCGGCGTATTCTCCGCCGTCTCTTGCTGGTGAGTGATTTTTTTCGCCGTCTCTCTAGCTCATGTTCTTCATTTCTCCTCTTTCTATGTCTTCTATTTAGGGTTCTTACACTTGTGTCTTGCTCGTTCTCTAGGTATGGATTCATGTTCGGTAGAGAATCCGCGAGAAAAGAGCTCGGTGGTTTGATTGAAGAACTCCGCCGTGGAAGTCCCGAATCGGATTCGCCTCCTCCTCATTCGTGAGTTAGGTATTCCGATTTTCCCAGGCGATTTGATTCGAAGACGGAGATTCTTCGTTTTGTTGATTTTCGTTATCTGTTTGCTAAGTTAGGAGGACTACTGTGAATTTCGGATTTTCCAGAATGTTCATGATAGTTTCTTGCATTCTGGTTCTCAGCAATTATTGTATAAACGATGTGTTCTCAAATCCTTTGAGTTAATTCAAGTATGATTGTATGAATAATCACCACATTGCTTGATTATGAGAGAAATTCACATTGATTGAGATAAGATTGTTAGAGAAATATGTATATTATTGAGATAGAGTTTGAAGATGTACAAGGAAAATTCTATAGGATACAAAGTTCTAACTGCCTTTTTCTAATTGTACATCATCTTGTTTTTGCTTCTCTTAGTTCTGACCCAGAATTTTGCAAATAATACTGGTTTGATCTTGTTTTGCTCTCTCTCTTATCTCTCAGTTTATTTATCATACAGCAAGATTATAAATGACACTGTACCTATGTGGGAAATTACACTAGTGAAGCCTCCTCAACATTCTCGGCGATCCTGCCTCTGACAAATCCGACGTAAAGGTCACTTCCGGTTGTGTCTTCGGCTGGGAGTCTCCTTCCATGGCCACCTTCCTTCATGTTCTTAACAAACTCCACTAACTGCTGCCAATTTTGACCCTCAAATAACCGCTTGTTCATTCTTAGGTAAGTAAATGCGGTTAACCCATTTCCAGAATCTGACCTATTTGTTGCAACCACTTGTCCGAATGCACTCGAGTCATATCTTTCTAGCGCGTTCTCCCCTGCTAGTTCCGTTCCAGCTTGCCTTGTCGCGTTCTGTACTTGCTTAACCAGACCTTCTGGTGAGCAATTCGCGTGCTCGGGTTGCTCTCCATCTTTCATCTCCATGCAGGTGAAGTTGAGGACAACACCATGTTTGTTGAACATCTTAGCTATTGGCAAATACCCGTCGTGGTTTCTTGTGTTGTAATATCCAGCAGTTAGCTCAGCGGCGTGCGACCTGGTGTTGTAATGCCAGTGAATTCCAGCTACTTTTCCTGAAAGCTTTGCTCCGCTTCCGTGAAAGATTCCGCTCGCTGAAGCTAGGAGTTTGTCTCCATGTTCTAGGAGCATCCCAGAATACCACTCCATGAAAAACTTTCCATACTCGCTATTCCATGTTCCGTCCCTCCGGAAAAACTCGGTATCTTCTGGGAGGTTCTTGTACTCGCCAGCATCATGAGGTCCACTTGTTCCCCAATTTGTTTTCCCGATTGATTCGGCATATGCTTGAAGTGATGATCTCATATACTGCAATCAAGAGGTATCATTTCTTAGAAGAATGTAGGGATAGTAAGTAAGCTTGAATCTATATTATCTCCTCTGGTATATTTCTAATCTATAATCTCCTGATGTTCTTATGAATTTGAGGTTTTTTTGCTTGTTAAAATACCTTGTCATAGCACTGGAACTCTCCAATTCCGGGAAATCTCCATGTCCCATTGCTCTCAGGGTAAGATGGGTATCTCAATTCTCCACAAGGTCCCATTCCCACTTGAATTTCCTGCATTACATGAAATATGATGATACAATTAGCTTAGTTCAACCATATTGCTCATGTAGTTAGCTCTGTTTCCTTAAATAGAGTCTAGATTTCTGCTTACCGCAATAACTCCTCCTATGTAACCTTCGAATCTTTCACGGAAGCTCCTCATAAAATCTGAGTAGACCTGGATAGGTGTTCTTCCTCTTAGCACAGGCACAGAATCACATCCCAAGGAGATATATTCAGGATTCCTTCTCCCAGATTTGTCTGTGTAGACAAGATCAGGGTTCTTGCTGATTTCTTCAAGCACCCATGGTGGTAATGGAATACTAGATTTTAAGAAGAGAACAAAAATAAAATCATTAGCTAAAGCTAGAAATGAGAGTCTAAGATCTTATTCAAAGGGAAACTAGATTTGCTTTTATTACCTGCAAGAGTCTCCAACGTTTCCTCCACATTGATGGAAAGACATAACGACCTGGAGTTTGAGACCGTGCTTTTGAACCATATGTATAAGCTCGGCATAGCCTTCCCAGTTATACTTCATAGGTCCATCTTTCTCCACTAATCCCCACCAAGCATCCACCATTACACCTTCCACACCAGCTCCTTTTAGAGCCATTAAACTAGCATTCATGGCTCTTGGTTTGTTCAAGTGCCCTGACATCGTTACCGTGTCAAGCGGTAACATGACAAACACCGGGACGCTTGAGTCGTTCTTCGGGTGTGGGTATGAGAGAACGTGGAGTTTCTCAAATCTCTCCATGGTTTCACCTTCTGGTGTGAAGGTCTTCTCATGAGTGAACTTCATTTCCTTAACCGAGCTCTTTGCTTGGAATTGATAGGTTGGTGGCTTCATTTTCGCAAAGGACATGTGAGGAGAACTCTCATGGGTTCTTGAACTTTTCGTATCTTTACGTTTGATCATAGAACTCGAGGAATTTAGTGTCAACTCCATAGCCTTCTTCTCTCTTTGGTCTGTTGAGAAACGGTCTTTGGTGTTTAAGAGAAGATGCTGTTTGTTGTTTGAGAGAAGATTGTGTTTGTGTGTTTTGCATTTATAAAGAAAATTGATTGGCTGTGATTTAGGGACAAAACTTTAAAAAAAGGAGAGGAAAGATATCACAATGGTTGCTTAATTCTATTTTTTCACAACATCACACGGTTGTTACACAATCAAAGTGAAAAAGTGTAAATGTCACATCAGTTGTTACAAAGGAAGATATTTTTAGTTAGTACAGTTTTTCAATTTCATCTGTCAATTATTGTTCAGGTATAGGGTAAATTCAGTTTTTCTTGTTGGTAAATTCTTCATTTACTCACTCCTTCAGTTTTTAGTTACAGAGAAATTCTCAACACCTAAATTTGCTTTTTCTCTTGATAGTGTAGATAAGCTAATAATTTTGTCTACTCAGCTTTGCCTTTGAACACATGGTTCTTGTGGCTGAAAAGTCTATAGGTCTCTTGGTTTTAATTTGAATAAGATAGATAAGTGCAAGAAATTTCATTTTTCAAATATGAAATTATTTGTGGTAGCTATTAACTCTGCCTTTTTCTTCTTCTTGGACTTTCTTTCTGTAATATTTGCATTTTCCAGCTAAGCAGCAGATCCATTGACCCATAGATTTCTAACAAACCTAACAGTTTCTTTGAGATTTCTCCCACCATGGCTCCCTTGTTCATAGTAACACATTCTTTGTGAATATTTTATCTTTCATTCCCTCTGATCTTTTTGTTTTGTGTTGACTGGTTATGTTATTCAGCCAAGCTGGCTTTTTTAGAGCTTGTAACTCAAGAAAAAAAATTCTTTGGTCTGTCTGGATGTTTTGCATTCTGATTATATCTTCAATACCGAAACAACAGGACTTTGATGCATTAAGCCTATGTTTAGTTGTGTTTGATGTTCTTCACTGAAATTGATACTGTGTTAATAATGATGCAATTTAGCACATGTCAAAAGTTGATCAAGCAGTGTATGTAATTCTTAATACTTAAGGCTTTTCTATTGCAGCCATGTGAGTTTCAAGTGTTTTTTAATATGGAGAAAATGACTTTTAATGTATTAGAATCCATGTCGACTGCAAATTTTAGTGAGAATCTTTTTCTCTTTCTCTTTCTCTCTGACTCACTAAAATTGACAGTTTGGTCTTTATTCAGGTGACGTAGATTGCGGTTTTGGCTAATTCCTCATCAAGGCCAAGTAGTTCTCTCGTTTCTAATTCCCACCATTAATTTTTGAATGGCAGGAATTGATCCTTATCGCTTTGGCACCTGGCTGGTGCGTTTTATTCAGAAGGTCAGGAAAATGTAGAAAGCGGGGACGACATTGGACATTGACTCAAACAGGTACCCCTCTATGAAACCTCCTCATTCTCTTATCATTAATCCTCATGTGACTTCAAAGTCCATAGTAGTTGTGTCTTGCTAAGTATCTAGATATGTATGCTTTGTCTCAGAACTTTATGGTACACATTGTAGGAAAATCAAAACTTTAGATGTTGATTTGGCTTTTTAGGAAAAATCTATTTTCAAAGTTTTTTGGGGTAAACAAGTTAATACCTTTTTAGTTTTTTCTTGATTACTTATGTCCATGGAAAAACTTGAGCTTTATTATGAGCCGATGATGAAAAAAGTATAAAAAGCGTGTGCACGTATTCACACACGCATCAGCAAAAATCCAAAAATGGTGGTTGGTCCCTTAACGTTGATCATTTCCCTTTTTATGCGTTGATAGCTTTTTCCACGTAACCTACTTGGTACTTGCTTAACCCTCCCCTACTTATATTTTAACTATTTAGTTTCTGACTTTGATCTTTTACTGCTTAATCTAATTTGGTCGACATATGATTTAAGGCTTCTGTGTCTTGGCATTAGATTTTACCATAGGATAATCTGAAACCCAATTTCGGGGACTTCTTTTACTCTACATCTAATTGCTTGTTTCAACATCTAATTCGTAAACTTTGTGTCTTGTCATTGGTTAGAAATTGTGGGATCTCGATGTTAGATCGAGTTAAGGATTTGATACAGTTGAAAATCATGTTAAACCCCGGAACCGAGCATTCACGGATGAGATGTGTAAATTTGTTGGGGATAAAGTTTGAATGATTCTATAACTACTTTGCATTATTTGCCCTGCTACTATAGTAATGCTGTGAAGTTAATTTTTATAAATCAGACTGATTTGGTTTTGTGGTTAAGTCATATAGTCAAAAGAGTATCATCGTCTAAGGCTTAAGTTGAAATGTGAATCGAAAAGAACAGAGAACCTTTGCGTACCGGTTAAGGTTTATAGTTTGTCATTGTCACGAAGATATTTGTTTTTGCGATTGTTGGAACCATTGATTAAACAAATAGCCCACTTATGTTTGTTTGCTTAAACAAATGAGTAGGTTTGTTTTATCATGTTAGTTGCCAATTATTTGAATGAGAAATGGGAAGTCCCACATCGAGTGTGGAAGAAAGTTTGATGTAATATATAAAAGTGTTAGTTTAAAATAGTGTTTAAAACAATACCACCCATGCACCATGAAGGAGACTAAGGAAACACCACGCGCGCCGAGCCGGGCCGTGGGCGCGGGGCTCGGGGCTCTTGGGCTCTTGGGGAATGCCTCGCCGAGCCAACTATCTTTTTGGGACAGATTCTATTGGAACATTTTTTGATTATCGATCAGTTTTTATTTCTAATAAAAAAAATGATCTGATAAATTGCTCAGCGTTTTCCGCCATCCACAAAGTCAAAAGTTTGCATAATTCGCGTGCGGAGTGTGGGCCACCTACCGTGACTTCTGGCTCCGTAATATCTGCGACTTTTGGCTCAGTGTTTTCCGCGCGGCTCATGGGTCATTTTTTCCAGAAATTGCTCCGCGATTTCCGGGTACCTGCCTCCTTCTCTTGGCTATAAAACGAGACCTCCTCTCACACTTCCAAGATGCACGTAAAAGAAAATAAAAGAACATCTCTGCTTCCTCTCCCCATCGTCTCTGTCTTTTCATATTTTTTAGAGAGTTATTATCGAGAGTATATCGTACGAATATTGTTCGTAGATTCTGATTTTGAGTGCTACGAATCAGTCTCATTAAGATCGTATCCTGGGATTCATTATCGTATTCAAACCGTTACACTGCGGGCGATATTTTGAATTAAGGAAAGAGATTATCTCGCTTTCTTGAGTTTCTTAATCATGTCTTATTACAAAGATATTATATCTCCTGTTTGAGATTTGTCTCGGTTTTTTCCTTCAAACGATTTTCTTATTTCACAGTGTTTTATATCCAGTTTATTTTCAAGGCCTTACAGTCTTAATTCAAAATACTAAATCCGCCTTTCTTCAGAACGGATTGACACTGTTTTTTTTGTTTTTTTTTTGCGATTCGGTAATTAAAAAAAAAAAAAAAAAAAAAACTCAAATCAAAACGTTTCCGCGAACGCTTCACAGCGAGTTTGCGATTCGTCTAGAACAAAAGTCAGAGTTTTCTGTCTAAAAATGACTGAAACCAACGACAACATGGAAGTGGAAACGCCTCTGGGCGTTTATCAACCACTAGCTGTTCAGACAAATACTGAAACATCCAATGGCAACGAGACAACTGGGACAACACGCAGAGCGTTGTTCGGTGCTGGTCTTAATGCTGCGGCTATGCCAACGGATATTAATCCTGTGATTCCATCAATTCTACCGAACTCAGCCTCCCAAGGTCTGATGCCGGAGAAGTTTGATGGGAAAGGCTTCAAAACGTGGCAGCAAAAGATGCTGTTTTTTCTGACCACGTTAAACATTGAGAAGTTTCTAAGCGAGGATAAGCCTCTTGTTCCTCAAGGAAACACGGATGTTTACACTCTAGCAAGCGTGGAAGCCTGGATCCATGGAGATTTCTTGTGCAAAGGCCAAATCTTAAGTCGACTGGTTGATCCTCTGTATGAGATCTACAGTCAGGCAAAGTCTTCAAAAGCACTTTGGATGGCTTTGGAGAATAAGTACAAGTCGGATGAGACTGGCTTGCAGAGATTTTCGACTGCAAAATTTCTGAATTTTCAGATGGTGGACTCCAAACCTATAATGGAGCAAGTGGATGCATTCCAACGAATCTGTCAAGAGGTAGAAATGGAGGGCATGTCGATCTGTGGGATCTTCACTGTAAATAGTTTCATCGAAAAGCTACCTCCGAGCTGGACGAACTTCAAGAACTACCTTACGTTCAAACGTAAGGCAATGACTCTTGCTGACGTAATCCGAAGGTTACAAGTCGAGGCTAATAACCGTACTGCTCATGATAATGAGATTCAGGGGCATGACGTCAATGTGGCTGAACAAAAGACTAAGGAGGGAAAACCGAAGGGAAAAGGAAAATTCCAGAAGAAGACTTTCGGGTCTCTCAAACCATCATCCTCCACGAACTTCAAGAAGAGTAAAACTGAGAAGAAGTTCTTTGGGAAATGTCATAACTGTGGCAAAACTGGCCACAAAGCTGATGTTTGCAGAAGCAAAGCAAAGGCAAAAGGGAAAAATCAGGCAAATCTGACGGAAGATGATATGTGTGCGGTGGTGACTGAAGCTAACATGGTGGATGACAATCCAGCGGAGTGGTACTACGACACTGGTGCTACCACACACATCTGTTCTGATAGATCCATGTTCCATACCTGTCAAAGGAACAAGACTGATGAACAACTTTTTATGGGCAACACTGCGATGTCCAAAATTGAAGGAAAGGGGAAGATGATACTGAAGCTAACGTCGGAACGAGAACTCACCCTCCAGAATGTGAAGCATGTACCTGACATGCGTAAGAATTTGATTTCTGGAAGTATACTCAGCAAACATGGATTCGCAGTGAGCTTTGAGTCCGACAGGCTTGTTTTAAGGAAGAATGGGGTGTATTTGGGAAAAGGTTTTGTTAAGGGTGGACTTGTCAAAATGTCTGTAATGACGGTCCTCCAGAAAAATGTTTCTGCTTCTGCTTCTGTTGCTTCGGCATCTGTTGTTTCAACCGTTGAAATGAATAAAAACCCTCTTGTTTACTTGGTTGAGTCGTTTGATACTTGGCATGAACGTTTAGGACATGTTAATTATAAAACAATTCAAAAAATGCAAAATATGAATTTAATTCCAAAATGCAAATCAAGTAAAGAAAAATGTGAAGTCTGCGTACAGGCCAAACTCACTAAAAAACCATCACCCCAAGTACAACGTACTACCGAACCTCTAGGCTTAATACACACGGATTTGTGTGACTTAAAATATTTACCAACAAGAGGCGGTAAAAAGTACTTTGTCACCTTCATAGATGATTGCACAAAATACTGTTATGTATTTTTGTTACGCAGTAAAGATGAAGTCCTGGAAAAATTCAAAGAGTATAAACTCGAAGTAGAAAACCAACTTCAGAAAACTATAAAAATAGTTAGAAGTGATAGAGGAGGCGAGTATAGTGAACCATTTAATGTTTTTTTCAGAGAAAATGGTATTATACATCAGACAACCGCTCCCTACTCACCAGAATCCAATGGAGTTGCAGAACGGAAAAACTGAACTCTAAAAGAGATGATGAATGCAATGTTGCAGGAATCTGGGTTAGCCCAGAACATGTGGGGGGAAGCTCTGCTTACCGCAAACTATATCCTCAACAAGATTCCGCATAAAGTTACTGGTAAATCTCCACATGAACTTTGGAAAGGTAGAGTACCTTCGTACAAATTCCTAAAAGTGTGGGGGTGCCTAGCAAAAGTGGCGGTACCACAACCCAAAAAGACAACAATTGGCCCTAGAACTGTAGATTGTATTTTTATCGGATATGCACACCACAGTAGTGCTTATCGATTTCTGGTGCATACATCAGAAATATCAGATATACAAATAAATACAGTTATGGAATCAAGAAATGTATCATTTTTTGAACATATATTCCCATGTAGGGACAAAACCAGACCAAAGCGAACTCGTGAACAACGAGATGTAGCAACCACCTCTGGTACTTCAACAAATGAAGTAGAAGAAGTTCAAAATGAAGCAAAAGAGCTCGTAAGAGAAAATCATTTGGAGATGATTTTTTGGTTGCCTTTCTGGTAGAAGCGTATCTGGCAGAAGAAGAGCCAAAAACATACAAAGAAGCCATGTCTACACCGGACGCACCTTATTGGAAGGAAGTTGTCAATAGTGAAATGGATTCTATCCTTCAACATCACACTTATGAGATAACTGATTTACCTCAAGGTTTTAAAGCACTTGGGTGTAGATGGATCTTCAGACAAAAATTGAAGACTAACGGTGCAATAAAGAGGGATCGGATTTCTTTGACACTTACTCTCCGGTAACAAGGATAACTTCAATAAGATTGATCGTAAGCATCGCTGCCTTACGAGATCTGGAAATCCATCAAATGGATGTCAAAACTGCCTTTTTAAATGGAGATTTAGAAGAGGAAATTTACATGAAACAACCCGAAGGGTTTGTTATCCCAGGACAGGAACACAAAGTCTGTAGACTTGTGAAATCATTGTATGGACTTAAACAAGCTCCTAAACAATGGCATGAAAAGTTTGACAACGTAATGATGGCAAATAGTTTCGGCATAAATGAATGTGATAAATGCATATATATCAAAATTACTCCAAAAGGGTATACTTTGCTTGGTTTATATGTAGATGATATGCTCATTATTGGAAGCAATAAAGACATAATCAATCAGACGAAAAACATGCTCAAAGGACAATTTGACATGAAAGATATGGGACTAGCAGACATTATTCTAGGGATAAAAATTATAAGAAACTCTGAAGGAATAACCCTATCCCAACATCATTATGCGGAAAAGATACTTGATAGATTCAAAAACTACTCAAGTGGAACTGCAAAAACTCCAGTAGACCCACTACTCCATATGACTAAAAATAAAGGTGATGTAGTGTCACAAGTGGAGTATGCAAGAGTAATCGGAAGTCTGATGTACTTAACAAACTGTACTAGACCCGATTTGGCGCACTCAGTAAATGTACTTAGTCGCTACACCAGTAATCCAGGACATCAACACTGGAAAGCTATAACTAGAGTATTGAACTACCTACGTTATACCAAAAATCATGGCTTGCACTATGGTAAAGAACCAGCGGTTTTGGAAGGATACAGTGACGCAAACTGGATCTCTGATTATAAAAACTCGAAATCCACTAGTGGATACATCTTTACACTTGGCGGTGGAGCAGCATCCTGGAAATCTTCCAAACAGACTCTGTTGGCCAGATCGACCATGGAATCTGAATTTATAGCTTTAGACAGAGCGGCAGAGGAAGCAGAGTGGCTTCGAAATTTCTTGGAAGATATCCCGATGTGGGAGAAACCTGTCCCTTCAATTCGTGTACACTGTGATAGTCAATCAGCTATAGCTAGGGCACAGAATAAGCTATATAATGGTAAATCTCGCCACATCAGAAGACGACATAAAACCATTAGACAACTAATCTCGAGTGGTGTAATCACGTTAGATTACATTAAGTCAGCAGACAACCTAGCGGATCCGTTTACAAAAGGTTTGACAAGAGATCAAGTTGAAAAATCATCCAAAGGAATGGGGTTAAAGCCTGTGACTTGAGAGAATGTTTGGTGGAAACCCAACCTATTATGACTGGAGATCCCATGATTTAGGTTCAAAGGGACAACAAAATCAAGCAGAATCGGCTAAAAGCACTGAGAGACTATAGACTCCTCCCAGTTCCTATGATGATGAACAGTGCTTCCTGTATGTATAGAGGATAAGCTTTTGCTTTTAATGATTTGAGACCATAACTTTAAGATATCAATAAGGTATTGCAGGATACTTTTGTAAACAAAGTCAATGGCAAATCACCTTGTGAGTGTGAAATGCGGTCGTTTCTAGGAAAATGAAGGAAAGGCTATATTTTCCAAGTTCACTCACGATTAACCAGGCAAGTTCAAGACCACAATGAACCCAATAGAGAACAATGTTCTACGAGGAAACGAAGCTGCGTTGTACCTGTTGTCTAGGTTTACACAAAAATCCGGATGGTTCAAGACATCATGTTCACCATCTGGCCAAGTAAATCCGACAGATATTAACTATGAGTGGTTCAAAGCTGAAAAATGCAACCAACTCAAAAACAGTTAGTTTTCGCATATACTCTCGAAGTGTGTCTAGTCTAGCTACTGCATTGGTGTCTAGTCTAGTCTAGTCCTGTCTAGTTTATCGACTCTATTGAGTTGTCATATGTTTAGAGTTATTTCTATTCATGTGGGAGATTGTTGGAACCATTGATTAAACAAATAGCCCACTTATGTTTGTTTGCTTAAACAAATGAGTAGGTTTGTTTTATCATGTTAGTTGCCAATTATTTGAATGAGAAATGGGAAGTCCCACATCGAGTGTGGAAGAAAGTTTGATGTAATATATAAAGGTGTTAGTTTAAAATAGTGTTCAAAACAATACCACCCATGCACCATGAAGGAGACTAAGGAAACACCACGCGCGCCGAGCCGAGCCGGGCCGGGCCGTGGGCGTGGGCGTGGGCGCAGGCGCGGGCGCGGGCTCGTGGGCTCGTGGGCTCTTGGGGAATGCCTCGCCGAGCCGACTATCTTTTTGGGACATGGGTCATTTTACCTGCCTCCTTCTCTTGGCTATAAAACGAGACCTCCTCTCACACTTCCAAGATGCACGTAAAAGAAAATAAAAGAACATCTCTGCTTCCTCTCCCCATCGTCTCTGTCTTTTCATATTTTTTAGAGAGTTATTATCGAGAGTATATCGTACGAATATTGTTCGTAGATTCTGATTTTGAGTGCTACGAATCAGTCTCATTAAGATCGTATCCTGGGATTCATTATCGTATTCAAACCGTTACACTGCGGGCGATATTTTGAAGTAAGGAAAGAGATTATCTCGCTTTCTTGAGTTTCTTAATCGTGTCTTATTACAAAGATATTATATCTCCTGTTTGAGATTTGTCTCGGTTTTTTCCTTCAAACGATTTTATTATTTCACAGTGTTTTATATCCGGTTTATTTTCAAGGCCTTACAGGGATGTGATAAATGAGCATCCAATAGATATAATAAGTTCAAATAAATATCTCTTCGAATTGAAATTATTAGAAGATATTTTCTTTCGCATCTATTCTTATGTTGTATCATTTTCAGAAAGGACAAAACATATGATTCCACATAAATATCAAAGTAAATATCAAAGGAGAAGATATTATCAGTGTACATGTAGAGAGAAAAATCTCTGACAATAAATAATAATTCAACAGAGTACATTGCACAGATATTTTGTTCTTTTGTAGTTTTGTTCTTTTGTGTTCAGAGCCAATCAAGAGAAGTTTCAAGATTCTGCAATGGGGAAAGCTGAGCCGATACGGTTGTTGCCGAGGCGGTAACATTTGACATTGACATTGTATGGACCCAACTGAATGTGGTTTTCTTCTCTTCCCATGAAGAAACACATTGTGTAGAGTGCCAACTCAAACTCTGGACTTACTCCAACTAGGGTGCTTGAGACGGATTTTAGAACACCGTTCCACTCGAATTGGATCGTTAGCAGCTGAGTCTCTGAATCAGGCTGCATAGAATTATAAGTGTTAGATATCGGCAAATCACCTGTCTCATAGGAGGAAATATTTTAGCATTGAGCAGAGTAATGGTATTTACAATTGCACCGCGACGCCGCGGAAATATGTAGCCTTGGTAATCTACATTTCCTTTGGCTTCTTGCAGGTAAAACTGCAACATAAATAACGCTAAGATTTTATCGGTTGAAAGATTTAATGTTTTTATTCAGAGGCTTTCCAGGGATCTGGATTCATGACGGCGAACAAGAAAAGACATTTTACCTGAAGCCAGTTATGGAAGCCAGAGACTTGTTCCCCTCCAGTTTGTTTGATCTCACCTACAAAGACATGCTCAAACGCAGAAGACGAACCACTACAACCTCCACGGCCATATAGATCGAACCAGAGACTTGTCAGCATTCTCTTAAACTCTTGGTAGCTTTCAGGAGCAATGTCCTTTAGCACAAGATACTTGTGAAGGTACTTAATTGGAGCGGTTCTGCTAATTTCTTCGATGAAAGCCGCTTGCTCTTGCCTCTCTTCTTCTGTGACTACTTCTTTGTAACCTTCATTTGGGTTATAGTTATCAAGCAACGCACAAAACCTGCCGAAAGTCGGTCTTCTAAAGACTTCGTCATTCACCCAAGAGAATAGTAATCCTTCAGCCATATCTGTTCTCTCATGAACCCTTTTCCCATCTCCGCAATCGATTTGGTAATCGTTTCCAGGGACAAGGCGGTTTGAATCGAGCTCCCACAGTTTGTTGCAAGCTTCCGAGAGACCTGAAAGCTCTAGCTGTGAGGGTTCTAGTTCTCCGTGAGTTTCAACATCGTCCGAGAAGTGTTGCTCGCTTGTTGGGCGTTTATACTCTTGCCACTGCTCCTTCTGGACCTGCAGAGAAAGAGAGATAACACATATCAAACCAGTGCAAGCATGGGTAAAATCACTGGGTAGGGCTCAATCTCGGGTCCCAGTCTCGAACCTTATGCGTTTGCCTTGCAGGTTTCTTTTTCCCCACAGTTTCCCAGCCGTCATTGTCTCCTGCCTGATTCTCCTGTGCATGGAATCAAATGCGAATATGAGATCCTTAAGATGCTAAATCAACGTTAGCTAGGTTTGATTATTCATTTAAAGATTATCGTAAGTTTAATGTAAAGAGTAAATGAAGTTCTCTCTGACCGAGAAGCTTTGTTGCTCGGTTACTTTAGCCGCATAGGTATTCTCTCTCTGGTCCTCCTGCGAGGGAAAGTCGAAATGTCGATACCATAATCTTGTTTTACAAGGAAGAGAGCTTTGTTTTCTAGTGAACTTTGAATGAAATAAAGTTGCAATTGTCACTGAAACTCAAATGTTAAAAGTGTCTTAATCCCAAACCTTATGTGGACGCCTAGTGGACGTCCTTTCTTCCTTTTTCTCCCATTGATTCTCCTACGACGGGTAAAAAAACCTCGACAATTAGAGATATGCATATATCACGCAGCAAAAATAAGTGGTTTGCTATCTTCATCGACATTGTTCTAATTGTTTCAAACACACCATTTCTACGTTTGCGTTTGGCTTATTTGCAAACAATAGACAATAAAATGTTATACAAGCAAACAATGGAGATCATAAGAGTAACGCAAAGCAGAATCAAAAATACAATCTACATACAATTTCTTCTACTTTCTCTTCCAAAAGCTACTGAATCCAATTTAGATGATCATGTCAAAATAAGACAAGGATAAGCTCCTACGGATCATGTGTTTCAGCCAAATCTATCCAAACTCAAGAGATTGCTAAATTCATAGAATCTAAGTGAAAACACAACAACAACTTCCTAATCCGAGTTCCGATTCATTTCCACAATTCCAAAACGATTTTTGAGTTTTGACTCTTTACCTCTGAATTCTGGCGTTGACGGCCGTGAGGCGACGATCCTCCGACGCGATTCTGATCATCCTCCTCACCGGAAACCACCTGCGAACATTTCCAGATCCAGAATCTTCAATCAGAAACACAATTTCAAAAATCTCAAAAACAGATTGATATATACAAACATTGGCCCAGGTAGATCTAGATCTCGAGTTCCCTTCATCATCATTATTACTACCACCGTCGCGACGTTCGTTTCCTCCGATAGCTACATCGAGAATACCTTTGATCAATCCTTCCATTGTCTCTCTCTCTAGCAATGAAGAAGACAAGAGATATTTTTGTGAGGAAAAAAGAGTGTTTGTGTGATCAAGATTTGGTTAGTTGAATAACGACGTCGTCTATTTATTTCCTTAAATGTTTTTCACCAATCGCGTCTCTTCATTATTTCTCGATTTGTATTGAGATTTTCTTTCACGCGCCGAGAAAGCGCGTGAATATGACTAGTATTTATTGTGACATTTATAACGGTCGTTCGCTCATGCCGACAAATTTTTTTTTTTTTTTTGTTTGGTAAGAAGTAGAAATGGTAAATTAATGATATCACCGCTAAATACAACTTCTGGCAGAACTAAAATCTTTTTTTGTCGAAACCGAAACATCCATTAATAAAAAAAAATTAAAAAAACTAAATGATGTTTGGATCAAATAATGATGATTCAAAAACTACCAAATTTCGGATTTTCTATCGGAATGTCGCAATGAGAGTTGTGACCGAAAGCATATACTACCAGCTAAGGAACGGTGTAAAGTAGCGCGTGAATCTCGAATGGTGTGGTAGATACGTCGTGTTTATTTAAACAATGCAATGCGCTGCACGTTCCCGCGACAATGTAAAGCTTGCAAAACTTTATCAACAATTATTCAAAGTGTAACAAAACAAAAACCAAACTCATCCTAAATGTCTAATTTATTTGATTCAAACAGACACCTTTCATTTGTGATTTTGTTACCGCAACATTTTTGCAAATAAAATGATGTTTAACTTTTTCTTACAGAGGTTTATTTGCAAAAATAATCTTTCATTCCACAAGCAAACAAGCTCAATATTTGAGTTATTTTCCTTCACGAAATTGTACAGATACATCCTTCCAAATAAGCGTGTAAATCTCAAGTCTTTTATCCACAAATGTACAAATATCAACGTTAAAAGCTCTCTTTGACCCAAAAAACACAAAACTCTCTTTTGTTTGCAAGTCTACTTCTTTAACAGTAGTTTCCCAAAAGCGAAAAAAAAACTGTAAAAAGATTCATTCAATTCGCAAATTCTTTGTCGATTCAGACTCTATGGACCTGTAATCATCTCGAACTCTGATGGCTCTCCAATCAGACTCTTCTTTGGTTTGTCTTAGAGCCATGAAGTGAAGTGCATCACTTCGAACCTGGTAAATGTGACAAGCCCACGGATACGAGTCAGGCGAGGACCAAATCTTCTGTTCCTCAAACTCTGTCTGCTCAGCCAGAGATGTTGGCATGCAATAGACTGCGTTGGGCTCTGGCTCGACAAAACCAGCCACCGCAACACATCCAGGAGAGACGAATCCTTCTGGAGCCCGTGGATGCCAGATTGATACGGGATTTATGTAATCATCTAAGCAATTCCTCCACACCTGAGAAGTGAATCAAGACAATATGTATCATCAGTTTCAGTTCGGTTAGCGTTTTATCACAATTTGGATGATTTGCACTTGATAATACAGCTTCAGGGTCTAAAAAGTTGGGCGGCTAAATGCAACAGATTAAGGAGAAAATTAATTGAAGAGAGAGATACTTACGAGATCATAACCCACTGGAAGTGCAAACACTTGATCTGTGCTATTGTAAACAGCCGCAACATTTGGAGGATGGCTACCAACATGAGCTACATCACCCACTGACACAAATCTGGCATAAAACAATGACGAAAATCATCGTTATGTACTAAATAACCAAGTTAAGAAATAATAAGAGTTTTTTTTGGAATTTGGATCCTATTTTGTGGTTTACTTACCCCTCTGGACAACTGGGTCTCCAGATAGTGCACACTCCTCCATCTTCAGAAACCTGAAAGCAAAAAGGAAATAATTGTAAGCAAACCATAAACGATTGATTTGGTGGTCAATTATCAACGGTTTATCTCATAAAGTAACATGTCAAGGATTCTTATTGATATCTAATTTGAGCATTATATTTCGACCGATGGTCCTGATATGCCTCTATTATCAATAAATCGACCATATCAAATCTCTGAGCAACTGGAAATGATTCTCTGCATAGATCTTGTGTATTAGTTGGGACAACGCATATGAATAGGAAATTTATGACTAAGCACATGAATGCGGATTCTTTCTTCATTGATGTGTTTGGATATAGCAAGCAAAACCCTCTTTAAGCTCAAAAATAGAGAGAGCAATGGAAAGGGAATTACCTGCTTTTTGCATAAAGTACATCGACCTTTCACTTCACGCTCACTACTCCAGATTTTCACGAAGTTGATGCTATGTTTAACAAACTTTCTTTCATCTGAGACAGAACTTGAAGAAGAAGAAAGTTCCCTTGATTTAATAATAGCCTTGTTGTTGTTGTACGTTTTTGAGTCTCTTCCATCGGCCTCACTCCAAGCAAAATACACATGTCTCTGGCTTGAAGGAACCTGCATCGAGAAGATAAATAACTTATTAGATGCGTTGCATTGGCACAACTTGTTTACTTACATATGTTTACACCGGTTAGTCAGCTATGCGTTTTATGGTCATAACTATACTATTATAAAATAAAAGACCAGTCCTATCTGGGGATTAACCATCTCAATTGATTCATCATAACCAAATTAATTGATTAGAATATTAATCTAATTACTATATGAGATTAGGGATAGCAATAAATTACCTTGAGAACAAGATTTTTCATGTTAGACTGATATGCTTTCCACATTTTGCGCACCACTGAACAGATTCGAACAGCTTGGGGTTCAAGTCCATCTGATTCTGCTGGCACGTTGCACTTTATAACCTGAGCAAAACTCTCTGACTTGCGGAAATTCTTCAGATGGAGTATGAGATGCGAGGGCCTTTGGCTACCTGCCTTGGCCAATTCCAACGCCATAAGTTCCTCCCAAGGCACATCCCACATGATCTTGCTGGGTTTCTTATCCATCTTATCCAGATCAGAGCACTAAATTGAACCAACAAGTCAGCTAAATATAACAAATTTAAGAAACTAATGTAAAGGCTGCATGTGGAATCATATACTAGTTGGTTAACCTGTAATAAAACAACCCTCTTGCTGGTCACCATGACAATGCGCTTGTATGGAACTAGGAAATGCTCTTCATAGCAATCAGACAAAGCGAATTTTGAGGGTTCTCTGAATATCTCCGTACAACCAAAATGCCGACTTGCTTCAGCTAGGTGAAGGAGCATCTGCAAAAACAGATAATAATAAACGGAAGTCAGAAACCGCTTGGCAATTTGAGCATGAGTGGCAAGCTTGACTAGAAAAATGTAAGTTCATAGCTTTCAGGTTGTATTCTCAGTATAATTTACACCATATCCCAGAAGGAGCGTTAGAATGCAAAACTTTCAGATTCAACTATTGAATACTGGAATTGACAACTTGGAATTATGATGTTTTGGATTTGGTCGTGGAGTTTTGCATCCTAAATTTCTCAATTAGCAGTCTCTAGTAAACAAGAGATATAAATTGAAGTGGTACCTGGCCTATAGCTTCCTTCTCGTCATATTCCCTGAGTATACCATCAGCATGAACAGCACGAGGATTTCTAATTCTCTCCAAGGTGGTCCTGTTGCTCAAAACCTCCAAACATCTGGTACAACTTGCTCCAATTCCATCGACAGTCAATGAGAAAAAATCTAATGCACCACTCACTGGTTGTACAATAAATCCTAGGAAAGCCCGTCCTACCCCATGGGCAAACCCTAAAATACCATTTTCTCTGGCACTCTCCACAGGCTTTGTAACAACTCCTGATACCCCAAAGGCAACACCTTGTGCTAGGGCTTCTGTACCTTGAATAAATGCATCACCTACACCAGTGATCCGCCTCGACCAAACCTGATACATTTTGAGACCTCTTTTAAGCAAACTGCCAAAGATATATAATTTGATAGCGAGATGGATGTACCTGTTTTGCTCGCAGTTGCAGGAATTGACCATCAGTTGAGAGCTCGGCAAACCCTCTACTAAGAGAAGCCAATGTTGAGCTAGTCATACCCAAAACATCTACTGAGAAAATCAAATGTAAGGGATTGTGGATCAGATCTCTCCAAATGCGATTCCCGATGGCTGGAACTATTGAACTTTTCCGTATGAACCGATCTCTGTGCATAACTCTCCTTAGATGAACCTAAATGTAGATATGATTTTGAAACATTAGTAACATTAGTAACATTCTTGCTCCCTATTTTTCAGCAATAAATTTCAAGTATATCAATGTTATAAATTAGCTTGTGGTGTCAGGCAATAGAAAGGTTCTATACACAAGTTGTTCCCTGACAATCCAAGGAAAAATACTTCTCTTTTTGTTGTGGTAAAATCTTCTGATCTACTTATCCCGTGTTGGAAATCAAGAAAGAACATGGCCTAAACCAGCTCACGCTCAAGAATTCATAATTTACAACTATTTCTCAGTCCTCAAAATATCTAGCTAACTAATCTCCCATGAAATGAAACCAGGTATCCAACAGTTCTACACTTCTATTACTAGACTGTGCAGGAGGTACACCAAGAGAAAGAATGTAGTTCACTATTCCATTTCATATATGGGAGTAACTTGAAAGAAAAATCAATCACACCTGAATTTTAAATGCATTTCCAACAGCAGACAAAATGGGGCTCCAAACACCAAGAATTCCATGAGGTCTCTGACCTGGCGCTGTTTCCAGTGAGACCTTCAGCCTTACCTCTGAAACATCTATAAGGCTGAAAATCACAAACAAAATCATACCTCAAATTCAGTTTGGAATTTGCTCGACTTGCATGCCAAAACGGAAAAATAATATAGACTTAAACCCCGAAATGGTAAAATGTTATAGAGGACAATAATACTTTATATGTATCTCAGGATCAACTTGCGCGACACTAGAACTTTGGGGAAGACGGTCCAACTGAAGCTTATTGTAGAAATCAGCCGATGCCCAAATGATTGGCTCATGAATGTTTAGTCGCCATGTATTATCTGTCACCTGTCAATCAAATAGCAAACACACCATGTGCTTCAGATAGTACCTTGAAATTAAGTTTGAGTACTATGCAGATAAGCCTGACAAGAATACATACCCGCACATATACATATGGATACACTTGAATGCCATCAGTTTCTTCATTACACATTGTAATTGTCATCTTAAGCACAGGTTGATGAGTATCTCCAGTGTTATCTGGTGCCAACAGTACTGGCATTAAAGTTAGAGGTAGCTGGTTGTCAATCTGTAAATGACCCAGAATGATTTTGAACCTGGAAACCAACAAAAAGAAATGTACGCTCAGGTTTTCATAGGTTATTCAAGTACAAGCAAACATAAATCAGAGCGGCTGCACCATCTCATAAATGAGAACATATGACATCAACATAAAATTTTACAGGCACGTGTAACATAAAGATCACTACTGTCATAGATAACACCTTCTTTGCCTAAAGTTAGCATACTTCGATTCCTACTGACATGTTTAGCTATTGGTATGAACTAAGGCGCAAGTACATGAAAAGTTTATTTGAACTTTCATGAAAACAGACAAAAAAAAAAAAAAACGATATGGCAACATTTGATGGTACCTGCTTGTTCTTCCTTCATCATAGCCAGTGGAGTAAGATACAAAAACTCTTTCAAGGTAAAAATATGATAACTCTTTTGGACTGTGATCTATGATAGAGATCCCCACTAATCCCATCTCAATTATGAACTCCAGAGTGGTGGTCTTGTGTTCTGAAGGTGTCTGAGGAGTAGAATATCCATGGCTCCCAACCGGTGTCAAAGATATGATTTCGTTAGAACTCTGTGAAGCACTGTCATCATCGGTGAATCTAGCAATCTTGATGTCACCAATTTCTTGAACATGAAAGTTCACTTCTAACTCCCTAAACAATTCAGAATCCACAACACCTTTTTCCATGTCTAGCCTAAAAACGCCAGAGCGGTGATCACTCTCAACCTTAGCATCCAAGAATTTCTGACCATAAGGATCTTCCCATGAAAAATTTGTAGTCGTAAGAGGTTTCAACAAAACCCACGAATCTTCACCAAAACCAGATTGGCGAACACTGATATTTTTGACAGTTGATCTATTCTCAACCCTGGTTTGAAAAGTTAAACAAATATGAGATAAGGAAACTAGTGATGGTTTCACAAGCATGTATATCAGTCACTTGTAGAGAAGATACCTCATAGGACCATTGCTTGGTCCAAGTCGAAATACAACTATAAAACGTGACCCTTCTTCAAATCCCCGTATCTCTGCTTTCAAAAATCTCCGCGTACCATTTTGACTTTTTAATACAAGAACAATTGTGTCCTCGCGAGCAATTTGAACAGGAAATGACCATTCTGTTCCTCCTAACCGCACCTGAAATTAAGCCATGTAATAAGAAGAGGATACATCATCACAATATAAAGAGAGATGCGCTGACCTCTCAAAGTGAAAACATATGAGGTAGCCACGGGCAAGTACGCACATGTTAAACCATCTAACAATATAGAACTAAATCAACTTTCATTAAACTTTATATTCACTGCTCCACCTCAAGCAGGCTCATTGCTTTGACTGAGCAAATATCATGCTACATGCTTCTAGTGGACACCTTAAACAATAGCCTTACCCATTCTTCGTCTTTTTGTCTCTCAGTTTTCTCTCTCATTAATAAAGCAAAGATAAGGGAAATAACTAATGATGAAAATTCTGCAACATTAGACAGCTCACCTGGAGTTCATCCCTCCCACTTGGATGGAAAACAAAGGAGACCCTCGAATCATAAGCATGAAGTACTTTTGGTTCATCTGCACTGTTCAGTTTAATATATATGTCTTCACCGATCCTGTTGGTGAAAGTCATGAATGGTCGAACAGATATGATCTGAAAGAAAAGAAAGAGTCAGTACGTAATATCAAAGAAGATGTATAAGAAATACTACTTGTTACCTTGGTAGGTACCGACTGGTAAGTGCAAGGCTTTGTAGACAAAAACAGCCGCATGCATTTTCCATCAGGATCATATGCATCCACATCCAAAGATCCGTCCTATAAAAATAGAGCCCATCATGGAACTATAATGGTCAGCAAAGGTCAACTTTTTGAGACAACTAGTCTATCGAGTAAATTATAATATATAACCAACCATGTCACCAAGGGCAGAAAGATCTTTTGTAGCACCATGCTGCTGGTTGCCAAACTGGGATATAGACACTGACAGGCCCAGAAGTTTGAAATTCAAAGTAGAAGCAATTGTATGACCTTCATATATTTCTTCTTCAGTTACCTCCTCCAGGACTACTTCTTCATTTTTTTTATTTCGAAACGGAAGACCAACTTTTCTTGTTTGCTTCTTTCCTGACAGATCTAGAAGTCTCAGTGTAAGTGAGGGACACCTTGCTATCGAAAACCAGAACGGAGCGTAGACTCTGATCATCTTCGACAAAACTTTCTGCTGTTCATCATAGTTTTGTTCCAGTATTACCTGAGCAATCCTGCTCACATAAATTCAACAGTCTGAGACCAAAGAAACCAGAAAATTATAGAATTGTAACAACAGAAAAAAAAAACAAGACCTTCCAGTGGCAGAACTTCTTAGCCCAATTGTCTTGGCAGGGACACCACTGGGGTGTGATATAAGGACAGCCTCCTGCCAAATTCAATAGTACTAATAAATATGCAAGGGAGAAAAGGAAAAACGGAACTAAAATTAATGTGTTCCTAGGTGATGTGAATCTACATTGGATCCATTAACTTACATGCATCGGCAGCCATCCTCTTTGTGGCAACAAAGAAAAGTATAAAGGGTTCCTTATATCGACATTATACACCTTCACAGTTTCTCCAGAACCAAAGACACCTCTACAGCGACAAATAAAATGACCACTGGCTTGCATGTCTAGCACTGAGTACTCAGCTCCAAATGGAAGACAATTTGCAATAGAAAACGGTGATTTGACCACAAGTGTCCAATCTTGAATAGGGTCGGAACGTATATCCTTTGCAATTTCTGTTGCTTGGATGTTCAAACAGAACCACAACTTTTGACCATCTCCGGAAGAAGTACTACTTGTCTGAGTACAACATAGTAAGTGCTCAGATTCTGTAAGAGCTGATATACATATTTCAGACTCTGTTTCATGAGCAACCTCTGGGCTTCCGGGCGAAACCACAGAACTCCAAGAATATTCACCAGAACCATCAGGCATTACACACTTCAATTTCAGGACATAAGATGCAGACTGTGTCAATCCTGATAGGGGAACAGGCAAGGTATCACCAGGTTTCAAAACCCCAATTGGAATATCTGGAACTGAGTTTACTTTAGGTTGCAGGCAGACGTCAAGTAAGAGATCAGTATTGTTCTCCACCGAAACTAGAGTTCTGACATTCACGTATCTGTTTCCATCCTGCATACTAACTTCACTTGCAACCACATCATTTCCCAACCGCCAGCAAGCAGCAGGTGCAGCATAATTCAGCCTCACTGTCGTCCAAGGACCCTCAATGCTAGGACTTACTTGAAGAAATCCAGATTTTTTTTGACTGGAGGATTTGCTTTGGTCCACCACTTTCGACTTTGCTGGCAAAAGAACAGCACATCTTATTTTTCCGCAATTTTTTCTTTGGTCACCTTGGTCCATGATCTGCAAAAAGACAGAAACGAACTTCATCACCAATTTAAGATATCATTGCATTTTACCTTCCCTAATCTGTGGACCCAAAAAACAATGGCATCCTTTACATGCATGTATTGATAATACGTTATCACCATCATATTCCTAACTCAACGGTATCTACATCCTGACACAAAAGACATGCCAAGTTCAGGAGTTTTACCATGGTTTCAGTTGTAGACAAGTCTAACCAGACAAGGTCATCGGCATAATTATGCTGGTATAGGTTGTCCTTCATATATCGTGCTATCTGCTTTAAAGGAGCTGAAAAAGTTCCAACAGGCGCACCTGCAAATTATGAAAACAAAATTAATTTTTATACCAAAAATGAAAGACACATTTTAATTCATATATAAAATAAATTAGCGTGTAATATATATGAGCCATATGAACTAAGGAGACAAACCATTTCCGACGTCTGTCACTATTAATTCCAAGATAGAGTCATCCTGGGCAAATGAAAGAACAATAAAATATCAACGCCGCAGCATCCTTGATTTTGACGACCAAAAACAGTAACAAGAGAAAAGTAGACATAATACATGACATTAACGCGTTCTAAATGTTGTACAGAAAATGATACATGTTAGTAACTAAAATTGCCCAGCTATAAGCAGTGCATTAAAACTGTTTCTGCTTTTCTTGGATATTTAAAGACGTCTGGTAAATTGATCTGTGAGACCAAAAGTAGTAGGAATACAAATAGAATGGTGATGGGAATGAAAAATGAACAAAGAAGAGGAACATGATCATTTGAAAAGAAACAGAATTAAGCAATCTCAAGAGCTAGTTACCAAACGGATGTTAGATGTCGTGGAAGAAAGAGCATACCAGGGAGTCAATTTTGAAGAAAAATATTTCACTCCAGTTAACCACTTCAACCTCAGACGACAACATATTTGAGACATTTCCACAAGTTCGTGCACTTTGCTGACGAAGAACTGATTCAACTGGGAGGGTCTGACTGGGAGACAGACGTATGACTCCGGTGTATTGATGAGAAGACAATCCAGAAGTTATTGGAAGCTACAAACATATTAAAATAAACGAATGTAAATAAATAACATTACTCCACATAACACCTTCTCTAAAGCTTCTCTGTAAACCAAATAACTCAGTAGAAAAAAAGTCACTCGGGGGGGGGGGGGGGGGGGGGGGGGGACAGAAGAAACTGAGAGAACAGTGGATAAAGAAATTCATCTCCCTTCAATATCATCTTAGAAAAGCAAAGAGGAAATAAAAGAAAGTGCAGGAAAGTCTGGGCGATAGACTTATAAATATATAAAATAAAGGTGCCGCAGCAATTGTAACCAGTGTTTTAGGCAGAAAGGTACCTGTGCATCCATCAAAATAACTGTAACCATTATTCTAGGGTTCCTGCATAGTTCTCCTCTGAGGTGAGAATCCAACATATTGGTCAGGACAGGAACTTTTACAGGTTTCGTGTCCCCAGATGGCATCTTTACAATATCCTTAAATCCTTTGATTTCAGTGGGTCTAATATATATATCTTGCCCAAGCTTGTTTTGTGGAATTATGAAATAGTTTTTCTTCTGATGCACCTCTAAGACAGATCTTCCATTGTCAGCTAGAGGAAGGGCTCCCTGTATGAAGTAGCAAACGTAATCAAGAGAGAAAGAAGATGTGGCTCCTTTAAAAAGGTAAAGCCAAATAAGCCTGCTTCACCAAGAAAGTGGCACAGAAGGATCTAAGGAAAAGTTCTCACTCTCTCTTTATGGTATTCATGGACGTTGCTAAGGCTGTTCCAACTAGAATACGCCTGGATAATTGTATTAGCATTTGAAACTGAGAAATTCACATTCAAGTCCTTTGTAGATGTCAAGCGTAACTGAGAAACCGCACCGAAGGATCTTGGGTTGAACTGGTACCTGCAACCCAATGGAACATAGCCATTATATAGAATATACTGCACAATCGTTGAACTATATACCCAATATAAATAGAGCAAATCACGAGCAGGGGCTTTAGACAAACATTTCTGAACCAATGAGTTCTAAAATGACTCTAAATTAGAAAAACAAACCTTAAAAATCCATCTGCAGGCTCAATGAGAGGCTCCCATACTTCGTATTTGTCATTATATGACCTGGCAGCTAAAGAGAAGTTGATAGTTGAATTTGTGTACTCGGTTTTTCCAAGTAATCCAAAACTTATATTGTTCAAAGATATGTTAACCAATGGAACCATCTGCAGAACACAAAAGATACACCATTATTTTCACACAGATAAATACGCAGGTACATTTATTTGTGTTATCTTACCAGTCCCCCGTAGTCATCAAAAAGCGCCGCAGAAAAAGTCCCAATTTCTGCATGGATGATCATGTTATCAACTCCCCCAGGTAAATCCTGATCTGCTAGCTTTAAAGCAAATCTCCTTGGTGGTTTTTTCAAACCACTACGGACAATAAAGGTCTTCAACTGATTGCCTATGCTCCATATACTAAATGGTTCTACTCTCTGCCAGACATCAGAGGTGTCCCACAAACTATCTTCGGAAAAATGATCACCAGCTACCATATCGCTACGAGCGCATCTTAATTTGATGAAATCTAATGGCTTCGGTGAGCCTTTACATGCAACACAACCCAAAGAAACAAAACCTGGTGGAGCTTGAGGCATCCAGAAAGATATGCTTTCTACACCCCTGTGTTTCTTGACACGTCCCACAAGTTGGAAATCAACAGGGGCTTTGAGGATCTCTTGCTCGCCAGTATCATGAAGAACCACACAAGAGTTTGGAGGTTCATACCTACAAATTCACCCAGAAAATAATTAACATCCAACTTGCAACTAGAATAGAGTACATTGAAATTATATTGTATTATGACTTACCCACTAACAGCAATATCTCCAAAATAAGCCATCCCTTCAGGAACGATTGGTCGCCATACCGAAACTTTCTTCTGCGAACCTGCGCCCCTGTTCCACCATATCAACTGAAAGGTGGCAACAGCTTCAAATCGCTGACCAGAGCTAATTGAATTTAGTGGCTGTGGCCGTGGGGGCTGATCATTATCTGGAGTAGCATGAACATCCACGTAGCTGGACTCTTTTGGCAAGACGCCAGTGGATCCAAATAATATATGACGTAGCTCGAATGGTCTTCCTAATAAACTGAGAGTAGAGGGATCCGCAGGTAAGAAACTGCCAACAGAATTATCCACACGCCAAAATGCTAAACTTGATTGAGAACTGCATTGAGCAAACATAAAAAATGTCAATCATAAATGGAGGAAAATAAACCAAACTGAAGTGACCAGAATAGAAGTACACTGAAGAAGTACTAAAATAGAAGTATTTATTAACCACAATTTGAAAAAAAACCAAATGAATGAACAAATTTCCACATCTGCAGACACAGATGCTACCACCTAAGAGCTTGTGTATTAGATAAGAAAAGCAAAATAATCATAATCTAGAAGATGGAGAGTTCTAAAGTCCAGTTTTCATTAGACTGTCGCATGAAACCAATGTAAATCACATAGACACAAGGCATTAGCACATGCGGCATGTCAGAAAGAATAGACAGTAAGCATTGTGTCCATTGTATAAAGAAAATGAGCTACTCCTAAAAATGAGAGGTTTGTAGAAGCATACATATCTGTGGAGCTGATAGCTATACAATCTCTGAGAGAACAAGGGGAAACAGAAGAAGCTAGGATGCAGAAGACAGAGGTCAGTGGAGGTGGTGCTCTTCCACTTGATACCACACAGCCTAGTGCCACATAACCCTTTGGTGCTTCAGGGAACCAAATGGAACATGAATCGTTGCTTTCATCTTTGTCATTCGTTGAAGAATCACCTAATCCCCCGGAAGATAAAGGTGACCAAATCAATTTGAAAGATAAAGGTCTCTTCACTCTCATCAAATTGGTGTTGACAACAAGAACCCCTTTAGTAGGTGGCTTGTCCCTGCCATGTAAATATCAATTAAATAATTTACGAAGGCTTGTACACAACCAGTTAGTGTATATTCAAGAATTTTTACTAACAATGGTATCAAATAATCGCCGAGACTTGCAAAACCAGGTGGGGGATGGGGTCTCCAGAATGCATATATTTGATCTGTATAGGGATCTGCATGAAATGTTAAGAAATAAGCACTAGGTAGCAAAACTTGAATGAACTGAAAAATTTCGACAATAACTGGACATACTTCTGATGGTTCCTATTTTATCAAACTCTGAGCAGACGACAGTCATTTTTCTGGACGTCATCCTTAAAAAGGATAAAATGTCTTCTTCGACAGCTATAAACAATCTCAAGATGCTGAATGAGAAGTTCATAAATATGTTTGAAACTGAAAGACGTATGTTAGTCCTCCCACAAGCACTTGAATACTTTACAGAGGTGTCGAAAGGTTCCAGAATTTTCACTCCATTACTCTCCATGGTCAGACCCAACGTATGAGCACTCATTTCAATTTCATCATTCTTTATGATAACCCTGTATCACAAAAAGACAAAAGAAAATAAGATGTACAACATAATCACTGCTTAAATTTCAGCTTCAAAAAGATTATCACAGAGAAGCCACTGACCTGCCATAAGCATCTAACTGCGCGTGCAAAAGTTTGTTGGAGAGTACTGGCGATTTAACTACATCTTTTGATGTGTTGTAGAAAGTTAGTTCCGGGCCAATTGCCTGCGGCAGGGGAAACAAGCTTCAAACATTAAACTGGAACTTTCTATTGGCACATTAAGCCCATACAAAGAAGAAAGTTAGTCATTATAAGAACCTGGAACTCAATGATCATTTCCGTGGACCTCTCTGCTGTGGTGCTGGGAGATTGAGAAACCGGATCTTCCTTCCTCTCATAGTCTTCTTGTGGAGGTTTTTGATATACTTCCAATTTAACCCCATCCTCTCTTGAAACGGAATAGCTGCTATTGGCTTCCAAAGAGATACATGAATCCAAAACTTGGCCATTCTGGATCAGTATGACAAAAGTGAGAAACTAAAAGGACAACAAAAATCAGTTTTAGATCTAACAGGAGTAGCAAAAAAAAAAGTAGGAACTTTCATACCATAAAGACTACATTCCTGAATTGCAACCTTTTCCCACTCCCTACATATATAATAGGCTCTGTACTAGGTGCAGAAAGGATGCCTCCACGTCTATCTTTCAGGTATAATGTGCCACCATTACCATCATAAACAAAATTATCAAATTTCTCATTTTCAACAATCAAAGGTCCCTGAGGAGATAAAAACGCTTCAGCAGTTTTTTGCTTGTAGATAGACTGATCCATGATAATTGCGTCAACCATATTAAGGTTTTTATCTTCTTCACTTGATAACACACTGCCAATAGTAGGGACAAAAAACTCTACTACGGCCAGTAGAAAATCCAAAGCTACAAGCAGCTGTGGCCTCTGAATACAAACGGAAACAAAAGTTGAGGACTGACCAAACTGTGCATCAAGAGTGAGCATCGAAGGAAACGGTCTAATATCACCCCCATTGGTTACACGGGACTGAGTTAATCCCTGATCTCCATCCGTCAGAGAATGTGAATCACCAAAATCCAAATCGACAGGTCTTCCTACAGCCAGTCTGAAGCCTTTTTCAGTTCCTTCACGGTTGTCAATAACACTGAATCCTTTCAACGTTGCAGTAAGAAAACCCTCATCGTGTGTATTGGATTTGTAGAGAAGCCAGCCCCCACTGATCTGGAGCCATACACGAAAAAACAATTATCCTGACGTTAACTCAAAGTATCATGAGGTTGTTACTACTGTGAAATCCCAATTACATTGTTAACGTATAATCCCTAGGAAGACCATTAGAAGAGAAAATGGGAACCAAAGAAATATGCAAGATGTAGGGTCCTATGAGATCTATCAAGTGGCTGATCCCCGGAATAGAAAGGAATATCAGAATGTTGATTTCATAATGTCATGTCTACTAAGCAAAAGTACAATAAAGCGGAAACCAAAGCAAAGTGATCCTCCACCCTCGGCCCTAAAGAAAGAACTTCATATATGCATATGCCCAGCTTCCCTCAGGAGTTGGACATCAAACACTATTTGGGCATCACTTGTATCCCCAAAATGTATCAGCTATAGCAGCCCCAAAGGACATAAGAATACTAAATACTCCTAGATAAATATGACAAACGAAATGAACATGGTACATGGAAGAGGACCTGTACAGCAGCCAACGGCGCATCTCTTGATGTACCAGCAAACAAACACAACTCCACCAGATTGATGACAACAGAAACCTTCATTGAAATCCAAGCATCACTTTTTTCTGTCTGAGCAGTATTAGGATCCTCAGAAGTAAGAGTATCGTGAAAACTTCTTGAAGATACCACAGTATCAACACTCAATGGTGGCACGGTATGTGGAGTCTCAGAAATATTAGACTGTGCACACTCTGTCAAGATCTGGTATTCTCTATTTGAGAGGGCTGCTCTTAGTTCGTCTATCTGATAAAGCAGAAATTTCGAGGAAGCATGAGTAAGAAAGTATTACACTACAGACTGAATATAAAATATATTCCTTTACCTTGATAGAAACTTCAATGCTCGGTCTCTGATGCAACAAGTCTCGCAGAGACCTGTGAATGGTTACAGAAACCCCTTTCACATCCTGAATTATGCTTTCACCTATTTCAGCTCCAGAGCCAACATTAAGGTTGATATCCATGACCTAAGTCAAAAAAATTCCGGATAATCGAATTAAAAAATTAGGAGAGGGACATCAAAAAGAATATCTGCGAAAAAATGTTGAATATTAAGCAAAATGAGTCATGCTCATCCCAACAGCCAAATAGTGAGAGTTCTCACCATTACTTTCATAGTTTCCATGTGAACTGCATTGAGCTCATTTTTATCTCCAGCAAACCACTGAAAACTATTGGTCACAGTTATATGCACAACATCAAGCTTCAGGTAACTGCAAAAAAAGAAAGAAAAAATCCAAAGAGTGGAGAACGGTAAATCAACCACTCTGAGGAGTCTAGAAATTCATAGGAACAAAAATGTGTAATAGAGAAAATAATTGATTGGGAGGGAAAATTCAAAATCCATGCATGAGCTTACTCCGAGCTATCAGTATGTCGAGGCATAACAATTATAGGCTTCTTAAGAGACAGATTCAACTTAAGAGCAGGAGATCCATCAATTTCGCTAGTTGTGAACCACTTCTCAGAGTCCGTAATTTGATCTTTCATCTTGACAACTCCTTTTGAATCGCTTGGCACAAGCCCCATAAAGTATTCAGCAACCTACATTGCAGAACTAGATTTCAGGAAGCAAAACAAAAAGTTACTCGCGTCTATGCAGAGAGAAATTATTACCTCCTGAATAAAGCGATTCAGATAAACAATGCGCACTTCAGAAAACTGCCCAGATAAGCAGTAGTCAAAACCTTCATGATCTTCATCAACGATACTGAATGATGTGAAAGCCAACTAGCAGCAATAATCAAAGAAAGTAAATCAACATAAAAAAGAAAGAGAGATATGTAACTCATCTATGTAATCGTTCACAGATACGTGGAAAGAAACGAACGACCAATACCTCAACAAAAGAAGTTCCTCCAGGGTCTCGCATATCACAGATCCAAAAGTACATATGGTTGTCTGGGAGGCTATCATCACTGATTCGTAAATTTCCAAGGCTTGCTGTAATACTGAACGAGTTCGGGAAGACCTTCAATAAAATGGGGATAAGCACACACAAAAAAACCATCTCCCCTCATGAAAATCCATTATACTGAAGCAAAGAGAATTAGAAATAACATTTGGAATGCAATTCAAAGAGCAAAATCACACCTTAATATCTGTAAGCAGATTGTCTTGTGAAAACGTAGCAAACTTAGTTCCATTCTCATTCATTAGGAATATCTGTGCCCGTGCCATGTTCAATGCCAAGTTGAAAATGATTCTAGATTTCCCCTTCCCTAGCAAACCCTTGACAGCGGCATCCCTAGAATCTTCAAAACCATCTATTACCGGTGTACTTTGCTCTCCAGCTACAGGAGAGTTGTCCTCAAAAGATTCACAGCTTGGATCCTCAACATTGATAGCGTTTACAAATTCCAAAATTGCAAGAATTGTTGGCCTTCGACAGAAAAATGATAACGTGGCTAAGGTTACCGTAACCTACAATATTTAAATCGTCAGGCAAAAGATGAGTGCTTTAGTCAGGTTTCACTTTATAATCATGAAAAACTAATATCTCGCCAAGATGCAAAGGCAGAAAACTATCAACCTGGTTATCAATGTTTTTATATTGAGGTGACGTCTGATGGTATATGACTATTTGAGCCTTCACAAAACTATCCAGCGAGTCAGTTGTTTCATTGCTTGGCCTAGTGATATTCTTATTGTAAGCAGGGAGCAATCCATCAACGCGACTAAAACTAGGAGTCCTGAGAGATGTATAGTCAATGGAGTCGACCAAGATTTCTGCTGCTTCATAAAACTTCTCCTCCCCTTCACTAGAAGTAC
This sequence comes from Arabis hirsuta, assembly GCA_964056655.1. NCBI lineage: Eukaryota > Viridiplantae > Streptophyta > Magnoliopsida > Brassicales > Brassicaceae > Arabis > Arabis hirsuta. The sequence continues at coordinate 32,183,219 of OZ053307.1, read as the reverse complement.
GATCAATTCCTTCAAGGTTCCTGCTCTCAGCATCTTCAAAGGATGGAAGTACTGAAGACTGAATAAAAGATCTTGCCAAATAACAGGCCTCATTTAAACCAGAATGGCTCACCAAATCTTCTATTTCCAAAGATTTTAGCATAGTCCCAATAAACATATCACTCCCTCTCATCGAAACTTCAACCTGGTTCGACAAAGACAAACAGACATTTCGCTGAAAGGAATAAGAAGTGACCAAAAAGAAAAATTAAAGAGCAGACCATCTTACCTTCCCACCTATGGCCCTAAACTCAAACAGTTTGCTCTCTCTGGCAAGAAGCACCGCCATGAAAGAAGCATCATGCTATATAAACATATAATCAGTCAAAGCATGTCCCAGCTAACAACTAAAAATGGAATTTCACACCCACAATAGGTTATATTTACCTGATGACCATAACTGAAACATATTTTGAGTTCATCAAGCACACCAGTTACATAAACACTCTCAACCTTAGACAAATCAAAAACATCTTCTTTCTGTTCTGTTTCTGATTCCTCACTGTCAGATGAAGTATCAGAAAGACCTGCTATGGGAGCAGAACCCTGTATATTTAAAGTGAAATTAAAAATTTAATCAACTAATTAAGCAGATTGTTTATATAACTGTCTCAGGATGGACGCCACATTAATAAGTGGGAGTTAAGTTCAAAAACTCCAGTCAATTTGATAATAAATTTACCGAGGCCCGATAGACAGCTCCCTGCAAACGGCTGTGCCATGTTTTTCTAGAGTCTTCAGAATCAAACTTTAATATGAGTGAATTTACATCCTCCATAACCTAGACACAAGAAACAAAATTTAAAAACGCAACCAAAACATAAAAAGGAAGGAGCCAAATTTTAATTGAATCTATGATCAACAGAATGAGACCTTAGACTCTTCATTGATGAAAAAACACAATCAAAACATAAAAAGCAGGAGCAAACTTTCCCTGCATTTAATGATTCAACTAAATGAGACGTAAACCTTTTCATTGATTCGAGATGCACTACGAATGGACAAGACATGCTCTACTCCTCCCGCAAGCTTTACAGGAACTTTGTATATATGCTTCCCACGTAAGCTACAAAATCATTAGACGAGAAGAAATATGACAAACACCAATTAGCAACAAACAAATGGAATTAGGCAATGCATTAAAATCAACTGCTTAGGATACAATTTTGGGTAATGGATTCTTAAACTAGACTTACGAACATAGATCAGTGACACTTTTAGTAACTTTTCAAATGACACTAGTTTATAATACAGTGCATAACATTGGTTTAATTTTCAAACGGATCCAGTGACATAAAACATTGAGCAGAAAAGGCGGTCTTGCTATACCCACATGTTGACTCTTGTATTCATATTCCAAGATGTCAGATAATTGTTAACACACGCAAACATATACATATAAGAGTGCTGGTTTTCATCGAGTTTGTACAGGCCATTCATTTTACCCAATCACCTAATGGTCCTAATCTATAAAGCCTACTACCATAGCCAAATGGCAAGATTGGAATCACACCTGGAATACTGCTTATAAGATTTTGAGCCAGGACTTTCGAGCACGTAGATAAATGGACCAACTAAGCATAAGTACCGCCGCTGCCATGTAGCTTCTCTGCCCTATTCATGAAATTAACAATGCAATATATATAACTAGTAGCCAACTAAAAAAAGAGTTGGCAGCCGGGAAATCGGTTGTGGTATGCAGAAAGGTACTAACCTTCCAGCTAAGGATAGACAACCAACCCTCAAAATCAGCTTCTTCCCATGGACGAAGAATGTGAGAGCTCTCATCCTCCTTAGTTTGAAAGATCTGTGCAACTTGCATCAACCTATGGTATCGAGCCGGTGAGAAGTGAAAACCTAATGACGGTAGCCGCACAGCAATCCTGGTTGACGGGTATGATGGGTTTGGTTGACGAATCTACACAGCAGAACAAGTAACCATAGTGCTACTAATCAGCAGTCTGAAGCATAATTCTTTTCACCAAAAATGTAAATGCCAGATGTCTAGAATTTTACCTGTTGAAATTTTAAGAGTACCCCACACTTATCAATAACTGGCAAGAAGGTAGCTCTGCTTTCCTTTCCAGAACCAGAAGATCTTTTCGAGGTTAATTGTTTCCAGGAGTAATCACCATCAACAAGTAAAGCGGACACATCACTCAAAATTAAATCAAACTGAAGATACATATCCATTTCCTCTGACAGTTCATGCTTATGGTCATCCTGCAAAATTTAAATGCATAAATATTAGAAAATATGCATTTAGGAAGTATACAGATTATATTGTTAATACAATCGACACTTTTATATTTACCTGGGAACGGATGACCAAATTACCCAGGTCTAGAAGAAGCTTTGTAGAACGATGGTCATCAGGACGAAATTCGGTTGGAATTGTGATTTTGGGTGCTGCAATATCTAAGTCGAGCAGAAACCTAGTTGTTTTGCACAAGGTCATTTACTATAACGATTCAGCACATAATTTTGACCAAATAGCAAATGGGTGTACGAACAAACCTGGAATGATCTTTCAATGCTCTTGTCATTCCTTGTTGAGCAGTGCGTCTAACTTCATCAATAGTTGACTGAGAAGGTACGAATGTGGTTATAATGATTAAAATGGTTCCCCGTGGGCAGTTGAATATAATGAAGGTTTAGAAATCAACAGTTTTTGGATAAAATGCCAGGTACAGACTACAGTGGTAACTCACGTGCAAGGAGAAGGCTCTACAAATAGTAATGTCATTTACGGTCGCAGATATGAAATATCATATTAACGGCGTAGGCTTTGAATTTCAAGTATACCAAATAGTCTCATGAAATTCGATAGTTTCAGCATAATTACCCCATGTATCTATTCCAATGTTGACAACAACAGAAATTGCTTCTAAGATCCTAGATTCGTCATTTCTCAGTTATATAGCATTAATTACAATATTACTAAAGGTTGTTAACAGGAGGCCATATACCTACATATGTACCTTTTTCCAACTTTGCACACCATATCACATAAAGGACATACCTGTACTGCAGCTGCAGTCTCCAAAGCTATTGTCTGGCTCACAGCGGTACTACTTTCGAAGAAGTTGACAATTCCATCAATGGCATCCTTTAGATACTGCAGATGGCGACACATTTAGCCACATAATTTTAAAGAACGGCTTATAAAAATTTGCCCCAGAGAGAGGTCACGCACAGTCATATAACATGGAGAAGCTTTTGCAACAAGACTCCAGTCGACTTTAGCATCAAAAGGCTTATAACAGAAGACAGCAAGTACAGAATGCGCGGCAGGTGCACTCTGCAAGAAGATAAATATTTTTAAGGGAGTATCAGATACCACTGAAAATGTATTGCACCAAGCAAAACGAATTTCACGTAACAAACCTCAGCAAGCAGACCACTTGGCGATGACAAGCGATATCTCCCCAATTTAATGTCAGCGATTTTTGTCTCTGGGAAAAGCTTAATGGTGCAGTTAAGACCTTCACAAGATAATTCAGCAAGGCATTCTTTCTCCCCATCATAAAGTTTTGAAGCATTACGCCTCATGTGCACTTCCAATAAAGTATGGAGAGCATCAGGTTTTGCATTGTTGACTATTGATTGCTCAACACCTTCTTTGTACCCTATAACTTTATTTAACCGTTCCCAATCTTCATCTGTGAAATGAACAGCTCCTTCACCGTCAGACACTGGACTCTTCCTGAAAGCATACATACTAGATACTTGAGAAGAAAATTTAAGAAAAGGAATTAGGAATTTGGATGCAACCAAAGGAGCATTCACCCTCCAAATGGCCACCATGAACTTTTGGCTTGTTGCATCTTCTTGTAATTTTCTGCTTGTACCGACCTCTCAACAAACTTGTGCGCCAGCATCCTTTATAGAAACTCAAGGAAATTAAACATAATTAGAAACAATGTGCAGATTTATCCTTATTTTTCATATCACACCAAGCAGATTGCATGTGTAACGGATTGCAGGAAAATAGAGTAACATCATGGAGACAAACAGAGAAGGGAAACAGTAGAAACAATGCTGATGAAAATTTTCAATAGACCCACACAAAACCAAATCTTTGAGAAAACTAAATGGTCTGCCAGGATGCAAATAAAAATAGTGTTCTTTAAGAAACAGTATAGCTTACCTCCATTGCAAAATGACTTCGGTATTAAGTTCCCGATCAAGGGCCTCGATTTCTTCATTATCATCAACAACTGTCCTACTGATATCAGATTTCAGCAGTGAAGCGTAATGCGTAATATATCTCTTGCGTAGGCTAGTGTACTTTAAAACGTGCTCCCATGACATCCTCCCGCTGTCATAAAGGTAAACAGAACCTGATGTAAGGAACAGCAAGGAAACGGTTTCCACAAGCGATGTTTATTACGCAGAAAGACAGCATCAATCAGAAAAAAAGGTTTACATTTAGATACCTTGCTATTTTAATTTGTTCTGAAACAACTCTGTAAGCATATTTCCACCAAGATCTAGCGTCGGTTTTCACTGGAACAGATGGGCGGTAATGTGCATATTTCAAACGCTGATTAAATGCGGCAAAATTATCAGCAAGTTTCATGACATCCCTGTATCCTCCCTGAGTACAAAAAACACACAATCAAGATCACCAGAGACAGCCAAATATAAAAAGAGCAGAAGCCTCAAAATGTTTTGTTTAACCTTTGATAAACAAAGTGTCACATCGTCTAAGTTTACATATGCCTTCTGCAAAGGTTGAACAGTATTGGAAGATTCACTTGCTTGAGACTTTGAGTACTTTGCATTCCCTGAGACAGGTTGCAGAATATAGAAATGCTTTCTCGTGAGGCCGTCAGCTGGCTTACCATCCTTTGTGCCAAATCTAAAAACCTAGAAAATTGCATGTACCGAATGTTTAGATTTTGGAGTAAGAGGCAATGGTCATGATGAATTATGTTCCCATTATATACATGACTTTGCTTATCAATACCTGATCCCACTCAACAGGAAGTAAATCCTCCCATGGTTGGTCAATATGCCATGGAGTCATGTCAGAATCAAGATAGAATGCAAGCCGATCAAGTTCAACAGACTGCAAAAAGAGACATAGCAAACATAACTACAACAAGAAAACATAAGTATAAAGTACCCTCGGTTTTGTTTCTTGGCTTGGGTTTACTTTCCCTATGCAGTTAATCCATATATTAATTTCATACAAAGATCTGCTGCATATCACAAACCCTTCTGGAAAGCACCCAGTAAATCTTCCTTGGGTGCTTCTTAGTGTTTTAGATACCCACATAAACTTGATATGTCTTAACTTATTGAACTAGATTACAATGATTAACTACAAAGTTACTTACCAATAATCAAGCAGGAGTGCAAGAGATCATTAAAAAAAACCTCATAAAAAGAAACAAGACTAAGAAATTGAGGGACCTTAGAAACAGTGTAATCCATAAGATCAGAAAACTTGTGCAGGCTAGATATCGATGAACAAAAGTATACCTTTTGGATGGATTCCAGAGTTCCACCAGTAATAAAAGTCTCCTTTCCACTCTCATCAATGGTTACAGCAGAGAGTTTCTCGAGTGTAACACCAGCTGAGAAGGGGTGGCCAGGATTGCTGCACGTATTACTTAAGTTGTTAATCATGTAAATGGGTAGACAATCATAAACAAGAAACAAAATTTCTGTTATAATCTATTAACCTCTCTAGATCCTCGTATCTTATGTGAATATTTGATATTGACAGCTTCAAGTTTCCAATAACTGTGTTGATCAATGATCCCATCCATGATTTGTTCTTTGAAGAGAATAAGAAAATAAGGTTGTTAGTTTAGTACAATATTTCTCCCCATGTTATCTACTACGAGTGAGTAGCACTAGCCACACCATTTCTGTCTGTAGTCGACGAGATTTTTCTACTAGTTTCGTTTCCATTTCCTGTACACCACGAACAGAAAAGTGATTCAATAACTCAAATTAGATAATGGCATATGATCATACCATGGAAGACCTATCTCACCCTTATAAGATTTTTTTTTGCCTCCTGGATAGAATCCTCACTACATCCTTCAACATCAGTTGCAGGTTCGGCTAATACATAAATTCGGTCAAGATAAACCACTACAGGTTCCTGTCCTAGCCTGGTCCACGGTACCTAAAATGATGATTTTGAAACGTATCAATAAAAGGGTCTACCTGAGTGTAGAAATCTGTACAATGGGAAGGTAAATTCATAGTAGAGATCCAGGCCCAGAAAAAAGTTAATATCAACTCTAAATAAAACAATATATAATGTATGATTTTGCATAAGATCACTCATATGGACTACGACAACAAGTGAAAATACTATTTGTGAGAGAATGGGGTAAACAAATGCACTCGAGATAAGAGAGACAAAAAAAGGCACCTTAAGTTTCACTGATCCAAGAAATCCAGCTTTAACCCTCACAGGTAACTTCAAAGCATTAAGTGCTTCTGGTTTTAGTTGCATATTTTTCAGTTCTACATCTCCTGCGAAATTAAAAGTAAAACCAAGAGCTACATTAACAAATGAACGACTAAATGCAATTTCATGAGCAGAGAATACGTTATATCCTTCTTTAGTTCACTCAATCAATTCTTACTTGCAAGAGTGAAAACCAACCAAAAAGCCATTATGAAGTGAACAACCAGCATAGGTCATGAACAAAGCTATGAAGCTTGCAAGCATTTATGGCACACGAGAAATTGAATAGTTTCCTACTAACAAAACACCCAAGAGATACACAGAAGAAAGACATAAACCCCTGAATCGTAGACCCACTCGTCTGCCAAAATCCATGTTCAATAGCTACATGAATATATAACCCAATTCCATAAAACTAACATCATCTTCAAATAAACGAACTTACTAAATTCATCTAACTACAACGCAGCCACACAATAAGCAGAATCTGACGCGTTCCCACACTCTTTCCCAACTCAAATTTCGCAACCCAACACCACAAAATGAACATTGAAATTCAAAACCCAGAACGAGAAGAAAAAAAAAACAATCTCACCTTGCCAGACACTGATCTTAAGAGCTTCCTTATTCAATCCCCTCACATAGTTCCCCAAGTACCTTTGTAACAAATACGCAACCTGATCTTCCAACATCTTCGGATTTCTGCAAACCAAAAATTCTCACAAGAGCAAAAACAGGAAACAAAGAACAAAAAAAAACAACCGGAAAAATCAAGCAATCTGAGACGATGTAAGGAGAAGAAAACTCGTGTGAAGAAATCGCTAGGGTTTGATTTCCGATCGGAGGAATCGAAAGAGAATCATTTTCCTCAAGAACACGTTAACGGAGGCGCCGTTGGAATTGTCATGACTCTAATGACTTGGGGAAGTTTCACGTCGGCACAGTGAAAGAGGCAATATAATAATAATCCTCTGTTGCTTCCCCCACCGTAAAGAAGAGCTGGATTCTCGCCACGTCAGACTAACCGACGTTTCGAGTTACCTTGCAGTACATATATATATAAAAAAAAACAAATACTCAAAATATTATCCGTTAAAACATATAACAAAATTTTAAATACTAAAAAAATTTAAAATCGTATATGCAAATATATGTTATTTACTTATTTAATATGTAAACTACATACATACTATATTTATTGATCATATTTTGCATTTTTATTCATTAATATTTTCGTTTTTTGGTTAAATTTCAAAATTTGTATATCTTTTGAATCCAATTATATTACAGTAAGTGAGGTTATTTTGAATCCAATTATGTTGCAATAACTTGCCTCCATATTTCTGGTTGTTGGTGGCTCTTACGATCTTCCTTTGGCAAGTATGTGAGGTTGATGTTTAGTTCCTTCTTGTTGTTGAGGTTGGTTTAGTTTGGATTTGTGTTGCTCTTCTAGCTCGGTTGTGGTTGCTTTATACTTAGTGGTTGATGGGTTATGTCTTTCTATTGTGTTCGGAAGATCTGTTTGATTTTTTTTTGTCTAGTTGCTCTCTGGTATGTTGGGATCATTGGACTTTTTAGTAAGTATTATTTGGACAATTACTTTTCCTATGAGGTTGTTTCAACTCTCCCTTTTTATTTGGATTCGGTGAAAGCTATGTGTCAAGTTGAAGTATATACTTTTTAGTATATTTTTATTGTATTTTTTCTATTGTCACTCTATTTTTTCATATTGTAACATTTCACTGCACCTATTTTTCAATGAAAAAAGCTTTACCACAAAAAAAAAGAAATTATGTTGAAAATAAAAATCCATTATATATTTGAAAATTGTCCGACAATTATATTGTAAAATGATAAATCTCTATAATCGAGCCAAAGCTAAATGTACTTTTTATGCAAATGAATCTAACCCCTCAATAAATTTCTTCTCAATTCCACTTTGTATTTGTAGAAAGGAATTTTTAAAAAAAAAATTCCTCCAACTTGGATTTGAAAACATTGATATATTATTTTCACATAAAAAGAAATTGATATTTCAAGTTTTTTATCTAAAAATAAAAATAAAAATAAAAATAAAAAAGGCGAACAGAGAGAACTCGTCCACAGCAGAGAGATCCCGCGAAAACGACGTGTAGTTATTATATATGAATGTGTTCGCGATGATCAAGAAACGACGAGTATTTCATCAAAATAAACTGATGACGTGGATCGCTGCCTTCCGTATTGACTACCAACTTGCCACGTGTCCTCTTGGCTTATACAAATATATCGCCAGCTACTCACATGTGCTTGCACGTGACTGTCTTACCTCGATAACGGGCTCGCTCACCTGTAAACTTTTGATGACGAATGCCCCATCTCACGGCCCATTAAACGAAGTCACAGGCCCATTAATCTTAGCAATAAATGCTACTATCTCGTATAATAAGATTCTTGCCGAGTTTTGTGTTTGGTTTGTTGATTTTGTCGGGAAACTAAAACGATTGGATTTTGTGTTATAACGTTTTAATTCGGGTTAAGAAATTAGACCCGGAATTAATTTTATTCGGGTCGGGTTATAAAACTTCTTTATAAATGCCCCTCATAATAACCCGCTTCTCTCCAATCCGTCTTAGTTCCTTCTCGATTTCTTCTTTCTTCTTTTTGATTTTTTTTTTTTTTGGTTTGTTCTTCGATTTGAGCGTTTTGCTACCTCGGTTTTCTCCGATTTTGAGCTGATTAATCTCCTCCGACGGAGGTTACTTATACTCTCAATTTAGGGTTTCAAAGGACGCCGAGTGAAATTGTATCGTATCCCCAATTCATCTGGGTTTGATTGCAACTCAGCTTACTCGAAGAATTGATCAATGGGGTTTTGATTCGTTTGTGTTGTGAACAAAATTAAGGTAATTTGATGAAGTTTTTTGTTGGGTATTTGTTAGATAAGGAAGCTGGATGTTGTATGATAACGTTTTGTTTTCTCTTTGTTAGGTTTCCATTGAGTCTTTGGACCTGGTTTTTAATGGTTTGGGATCTGGGAAGGGAACTTGTTTTGCCTTCGCTCGAATTTCACTCTTGCATTTAAAAAGTTTTCAATATGGCTGAATCCAACGGCAAGGGCACCCTCAACGAGACTTCCTCAGGTAATATATATGCAGTTATTTATTACCAAAGTGTTTTTTTTTCTTTCAGATATTGGATTACTACAATATCTGAAACTAGAGATGCCTCTGTGTAGGTTTTATATCCTCAATTTAGCTTGACTCTATTACGATTTTAAATATTCCGGATTGAATTTCTCTTCTTTTAAGTAGAAAAGGAGCAGCCTTGAGTGATCTGGACATGTTTAAAGCTGTAGTTAGGATCCTACTTTTCTAAGTTTTTCCATGGGAAGAAGGTTTTTGTAGTGTCTTAGTTAACAAAGAGATTGGAATTAGTAGTTTCATTAGATAGAGGGTAAGAACTGCAGCCTGATAAGATGATAGAGAGAAGATAAGCCAATGATTAATTGACCTTGGAACCAAGAACTGTCGATCCTATATCTTTTATGCAATCATATGCATTCCTCATTGCTAGTCAAGATTTGTTCGCTGGCACCAATATTTACATGTTATCCTTTACAGATGACGAGGAGGAATATGAGGACACCAGCAGGGGTTTTAACCTGGGTTTTATCTTCGGAAATGTGGATAACTCGGGGGACTTGGATGCTGATTACCTTGATGAGGTAATCTTTTTATTCTTTAGTAATATACTTTGCTTTTTAGTGTGTGATAACGTTGTTGTTGGCAGAGCGCGTATATTAATATCATGAAAAAAATTGGTCTCACTTTCCTGTCTTCTTCCTGGCCTTATTTACTTCAAATGGATATCTAAATTTAATAAATTTTGAGTTGGAAATTCTCTGCCAAGCATACCTTTGCGAATGATAACATTCACTTTTACAGGACGCCAAAGAACATCTTTCTGCATTGGCAGATAAGCTGGGTTCATCCCTGCCAGATATAAATGTAAGATTCTAAACACTCTTTGCCATCTTGTTTCATAAAAAAAAATTACCAGAGTAAAATGCAAATCTTTTTGTGATTTTAATGCTCTTTTTGTTGTCCTGGATGCCAAAATGGTGTTTCTAAACTCAACAGTTGTTGGCTAAATCAGACCGCACAACAAGTGATCCAGCTGAGCAAGGTGATGTTGTCTGCCAGGGTCGTCTATCTCGTGCAGTTTTTATTTTTCTGTTAGTACCTCCATTTGACCTCTAGTTTGCATTCTACCCTTTCATTAATTAAATCCATACTGGAGGAGTTACTAGGAACCTGCTAAAAACTTTCTATCTCCCTGTGGAAATTTCCATTACACTGGTCATGCATTCCTCCTACTTTGGTTGTAGTCATAATCTGTTTGTTGTCGGTCAATTTAATTGTCTTGGCGTAAACTGTATATATAACATTTTAACAACCTATCTTTGAGATCTTTACATATGCCACAAGCCCTGCCCATAGCAGTTACATACTAACACTATTTACACAACCAAATCCTGGTCATCAGCTTTACTGACTGTGATGAGATGTCGTGTAGATTATAATAGAAAAGCTGAGGATGCTGTTGATTATGAAGATATTGATGAAGAGTATGATGGGCCTGAAGTTCAAGTAGTTAGTGAGGAAGATCATCTACTGTCAAAGAAGGAGTATTTTTCGAATACAGTTGCTTTGAATAGTTTAAATTCGAGAGCTTCTGTTTTTGATGATGAAGATTATGATGAAGAAGAAGAAGAAGAAGAACAAGAACAAGAGGAGCACATGCCAGTCGAAAAAGCTTTTGATATTCAACCAGGTTTGTATTTTGAAATTTCAGTTTCTTGAACCAAACGATTAGCACATTGTACTGTGTACTTTTGTTGTGTCATTTCATCACTCTCAATTATGTTTAGGTAAGTTATGCTCTCGGAAATTATAGTTGTTGAGTGCAAATGATCATTTGCAAAGTTGTAGTCAAATGCGTCTTTAAGTCCTCGAGATCAGAAAACTTAGGATCTTTCTTATATGCCTCTTGAGTTACTGATTATGAGACATAAAAAAAATTTGCAGTTGTCTTAAGGGAAGACAACGCCCTGGAGTATGAAAAGGAGGCTAGAATCTTGGAAAACGAGGATCAGATGGACACAAAAGATGTCCAAGAGGTCAGTCCTACCCACGCCCCAATAAAGGGGAAAATGTGTCTCAAACAATATATTTTTTGCTGTGGGAGGATTTTTTTCTGTTAGTGATATCATCGAAACATTCAGGAGGTGATGGATGAGTTGGTGGAAGATACATTGGATGAGAAAGGTACCACCCCACTGCCTACCTTGTATGTGGAAGATGGTATGGTCATCTTACAATTCTCCGAGATATTTGCTATCCACGAGCCACCAAAAAAACGGGATAAGAGAGAAAATAGATATAGCACTTACAGAGGTATGTGATTTGGAATGTTCTTCCTATTTTTATTCTCAAACTCTATTGCGTTTTGTTTGCTGCCCATGGGTGTGTTAAAATCTGCAACATCAATAAGATTTTCTCCAGATTTTCAAGTATTTCTCTTTCAATTCTAGAGGCCATTAGGTGTTGAAAGCATGAGAACTTTTCCTTTTTCGTGGCTCAGTCTCTTATTGGCAAGAATGTAAGAGATCTGTGTATTTGGTGCCTCTAAAATCATGTGCTACATTCTTTTTCTTTTTGTCCAGGCAACTCCATGTTTTTTTCTCCATCTTTCCCTTTTTGTCTTATCGTTTCTGTTGTCTCTGCATTCCTTTTTTTTTTTTACTTTTATTATTCATTATTTGACGCGGAACTCTTACATCATAGCCTTCTTTCGTACAGACAAATACAAGTCCATGGATGTTTCTGAGCTTGTTGAAGACGATGAGGAGGTACTCTTGAAGAGCCATGGTAGGATCGATACTCATGTAAAACAAGCTGATCTGATTCAGCTGGATGTTCCCTTTCCAATTAGAGAGGGTTTACACCTGGTAAAAGCTGGCAGAATTGGAGGTATCACACCAGAATTTAGAGAATCTACCAAGCTAGGAAGGGATTCATGTCTCATGGGTGAACTGTTAGATGATAATTCATCTCTGTGCCAGTCTCAATTGTCAATGGAAGTTTTTCCTCTTGACCAACAAGAATGGGAACATCATATTCTTTGGGAAAATTCTCCTGAAAGTAGTGGTAATTCTTGTGAGGGATTCGAATCTGGACTTGAGTCGGTTGGTATGCTGGTTCAAAGAACAAATTCGGAGACCGAACAAGAAAGCTTGAATGTGATGAAGCCTAGAGAGCAAGCTCAAGCTGACAATAATATGCTTGTGCCTTTTTCTGTCAATCTCTTGGAGTCTTTTGGCTCAAGAGGTTCCCAGTCTACAAACGAGTCCACTAACAAAATTAGACATCATCCACAACTCCTTAGGTTAGAATCCCGGTGGGATAAGGATCGTGTTAGTGAAGATGACGATGCTGGAGGGGAGAATATAAAGCGACTTGAAAGTGATGCTCTTGGGCGCTTCAGCAGACTTGCATTGCAAGAGAGGGATATGGGGGATGAGGCATGGTTAGATAGTATAATATGGGAATCAGATAAAGAGTTGAGCAGGTCTAAACTGATTTTTGATCTTCAAGATGAGCAAATGGTCTTTGATATCTTGGATAACGAGGAAAACAAAAATCTACAACTTCATGCTGGAGCTATGATTGTATCCCGGTCATCGAATTCCAAGGATGAAAGCTTTCAGGAAGGCTGTGAATCAAATTCTGGGTGGCAATTCAATATCTCTAATGACAAGTTCTATATGAATGGGAAAAGCTCTCAGCAACTGCAAGCAAATGCTAATAAATCCGGCGTTCATAGTCTGAGAGTTTTTCATTCAGCTCCAGCGATAAAATTGCAGACGACGAAGAATAAATTGAGCAAGTAAGCTGTCACTCGTATTTTCATATCATTTTGTATTTGCACACTTTCATGTTATGTTGTGTGTGTGCTCTAAAATGTTACCACACTCATCGGGTTTTTTCTTTACATCCATTTTTTTATTAGTTTCTGTTAAAATGTTTTGAGTTAACTCTTGCAGTAAAGACATAGCAAATTTTCACCGGCCCAAAGCTCTATGGTATCCACATGACAATGAGCTAGCCATCAAGCAGCAAGGAAAGTTACCGAACCGTGGATCCATGAAAATTGTAGTTAAGAGCCTGGGGGGTAAAGGAAGCAAGCTACACGTTAGCATAGAGGAATCTGTCTCTTCTTTAAAAGCCAAGGCTTCTAAAAAGCTAGGTTGTTCACTTTCACTTTTTTTGTCTACCGCTTTATGACATATATTCTATTTGGAGGCATGCTATTCTTTCGGTTTCACTGTAAATCGTGGAGCTCACTTGCTACAATTGTTTTGCAGATTTTAAGGAAACAGAAGCAGTGAAAATGTTCTATATGGGAAAGGAACTTGAGGATGAAAAGTCTCTTGCTTTACAAAATGTTCAACCAAATTCCTTGGTCCATCTTGTGCGTACCAAAGTACATCTGTGGCCATGGGCACAAAAGCTTCCTGGCGAAAATAAATCTTTACGACCTCCTGGGGCATTCAAGAAGAAATCTGACCTATCTACTAAAGATGGCCATGTTTTCTTAATGGAGTAAGACAAAATTCTATAAAAGACTCGCCTGTACTTTTTTTTTTTTTAATGGCATGTTACTTTGTCTATGTCTATCAGCAGGTATTGCGAGGTATTGGAAGTTCTCATTTCTTTCATTGATTGTGTAGGTATTGCGAGGAGAGGCCGTTGATGCTCAGCAATGCTGGAATGGGTGCAAATTTGTGCACTTATTATCAGAAGTCATCCCCAGAGGATCAACGTGGGAACTTGCTGCGCAATCAAAGTGACACCTTGGGGAATGTGATGATTCTAGAACCTGGGGACAAATCCCCATTTCTTGGGGAGATAAATGCTGGCTGCAGTCAGTCATCTGTTGAAACAAACATGTATAAAGCACCTGTTTTTCCGCATAGGTTGCAATCAACAGATTACTTGTTGGTCCGGTCTCCTAAAGGAAAGCTCTCTCTAAGGCGTATTGACAAGATAGTTGTTGTTGGACAACAGGTTTGCCTTTTGCAAAATTTCTCTCTTAAAATTTCTGTCCAGAAATGTGTTGTATATAGAATTAAGAATGAATCTTTATGCTATGCTTGTGATTTAGTAGCGTAATAATGGATCTTACTAGCCTAAGCGAATTAAATTATATCATATCTTGTGTTACCACTTTTACCTTTGCTACTTTTATTGGTACTTTAGCATCGGTGTCATAGTGGAGAGCGAAAAGGATCTCGAATGAATAGATATGTCGGGGGAAGGTATTTGAGTGATGTGGGATGCTCATTTCAGTTGTGTTTAAGTCACAAGAGTCTGGTTATGAGTTTCACCTGCAGTACTTAATTGTGGCAATCCACATCTTATTTTGCTTTAGTTTCATAAAATCGGGGTTCTCAGATTATATTTTTCTAGGAACCTCGCATGGAAGTAATGTCTCCTGGATCGAAGGAATCTACAGGCTTATTTGGTGAACAGGATGTTGGTCTATGTGTACCGAGAATTTCTGAAGCGTGGTATGCGCCACCCAATTGCTGCAGATGAGCTGTCTTTCTTATTTTCTAACTTAACAGATGCAGTCGTCAGGAAGAACATGAAAGCTTGTGCTATTTTGAAGGTATTTCTTAAAATTCTCACTTCTGCATAAGCAGCATCTAGAGTTGCATGGTTACGCTTTCACTTGTTTTTTTTTTGTGTCATCATCCAAGCTCTGTATCATATTGTCATTTTGTATTGTATTATCATGCTTACCTCTTACATATACGTACAAAATGCAGAGGGATAAAAATGGCCAGCCTTGTTGGTTTAGGAAACATGATTGTCTCATTCCACCTGAGAATGAGCTGAAAAAGATGGTGGCACCAGAGCATGTAAGCTTTGTCTTCTTGAAATACACTCCATCTGTTTTCTACTGTTTGGAGTTGCAGTTAATGAGCTTGGAGCTATTACTGGAAATATACTCTATAATATGCATGGTTTTCTATATTTTGTTGCCTAGGTGTGTTCGTTATGAGAGTATGCTGGCTGGGCTGTACGGCTCAAACATTTAGGATCACCCGTTTCACATTGCCTGCCAGCATATCAACTGCATTGGCTCAGCTCCCAGATGAAGCTATTGCTCTTGCTGCTGCATCACATATTGAGAGAGAGTTGCAGATTACTCCATGGAATCTGAGCAGTAATTTTGTTGCTTGTACAAATCAGGTGAGCATCACTTTATATCGGGGAGTTGCATAGCCAGTGAGTTTGTATCTATATATTATGTTCGGAGTTAGTCATCCCGAAAAGGCGTGGTCGTTCATCCATTCTCATTTATAGATATGTCTAGGCGATACATTATTAGTTCTTTGCAAGCAAGGCTAAAATCTATTTCAGCTACCTTCTTTATGCTTCTGATCAGTCATCGCTCATACTTTTGTTACTTGGCCGGATCAATACCCATTTATCTGATTTTCATTTGTGGCCTTGAGTAGGGACAGAGCAAGTATAGAGCGTTTGGAAATTACTGGGGTTGGCGATCCATCTGGACGGGGTCTAGGATTCAGCTACGTACGAGCTGCACCAAAAGCACCAGCTGCAGCCGGGCTTATAAGAAAAAGGCAGCAGCCGGTCGTGGAGCCCCAACTGTCACTGGTACAGATGCTGATCTTCGCAGATTAAGTATGAAGCAGCTCGAGAGGTACGCTTCTTTATTTCAGATGTCTAGGAACCTGTAAGGGCTTGTTCGAAAATATTTACAAGTTGTCCATTTCTTTAGACTTCTACCAAAGTATTTAATTGTATAAAAATATTGTTTGGCTGGATCTTGTTATAGGTTCTACTCAAGTTCAATGTTCCTGATGAGATAATTGCCAAGCAAACTCGATGGCACCGTATAGCTATGATACGGAAGCTATCAAGTGAGCAGGCTGCATCGGGTGTTAAGGTTGACCCCACGACCATAGGTAAGTATGCCCGTGGCCAGAGAATGTCTTTCCTACAGTTGCAACAGCAGGCCCGAGAGAAAGTGTCAGGAAATTTGGGATAGGCAACTTCTGTCCCTTTCAGTTGTGATGGTGATGAGAATGAAAGTGAAAATGAGGCGAACAGTGACTTGGACTCCTTTGCTGGAGATCTAGAAAATCTACTTGATGCTGAGGAGGGTGGGGAGGGGGAAGAATCTAATATGTCTAAGAATGACAAGTTGGATGGTGTTAAGGGCCTGAAGATGAGACGGCGTCCATCTCAAGTTGAAACAGACGAAGAAAATGAAGATGAAGCTGCAGAATATGCAGAGTTATGCCGATTGCTGATGCAAGGTATGTGTTTTCGACTAAACATTTGTGCTATCTGTTAAAGATTTTTTTGTTATTGAATCGCGGAGTGGTGATGCTTATTCAGAAGAAGAGCTGAAGAAGAAAAAGAAGAAGATCAAAGCTGTGGGAGAGGGAATGGGATCTTTTCTCCTCCTCGCGCAAATATAGGTCTTCAGATTGTTGAACCTGTAAGAAAGGCCACTGTCATTGACAAGAAACCTAATGCCACCCAACCGGATGCATCTTTCTTAGTAAATGAGAGCACCATCAAAGACTCCATAAATGTCAGTACAAGTTTGGAAATTTCCAAAACCCCTTTGCTATTTGCCTTATTTTTTTATTACTGTGTCAAATCATGAGCTCTTGCATATGTTAACAAAGTTGTATCACATTTTCCCATTCAATGGCAGGTTGATAGCCCTATTGTTAAGACCCCCAAAGTAAGCACGTAAAAGAGAGCGACACTTCTTTGGGCCAGTTGAGGAAGGTCAAAATACTTAACGAAAACCTAAAGGTACTATCCAATGAGGTCAACTTGTATAAACGTACGGTATTTATCCAGTACCTGTATGGTCATTCTGAGGTGTTGTCTGTTCT